>OY987264.1:23969455-24584267 GCA_963920665.1 Straminergon stramineum
CAAACATATTTATAACCATTAAACTATAGAAGATTTGCAAAGTAAAGTGGTGAACATCTATACTAAAAAAATGTGAGAATCCCACATAGAAATGAACAATTCTTTGGAAGGATGAAAAAACAATGATTTTATTCACTTGTTTGTGTTCATCCATTGCTTGAAATTTGAACATATGGTCTAATAGGGGTTTAATCTTAAAATCTTTGCAATACAACTTTGTTTGAAATTAAAAAAATTATAGCTTATGCACACATTAAATTTTGTACACGTTACTATATATGTTTTTAATTTCATTAAAAAAAGTTACAAATCTTGTTCCAAAATGATCATTCAAGTAGTAATTTTTATATGAACATCAGGTATACTAAAAATGATGTCTATATTTCAAAGCCATTGAATTGCTTATAGTTTAAGGTTGCTTGGCATAAAAATGTATGGATTTGAAAATTGAATAACTAAAATAGACCCACTCAAAACAAAATGTAACAACAAAAATTATAGAAGTCACTGTAAATCTAGTGTAAGAAAGGCAAACCTTGCAAATATCACATGCATTCATTCAATTGTTCGTTGGGCCAATTTTGTGGTTTTGATTGAGGATGCTTTCATGTCCCACACTTGCAACTCCAAGCTTTAAAGGGGTGGATTTTGAACTTCAAATTAAAAAAACAAAACACAAACTTAAGTTTGTGAATTTGACTAGTTTGCATGCAATCAAGCCTTGTTGTCATTCCAAAAAAATTATAAATTGAATAAGAGTTCAAATGAAATTTTAAATAAGACATAAAGTAGGGATCAAATAGAAGGTGACATTTTCATGACTTTTAGAAAAACTCTATTTGTCTTTGTTTTTCTCAAAATTTAGATATGTTCCAAATTTTGCTTAATCATTTACAAATGAATTTGTATGTAGGATACAATATCTAAAGCACATGAAGATAAAATTTTATTGTAAAATAACAATAAATCTCTCCACCATAGATCATTTATGTTTCAAACTAATCCAACTAATTGTACCTTGTTCTAGTGCTACTAAAACCCCACCAAATTTGATCCACCATAATGCAAGTTTTTCTTGATCAATGCATTACCAAGCTTCCAAAAAACTCACACATTTCCCAATACACCTCCAGAACAAAAGTTTTATGGGTTTCTCAAGGTAGGTGAGTTGGGAGTGGCAATGGAGAAAGTGGAGGGAGCATACCAAATTTGAAGCAATTAAAATGTGAGGCAGTCTAGCTAATACAAGAACCATGCTTAGGAAAATGCTCAACACAAGAAACAAGTCATGACAATTTAGTTCTATCAAAAGGCACATACTACTACATGAGGTGTTGCTTGCCACATCTCTGTAACCTAGAAAGTTGAAGTAGCCACCTAGGCACAAGAGTATAGCATAGAATGTTCGGACAACAAAGTCCCCAGTACCACCCTCAGTACACATTGTGTGACATTAACATACAACCATCCTTGAGCATCACTACATAGCTACACAATTGGGATTGTCTCTCTCATTTGTCAAACACTCCAGCAACAAAATGACGCAGTAGAGACTCCAAATTTCAGATCTGACTTTTGCAGAGTTCCAGATCCACATTTCATGGAGCTTCGCCAAGAGTGAAGTGATGCAATTGGAACAACAAGAAGTTTCGACACTTTGAAAAATCTACAATTTCAAACATTGACGAAGTTTTGACATTTGGAGCAGACCCAGTGAAGAGCATTCGGAGAAGTACAAAATGAGGCAATATTGGAACAACAAGAAAGTCGCACTTCTAGGTTGGAAGGGAGGACAACAAGGGAGGTTGGAGGGGAGCAGGGAGGTCAAATGGAGCAGGAGGTCGGAGGGAGAGAGGGGAATTGGCCCTCTCATCCCCCATCCATCCACAATCGGGGCAATGAGGGGGTCAATTCACCTTGGCCCTTGCTCGTCCCCCCAAGTCAATCCACGATGCATGTAAAAAAACAGACCCCCTATTCTGTGATTCATTAATTTATCTTATGTGTCTTTTTTAACTTGTTTGGGGGCCTCTGATTGCAAATATGAGTTCAAAAATATCAAATTTTATCATGTGTGACAAATAAAAAATTTCAGGGTTTTTCCTTTGGGACGAGCGAGGGGGCCAATCCACCCCGGCCATTTTGTCCTAGGATTTGTTGCATGTGTGGTAGAAGTGTCTGTAACCAACACTTTAACCCTATAAGAATGATGAAGATCTAAAAGATCTTATGGATGACTTCACTATTAACCCATAATCAACATGACAAACATTTATTCTCTGATGAATGACAAGGAATTCTCATGTGTAGGACAAAAGTGCAACTATTCATTCGCAAAATTAGGGGTGGGAAGGGGAGATCTTCTATAGTTCTTTGACTCCCACTGAATATTTTTTTTAAAGTAGATAATGTCACACAATTCGTAAAGGGATGACTTCCATAGTCACCAACCCGTCCTTTAACCCTTAAGGGAGGCAACCCACTTTCAACCACTTAAGTGATTTCACCTATCTAGAGGGCAAGTTTCTTAGGGGGGGGGGGGGATTTTCTAATGTGTAGAAATAGAGTTAAGAAGGTTTCCATAGTTTTTCAGATTTTTATTTCTCAAAACGTAATTACTAAGAATTTTTTAGCGGAAGATTGTGTTCCTCCCACTCTCATCATGTAGACCTTCCTATTTCCCACAAAGATTGGTTGCAAAATCCACCAAGGATTGAGAGTATTGGAAAACAATCACAATGTGCTACAACTGCACAGGGAATTATGTTGTAATTAATCACTGTCATCTCTTATGCTATAGAAAGTGAATAGTCTATATTGACAGAAGGGGCAGTGATGTGAAATGGGTTGCTTCCCTTAACCCCTAAAGGTCCATGACTATGTTTTCACCAAAACTACTCCAGAATTGTCATTTTTAGTACAAGTACAATTGTTTTTGAAAAAAAACTTTTTTAGACATATGTAACCGTAAGATCTTGTAGTCTTTTGACTTGAGAACTTATGGTAAAAATTTGAGAAATTTCCACCGTGTGGAATGCAAGATTCAAATTCACTAAAATTATTTTTTTGGCCCTGCAAAAAACAGGGCAGCTACACTTCACAAGCTCACTTTTCTATGAAAAAATGTCCAAAATGGTGGTGCTTCTTTGGATTCTTTATCTTAGACAAGATGGCTACATGCTTGAAAATTTTTAGATCATTTGGAATTGTACAACATATAGGAAAAAAATTATTAGACAATAGTAGAGAATGATTCAAAATATTGAATTGTTAAGAATTTAATTATGGAATTGAAAAATGTCAATCCCAATGGTCGCAATGTTTTAATAAACAATATACATCCTAAGATCTGATTTTTTCCAAAAATATTGAAAATTGAGTAAGATAAGGGACTTTAAAGTTTATTTTAAAGTAGAAAATCTATAACTGCCCATAAACAAAAAATCCTCATAACTTTTGACCCATTGATCAAAATGGAATGATTAAAAGATTTCCAAGTACATATAAGGTAAACCAACCTATGATAGGCAAACGAGCTAATGCAATCATTTGGAAAACCACCTATTAGAGTCTTCAATCAACCCATGGTAGAATTTTTTTAATAAATGAAGTAGGACAGCATTAGGTTGATTTGTGGCCATAATCTTGTCTTGGGAGATGGTCATGGAGTCATTAGTGATTGTCATAGGGCACTTACACCATTCTAGTATATATTCTTTTCAAGAACTCAATTTTTTATTCTTTTATGTCATGCCCATGTTAGAAAATATTGGAGCTAGGTTAGGAAATATCGTTACTGCTTTAGGTGGTCTAATGACCATGATGGGTACACTTTCTAATGGTTTCAAAGTAGTCTACAAATTGTTCTAGGCTAATTGGGCAGCACACTTCAAAAATTCAGAAAAAATTCTTGCTTTGTCAAAAAATTAAAACTTCAGTTGCTCTCTCCATTTCTCATGTTTGTCTTTATATGGTAAAATAATTCAAAAATTTCAAAAATTTGAAGAATGCAAACCAGTCATTTTGCCTATCATAGGCTGGTTTACCTTAACTCTAGAAAAACAAATTCAAATTTTTGTTTTTGAAAAAAGGGATTTTTAAAAATTTGCCTGAACTACCCATTTATGAAGAAAAGTAACATATTAGGCCATAACTTTTGACTCGTATTTCCAAATGTCATGAAATTTAGTGCTGATGAAAGATATTCCTTGTCTCTAACTTCTATCAAAATTTGGGCCAAAATTATGCAAATCTCCAGTCATGTGTACCTGCCCAAAATTTCCATGTTGCCTAAGAATGCATGTTGGTCCTTTAGGGGTTAAAGGACAGATTGGTGACAGTGGAAATCATGGCTTTTGAAACCGTGTGACATCATCTACTTTAAATAATCCAAAAATATCCATTAGAGGTCAAACTACTCTACAAGATTTTCCCTTCCCACTTCTAATTATGAGGATGAATAGTTGCACTTTTGTCCTACATAGGAAAATTCCTTAGGTGAAATAGTTATTCACTTGAAATTGGGGCTTATGAACTTCCATATGTACAATTGGAAATATTTCTAAAAATATTTGTTGACTTTGATGGCTTATAAAAGAACTTTCTTGGGGCAAGGCATTATAATTGTTAAAGCAACCTACTTTCACTGTTTAGTGTAGGAAAGATATTTCACCATCTATAAACTCTTACTACAAATGTCTATCCAAGTGTGTATAATTTAGAGGTATTGAAATGCATCAAGAAACAAATAGAAATAAGTGTTTTTTGAAAGTGTCAGTCCCATGTAGTTTAGAGCTAGCTAGGAATACCTTAACCCCTAAACAACGCGGCAAATGTTTTTTATCTGATGAATGACAAGGAATTCTCCTATGTAGGATTGAATTGCAACTATTCATCCTCGGAATTAGAGGTGGAAAGGGGAGATCTTCTATAGTAGTTTGACTCCCAATGAGTATTTTTTATTTTTTTTAAAGTGGATGATGTCACACGGTTCCAAAATGGTTGATTTCCATGATTACTAGCCTAGTGTTCAAGGGTTAACCCCTAAATGTCTAGATTCATCTCTAGAAATGATGATTTGAGAAAAATCATTATAAAGTGCTATTTGGAAGAATATTTTGGAATTGAAATGCAAATAAAAGTTGTAGATTTTGATTTGTAGATTCCATCTATACGGTTGGATTCACCAATACTATCACCAATCTTTTTTTTATAAATTTTGAAAGAGAAATTCCAAAATTCCTTCAAAATTCGATTGCAAGTAAAATATTATCATTTTTTGAGTAAAATTTATTGGAATGGATTTGAAATGAGGTTCTCTTCACATGGTGATTTTTTGAAATTTATGTGTTCTTTAAATCTATGACTTCAAAATAGCAAATCTATTTTGAACTTAAGTCAATGCAATTTGACCACTTGACATACTTGCACATTGGTAATTTTAGAAAAATATGTACTCTAATACCACCAAATCCAACCCTTAGATAGGACAACAACTTGACAACGTATCTTCACAAATTAAAATAACTTTCATCCAAGTAGTTAGGAGGATGAAATTGGAGTTTCAATTTGTTCATCATCCAAAAAATGGATGCCAATACATTTAGGGATTAACTTAAGTACACCATTGTCAAGTGAAAAGCATGGAGATAGTAGAACCACCCATTACGAGCCAAAACCCGTAGACAATATATAGGTAATGGAAAATTCAACAGAGGAATGATGGATATCTAACCATTAGTTTCGTGGTTTCCAATCATCTTCTAGCCATCACTGTTATAACACATGTATTTCATTTAGCGAGCCAAGTTAGTCTTTGGATGAGTAGTGATGAAAGAATCTATGTGTTGGGGATGAATGTAGGCCAACTTGTGGCTCCTAAAATTCATAACAATTTGAATTTCAGGTAAAAAATAATGAAAATTTGACAACGCCCATCATTTCTAACTCTCTACATGGAAAAAAAATAAACATTGCCTTCTACTACTCTACATCATGCACAGAATGCTTAAGTGGTTGGTAATGGATGATTCTACTATAATGGCCGTTCTGGACTCAAAGGAGGAATCTCCGATCAGGCTAATTTTGAACTAATCACACAATTAAAAATAAACTAACTTGTTTTTATTTCTTAACATGATGGCAAGAGGAAAGGCCTGGGGTGGATTGATGTGAGCGCCAAATTACCCACCCTTAGTAATTCGCGAATATAACTAGGTTCTGGGTTTCAACTATGTGACTCCTACCTTTGGGTGTCTAAAAGTGGTCCATTGTGCCTTCCAAGCAATGGATCTTTTTACTAAGTGCCTAAGTGACCCCAAATTGCAAGATTCGCTTAAACTACTTCCAATGTTTTGGGCCGACCGGATGGAGGGCCTACTGGATGATTTGGATGGGACCTACGCAAGGGCAGAACTATCCCAGGAAACCACTAGTTCATCTCGTGCCATTTCTAAAAACATAAGACTCGACCCTATCCGACCTTCCTAGCCAAAGTTATAGGTGGATGAAGTTTGACCGCTACTCGGTTCCTCAAACTTCATCCATCAATTGCACCAAATTCTCCAATTCAGAAAGATCCAAAATTTTTAGGAATGGTTTATAAGAATTTCTCCTGCCCAAATCTGGAGTTGGGCCTTGATCGGGGATTTCTATTGAATCTTCATCCAAGCCTTACCTAAACTTCATCCGCTAATTTCTCCTAACCTATACTTTGGAATTAGCTTCTCTTCTCGATCCTGGACCCTAATTGTTAGCCTCCTCATGACCTACTTAAGGTACGTTCCCACTTGGTGTTAGGGGGGCGGTGTTACAATTGTAAACTACAATTAAAGCAAGTGTCATTCCTACTAGAGGTTGTCGGTAAATGCCGAGCCTAGGTGGCTCCTGATGTGGCACGCAACTAATATCAGTTTTATGGCCATTTAGTGAGCAAGTTTTGTTGGCCCACCAACTGCAAAGAGCCGCCAAGTTTTGGTGACCAATCTTCCAGAAATGTGGATTTTAGAGTTATGGGGGTGCTCTTAATTACTTGGGGGGGGGGGGCATTAACAAAAGAGCATTGTGAGGTGCTAGTGTGTTGGCAAACACATGTCCATCATTGCAAGTGAAGGACGATGTCATCATGAACATAAGTATACAGAAGCGCCAAAGACTGAATATTTTAGTATTGAGCTATGGACGTGAGAATTTAGATTATGTTGAATGTGCATAGAAGACTTGGAATTCGCCAATCCATTGTGACACTTGTGTCGGTGTGAAGCAAAAGTGTGCAGTGTTCTTTTGAGGAGGAGGAGTTGAGAGGAACGTGGAATCCGTCAAACAATGCTATAGTACTTAAAGCTTAGTCAGAAATTTGACTGTAATTGAGGACGGATCTGTACTTGAGCTGTTCACTTGTCGTGTTGTAGCGCAATTTTAGGCCAAAAATATGGAGAATGGCGTGCCAGGAGGACCGCTGTGGTCCATTGCTATTCCAAGGGTCCCATTGCGGTCCATTGTTGTTCCAGCTTCTGGTGAGTACTGAAGTGCACTATGACATTTTCTTGCATCATTTTATTCATTCTCCGATGGAAAATCTAAAGACAATAGTACCTGCATAGAAACCAACCCCCCTCCAATGCCCTATTAAGTTATAGCTCAAAGAATACACACTTTGACGTTAGTCTTACTGTTTGTGTGAATGGAAACCTAAAATTGACTCTCCCAATCGAACTTATTATTTCCTATTCCGCTGCACACAATCCTTAGACTTTCCTGGTGAGAAGTTCTTCCTTTCCATGTATTTTATGTCAAAGCTATACAAACAAATTAGTCCAAATTATGACAAGGTGTGCTTAACACATGATGTTCTTTTACCAGCATGACATGTGCTGATCACATAAGAGCTCAGTGACACTAGGATGATGAAGGTATATTGGATTAGGTTCAAAAAATTCAAAGCCCTATGTGAACTAGTGCATTGTTGTTTAATTGGCTAATTGTGCTTTGCAAGTCCTACTATGTCTCACTGTAGGTAGTCAACAATTAACATAATGTAACCTACTAACTATGTTGTCTTACATGACCTTTGCATTTTGACCATGAAACTTTCGATGCAATATTCAGGGCTACCTGCTAGAATAGTTTGTCCTGCTGTCACTGTCTCCCGGAGGAACTTGCCATTTGTAGGGGTAAACATGGAGACGACACAGACACGACTATATGCGGGGGAGGGATCAACAACGGCAAAAAAATGTCACAAGGACCAAGGACCAAATTGGTTGCCACAAGAGGTTCTCGTTCTCATAAGAGCAAAGAGAGACTTGTATTTGGAGGAACTAGACATGGTTGATGAATGTGATCTCATGATACCTGACATTACCAAATGGGTGAGTTGCTCCAACCTACCGATGAGTGCAAGCATTTCACTATGTATGCGAGATGGTCCTGCATGTAAGACCAAATGGAATCAGTTGGTGCCCAAATATAAACGCATTGCTGACTACCTAGGACGCACCGGCTAGAACATACCTGACTATTGGGACCTCACCACATCGCAGAAGAAAGATGAAGGACTACCTCGACAATCTCTGCAAGAGTTTTTCCAAGCGATTCATGAGTGGTTCAAAAGCAAACCTCAAATCCAACCTCCACATGTTCGGGACCTCCTCTCCCCAAGTGATTCAAATTTCAAACGACCACAACAGTAGAGAGATCAGAATGCAGAGGAAGGGGATACTAACACTGAAATTGAGGATGCGGTTGACATAGTGCAGTATGCTGTGCCTATCTCCACTGATGACAGCTCCATTCCACAGTTGCCGCTTCAGAGCACTAGTATTGCACGTCCACAACCATCCCTGCTTGGTGGAGTTGGCACCCCTCAAGCAACAACGTTCACTGTTGTCCCCTATGGAGTTATGCCATAGGTCTTGAGCTCCTTAGAGAATACTAACTTGTCTATGCACAGGAGGCCTGGCAACACAACTATTCGACATAAAAACATTTCACGCCACACAGTGATAGCAAATGCAACAAAAGCCACAAGAGCAATTATGGCATCACAAATGAAGGAAATTGCCGATGCATCATTGTCAGTGGAGCGCTCTAAGATTGAAATGCAATTCAAGCTTTTTTCAGAGCAGATGGCCTATTAGAAAGAGAGGGACAAAAAATTGCATGAAAGTGCTACGGTTGCGCAAGACAATACATGCCTTGCTATATTGAAGCAAAATGACATGGTCAACTGCTTGACGTAGCTGAAAACTGTACTTGGAAGAGGGCTTAGTTCAAGTAGCCCAAGTGTAGTATATAATACGCCGTCAAATCCCATGACCCATTTCCAATCTAGACCCAATACTACAGGGACAGTGGAAGGGCCTAGTCTTCCTATGCAAAATGCAGATATAGCTACCACTTTCCAAGGCAATGACACTAGCCCTGCAAGAGATGGCAATGACCTTGCAACAAACTCTACACCTCCTATTTATAGTAACGACAATGTTGAGTGATGCTCCTCACTTCCCTACCGATAACCTATGTACAGCAACGATAGTGTTGAAAGCAGATGCCCACATCCTATTGACTATAGCAAATAGCGCTCGACTTGTACAGAGACGTCGACTTCTACTACTTCGCCATTTTGGTGTTGCCGCTTATTGTCCCTGCACAGCAAGCACATAGGCTCTTCAATTTTTTGCTCTTGAGGAAAATATATAGTAGCATAGCTTAGCAAATTAGTCTTTCAAATGCTCAGTATAGTTAATATTGGAAGTAGGAAAGAGTTTTGGAACTAAAGGATGTGATTTTCCTACATAAATAAAGAAGTGTTTTTCAATGTTGCATTTTCCTTGAAAGCACCTCCCTTACAATCCTCACATACAAGCAGGTGAGGGGAAAAAAATGAAGAGATGAATGTACCTTACCAGCTATAGTGGCTAGCGCCTCATTAACAAATAAACTCCCAAGGCAGTCTGCTTCTCTAGAGTAACTTTGTTGGCTGCATCCTCCGAAAGAACTACACCAAGGTCCACAACTTGCCCATCTTCATCAGTAACATCATCTCATAAGCCTTCAATCTCCAAAACTTAGAGAAGGTCCTCTACTTCTTCATGAGACTGTTGAAGTAGAAGATTATGCAAAATAGCACAACAGACTATGACATCAGGAAGGAATGTCAAATGCAATTCACTTTTGTTCAAGTACTCACGAAAGGATTGCTTCATAATTCCAAATGCATTTTCAACCACACAGTGTTGTTTTCGCAATTTCTTGTTGAACAAGATTTCAGAGACAGAAAGGTGTTGTCCTCCTTGATGTGGGACCATCAACTATGGTAGTAATGGGTACCCCAAATCACCTATCAAGTAGGGCGCATGTCCTTCCACCATGTGCAAATCATTCCACAACATCCCGTGGGAAGCCAAGTAGTGAAGTGTAGAATGCCTGAGCATGCGGCTATCATTTGTAGAGCGAGGCATTCCAACATACAAGTCAAGAAAGCGCTTTTCACTGTCCACCACTGCTTGGTAGTTTACAGAGGAGCCACCACTCTTGAAGTAATAATAGTCAACTGCTCCAAAATCAGGTTTTGAAATAGAGATGTACATGCCATCAATTGCTCCAACAATAGCAGGTAGAGAGCACAGGTTATAAAACTTCTCTTGAGTTTGCTACATTCTGTCACCACTTGGCCATGAAATTTCGTGCTTCAGAGTTTCACTAATGGCAATGACAACTTCTTGTAAAATTTTGCAGATTGTACTGCGTCCAATGGCAAACATCTCACTGCAAATTGTTAGATTCACACCATGCGTCAATTTGAACAATGTATAGGCAACACGAACAAGAATAGGGATGGCTAATCGATACTTTGTATTTTTTTTTCCACGTGTGGTTTGAGCAAATCCCTCAAAGTAAACACAGAAGCCTTCGTCATGCGGAACATAGAAATCCAACGTCTGTTATCGTATTGCTCCAGTAGAAATTTGGAGAACCAAGTAGTTGAGCGGGGTTTAATCCAAAACGCAACATCCTCAGGAAAAGTAAATGGTGCAGAACAGAGTCTGAAGTTGTACAACATACTTGCCATCAGGGAGAAGGTATCCAAAATAGGATCCTCTCTTGAATCGGCCAGCAATGATAGAGGGTCACTGGTAGTTTCTAACTCAGGGAAAGGTGGTGCGAGGAGTGCCTGGTTGGCATCCAATATCAAAGCCATCAACCACGAAGTGAATGTGACGACATTCCAAGGGTTGTTGAATTCGTCCATGGCAATGCAGCGTTCAACTCCAATGTCACTCTACTTGAGAACTAACATCAACAGAGAAACCCTAATTAGTTTTTAGAGAAGCCAATACTGAAACGATGGTATTGATTCCCATAGGAAGGCCTGTGCATGAAAGTGAAGTCACTTGCTCTAACAACAAATGCGGGATTTTCTTATTAATATCCAAATGCAATTGTACATGATGTCTAGCATCTACTTCATAAAAAACTGCACTATTGCTTACCGCCAAAGTGGACAATATCTACCTCACTCGGTGTGCACAAAAGACAACTTCACAATTTCAGCTACTCTAGCGCACCTTCATCAAGCACAGTCAGCACGACGTTGAAAAATGTACCTGAAGATCTTTGGAGTGCACCCCAATCAAATTGCAAATGGCTCAAATGAACTCAATTAAAAAGCTCGTGCCAACAAAGTTGTTTTCTGCATCACCTCCGTGAAGACAAACATGCATAGTTGCACTCACAAGCCCAACACAATCAACAATGCATCCACCACAGCATGCAACGCCCAATTGAGAGAGCATTCAAAAATTTCAGAAATTGAAAGCGAGTATTCACGACAAGTTACAAAAATTGTTAACCTCTTACCATCGCAAGATGTGTGACCAGTACTACTCCCACGACGCCGCTGGAAGTGGAAAAAACTGAAGGCCAACTTCTAGCTCAAAGGCCAGCTCGTAGCTTGTAGCTTGTTCGCAAGCTCGCAGCTGGACCCCAACACTACTTCCCTACCAACTCACACTACAGGTGGGAATGGACAACTATCAAACTTCTAGCACGTCATTTGACTTCCTCATAAGACCTCATAAATGGAAACGTGCGCCGAATTAGAAAGTAACTAAGAACACAACAGTCAGCTTCGTCACCTCCCTCCGTGTGAATGAATCTTCTGTATATTTTTAGTGCGTTTTTAAATTCTACTTGGGGTTCTTTTGTAACACCAAGTGGGAATAGTCCTTTAGTTCTTTGTCAAATTCGGAGTTTAGCTATTCTTCATCTAATTTGATCCTAAACTTCATCTGGCGATAATTTTTTCACTTTTCACCCGATTAGGGCGTGCCTTATGGTTTTGGAAAGCCATGGCCTCCTTCTTTAAGCTTATGTCCTTGGAAATGACTTGACCTATAGTCCTAAGGGTCTAACCTAGGGGTAGGCCTCGGCCCAAGCTACTAGCTTCTAATTAGAGACCTAGGGAAAGGCTGGAAAGGGTTAACTCATACCTCGGAACTTGAGTCGTTGATCACGCCCAGTGGAAGCTCTACCTTCTTTGCCATGAACTCTTGTGTCGTGAGACAATGAACCACCGTTCTAATCATAAAATTTCTAGGTACAAGAAGGTAATTGTTGATTTTATCCTATTTCTTTTCTCCTTCTTCCTTTTCTTTCCTTCCACACTCCAAGGTGGCTCAACCACCCCCCGCTCCTACCTACCAAGCCAATCTCAAGGGCGTGTTATACCATCCTCCAAGGTTGAGCTACTTCTTACATTCTATGTCTTACATCCTCTACTTACGTATCACACTTAATCTCGAGGTGATCACCTAATTCTAATCTAAGGGCTTAAGTAAACCTTGAGGATTTCCCTCCTATCTTATCTCCTTCCACTCTCTAACCTTCAAATTGTCTTCCCTCTAGTCACCGTCTCGTTCTTTTGTCTATTTGCTTGGTGTCTTAGTGATGGTTTATGGGAGACGGGGAGTTGGGTTCCCCGCCCTGACGGTTTGGTTAGAGCGTTTGGATGTATCATATTAGCCTCTTCTTCTCTTCCCACCTTAATTGTTGGACCACCCTTCGCTTCTAAGCCTAGACAACATTCTTTCCTCGCAACCCTAGACAGCCCAAAACCCCCTATCCTGTAACTCCCAAAGCTCGCAGCCTAGATACCCGAGAACCCCAACCTGTAATCCCACATACCCACAACTCAAATACATGAGAACCCCAACCCATAGCGTTTGTACTCACCGCTCGAGTATTGGAATCCAGATTGACCCTCCAAAGCCCGAATCCCCAACCTGTTATCTTTTGCCCGTAGTTCTTCACTACTATCGATATTCGGCCCCGACCTGCTTAATGCCCGGCTTTGGTCTCCTCGGGTATCGGGGTTCTAGTGGGCTTGGGGATTAGAGGTTGGTTGAGCTGAGTTGGTTGCTACATTGGCCTTTAGCGTTGTTGATTTTCTTGAGAATTCTAGGGGGGTTGGGGGCATGCCATGTCTATGGTTTGTGGGTGTAAGTTAGGTTCATGGGTTGGCGACCTCACTTGATTTTTCTCTAATTACTCTTCACCCTCAACTTTGACCTCTATTCCTACTTTTTTGGGGCCTAAACCTTGGTTTGTTCCCAACGCTATTTGGGAACTAAAACTTGTGGGGAAAGGGACCATGTGGTCTTATGGTTCTCCCATAAGGTGGTTTTAATACATTGCTAAGACTTTTTACCCCAAGGGGGGTTCAAAGCTTTGCCATCATTCTCCTTTTTAACACACCACTAGGACTTTTGATTCCACGGGGGTTCAAAGCTTTGTCGTATGAGCAGGACCCACTACCCTCACACCCTCGTGTTCCTCACCAAAGAATACCATGTGAAGGTTAAGAACAAAGACAAAAGAAGAGGAAGGGACCATTGACACTCAAAGGGCTAGAGACTTGAGTTAGTAATATAAATGACTTGAATTAAAGGCTTTCCAAAGCGGCATTGCCAGTCATATGGGGGGGTTGCTTTAGGGTTAGTACACAACAAAGCAAGGAGAGTGACCAAAAGGGCCTTTCAAGGGTAAATATACACAACTTCTAGTAACACAGTAAGTTAGCAAAGCTTCTAAGCTCAAGCTTGGAAGAGTTAGTACTACACTCATTCAAAAAAGCAAGGGACCCACAAAGACCTCACAAGCTCAAACAACAACAACAACCAAAAAAATGCCCAAAAACATCGTTGCAAGGCTTGTGGTTAAAATGCCACAATTTCCAACATAAATTGGACCCAATGGACCCAATTACACAAAAAAGGGGTGGTGAGAGTGGAGAAGGGGTGTCCTTTCATACTCTTTCCTGGGCACCCACCTCTCCTCGTTCATCTAAGTTAACCTTATCTTCTTGGATTTTCATCCTATACTAACCCACTAAGCTAAATTTTGGAGATGAACTTTGAATTGCAAACGGATTACACTATTGGCTTCAGAAGGCCATTTTTAATCCAAGGACCCCCCCTTTTTCTATCTTCAAAATTGCAACGAAATCTAACCCCAACTTAATGCCAAAACCGGGAAAAATCCCAACTTTGGGGGGATTGACTTATCTAGAAAAAGTAACTAGCCTAGGCTCCTAAGTAGATATGGGGGAGTGAAAAAAGACCTATCCTAGGCCCCATTCTGCTTTCGTATGCTCCCGCTCCACTAGTCAAACCCGCCGTGGACTTTAAATTTCATTAATTGTCGGGGAAGTTGGTAGATTCGGGTACTTCTAACTATTGGAATGCCATAAAACTTGTTGGGGCAACTTATTAACATAAAGGAAGCTATATTAATTTTTAGTGGGAATTTACCGCCATTTGGAGAATTCCTAGGAATTTCTCATTGTAGATTTGGGTAGTTGACCGTTCGGAAAGACATCTTCTGACTATCAAAAAATTCCGAAATTTTTCGCAGAACCTCCCATGAGATCCCATGACACATGTGTAGGCTCATATTTTTACTCTACACATCAGCCTAGGGGGGACAAAACCCACCCCCCTCATTTAATTATCGGCGGTCGGAGAATCTTCCACATTGGGGGGAATCTTGGCGAACTGACTTTGCCGTTGGTTCCCGGGCATGGTTTTAACCCCAAACCACCCTCCTTAGACATGAGATTCCTCCACGGTCCCGCCTTGGTATTTTCATCATCTGCAAACCAACAATTGGGGTTCCACTCTTTCATCGATGAAATAGGGAAACTGGAACCTATCTCCGAGAATCGACCTCTATGCCTTACCAAGATTCCCTCAACCAATCCTAACCTGGAGATGTCCTTTCGATGTGGGTTTTTGAGCCCGATACGCCCATCACTCATAATTGACCAATTTGCCACAATTAGTTGTGTTCTAACCTATTTACAACTTGTGGTTGGGCCTTTCTAGCTATATTATTCTAAAAATAGACCAAATACTATATTGGAATGTGACTCTCCTATTTTGGTTCTACACTCTTTTGGGGGCTTTTTATATATAAAATTGCATTTAAAATGACAAAACTTGAAAAAAAGAAGAAGAAGAAGAAGAAGAAGAAGAGTGAGCCCTTGGTGACGATTAAGGGGCTCACAATTGACCCCTCACTAGTCCCCCCCAAGTCAATCTAGGGTGCATGAAAAAAGAAAAAGACCCCATATTATGTCCTTCATTAATTTGTCTTCTTCCTGGCCCAAAGGAGGGGGAAGAGTTAGTCAAATCCCAAGGAACATAGATGGATGTGGATAGAGGTTCAAGTAAAATAGTGTGGAGTAAGTTAGTCTAGCACCAATGTGTTCCTTAAATTATAGGCCGGGGGGAACCCTCACTCATCCTCCCCAAGTCATTCCAGGGGTGCATGTAAACAAAAAGACTCCCTATTTTGTGCTTGATTAATTTATCTTCCCCACCTCTCCCAGGTAATTCAGGGCCTCTGGTTGCAACTATGAATTCAAAATTTAATCATAGGTGTCAAATAAAAAAAATTCCAGCATTTTCCCCAAGAGTAAAATAGGGAGCTACAAGGGGAGGTCGGGGAGTCTGGTTCACCCTGGCCGGACACAACCTGACCCGGTAGTAACTTACTAGTGAGAATCATCCATACCTTAACATAGCATAGCATAACTTTTCCATGCGGGATGTTTGGTTCCCTTTGGATAATTGCTTCGGTTGCTGCTCATTGGTCTGGGAAAGCCCAACAATCATACCTTACCTCGTCTGTCTCGTATCTTCAGTCTCCACAAGGGGAGGCGAGGCCCAGGAACTGAACCCCCTGGCTGGCGGACAACAATGGATTAAACTTACTACTACACTGAATAGGGGTATTAAGGGGACCAAAAAAATTAAAGGGACTAATTGTAGAAATCTGTGGATGTTTGAAACATGATGTACATCCACCGGACACTTTAATAATTACTGATGTACAATAGAGGTAGATATTTATTTAGTGTGGAATGTCGATTAATTAGTATGGGTCCCTTTAATACCCCTATTCAGTGTACTAATAAGTCTTCATGCCCAAAGACCATCATCCCCCTCCGTCTTCTTCAGGGTCCAGTTTCCCAGCACTTGGTTTGGGGTTGTTCCAAAATGCCTTCAGTTTTCCTGCAGATTTCAGGTGAAAAAAGGCCCTTTCGATTGGGGGGGGAGGGGGAGTACTAAGTTCATAAAGCAAAGATGCCGCACACACACTCACTCTAAATAGTGTAATTAGGTTGCCCCAGATTAATTTCTTGACATTTGACATTATATAAGTATTGTATAAGAATGCACTACTTTTTGAAATAGATATTGTTGTAATTGGGACTCTTAAACCTCCATATGTACAAATGAAAATTTTATAGCAATATTTATGGCTTTGATAGTTTGTAAAGTAATTTTCTTGGGAATAAGGCAACCTAATTTCACTATTTAGTGCAGGTTCATGTTCAAAACAACTAAGATACAGGAGCTCTATCCTATGATCCAAATGGAACAAAGGGGAGGGAAATTAATTAATTAGATAATTAATAATCGAAGGTGGGTGGGTGGGGAAGTAACTACTAGTGCATTGCCGGCACTAAGGTAAAACAACCCATTACAGACCTTTTGCCTATTACAGAACTCTATGAATGAGCCCATTACAGTTTTCATTTAGTTTTTGAGATTTGGAACACATTTAATGTCTTAGCTAACTAGAATGGAGTAATTAGTGACTACAATAGGAACTTTCATTTTTTTAGTGTTAGTTCATTGCAGGAAGTTCCTTTTTCAAGTCTTCTGTGTTAGAAAATATTGTGACTATAATAGGTAAGTAAGATGAGTGTTACGGATCAGTTTTTGTTGGTTTTGGGGTAGTCTACAGGCTGTGATGGGCTGAACACTTCAAAAATTCATAACAAATTCACACTTTGTCGAAAAAATATAGTTTCAAATGCTTTTGCCATTTCTATCACTTGACTTTCTTTGAAAAAGAAAGTAGAAAATTTCAGAAATGACAAGAGGGCAAACCCCCCATTTGGTCCATAATGGGTTGTTTTACCTTATATGTAACATATACATAGGTTTGGGTGAACCAACTCCCGAGGGAAAATGCTAAATTTTTTTATTTGCCACTCTTGATAAAATTTGAAAATTTGGAATTCTTATTTGCAATCACAGGCCCCTAATAGTTTAATCAAGCACAAAATAGGGGGGCTGTTTTTTACATGCACCCTTGGAATGACTGAGGGGGGACGAGTGAAGGGTTGGTTCACCCCGACGGTGTGTATATAAATACAATTCAACCTGAAATCTGCATCTGTGGTCAATCCTTTGTGACCAAATTCTCCAAGGTAACTTACTCGTGACTAATTGCAGGTAAGTAGTTCTCCTCTATCTTGTATGATTCCTAGGTAAAAAACACTCTCTTCCTCCAGAATTATTTTAAAAAGACCCCCAAGTGGGAGCAAGAATTGTTCTCCAGGGCTTTTTATTTCAGTCAATGGCATAATTGATAAGGATGTATTCAGTTGAGCTGGAATGAGAACCAAAGGAGATGCAATATGGGACCTGGTGCCACTTTAGAAGGAGTGATGAGTGATCATCCAGTTGTGGGCTTGCCTGCTAAGTCTTATATTACAGGCTGCAGATTTCCGGGGTTTTTCTCCCTTTTGCATTTTTTCAATGGTTTTCCTCCACTAAGTTATGCTCAGTGCCTTGCAGGGATTGGGTACTTCTCTGGCCAAAGCAGGAAATCAGGAGAACTGGGAGTTCTGGGGGCACCAAGCTACAGTGAGAGAGCATGGTTTCAAAAATGAAGAGCACAGTGTCAGGAAAAAAAAAAATTAATTAACCCTTGAAGGCCGGGCAGGTGACTGTGGAAATCAAGCATTTTGGAACCGTGTGACAGCATCTACTTTAAAAAAATCAAAAATATTCATTGGGAGTCAAACTACTGTTGAAGATCTTCCCTTTTCACCCCTAATTCTGAGAATGAATAGTTTCACATCTGTCCGAGAATTCCTTGTCATTCATCGGACAAAAAACATCCGCCTTGGCTTTTAAGGGTTAATTGAAGAGTATGTTGGGACAATTTGGCATAGACTGATGTTGGTGACTTTGTGGTCATAAGTTAGAAGTCTTTAGAAGCACTGTAACATTGTATAACCAGGTGATGGTTTTTCCCATGGCTTGGGAGGGAATTGTCATTTGATTCAAGGATTGGAGTGGGGCTAGCTGAGGAGCCATAAGGTAGAAACACCCAAAAGTATCCTTGTACTCATTCATGTTCAATAGATTTTCCTTTGAACTGTTCCTAGGCTTCCATTAACTCCTAAAGAACCAAATGAACCTTGAATGTACAGAGGTGATCTCAGGTAGGTGCATATGAAGTCATTTTGTAATGGAGGTTCTTCAAATTTTGACACAAGGTGTAAACATGTACCCCCTAAATAGGAATATGATTTTTTCTTTTCTTTTTTTGATCAAGTGCCTGGATTAAAAGTTATTCTACCTTCAATTTCTGAGGCAACTTGGGCAACTTTGGACATCATGTGCAAAAATCCTCTTATAATTTTGAAATTTGGTAGGTATGCAATTTATATGACACAAGATGAAAATGTCCAAAAAATCAACCATTTGTGGTGTAAAAATCTCACTCTAGGAGGAGTTAGAGTGTGTTGGCCTTGTTGGACAAGGTCAAAGAAAACCTTTTTCTTTTAACATCAAACATTATAATCTTTCAATCTATGAGGTCCAAATTTCTGAATTTTTTTCCACACATTCCCATGGTACTCTAGTACAAATTTGTAATGATTGAATTTTGAAAAAACTTTAATTTTTCATTTTGTTTCATTGCCTTGAAAAATGACAATTTCTCACAATTTGTGCCCACAATGTGCCTCAGTCTTTTAGGGGTTCAAGTCTCCTTGAAAAGTGTCATTAAATTTTCCCTTTACTAAATTTCAATTAGTTAAATGTGGATTTTGTCAGATTTTGGTTTTAAATCAACTATGTGACAATTCAATAGTCTAGGGAGTTACCACTTTGAAAATTCATGCAATATCCAAAAAATCACATTTTATCATTTTAGAAAAAAGGTGCCTCTAAATATGTTGAATTACTTACATGGACGGTTTTGGATGTTTCTATTATATTTCAAAGGACAATTTTGTTCACTATAGGCATCCCCTTCTGAAGGATGCAAAAGGTTTTTCCTGATCTCATTAAGAAAGAAGGCTTCAAAGCTCTCTTAGTGGTGCATAGTGCTTCATTACCTCTTTGTGCCTAGTGTTAATTTCTTCAAGTATTAATAAAATTTAAAAGATTAATCTCTAAGGGATCAAACAACGTTTGGGGGCAACATAGTGATTTTGGGAAGCTCACTACAAATGGAATTTTTCTTTTTTTTTCCTTGAAATTTTCACACATCATGTGCTTGAGGAGTAGCTTTAGGGCCCCACAATTTTCATAACTTTTGATTATGTGGTTAAAAAGTTATTGTATGGTATGTAATTTTCATTGTTCAACAAGCAACTTGGGCATCTTAAAAAATTCTTAAAAATTCACTTTTTTAAGAAACAAATATTAGAAATTGTTTTTCTAGATTTCTCTCTCTATATATACACACAAAAAAAACTTGGAATCATTCCATTTTATTAATGAGATGAAAATGATGAGTTTTAGTTTGCAAGCACTTATGAATTTTCTATTCTAAAAGAATTTTTGAAGTCCTTTATTTAACTCAATTTTCAATATTTAAAATAAAATAAAATCATGGGATGTAAGGTTAACTACCCCATTCTAAACCAAATGGTAGCCAATCCATTGTGGGCTAAATTTTGTTGGTGGTGTACATTTCAGAACTTCATTGTACACCATTGACATACTTTAGCCCACAATGGATTGGCTCCCATTTGGTCTGGAATGAGATAGTTTACCTTAGATTGTTTATTACAATACTACAACCATTGGGATTGACATTTTTCAATTCCATAAGTAAATTCATAACAATTTCGAATTTTGAATCATTCTCTACTTCTTTCTACTTACTATTCTTTTTCCTATATGTTGTACAATTCCAAATTATATGAATTCTTTTAAGCATGTAACCAACTTGCCTTGAATAATGAATTTAAAGAAGCACCATCCACCATTTTGGATAGTTTTTCATACAAATGTGACCTTGTGAAGAGCAGCTGTTCATTTTTTCTACCAGGCCAAATAAAGGATTTTTGTTAATTAAAATACTATAGTCTTGAAAATCTACAAATTGGAAATTTCTGAAATTTTTTCAACATATTTTCAAACCAACATACCACAAGATCCTACGGTTATATGTTTCCAAAAATGTTTTTTTTTCTAAATTAGGTACTTGAACTAGAAATGGCCATTTTATAGCATTTTGGTGAAAACCTAGTCTAAAAACCTAGTCTAAAACATTTAAGGGTTATACTCTACAATCCATAACTCTAAATATCTACTTAGACAACAATTTGTCTATGGGCCAACTTCCAAATTTTTGATAAAAATGAAGAATGCACCTACTAACTCAAAACTTGGATATTTTGAGGGTAGGAGCCTACATAATATCCCATATTTTCCTAGAACAAAATCCAACACATAAAAAAACCAATGGATCAAATAGGAAATAACCACAAAAATACAAAAAATAATTATGGACGGACCATTTATGACAAGTAGAAGAAGAATTAGACTTCAACTGTATAGAACTAAGTATATAATGATAAAATTGATAGATCACAAACAATTTAGTAAGTAAACACTTAAAGTCTATTAAAATCAATTGTACCTTTAAAGACACAAATATGCACGAGTCGTGTTGTACAAATGAAAAAAAACTTTGTAGCAAATGTTGCATATTGTCCACAAAAAATATTATACAACACCCTCACATTACTCATGGAATACTTCACGTATTCTACTCACATATATCAATTAAAATTTTATATCAAATTATGCAAAAAGAAACCTAAGTTGTGTAAAACATTGCATAAAATTGTATATAATATGCTACATATCTTATAATGCAAGGACATCGAAAGTAATCCATGTTCACTCACAAAACACTAAAAGAAATACCGATAGAACAACAAAAAGGACAAACTTACTTTCAAGCTAAAACCACACAATTGAAATATGGATACCAATGCCTCAAAAAATGAATTCTAAAAATACCTTACAATAGACTTCACATCACATATAAATATCACTTTGCACTTACAATCTAATATTTTGGTGGGCCCTCAATTTGTCACTTGGGATTGAGATTTTTTTTCCCTAATTTTATATCATATTGGTTGTACTTATGAGGTCAAAATTCATAAAAATAGTGTTAAACCATAATGGGTGAAGTACATACCAATGTAGTATTCTATTTTAAAGGCCAAAATCACCTAAAATATTCCGAAAAACATGCTCACAGATAGGTTAGACACCCTTAAATAGTAAATAGTCTAAGTTAATGGAATACCTCATAAATACCTTGTAAATGTCTTCTCAAACTATGACCAACTCCCCAATCTAAGAGTGCATATGACAATCTTTGGCTAAAACAAGAATAAATTCCCCTTTGTCCTAGGTCTTCTTGTAAGGATGCAAATTACTATTCATTTTGGAACCCAAGTAAAAGCCAAATTGTTAGTCGAACATGTGAAAAATACACTATGAAGAAAAGAACATCTAAAGATCATAGAAGTGTAAGGTAGTTTGCTCCAGAAGTGCCTATGCTCTAAAAGCAATCAAGTTAGAGAGGTATATTTTGCTTTCTTCAATGTACCAACTATGTACATTTTACAAGGTGGTTGCTTTTAGTGCCCATAGTGTTTCAACTTCAAAAATCGTAATTAATTCCACAAAGGTCCAAAAAAATGAAACAACTTGGGTTAGACACCAATTCCATTTTTTTCCTCAAAAATTTATTGAATTTTTTTTCAAAAATTTTAGCTTTTTGAAAAGGCAATTAGCTCTTCAATGGTTGGTTTAAGAGTAGACTACTAGATTGAGGGTAAAAATATACTAGAAGTCAAATGGTGCAATTGTTTCACCAAGATTTTAACCCAATCAAAAGGTTCCCAAACCACTGAATTCCGTAGAAGGTAATAAACTAAAAGACTTTTGGGACAAGTGCAAAGTAATAATGTGGGCTTCTACTAAGTATATAGGACCCTCTAGGGTTCAAACGCCGAGTTTTGGATTTTTTTGAATAGCAAAAGTTTGGATTTTGAAATGTCAACCACTCAAACTAGCCTTGGTGAATTCTTAGAAAATACCTTGTTTATAGAAAATTTTAAATAAAAATTAAGATAATATATTTTGTGATAATAAAGTGACCCTAAAAGTTTCAAGGCATTCCAACATTGATAAGTACTTGCATGAACAATACCAACTATTTACAACGAATTTTAAACGAATTTTAAACGAATTTGAGGTTTTGACTAGAGCCCTCTAAGCATATGTCATCTATATAAAGTCAAAGAGGAGTCTTTTCTCAACTCTCACAACCCCTTTGAATACTCTAGTTAAGTCAAATTCTTTGAAAAGTTCAAATTCCATCATTTAGGATTTTTATAGTGTTTCATTTTGATGATTCATGACTTTTATGAGTCCAAATGATATAGAAGTAGGGGGAAGAGCCTATGAGGCCTGAAACCCAATGGGAAAATCTATTTGTTAGTCGGAGCTTTTCTCCAAAATTAAAAATAATTCCAATAGTAAATTTGAGTTATTTTGGTAATTAGTGGTTAGTTCTAGAAAAATCTTGGGGTTGAAAGTGAAGGGGAGGCCTTTGTGAAATGTCTAAAAGGCCACCCCTTCTCTCCCCAAGCCACCCCTTTTCTTTCTATTGTCTAGTTGCTCGGGTCCATTGTAGTGGATTTTGGCTAATTTAGGTATTTTTGAGTCATTGTACTCATTTTGTAGTTGTTTTCCAAGTTTGTTTCAAGGGACATTGGGATCCCTTCAAACCTTGCTTTTGGTCTTGGTTCTTCCTATGTTGTTGAAATTTTTTTAAAAACCCTATGTGGTGCTAACTCTAGAGATCATTTCCACCAAATTGTCATAACATTGTTAGTGGGAATACTCTAACTTATCATATCTTGTTTTCCAAATCTTGCCTACACTTTAAGTGGGAATTTTATTATTTGAGAATTCCACTCGTGCATCAAGAATTTGGTACTTGTTGGGGCTAACTTATATTGGGAGGGTTGTAGTTAGGGTTTGGCACTTGAAGTTGGGCTTGTTGCTACGTGGTTTTGGTTTTAAAAGTGTCCCGTCATTTTTGTTCCCAAGTTTCCAAGGCAACAGTCTCAGCAGTTCGCTGGAAGAAGTGGATATCTGATAGTTAAAAACTCTGGTTTGAAAGTCCAGATTTTTATAAAGCTTGTTCTCGTCTCTCATCCTGCAGAGAGATAGAGCATGGTGATTCCTTGAGAGAATGGACTCTGCACATTGTCAAGGCTGCTTGTAGGATTCAGCAGAATGGGGAGGTACTCAATGCTTAATATGGACAGTCGAACATAAAATTGCATAGAGGCTCCGACTGTTGAAGCCAGATGACCGCTGAACGTTCTTGTTATAAGCATAAGACGATGGTTTTAAGAGCAGCTCAACGTTTAGTACTCGTACCGACGAATAAAGAGCAGAGAACATGATAAACAAGCATGAGGACATGTCGATGAGTACGCGACATATGCTTCATAGTTTTTCATTATCTACTCACTCAGCTAAAACCCGTAATCCTCCTCCCTTCTCTTCCCTCACTGAGTCATCCGGAACACTGACTCCACTAGTTACTCGGTCGACTCTTACAACCCTGAAAACCACGACATCAATATTCTTAGCCGCAACTTGCATCAATTTATCCATGCAATTCAAGACGGCAAAAAGCTATAGATAAACAAGCGAATAAACAACGGATGCAGCCTGAGAAAGTAAAATGATGAAGCGAATTACCTGAGTCAGGAGCTGCCAAAATCACAGGGGGGATATAGGGTATGGTGAAGTATACGCTGCACATTGTCATTGCTGCAGGCCACACCATTCAATTGATTGAGCCTGAGGGTAATTCAGTGACGATTGAACATGGGCAGAGATTGAGATCGGAAATGTGCCACCCCACAAAAGTACGTGACTGCTAAATAAGTCGACAACATATGAATTGGTGAGTTAGTAAGCCAGTAAACCACAAACGCCGTCTTTACTACAAAGACATTTCTTTCTGCAACCAGGCTCAGGCCAACTTGTTCCCGTTGCATGGGTAGACTAAGGCGCCGGGAAACCTGCTAGAAACTAAATTGATCATCTCAATAATCCAGTTCAGTCAAGCGTCAACCTCAGAACCCATCATCCTCTTCAACTAACAGTAAATTTGGCGGGAATTAGTTGAACAGCAGCTCAGGCTAGATTGTTTTGCTTATTTCACCATGAATGAGGAATGCCTCCAAGCCACACTCTAGAAAAAACTTGTCTTAGATGAAAACTCCTGACAAAACTCTGCAATGAACTCTTGAGCTCCCCTAAAACTTTGATGCAAGTGATTCTCTACAAAAATTGATGAATCTCTGTAGATATGTCCTTCATCGTAACTGTAATGACGCAGTACCTGATATGGTCGCAACTACATCAATCACTACCCCCAGTTTTTTGAGCATCTCGAGGAATATGCGCGTAAGTGGAAAGCCAGTTCTCAGCTGAAAAATTGGATAATGCTCATTAAGTACGAACCTTACGACAACCGACACTAGAATCACAAACGAGGGAGACTTCTTGATGCATGATACTCAAATTGGTCCACTACTTGCCGAAGTGTTTTAAGCTGAGCCGCAAGGCTTCCTATACTCTTCATCTCCTCATTCAAACGCAAGCAAGTATTGATGAACCTCTGTCCTTTAGAAGCAGCGTCGATAGACGCATCTTGAAGCAACCCTGCGGCTTCGCTGTGACACCGCATGTGTTCAATTGAGCTCCCCGTCACCTCAGATAGTGCAGACTGCAGCGACGAAAACAATCCCGCGAGTCTCCCCGCCACTGCCGCAGCATCTTCCTCCACAGCCTTGACCATCTTCACGGCCATGGCAATGTCACTCTCCCGTCCCTCTGGCCTCGCAGTACTGTGAATGTTAATATCCTCACCCGCACCGATTCCAGAGACAAACCTCGGGATCCGCTCCACCATTGAGCTGCCCTTGACAGGCTGCTCATCCTGTCCCTCTCGCTCTTCACGTGCGACTTCAGCAATTCCAGGTTGAGATTCCACTTGATCCCCATCCTTTTCAAGACCACCTTCCATCGCAAACCGACTCCTTTCACAATCGAAGGTGCGAACCTCTCTCAGGAAAATAAATACGCAGGAGTCAATTGCTATGAAATTGACAACGAATTGCAGCGAAGGCCTGGATTAATTCTATGGATCCAAAGGCGCGCTATGAACACGATCTTTCTCCGGCAGCTAATTTCAACCCCACCCCCACCCCCCACCCGCCCGCGGAGGCAGAGAAGTCCTGAATACCTGCCTACCGCACTGCACAACGGGTACTACAGACCCAACGTCAGGCTCGGATGCCACTGAGAGCCAAACAGCTTCTGCCGAAGCCCGAATCGGAGCTGCAAACCCCTTCCACAGACGGAATTCCTCCCAACAGAATCGACAACCACGCACTCGATTGCCCACCAAAACGGACGATCTAGAGCTCAAACGAATCGCCGTCGAATGCAGAGGGACAGAGGATGCGAGGGGGCATGGGCCACGACCCGATCGCGCAGCAACCAAGCGCGCAACGATCAGCAGGGGGAGCTCGGAGCCACCAAACCCTAAGCGCACGAAACGTCTGATTTCCCTCCCAGTCTAGGCGCGAAATCGTCCCTGAATTCATCCGTCGGACTTCTTTCGTCAGTGGTCCTGTCGTCACCCCCCGGGCCGTCCGTCCGTCCGCGAGGTCTCATCCATCTGTGTCATCCATCTTTCAACGTCGACGGCACTGTATGTACACTCCAACGTCCTCTGAAAAAGTAAATCTCAAACTCCCATTTCGTTGAATCAAATTTTCAATCAGTTTTTCGGAACGTCTAAAGGTACTTGAGTTTCTGCTTTCGGAAAGTAACAGTGACTAAGTTACTTCTATTACATTTTCTTATTTTACTTTATGCTTTTTGAAGGTAAAAGTAGTGAGGCTGTGTAGTGGAGCTCGTCTGTTGTAATTCAAACAAGTTTTTTCAGTATTTGTATCATGCATATATTCAAACATGTTTCTTTATTTTCACAAGTTTTTGAAAATGATCACAACTCATTGTTATTTCTTTGGTAGGGGATTAAGATGTCAAGAAGAAAGACCCTGTTAGAATGCACTCAAAAAGTAATATTGCTTAAACTATATAAAAAATGCTTCTCCCACCTGGACACATTTTGCTGTATCAAATTTCATTGTCTTTCAGAACTTTCACTGGTTCAAAGGTATGAACACCCAGATTGCGACGTATTGCAATTAGACTAAATTGTTTGGAATTTGGATGAAGGAATAATGTGTGTTTGACATCACTAATTGACATTAGGGTCACCCATAAATTTAGTTCAAGAACATAATGAAAAGAATGATATCCACATGGAATAGGTGGATTCATGAAATAACACTTGTGCATCAACTGAATAATAGAAATTGTTTAACCCCTAAATGTATTTGAGTATGTTTTCACCAAAAACGCTCCGAAACTGTCATCTCTAGTACAAGTATCAAATTTTAGAAAAAATACATTTTGGGACAAATGTAACCGTAGGATCTTGTAGTATGCTGTTTGGGAAGATGTAGAAAAAAATTCAGGAATTTCCACCAAGTGGATTGCAAGATATTAGTATTTGAAAAGACAAAAAGCCATTTTTTGGCCCTGAAAAAATCCAGGCAGTCAGATCATTATGAAAATATGTCCAAAATGATTGTAACTCTTTTAATTCATTCTTCAAGTCATGTTGGCTACAACTTATAGGAAAAAAATAGTAAGTTGAAAGAAGAAGAGAATGATTCAAAATACTAAATTATTAATAATTTATTTATTGAATTGAAAAATGCCAATCCCAATGGTTAAATTGTTGTAATAAAAAATATACACCTCCTTTTTTTTATTTTTTTCCAAAAATATTAAAAATTGAATTAAATAAAGATCTTCAAAGTTTATTTTAGAGTAGAGATTCTATTACTACCCACAAATTACCCACAACTAAAACTCTTCATAACTTTCATCTCATAAATCAAAATGGAATGATTCAAAGCTTTCCATGTATATATAAATCAGGAAAATAAATTTCAAATTTTTAATTAAAAAAAAAGTGATTTTTAAATAATTTTTTTTTGCTGCCCAGGTTGCCTGCCGAGCAATGAAAACAACATATCATACAATAAGTTTGTAACCATGTATTTAAAAGTTATGAAAATTGTTGGGTCTTAAAGCTACTCCTCGAGCACATGTTGTGTGAAAATTTCAACAAAAAAAATAAAAATTCCATTCATAGTGAGCTGTCCAAAACCAATATGTTGCCAAAAAATATTGTTTGGTCCTTTAGGGGTTAATCACATTTCTTACAATTTGATCAATTGAATTGGTCATTCTCATAGACAAAAGATATTTAAATCTATTTTCTATTCAATCAATTTTTTCAAAAATATGACTCCTTCAACAATAGATGTTGTCCTAACAATTTTACTTTTTTTATTTGTAGAAACTTGGTTGATTCTTGTGTTAGTGTAATTTCATCGGCTATTTCTTTAACTTGGTTGCACGATATGGAATATACATTAATAGGCACATCCAAATTGTCAAAAGCATCCATACCTTAAGTTAGGTTGTTTGTTTTGTTTTGTTTGTTTGTTACGTTGGGATCTCCGAGACTGTGTGTCCCAAAGCCATGTGTTTGGTACCATCGGAAAGCCCTCAATGAGGAGTGGTGCATCATCTTTGTTTTGTGGCGTTTGGATCTACAATGTGAAAGTTATTGAATTTCAAAGTTTTTATGAACCAAAAAATTAAGAAAATACTTTTACTATGATTTTGACTGTAGCAATGGCACAGGGCACACTAGTCTATACCTTAAGATAGGTTGTTTGTTTGTTTGTTACGTTGAGATCTCCCGGACCGTGTGTCCCCCAGTCAAGTTCTTGGTATAGTTGGAAAGCCCTTGGTGAAGAGGGGTGCACGGGCTTTGTTTCATCATGTTTAGACTTACGGTGTGAAAGTCATGAAATTTTGAAGTTTTTATGAATAAAAAAATTAGAAAAATACTTTTACTATGATTTTGACTATGGCAATAGCACAAGGCATACTAATCTTATATCTAACGAAGCAAGTTCTGCATGCAACTCTTCCAAATATTTCAAGAAGCATTTTTTATATAGTTTAAGCAATATTACTTTTTGAGTGCATTCTAACAGGGTCTTTCTTCTTGACATCTTAATCCCCTACCAAAGAAATAACAATGAGTTGTGATCATTTTCAAAAACTTGTGAAAATAAAGAAACATGTTTGAATATATGCATGATACAAATACTGAAAAAACTTGTTTGAATTACAACAGACGAGCTCCACTACACAGCCTCACTACTTTTACCTTCAAAAAGCATAAAGTAAAATAAGAAAATGTAATAGAAGTAACTTAGTCACTGTTACTTTCCGAAAGCAGAAACTCAAGTACCTTTAGACGTTCCGAAAAACTGATTGAAAATTTGATTCAACGAAATGGGAGTTTGAGATTTACTTTTTCAGAGGACGTTGGAGTGTACATACAGTGCCGTCGACGTTGAAAGATGGATGACACAGATGGATGAGACCTCGCGGACGGACGGACGGCCCGGGGGGTGACGACAGGACCACTGACGAAAGAAGTCCGACGGATGAATTCAGGGACGATTTCGCGCCTAGACTGGGAGGGAAATCAGACGTTTCGTGCGCTTAGGGTTTGGTGGCTCCGAGCTCCCCCTGCTGATCGTTGCGCGCTTGGTTGCTGCGCGATCGGGTCGTGGCCCATGCCCCCTCGCATCCTCTGTCCCTCTGCATTCGACGGCGATTCGTTTGAGCTCTAGATCGTCCGTTTTGGTGGGCAATCGAGTGCGTGGTTGTCGATTCTGTTGGGAGGAATTCCGTCTGTGGAAGGGGTTTGCAGCTCCGATTCGGGCTTCGGCAGAAGCTGTTTGGCTCTCAGTGGCATCCGAGCCTGACGTTGGGTCTGTAGTACCCGTTGTGCAGTGCGGTAGGCAGGTATTCAGGACTTCTCTGCCTCCGCGGGCGGTGTACTGAACTGCTACGCGGGCCGTACCGAGGAAGGATCGCCATTGGCAGGGAACCGTGTGTTTGATCTTCGAAGGGAGTGTTGTGTCCAACGGTGGTGCACTGGTGTATGCTCGACGCAGGTGAGTTGGCGGAAATTTTAATGCTGGAATATCAGAGATTTTAAGAATTCTAGCTTGTGCTGATGTTCGTTGTTATGTATAACAGAGAATTTTTCTAGCTCGTTTGGTTTTGCTTTTTGCAGCTGGCACACTGTTTTTAGGGTTTCATATATTTTGTAACCGAATCCTTTGCGTTGGTTTCAGCATTTTCTAAATCGGATAGAGTTCTGGTTCTACTGGTTTGGTACTGTTGCCTGGCTCCAACCTACGCCAGCGTCTTAGCAGGGTTATATGATACTCTAATTAGTATTGCATCTAGTTGTTCTGGTTGATTTTCTGAATTTGCTGGAGATCAGAGTCTTTAAGTTACAAAGCCAACTGTCTAATTTTTTCAGGATATCATTTTCTCTGGCTGCAAAGTGGCCTCTGTGCATGTGATTTGCATCATTGGATGGTTAAACAGTTACTTTGAGGAGGGATTTCCACACTCACAAACTTGGCTTACTGTTGCTTGGTATTGCAAGTTGAGGGTCTAACCAACGTCTTTGCCCTCTTTTAGGCTGCTAGTGAATTTTCTGACCTAATTCTCCCAGAATCCTTTGCGGTTGTACCTAGTCATAAATGCTGGCGTAAATTTTGATTATTCCTGAATTTACATTTCGTATCGAGTGTTTAAGGTCATCCATAAATTCACCTTGTCTCTAGCCTCGATTTTTCCTGGAAGATTAGGATTTGTGCTGTGATTTTAAGCGCTGGAATCTTTGAATTGAAATTCACTTTTTGTTTGATATTGCTTTCGCAGTATCGGGCAAGGCTTCAGTCAGTTATCAGTGATTGGATGCCTGCGGCAGTGTAAGTAATGGGGAGTTCAAGTGCTGCAGTGAAGGACGAACCAGAAGAGAGTGGAGATGAGGAGACAGAACCTGGCCAGTTCAGGGAAGGCGAGAAGGTTTTGGCCTATCATGGTCCTCTTATTTATGACACTAAAATCCAGAAAGCGGAGTATCGAAAGGAGTGGAAGTACTTCGTGCATTACTTAGGGTGGAGCAAGAATTGGGATGAGTGGGTGGGTGCAGATAGACTGATGAAGCCGACCGAAAAAAATCTGGAAAAACAGAAAAAACTCTTCAAAAACCAGACAGGGGATAAACAATCCAAAGGGCGGGTGCCGGCAGGGAAACAGAAAAGTGCAGCTGAGAAAGAAGAACATAAAACCGAGAACAAGCCTGCCCGAGGGAAGAAACGGAAGTGCGATCCAGTTGTGGAAGCCAAGGATTCAGACGAGCATGACCAATTACTGAAGATCTCTTTACCTGGCACCTTGAAAAAGCAGCTGGTGGAAGACTGGGAATTCATTACTCAAATGGGGAAGCTGGTAAAGCTGCCTCGATCTCCATCTGCGGAAGAGATTTTAAAGAAATATGTAGACTTCAAGACAAAACGGGATGGTGCAGTAGAGGACTCGTTGGTTGAAGTGTTGAATGGTTTGAGAAGTTACTTTGACAAGTCCCTGCCAGCGATGTTGTTGTACCCTCAGGAAAGAGCTCAATATGCCAGTGCTGTCCCTCAAGGAAGTACGGTTAGTCCAAGCAGCATCTATGGGGCAGAACATCTTCTTCGGTTGTTTGTGAAGTTATCTGAGTTGCTTAATTACACGAACATGGAGCACGAAGCTTTGACCCAGCTCCAACAGAAACTGGCGGATTTTCTGAAGTTTCTCCAAAGGAACCAGAGCAGTTTCTTCCTAACGAGTTACGGTTGAGCTGCAGTTGTAGATATGAAATTTGTTCACGTTGGGTTTATTAGGGCCTTACTCATTGTATTTTAAACCGGATCAAAATGGTCATCATTGGTTTGTACAGGTCTCAAATTATCAATGGCGCTTCTAATAGTCCATCTCATTGTGTCCTTTACACAGCACAGGTTAGTCATAGGTACTTCTGAGTATCTAGGATATGATGACTATTCTGAAGCGTTTACAAGTAGTTGCACTGAAGCCACAGGACGGAGAATAATCCATGTTTTCAGACATTCATCCCAGCGAGTGAATTTGAATTCATCCGCCCAAGCCTGGTGGAGTCCATGGAGCAATTTATCATGAGCTTGCAGTATGATCAATGGTGTTTCAATACTGGTTAGCATCTCCAATCTATTATTGAGCTTGCTCTTGAATTGGCTGGAGAAGCTCGGGAGGTGCATGCACTGCATTGTGTATCTGGGTGGCTACTTGCTTGTAAGACGCCTCCTGACCTGCGGGCTTATGGCTGGCATACGAAATGTACACATTCCATGCTAAGCCTACGACATTGCTAAATAGAACCTGCCAGATGCATCGCAGATTCAAGAAATAATAGTTAAGTAATAAGGAGCTTTTGCACTTCAATGAGTTACTAGTGCAATTATAACGAGGGATCATATTGCAAATGTATCATCATTGAAGTTTTGATTAAACCCTAAACGTTCAGATTCCTCTCCAAAATTGACGATTTGAGAAAAATCATTATAAAGTGCTTTTTGGAAGCATATTTTGGAATTGGTATAGAAATAAAAGTTGTAGACTTTGATTTGTAGATTCCATGTATATGGCTAGATTTGCCAATGCTATCACCAATTTTTTTCTAAAAATTTTGAAAGAGAAATTTCAAATTTCCTTCAAAATTTGATTACAAGCAAAATATTATCATTTTTTGAGTAAGATTTGTTGGAATGGATTTGAAATGAGGTTCTCTTCACATGGTGTTTTTTTGAAATTTTTGTGCTTTTAAAATCTATGACCTCATTTTGGCAAATCTTGTTTTGAACTAGAGTCAATGCAATTTGACATCTTGACATACTTGCACATTGGTAATTTTAGAAAAATATGTACTCTATTAACACCAAATCCAACCCTTAGATAGGACAACAACTTGATAACATATGTCCACAAATTAGAATATCTTTCATCCAAGTAGTTAAGAGGATGAAACTTGAGTTTCAATTTGTTCATCGTCCAAGAAATGGACATTGGAGCGCTTAGGGGTTAACCATGGAGTTATGTTCAGAACAGAGTAGGTGATGTGCTAAACATACCTGCAAAATGGGAGGCACAAACATGAAGTTGCAAAATTGGAAGGGAATCCATAATTTCCAGTTTGCAATTAAAGTGGGTTTCCAATCCTGTCCCACCAACAAGCAAACATCAGTTGAGTACTTGCATGAGATTCATGAATTGTAGCTACTTAGTTTGTAAGCTTGTATTGATGATAGTACTAATCATATGTTGGCCACATAGGATTTGAATCCACTCTCTTTAACCCTTAAATGGCACTGAGAACGTTTTTCATCTAGTGGATGACAAAGAATCTTCATATGTAGGATAGAAATGCAATTATTCATCTTTGGAATTTTTTGCAAAAAGGAGAGATCTTGCACAATAGTTTGACCTCCAAGGAATATATATATATATATAAAGTAGATGATGTCACATGGTTCCAAAAGGGATTATTTCTACAATCATAAGTTTGTCCTTTAAGGGTTAATCTCTCACGAAATACCCCAAGTTAACAAGGTTCAAAACAAAACAAAACCAAATTTGGCACACACATAATTTGTTCCTTATCATTTGTTGTTTGTCATTGGTCACTTGTTTAAAGATAGCACTTACTACCTATGTCCATGTGGCGTAATTAGTAGAACCACCCCATAAGACTATTTAGTCATGCTAGTAGTCATCCTAGTCTTAGGACCAATGTTACTCTTCTATGACCTTGTCTCATAGAATATGGGATAAAATTACATACTTTTTGAAGCTTTTCTTGAATCTCATCAACATGTCCCTCCATGAAGAGCAAGTAGGTGAAGGTAATTGCAATGAATATTGGAGCAAAAATAAACTGTGCCCCCCAAAAGCTAATTGTATTAAGATCACAATGGAGTGGAGTTAGCCTCTTTTGAAAAGCTCAAGCACAATATTGTACTTATCAATAATTTTGTGATAAACTTTGGATGTAAGTATGTTTAGAAGGGGTGTTATACATTGATCACACCTGATCCAAGCCCAATCGAATTGCAACTCCTTTTGTGCCTTGAGCCTTCACAACTTGGTTGAGGAATCCGTACCTATACAAATACAACTTCCTTAATTTTTCCAACTAAACTCTTGTGAGACACAACTCAAAGAATTCTTTTAACATAAAGGGTTTAGGGGTCCTTGCAACAATTGCACAAAATTCCATCTTCAATGCCACAGAATTCAAAGAGAAGTTTCAACTCAAGAATTTCAACTTCTTCAACAATGAATTAAAGGGTTTGTAATACAAAGGTGGACATGGGACCCAACTTTTGTAATTAAAGATTGTTATGTATTCTTTGGATTTTATCACCAAAAAAAATTAGATTTCCATGCAAGTTTGAAGGAAACATAAGTTATGAAAATAAGACAAGGCCTCTAAACTTGTACCAATAGTGTAGTGTTGGTCCTACAACGAAGAGCCCTAGTGATGTCATGGATGCCACTCTTTTCAAATCCAAGTTGCTCATTTTCTCTACAAATAGCTGTCAACAAGTACAACTTTTGTTACAACTTATAAGTAATATTCTTGAAAGGAATCGCTAACATTTTGGGGCAAAACCTCAAATTTAGGGAAGAAATGTAGGAGTTGGTGCTCAACGAACTCTTCCACATACAATCAAAAAAGAGGGTTTTAACAAGTGCTCTAAAATCTTAAATGTGTCTCTAACAAACTACCATATTAATTAAACAACAAAAGAACTTGGGATCTTCTTAAGCTAGTGGGAACTTGACATGTTTAGATTAGGAAAATGACCCAAGAGAAGACCCACATGACCAATTGGATCGGTTGTGGGACTTCTTGTAGTCATTTTTGTGGTCTATGTAGACCACAAATCCACTAATATATTGTGAGGCCAATGTAAATCGACTCATTTTCTTGCATTGGGAACATGGCACTCAAATGAATGGTGAGTGTACAAGATTTTGCATAATGGATTTATAAAACTCTAAGATGCTTCAATGGACCATAACCTCCTTGTAGCGAACAATATGACAATACAACATCACTATGCAACTAAGGTTCTTCACCATTTCTATGGCTTGGTATGCTATTTCTTAGAAAATAAAACTCTTGCTTTATATTAGTGCTAAACACGACTCATTTGTGAATGTATCACATGGTCTATGAATTTGTTGTGACACTATTGCAAGTTCAAGAAAAGTTGGTTTGCAATTTCTTAGAAAACAAGACTCCTTTTATATTAACCCTTGAGTGCCCTACAACCTCAAATCTTACCTCCCAAAAATGAAAGGTTGCCATGTTTAAATATTATAATTTTTTCAACAATATGGTGAAATCATTTGTCCCCCCCCCCCCCCCCAACTCCGGGCCTATCTCCACTACTGATCAATATGGTCAATTTTTGTTGATCTTGTTTTGGGTGATAGTTTGATTAGAAGGAGTTCAGAAGGGTTTGGATTTTAGTAAACACGTTCTGGGTGCTCAAGGGTTAAATGCTAAACATGACATTTGTGAAAGTATCACATGGTCTATGAAATTGTTGTAACACTAGAACAAGTTCAAGAAAAGTTTGCCTTAATATAGGAGAATTGTGTATTGCATCATGGTTGAAGGGCATGTGGATGTTGAAACTATCCATTGATGTTAACAAAGAGATTTGGGCATACTAACCAACCAAATCCATCATCTTCATAGTCAAGTACAGTTGACTTTCGATGAAAATAAGCACTAGAAGAAACCCGTGTTTTGGGTGATGGGCCTCAATTTTTTGGAATGGATTTTTCTTATGTCCAATACAACAAGCCTATGTTTTATGTTACACACACACACCATTACATTGGCAATTTTTTTGACATAAAAACATAGGGTTGTTGCATTGGATATCAAAAAAAACTTGTTCCAAAAAATTGAGGTGCATCACTCGAAACGCAGGTTTCTTATAGTACAGTCACATACAAATGCAAACAAGAAGTTTTCGCAAACACATTGTAACTACCAAAATCCTCTATCCTCTTGAAAAACCAAAGTGGGGAGGCCGAAGTTGTTACCACTCATGTTGAGGGAAAAGCATACTTGAGTGAAAATGTCTCCGATGCAATTGAGGATGCCCAATGTGATAGCCTTGGTCTTTATAGGGTGTGATGTCAGAAGCTTGGTATACCTAAAGTCCATTCAAGTTCGCCCTTCAGCACAGGGGTGGGCGTCTCAAGAGGAAACAATGAGAATGAATTTGATGGAAGTTAAGACAAGCATACCAGCTACTGGGTGCAGGGCCTGCTCCGCGAGCAGGGGAAGTTCCAGCCCTATTACCTGCTGCTGTTGGAGACATTCAGACAGTGTATCAGATCCCCAAGAAATGGAAGCAAATGCGTCACTTCTTACCAGCGGGCAAGCTTGGAAATTTTGGGTTATATGACTTCTCACCAACGGGAAGTGGGGCGTTTTGAATTATGTGACATCGCATTGCTTTGACGCAACCCCATTACTGTTTGTCGTTCTGTCACAACTTGTTTTGTACGCAGTGAGAAGCGACACCATTCTCCCATTGAAACTAAGTTGATGAGACTCATAATCACAGTTTCAATGCTCTCGTTGAGCAATGGCATTCCTTAGACGCACTCAAAATTACTGTAACCACCATGAATTCTCTCCCATATCCCTTCAGTAGGAGGATTCAGAGGAAGAAAATGGTGGGAAACAGGGTTCTGGACAACATAAAATTCTGGAGGAGCTCCTTCGAAACTCTCGGAAAAGGAATTCAAATTTTTTTTCGCATAATCTTGAGATCATCTTAAGAGGGTTTTGAACAAAATCTACAAGATAAAGATATGGATTGGCCACTAATACAGAACCATTTATGCGCTCTCTACATTGAATGTCACACTTCTGAGTCTATTTTTAAGTTGGCACCTATACTCGAGAAGGTGGATTCTTGCAACTACTAAAGAATGCTGTGAATGAGAGCCTCGAGGGAGAATGTATTTTGCAGCACTACACACATAGTTCTCCTAAGATTTTCTCTCGCCCTTTCTCCTACTGTGAGGCCCCCTTATGACAACCACAACTATCTGCAACGTTTCCACCAGAAAAGTTCAAAAACATTGCTCATTACCTTGTAAAATACTTAACCCTTAAACGTCACATCCAGTCACTCGGTGTTTTTTAAAATACTGTGTTGTTTAAGGGTTAGTACTGTGCTGTGTTGATACTAGAGTTGAGGAATGAGGTATTAGTGTTGAGGTATTGAGGTATTGAGGTTTCACCTGATACTCTCCTTCTCATCTTTGCCTTCGTCACGTCCCTTTAAGAAAAAATCAAAAATTTGATGGGCACCCCAAAGCTGAGGTCTCTGCACAGTCGCTTGTCACGGTACCTGACACGTGATCGCATCTACTATTAAACCCACCCCCAAGAATTTGAAGTTTGCAATTAGAATTGAAGTCAGAAAACTATTGAATTTCTTTCGAATACTCTTAGTAGACTCAGCACCTCTTGGAGCATCAATTCCTTGCAAAGTTTGCAGGGACGCTACTAGATTACTGAAATGAGAAGCAAATTTATCCATCTGATGCATCAACTTTCTCATTGATGAGAGCTTGCCACTAAATCTTTAGGTTTTAAATGCAAACCGGCTCAAATTTATTCTCAATCTATTGCCTCCAACATCAGGATTTTTTGATGGATTGAAGAAGATTCAAACGATATCGTTTCTTACCCATATTATGTTGAGTGATCTTCATTTCGTAGAAAGCTCAGGACAGATTTTTAGCGTAATCCTCAATCACTGCAAATGTCTCAAACCTTGTAGGTAGAATTCCTGGCTGTTCATTGATTGAAATGTCGACATTTTGATGGAGCGCCCTCGCAATGAATTCATGCTAACTGCCGAAGCCAGAGGATGTTCAATTGGGCTTCTCATCTGTGAGCCTGATCAATTTTATTTCATGTTCTTTCGCTCTTGAGGACTGTGAGATTTAGGTTAAGCTTATGTCATGAATGAAAATTTAGGGCTTGAGGACTCAGCCGGCTCTCTGATTCAGGTTTGCCTAGGGTTTCATATCTTTGCTGCAGCACTGTGTGGGCACCAGTTGGTTGGTAACCTTCATCAAGTCACTTTTAGAACAGAACCATGAGGTTAGAAGGAAGCAGGGTTTTAACCCCTCATCGCCTAAGGCCTGAACGGGTTCAAAAACATCATTGCTTTTGAAGTGTTATAGATCTAAGTGTCATTGAGTTATAAAGATCTCAACCATACAATCTTGTAGTGTACATGTTGTAGATGATGTGAATCAAATTTGGAGTCAATTGACCATAGAGATTGCAAGATTATGATGTTTTAGTGTTGAAAAAGGATGCTAAAATTTTCCTAGGAACATATTTGGAGGTGAAGTTTGATTTCTAAACCTACTCAAATGAAAAAAACTTTAAGCTAGAAAGTGATTCAAAACTGGCATAGAAACACATTGGTGAAATAAAATATCATTCAATTGACTCATTGTGTATGCGAAATGGCTTGGAAATGTTAAAAAATAGCACAAAAAGTTGCAAAAAACACATCTAAGGATGAACCTCCTACTAAAATGCTTCTCAATTGCTCATAACTTCTTGGATTGATATGAAATTTTATTCACACAAACTATACTAGTATGTGCAACTTTGAAAAAAAAACTCATTAGAAACGAACACTATATGAAGAAGAAACAAGCCGTTGAAGTTCACTATAATCCAAAAATGTTCAAATTTTGAACTTCAAATTGCTCCCAAACATTCAAAACAACTTGGATTGACATGAAAATTTTACTAAAATAACTAGACTTAAAGGGGAACAAAAAACAAAAAAAATTACTCAAAACAAATAGTGGATGAAGGAGATATGAGCCCATGAAGTTGTAGCCATCAAATGTAGTTGGGGGAACTCAAATTGAACATGTGAACTTCAATTGGGTTCCAAAAACTTAGAACATCTTGAATTGATCTGAAAATTATACCACACAAACTAGAAGAGAGAGTGAAAATTTTCCAATAAATTTTATTGAATTCGGACATTTGATGCAATAGTTACAACACTTTGAATTGGACTTGAAACTATGTGAGGGCTCTTTTGGTCCCCTTGTGAGGGGTTAAGATAAACAAGCCTATTACCATGCTAATTAGCAATCTGAATATCTTGGGGCCAAACCCAGTAGGGATAAATATTTTTCATAGGTATGCACATGTTTCACGAATCAAATCCAAGTGGAATTTTATTTTTTGGATTGAAGTTGTAATTTCTTTGAATTTTTGAAGTGGTATGCCCTAAAATTACAAAACCACCCACAAAGTAAAGTCATAAACATCCTCTAATCAACCCAAACTGCCTAGTTAAGTACTAAATATTCACCATTAATAGAGTGACACATTATCCCTTGTCATAAAATTTCTGATTTCATTGTAAAATAAGCGGATTTGGGTGAGTTTGGTGGCGAACATAGGTAGTTGGTAGGAACGGGCTTGTCTACCTTATAGGCTTTGTCCTCTATGGCATCAACTATGTGGTTTGTGAATCTAAGTTTCTGAATCCTAATGTGATTTGGGTTTGGTTGAGTGAATAGAGCCTTATAGTCACACCGTTCATGTTTCGTTCATTTTGAGTAGGGAAGAAAGCAATCTTTACTACAATGATGAAGCTATTTACATCCATAGTCATGAATGAAACAAGAAGATCATGGATGAAAATAAAAAAATTCATCCAAATTTGTGTATACTCATCTCAAAAAGAGTGATGTCATTGTGTGATTTTATAGCAATTTAACAATTCCATCCAATACATTGGCAAATATTCCTCTAAAGTATTTGTGTATTTTTTTTAGCAAATTTTTGCCTAAAATAGAGACATTGAAGTGAAATCAAAGTAACCACAATAGACAATATGAGTTTCATGCCACATTGTTAAATCATATATATCCCCATGCCAAACACCAACACACAATAGTTAGTGTTTCCATACATAGAACATGAAAATAAAAATAAATAAATAATATTATGCACTTTGATCCATGCATAGGATATAAAAGAAATTTAGAAAGGTTTACTTTTCATCGAAAAAAATAACACAATAGTGACACTAATTTTATAGATGACACTAATTTTGTGCCCTCACTGATAGAACAATTCAATATAGCTTGATCCCCACTAGTACATAGTAGTTAAAAATGCTCTTGTGCTTAGGATGTAAAAGTAATAGTAAAATATATTCCATCATACTGATTTTAATTAGTATAGGTTGAAATTTTACCCCCTAAAGGACCAAGTGTCCGTTCATCGTATGCAAGAAATCTCGGATAGGCTCCTATGAAGTCATTTTTAGTTGGATGTTCATGAAATTTGGACATAATTTGTAACCATGTATCCCCTTCCTGAAAATCTAATTTTTTTTCCAATTGGGTGTCCGGATCAGAAGTTATGCTGCCCTAAACTTTGCAGGTAGCTCGGGCAGCATGTGCAAAACTCTTCCTGTGATTTTGAAATTTGGCGGGTGTGTAGCTTACATGATCCTAGATGCAAATGTCAAAAAAATAACCATGTTTAGTGTAAGAATCTCATTCTAGAAGGAGTTCAAGTTTGTAGGCCATGTTGGGCAAGGTTGGAAAAAAACTTTTTCACCTAACTTCAAACGTTATAATCTTTCAATCCTTGCAGTCAAAGTTTCTAAATTTTTTTCCACATGTTCTTAAATAAGTCTTGAACAAATTTGTACGGTTGAATTTTGAAAAAAAAAAAAATTTCCATTTTTTTCTTGCTGCCCTAAAAAGTGGCAGTTTTTGACAATTTCTGCCCCAAATGAGCCTCGGTCCTTTAGGGGTTAATATATTGTACAAATTTTCATTTAAAGAAAAATTGTAGTATCACCTTCTTATAAAACCTCAGTAGCAAGAGAAATAATTTTGGTAAGAAAAGGAAAATATAGTATACTAATAATTTTACCAACACTAAAAAAAAGTTATTTAAATATTCTAGCCAAAAAATAAAGACCTATCATCTTTTCCAAGTTAGATGGATCATTTAAATATAATTAGGCTATCTTTGACAAGTTTGTTACATTGGGTGACTTGGGCTCTTGGAGTTAACAAAACGAGTGTGTTGGACAAATAAACTAACAAGGTACCTACCTCGACAACACTAAGAAGGTTACAAAAAATATAATTTATTGATACGGTGACCCTAAAATGCATTAACATTATCTATCATTTATAAGATTCAATAAAAAAAAATGATAGTCCAAGAATAGGAACCATGCTCAAATTTTTATTTAAATGATTTGAAAATTAGTAACCTTAAAAATGAAATCAAATACCTATATTGTGTAAAATTATTAAAAAAATCATCACTAATCTCAATTTTCAAAGGTTCCAACCTATTCCAGTTTGTAGTTGACTATTCTTAAATTTTTAATTATGACATGATTGATTGTATTCTTGACATTCTATGTTTTTCTCAAATCCACATGTTTCCTAATTGTTCTCAAAATCAAGCTGAAATCCAATCATTTCATTCAAAATCCAAACCAATGAAAAAGCCACAAAAGGTAGGACAAATTTCTTGGTTGTAAAGGGAGAGAAGAGACCTTGAAGTCAATAATTGAAAAATTGAGGTTGCATGAGATCAAAATTGCATAAATTCTTTTCTTTATAATTTCAATTCTCTTGAATTAAAAATATATATCTTTTAAAGTTTTTGGAAAGTGGAGGTGGGGAACTCCAAGGGAAAAATGTCTGGGTCCTTTCCACCCATCACATTCATAGGCATACATCATGCCTATGCTATTACAACACTCTTGAAAATGTAAATCTTAGCTACATCAAAATGAAAGAGGATAACTTAACAAATAAGTTAGAGCAAAGTAGAAAATGTTTAAAAGAACTTGAATTGCAGTTCTATGAAGGTGGAGAACTATTGGAGAATTCCAAAGCAATTGAATATTTGTCTCAAAATATTGAATTGGATCTTTCACAATATGGTACCCAAGAGCTTGAAGACCATCAATTGGATCTTTCATAGTTGTTTCAATATGAAATTTTCAACCAATTACAGTAAAAAATGCATAGAGAATGGACTCTTAGAAAGTAGTGACTCTTAGATGCTTCCACTCAAGCAATAGACTTCCTAGGCAATAAAGTATATATTAATATACTTGAACATCAATCCTAATGGTGTTTTTTCAAGTAGAACTCATTCTTTTCTAAATTCCAAAACATATGCATACACCACAATTCACCAAGAGTAGTTGCACATTATTGAAGCAAACAAAAGACACCTTCATTGCTTAGGCCAATACTAAAAACACAACAATCATTTACAAACTAAGGAAAAGTAACAAAATCATGGCAATTATCGGGTTACAAAACCATAATAATTCTTTGTAAGCAAATATGAGCTCTAAACTCTTAGTAATCTTTCCGATTTCTTCCTTGTAAGCTGCTTTTCCTAATCTAGGCTCCATCTCTTAATTTTAACTTCAATCATCCTCCTCCAAGTCCATGGAGGGAATTGTATTGAACCTACTCAACAAATTGCCTAATCATTCCTAATGGCTCTTCTTCATCCCTAATCTACCTTAGTGTAGTTTGAAACATTGTTCTACTAAGTTTTTCACTACTATAGTGTGATTCTTACTATCCTAATGCTAGTTCACTAATTGACTACTTGCTTCTAAATTGTTGCATAATTTGCAATGATTCCTTTTTTCTCATTTGTAATTCTCATTCTAATTTCTACATTAAGTATTCTAATTCTAATTCCCACTAATTCTACCATTCGTTCTTTTTACCCAATTTTCCATTTTGTACTTAGCCCTCTAAACTTACTAAATACTAATTCTATCTCTAGAAATTTCCAATTCTTCATGACATAAATGAATTCAATGACCTCCACACAATTGCTCCAAGCTCACTACTTTCTTGTACCAAACCTACTAATCTATTCTTGTTGTGAAGTCTTTCTAATCTTTGCTAATTCCCCAAACTACCAAACATTGAACTAATTCTTCTAAACTAAATTGTAAGTGAATGGGGTGGCTCACACTCAACAATTTGATGAGGTTGCACATGAATTTGATCTTTCCCAAACAATTGAAGTTGTTAGTATTCCACAATTGCCATGGACATGCCAAAGGGAACATCACAAAATAAATCATACAAATCAATATGAAAATGTCCTAGTTGATGAGGGGGCTTGCCTTCCATTGTCACAAGACTCACATCAAAGTCTTTTTTGAGAGCAACATGGAAGGTGAACCACAATCAATAGTGCAAAGGAAGGTGAACCTTAACAAATCATTTGCCATGTTTTACGTGAATTAAATGTTATGTGCAACCATTGTCATGTGATAAATAATGTTTTTGGAAGAAAAGAGAGTTGGTACAAAACAAAAAACATCCTTCAACCTTTGTTGCCAATATGAAAAAATTACATTACCTATTCATCAACCACTTCCACTACTATTGATTTCAATAGATGATAACCAATTGAGGTGGCGAAAGTTGAATTTTTTTTTGCAAAAGTTTGGACTAACAATAAATCTTTAGCACTTGCATAAATGGGGGTGCAAAATTATTGCTCCTCCAAGCATCATGGGAATTCAAAAAATTTGAATATGTAGAATAGTGTATCATGGACTTAGACCTCTTTTTTCTACAAGATGTAGATGACCCTGAATTTGCCCAAATTTATAGTACAAATCCTCAAGCCCAAGTATCACATAGATCTAAAATACTCCAATATCTAGATGCTTTGCTTTTGACTAATCTACAAAAATGGATGCTTACCAATAATTGCTCAAACTCTTCAAAGTATTAGCCAACTAGTGAAAGAGAATCCAACCACTTAAATGACTATAATCATCGAGAAAAATGATGATTTTGATAGAAGATGTTGAAAGAGGAGGCATTAGTATTTGGAGATGATAAATGTGGCTGATGTGATATTATCATTTAGATGAAAGGAGTATTTGACATATATCAACCCTATACCATTTATATGATCCTTTGCACTATGTGTTGATGTGTCTATAGAAATGAAGGATGGGCAATTGGCATTCACCATACAAATGTTATCTTGAACCAATCTCTCAATGATTGATGTAATGGAGAATTACAATTTTTGTTTGATGCTTCAAAAAGATTAATAAATTCACTCATTTGGAAGGTTATTTCAACAATATATTGTTGACCAACACGCCAAAATGGAATAGCAACATTTGATGTTTATCCATCATAATGAAACCAAACTTAGGGTAGAGTTATACCAAGGTTTGCAAGATGCAATTTCAATTGGTGATGCAAATCTAAGGATTCTTCTAAGACAAATAGTCTTTCCATCATCATTTGAAGGATATCCACGTCAAATGCAACAACTTTATGAAGATGTCATATCCATCAAACAACAACATGGAAACCCAAACTTCTTCATTACTTTTACATGTAACCTTGCTTGGCTAGAGATTTGAAACAACTTATTGTCAAGCAAAAGGTAAATTGATAGGCCCAATTTAAATAGTGACTTGGATATTCAATATGAAGTTGAAGGAGTTATTGGATGATCTTCTTAAGAAGTCAATATTTGGGATGGTCGTTGGAGATGTTTGGACAATTGAATTTCAAAAGTATGGTTTGCCACATGCACACATTTCTATTGTGATAGCAAAATCAAATAAGCCTCAAAATACAAACAATGATTTGTGGGTTAACATGGGGATTCCATATCCAATTGAGGGACCATTGCTTCATGAGACTATTTCAAGGTGTATGGTGCATGACCCATGTGGTAAATCTACAAGCCTTGTGCATGATTGATGGTAAATGTTTGAAAGGAATATCCTAAATTATTTTCCAAAGAAACATAGATTGATGAAGATGGTTTTCCTTCATATTTTTGGAGAGACAATGGACAATATATCATGCGTCAAGGAGTTGCTTGTGAAAAAAAATGGATAGTTCCTTATAACCAATATTTGATGGTAAAATATAATGCCCACTTCAATGTAGAGATTTGCTCTTCAATTAAGTATGGAAATACTTATTCAAGTACATACACAAGTAATATGATTGGTCATTGGCACAATTTCAACTAGTTTCAGAGCATGGAGAGACATTGCCACAAATACATGTAGATGAAATTCAAGAGTTCTTGGATTCTTGATATATCATGTCAAGCAAAGCCTCATTTTTTTATTTTTGAAGGAAATATGCATGGTCAAGCCCCTTCTATAATATGTTTGACGATTCATCTACCAAACCGACATTTAGTTGTTTTTCAAGACAATATTAACTTGAGGCAAAATCTACAAAGAGTTTCTACTTCAATGTTGGAAGTTTGTTTTTTGCTCAACAATTTTGATTCAAATGCACGAATGCATCTATATGTGGATATCCCAAAACATTACTCTTGAAGAAGCAAGAAGTGGCATCTTCAAAAGAAAAAATTGTAGTTATCAACAATTGATCATATGTTTTTTGTTTTTTCTACAAAGTTAGAAAAAAAATTGAAAATTTTGCTACCTTTAATAAAAAGAGCCTACTCATTTAAAGATTTACAGATATTTGAAAGGATAATCCATCCTTTGTTTAATCCTACATGTTTAACTCAAGGACTTTTGGAAAATGATCCTTTGGAATCATCATCAAGATGAATTTGGGTTTGATTTTACTTAAAGACATTGTGTAATAGTCCAAGATCCAAATGCACCTCCAAATTTTATTATTATTTGATGAAGCATTACTTGAAATTGAATGAATTTTATAGATATGGTTTTCAAATCTTTTCTTGAGAATAAACACATTTAAAATAAGAAAATTAACTTAAGTTCAAAAGAATGAATTCTAATACTCTAAATTTATTGTATTTTTGTTGTTCCAATTGTTGTATTAAATTTTATTTTTTGTAATTTTAATATTAACCAATGCTTGTAGGGATAATCAAAATGCTTGAAGGACTTTTATTTGATGCCATTAGCAACAACTGTTCAACATGATTCTAGTTACTAGATTGGTTATTGAAGAGATAATGAGATACTCAACTCTAAAGTCCAAGAAGGTATCATTGATGGTAATCTCACATTGATGACTTAGTGATCAAAGAAATATATTTGATACTAATATGAGTTGCCAAGAAATAAAGTCATTGGATTCTCCTAGAGTATTTTTTATCTATGGTCTTGAAGAGACTAGAAAAAACTTTCATACAATACACTTCTTGCAAAAACTAAGAGCCAAGGAATTAAATAAATTGGATTGGTAGTTGCATCATTAGGAATTGTTGCTACTTTACATTATGTAGAAAAGACTGTTCACTCCAATCTAACCATGCAAAACTCATTTGTGAAACTTCTCTTATAGTGTGGCACCAATTATTTATAGACATGTAAGTGAAATTGTAGATAGCACTTGCAAAGATATATGGGTGCAATGGATCCAATACTTGAACATGTATTATTTGGTGATGAGATTCTTGTTTTTGGTGGAGACTTCCACCAAACTATACTCTTCATGGTCAAGCAAGGTGGAAGAAGAGATATTGTATCTAAATCACTATCATGATCCACTATGTGGCAACACATCAAGGTTATACAATTGATAATGGATGTGGGAATTGCACAGCTTATTGTGAGTGCCAATTTACCCACCTTTGGTAAATCGTGAATACAACTAGGTTCTAGGTTTTGGCTAAGTGAATCCTACCTTTGGGTGTCTAAGTGTAGTCCATTGTGCCTTCTAAGCAATGGATCTTTTTACTAAGTGCCTAAAGTGACCCCCAACGATGCAAGATTCTTTCAATCTACATCTCATGTTTTGGCCAACCGAATGGATGGTCCGCTGTATGTTTTGAATGGAACCTATTTCAGGGAAGAACTAACCTAATAAACCTCTAGGTCATTTCTTTCCATTTCTAAAAACCTAAAACTCGTCCCTATCCGACCTTCCTAGCCAAAGTTATGAGCGGATGAAGTTTGACCACTACTTGGGTCCTCAAACTTCATCCATCGATTGAGCCTAGTTCCCTAATTCAAAAGGATTCGAAATTTCTTGGTGTGGGTCAAAAGACTTGTTCCTACCTCTTCAATCTGCTTCAATCTTCAACAAGTCTGTAATTTGGTCCTAATTAGAGATTTCCACGGATTTCTCATCTAAACCTTGCCTAAACTTCATCCGCTAATTTCTCCTAACCTATAATTTGGAAATAATTTTTTTTTCTTCGGCCCTGGACTCTAATTGATAGACTCTTCCCAATCTCCTCAATTCGTTGTCAAATCCTATGTCTAAATATTCTTCATCCAAATCTACTCTAACCTTCATCTAGTGATAACTTCTTTGTTTTTTTTATCTAATTTGGGCGTGCCTTAGGGTTTTGGAAAGCTACAGACCTCCTCTTTTAGTTTCAACCCTAAGAAGCGACCTGACTTATAGTCTTTAGGGTTTGACCTAGAGGTGGGCCTCGGCCAAAGTTACTAATTGCTAATTAGGGACATTGGAAGAGTTAGGAATGGGTTATCTCATACCTCGGAACTTGGATCATTGATCGTGCCCACCGAAAGCTCTCCCTCTACCATGAACTCCCATTCCGTGATGCAACGAACCACCGTTCTAATCATAAAATAGGTTAATACAAGGGTCTATTTGTTGGCTTTGTCCTATTTCTTTCCCTCCCTCTTCCTTTTCCTTCCACACTATTCCTCCTACATACTATGGTGGCCCAACTACCCTTGTTTCTATCTAAGGTAGGCAAACCCATACCCGTCTATTTAAGAGGATAGGGTACATCAAGGACTCCACAGAATTGGAGGAAATGTGCACCAGATTAGCTTTTTTGCACCCAATAGAACGACACCCAAAAATTGACAAATAATAAAGTGGAAAACTTTGTATTCAAGTGCAAAGTGAGGACTTATAGGAACCTATAATCAACTATAGAGCTGCGTTATGGTGGAGCCTTTATTGACTCATAATTGACTACTACGAACATAAATATATTTTAATATAAACCTAAAATCGTCCACTACCAGACATGGAAGACGATCACTGTAGTGCCTAATCTACTTGCGGCACTTGCCACAAATCCAGGCAATGTAGCCCGCAACATGAGGGGCATGACCGGTATTTCGCCCCATGTGGCATTAGGACCTGCCTGCAGCTACTTGTACACTTGCTCGCATAGCTTTCCACGTCAACCACGACCGGCCTCTTTCCTGCCATTTTCTCCTCCTGAATTGCACAGACATTCTTGCCCACATGGTCGGTGACGGTGTTGCTCCCACAATTTCTTTGTCATGTTTTCGCTCGTCCTACACTTGATAGAAGTGGCCGTTGCATTGACCGTTTCAATTGTGTTGATTCTCATTCCTGCACTTCATCATCGTCTTCCTCTGCAAGCGTTTCTAGCATCCACCTAGGATCGCCACAATGAGCCATACCAGACTTCGAATATATTCTATAGAATCATTGTCCTCTGGGAAAAACGAAACAGATATTAAGCTTACCAACCTGCACAGCACTAGCAACAACTGTGGATAGCAGAATGATGCATATGTATCAAAGTACTGAAGAATCTAAATATTTGGAAGATGGGTACTATGAATTTCCACAAGGCTTGCAAGATCAATGGACATCTGGAAGATAGATAATTGAAGTGCACATGACTTGTAGCATTTGTGAACACAATGAATCTCATAAATTGGATCCAATATGGTGACCAAACTTAATATACCAGGAAGTCATTTTTGATCTCACTGCATACACTACTTGATTATAACACAATTTGTATTAACTTATACATCTATTCAAACAACAAGTGTAGATTCAGATTAGCATCATAAATCAAAAAATATTGACCTACATTCGAGAAGCCAAGCTCCCAGACCAGGTGTGCACTCACCTCAATTGTTGATGTACGCGATCATCAAAGTTGGCAATCATCACCGTCTGTCTGCATGAACTATCCACCGCAAGCCATTCTCGAAGCCCTCATATAGTCTCATTGTCAAAGGCACTATTAATTGTCCACTTAGCTGGACGTTCTGAAACCCATGCAACGTCTATGAAGGATCGCAATTCCAACCGTGAAGCCACCCAATTATAGTTGAACTACTTTTTAAATTGGTTAGGTCTAAACCACTTCCTGTTTTTTTAATGACTCAAAGTTATAATTTGCAATACCTAAATTCGACCATGCAAACCATTTGCATTCCTAACTTCCTTTGATTGAAAAACCGCTCTGCAAAACAAAAAATCCGTCACCCTAGCACTGAAATGAGCATGCAACTATTCTCATCGGCGTTTGTGGCATTAAAGATGCAATTTAAGACCATCCAATGCACGTTGAAAGGGCCTCCTGTAGGGTGCGACATTGGGGACCGCTCGGATATGGGTTTGCCTACCTTATGAGGCTAACCAAAGACGTGTCATGACGTCCTATATCGTTGAACGACTTCTTACGTCTAAGCTCACGGTAATCCCTAAGTTTTCTATCCGATGGTCATTACTTAGTGATGGGATTTCCCTTCTATCTTATCCCTCCCAACTTCTCCCTATCAAATGGTTTCACCTTTCTTGTCAATCCATCATTTGTTCTTTTATTCTTTGGTGTCTTTTGTGGAGACAGGGAGTTGGCTTCCCCACTTCGGTGCTTGGTCGTGGAACTTGGTAGTTGCTTTATTTGCCCCCTTGTCTCTTTCCTTCCTTCTCTTCCCCCTCCTTTTAGCTACCTTTCCCCCTAGGCTCCTAATTTTTTCACACACACACACCTTCTTGGTTGGTCAACCCACCTGATAGTGCTATTGCCAAATACCCAGTTGGTAGGTGCTGTCAGCAACTACTTAGCTGCAAGCATTGTTGGAAGATACCCAAGTGCTAGCTAGTTTTGCTAGTTGCTGATTTTCCTCCGTTTTTTAGTGTTTTGCGATATTTTTGTACTAAGGGGAAGGAAACAAAAAGAAAGGACGTATATCTAACACTAGTAGGTCACTTTGCTATGTATGAGCGTCGTTATTGATTCTTCTCCTTCCCTCAGTTGCTTCTCCCTATTGACTTAGACCCTACATCCTACTTTTAGGGGCTAACTTTGTTTTATTCCCAACGGTTTTGAGAACTAAACTTTGTGCGAAAACAACCACGGGGGTTTGAGGTTCTTCCATGAAGTGGTTTTAACAAACAACTAAGACTTTTGTCCCTAAAGAGGTTCAAAGCTTCTCCGTGCTTCTCTCTTTTAATACAATACTAACACTTTTGATCCTAAAGGAGTTCAAAGCTTTGCCGTCTCGGTGGAACCCACAATGACAAGAATAAGGTAAGCCAAAGTAAATACTCAATGGGTACCTAGGACACTCTGACTATCTCGTCGCAAGGGTTAGTGTAATAAAGTTAGTACATACTCAAAATAAATTAAAGGCCCTCCAAGGTGGCATCGCCAAGGTAAGGTGGAGGGTTGGCTCTAGAGTTAGTACAACAACCCAAGGATCCAAAGACTCCTCAACATGTAACAAGATCCAATGGTTAGCTACACGAGGTTAGCACTATAACAAACTTGATCTAAAGGCCCTCCAAAGCAGCATCACTAGATTATATAGGGGGTACTCTAGGGTTAGTACAAAGACAAGACAAGGAGGAGGACTAAGGAATCCCTCAAGCACACAAAACCACAACCTCTAGCAACATAGTAAAGTAAAACCTTCAAGCCCCAACAAGCTTAGGGAAGTTAGTACCATAAAAAATCAAAGTGCAAAGGACCCACAAAGACCTCACAAGCTTGAAAAAGAGGGACAGTGGCCAAAAATTGCCCAAAAAACACCATTGCAAGGTTTGTGGCTAAAATGCCACAATTCCAACATAAATAGGACCCAACAGACTCAAATACACAAAATGGGGGTGGTGAGAGAGGAGAAGGGGTGACCTTTTATAATCTTTCCCGAGCACCCACCTCCTCTTGTTCATCTAAGTTAACCTTATCTTTTCGGATTTTCATCCTCAACCTCAAAGTTTTCATCCTATGCTAACGCACTAAGCTAATTTTTGAGAGATTAACTCCAAATGATAAACAGCTTGCACCATTGACTTTGAAAGGCCATTTTTAATCTATGATAACCCCCACCCCTTTTTCTATCTTCAAAATCTCAACAAAACCTAGTGCCAATTTAATGCCAAAATCAGGAAAAATCCCAATTTTTGGAGTTTCAATTTTTTGGCAAAAGTACCTAGCCTAGGCTCTTAAGTGTGTATGTGGGAGTAAAAAAAGACCTAGATTGGACCCCATTCCACTTTCGTATGCTCCTGCTCCGTTGGTCAACTCCGCCGTGGACTTTAAATTCTGTTAATTGTCAAGGAATCTTGTAGGTTTGGGTACTTTTGACTATCAGAATGTTTTGAAACGAATTGGTGGTACCTTATTAACATAAAAAAGCTATACTAATTTTTAGTGAGATCTTATTGCCACCTGGGGAATTTCTAGGAATTTCCCATTGCAAATTTGGGCCATTAATCTTCTAGAAAGCATCTTCTGACTATCAAAACATTCTGAATTTTTTTGTGGAACCTCCCATGGAATCCCACAACACATGTGTAGACTCATATTTTTACTCTATACATCGGTTTGGGGGGATAAAATCCACTCCCTCATTTAATTATCAACAACTAAGGAATTTTCCACATTAAAGGGAATCTGGGCTAACCAACTTTGTTGTTGGTTCTTGGATGTAGCTTCAAACCTAAATCACCCTCCTTTGATCGTAGATTCTTCCATTGTCCCGCCTTGCTATTCTTGACATTTGCAAGCCGATAATTGGGGTTCCATTATTTTGTTGATGAAATGGAGAAACTGGAACCTATCTCCGGGAATTGACCTATGTGTCTCACCAGGGTTCCCTAAACCAATATTAGCCTAAAGATGTGATTTCTATGTGAAATTTTGAGCATGGTACGCTCATAACTCGTAATCTACCAATTTACCACAATTAGTTGGGTTCTAATCTATTTACAACTCATAGTTGGGCTATTCTAGCTATAATATTTTAAATATAGATCAAATACTATATTGGCATATGACACACCTATTTTGGTTCTACACTCTTTGGGGGGCTTTTTGTATATAAAATTGCATTTAAAATAGCAAAATTAAAATTAAAAAAATGTTTTTTTCGATACTTCCCTTACAGAATCAGAGTAGATTCTATTTCCCTTTCAAAATTTGTACTTATGTTTTATAGATAAGAATCATTTTTGTTAAGAACAAAAATTATATATGAACTTATAGAGAGAATATGAAGTAAAAAACATCAATAGACGTCTGCAGAGGTTTGTAATATGGTACCATAAGTGAAAAACAAAGAATATTGATATATTCCAAGTGGTCATATTCAAAGAGGTGAAAAGGAATGGGAGTACATCAATAATTGAGAAACTAGCTACAACTGTAATTATATTGACACAATAAGATGGTTTCCAAAAAAATGGGGAGTAAAGATAAAATCCATCTAGCCAGAAAAGAGGAATAACCACCAAGCCAATAAAGTGGCCAATATGGAAGAACCTGACCAGTGTAACCAAGGTTGAAATACCAATACCCCTAAAATCAGATAGATCTCTAGTGAACCACAATCAACAGAAGTGAACTAAATAGAGACGTATACAAATGAATTTTTGAGCAAAAATCGAAATGGAATCAAACACAAAATGCTATCGACAACTAGTATCTTCAATCACTTGTGGAGTGAAATAGGAGTTTTTGAAAAGATTCCCGAGAGTTGGTAGTCCTCACCTCTACCCATGTAAACCAACAAACAATTAGTGTGCCAATCTACGTGTACGAGGTGTCTACAGCATATTACTACTTGTTATCGTAATTTCACAAGAAAATAATTTCAATTCTACTCATAACCAACGTTAAAGCGTATATGCAAACCCAAAACAAACCATAGTTTTGTCACGGATTTAAACAACACATGTTGATCGCTGTTCTGGGAACCAAGCACCATGTTTAGCAAACGCAAATCTAAAACGCTACACTTGAATTATGACCTTGTAAATCCAACACATCCAAAGTCCCAGTAATACAGGAAGCAAACAGCCAAAACGCCAAAGGCACAATGACTCTTATGTGTATCGTTTCAAAAAAAGCACATAGCTCTAGCAGGATATGGAGGCAAGCCAAACTAGGTGCATTCAAGTAGCCAGTGGACAACCTTGATAGGCAACTTTAATTCAGTAGTAAAGGCACAAGCCCCAACTAACCTTCAATCATAGTATATTAATATGAATATGAGTGAGACAATATTATGTGGTATCTCTTACCACTGTATAAAGAGCAGGGGGATGATCAAGGTCTGATCAACTGTCATCTTTGAGTTTAGCCCATTCAAAAAAACGAATGTTGTTGGATCTATTGCTTGGTTAACTCGTCCCTAATATGGAAAAATCAGCTTATGTGAACATATGCCAACGTAGTATATACACTTATAAAGAATAAGCTTTTTTTTTTAAAAATAGTATGATGAAAGAAGTTTTATCCCTATATTTTCCTTTGAAGCAGCAGTAGACATTTAGCAAAGACTTTGTAAGTATACTCAAAATTCTTCTCTAAAAAAAGAAAAAAAAAAAAAAAAAGGAGTGAGCCCCCAGTGACTGAATGGGGGCTCATACTTGTCATAGTTGATTGCTTAATTTTTTTTATGACTACTATCTTGCCAAAGAGAATCAACACTTTCTGTAGCCTAAATTTTGAGGCTCACATCAACCAAAAACTTGTAGTTTGCTTACAGATTGCCACTTGCTAGCAATAATTTGAAGATAAGGTAGCAAACACTTCTAGACCATATTAAATGGGCATTGTGTTCAAATTTCCAAAGTAACATTGATTCACAACTCCCTCGATTAAGTGGGATTAACAATGTTGCACAATTTTCTCTTGTGAGAATTTGTCTTTAAGACTTTGGCTTCAATTTAATGACTTCTAATTCCTTTTTGAAGTTGTCTTTTTTTCCAATGTTTACTAAAGTAGGAGGCTCATGAATTGACCATCTAAGGGTTGGTCCACCTTTTTCATGTGGTTTTTTGGATAGGATTATCTTTAGCTCATTTTTCAGACAAAGAAAAATATATTTTGATTGAAACACAAGTCATTTTGTATTTTTTGAAGCATTTTTAATTTCTTATGAATTTCCAAACAAGATGAGTCATAGGTCCCTATTTATGACCCTAGGTCTTGCATAAACCGTTCACTTGCAACTTCCAAAGATAAATGGAGAAAGAAAAGAAAATGATTGGCTCTTGCAATAAATAATATTTTTTTGATCCATTCAATGACTATAGGAGGTCCATTTAAAGACCAACTTACATCCATTTCAAGCAAGTCTATATAGGCGGTTCTAAATGCCTACTCACTTTCAAAGCCTCCTACCTTAATTAGGACTAAAATAAGTTCCTTTCATGTGGATTTTTTTCTCAATACATTGATTTTGTCAACAAAACACAACAATAGAAGACTAGCATGACATTGCTCACTAATCACTATAGAGTCTCCGTAGAGAGTGTAAATATTGAGATATTTTGTAGAGAAGTGTAGGTGTCTTTTTTTCCCTTCATTATTTGGGATTTTTATAGTCACTTATGAAAAAAATATATAGTAACTATTTTTTGCTTCTTGAGGAAATTCATTTGTCTTTTGGCATCTTGATCTCCATTAGAAACAAAGACTTTCACAATACTATACAACACTTCAATTCAACAATGAGTCCCTTGGTTTATGGATTTCATTGTGAAGTTTACGGTTTTGACTCTCACCTTCTATAGGTAGCTCCATCTTGTTAGCTTTGGCCACAACCACCCTCTTCGTATAGTGCTCTAGATATTCTTTGCTTCTCTTTAGACTTGCACTAGCCAAATCAAATGCCCAAAGAAGGATTAGGGTTGAATTGGCTTCCCCAAGAAATATTGACTTTAGTTTAAGCCAAGTTCTTTTTGAGGAATTAGATATCATTGATGATACAAACTTAATGAATTAGGCCTCCACCAAATGATTAGATGTATTTCAACACAAGTTTGATTCTTGACATTGTCTAAGTAATGGATCCGGCTACAAAATGAAGTAGAATAAGCATATACTAGATAATGGTAGAACCACCCATTACCAACTAGGCCCCATATCCCCATAAACAATTTGTGGATAGTAGAAAATTCAGTAGAGATATGACTGATTTCTATCCATTAGTTTCTTGGTTTTTGACCATCTTCTAGCCATCACTGTCATTACACATGTACTTAGTTTTGAGAGCCCAATTAGTCTTTGGATGAGCAATTATAGAAGACTCTACATTTTTGGGATGGGTGTAGGCCAACTTTTGGCTTCCAAAACTCGTAACAATTTGAATTTAAGGAAAAAAATTCTGAAAATTTGACAACGCCCATCATTTCTTCTTTTCTATAGGGCAAAAAACTAACATGGCCTTCTATTACTCTAGATCATGCATAGAATGCTCAAGTGGCTGGTAATGGGTGGTTCTACTATACATATAGATAGCAAACTTTCATGAAAGAACCAAAAGAAGCCTCTTGGTCATTATTGATTCAAACTTGAATTAAGATGAGTATAAAACTAAAGGACTACCTAAGGTTTTCTCTAAGGATTTTTTCAGGATCAATTAATATGTGGTTTGAGAATTGTCCATAGATTACTCCATCCCATATATGCGACATACTTGCACATGAAGATGGCAATTATTGTGCATAACACAAGCCTAACATATCAGATACTAATGACCAACTAGAAGAAGAATCAAAGAACAACAATTGCCCTAATTTTTCACAATTAGATGAATTAAACATGCTTTATATGTCAATCCATGGTATAGCCATTCTTGCCACAAATTCTTATCCTACCACCAACCTCTTCCCTTGAATAACTCCGAATATCCTCAATAAGAGTGAAACTTTTGACTTTAGCATTAAAATGAGACCCCCAAATAGTACATTACCTTATAAAAGCTTATTTGGTCATACCATTATCATTGAGGATACACAGGCAAGCAAAAAAGAGTGATGGCATTACATATGTAAGATATGGCGGAGGCACCTTGTGAACTTGAACACAAAAAGTTTGGAGTTTAGTTGAAGTTGTTTTCTAAGCAAATGGAATATTAGAGGAAAAAAAGGTTAACATGCATGTACAAGAATTCATTTATTGCAAATGAGAGTGCACTATCAGTCATCTTAAAACAAAGTGAAGTCATAACTTGTTTATCACAATTGTCTTTTGAACTACATAAGAGGCTTCATGTCTCAACCTTCATATACATATGCTACTACTATGTTGTGATATACAAAAATTTATGTGATTACAACTAAATAATACAATTTTGTTTTGTTTTTTCAAAGGTTAGAATTACACTTTGGTTAGCATACAAGATTTAGAGTTAAACCCCTAGAAGACCAAACAACATTTTTTGGCAATATAGAAAATTTGGGTAGCTCACCAAGAATGGAATTTCTATTTTTTTTCTTTGGAATTTTCACACAACTTGCAGTCAAGGCCAATAGCTTTAAGGCACAAAAATTTTATAACTTTTGACTACATGGGTATTTGTAAAAGTTATTGTATAATATGTAGTTTCTTTCTCAACCCGAGTAGCCTAAGCAAATTTTTAAAAAAATTTAAAATATGAATTTGAATTGATTTTCTAGATTTATATGTACATAAAAAGCCTTTAATCATTCCATTTTCATTAATGAGATGAAAGCTAGTAGGAGTTGGGTTTCCCATTTGTTCCAAAAAAACAAACTAGTAGGAGTTTTTGTTTGTAGGCAATTATGTTTGTTTGCTACTCTAAAAGAAACTTTGAAGTACTTTATTTAACTCAATTTTCCATATTTTTGGAAAAAAATAAAATCATAAGATGTTGCTATTGTTTATTGCTACTTTAAGACAATTGGGATTGGCATTTAGTAATTCCATAACCAAATTCTTAAAAATTTAGTATTTTAATTCATTCTCTACTTCTTTCTACCTACTATTTTTTTCAAGTATGAGTATGAATTTTTTATTTTATTTTATTTTTTATATATGTATTCCCAAATTATTTCTTCAACATATTATGGAGAGTTGCAAGTTGTAGGATCTACAATTTTTTGGGTAAAATGTTTGAAAGATGAAATCTAACTATATGGAAAGAGTTGAAAATATTTCTTTTTGAAACCCAAGCATCACAACCTTGCAATTGGTAAGGTTTTTTATTCATAAATTTTAGGAGGATGTACTTTAACAAGTTGACTAAAGGATCCTACAGTTAGATTTGCTAAAAAGGGTGATTGCAAGAAACACTTGTCCTATTTTTTGTCCCCTTGCCCTTAGACAAGTGGTTTTTTAGTCATAACTTTTGCATCATAGGGCCGTTTGTCTTGAAATTTGGAATGAAGGTACTCATAAAAGTTTCACACATTCTATAAATTTAAAAAAAATTACTTTACTATTTTTTAGGTGACCCCAATTGGGTGTCTATCTTGGCCATTGGGGGGGGGGGCAAAGTTTTACCCAAAAATGAGAATTGGAAGCCACAAATTAGAGAAGCTAGAGGTGTAATTGCATTCCAATGACACATGAAGAGTTTTTTGCAAAAAACCTTTGCATAAGGTATCTACATGGGGACAAAGTGACCATTGTTCATGCACATTTTTCGAGTAAGAGAAAATTTTCCTTGAAGAAATTTTTGGTGCAATGCGAGAGTAGGCTTATCTACAAAAATGGATTTTTTCTGGGAATTTTTTAAAAATTTTGAATTACTAAAAATGAAAAGGTCCATAGACCCCTTTTCTACTATTTTGTGCTCCCAATGGCTTCTATAGTACTCCATAGTAGTCTATAGTACTCCATAGTATTGTATCAACGGTTTAGATCTGTAAGTGCTCAAAATTGATAGTTGAGATTCGCAGGCGCAGGTTGATGCACGAAATTGATAGTAGTCCGTAGTACTACTAGTCCTACGGCCAGAAATCACGTTTTTGAGCCAAGAACATGAAGTATTTCTTGCAATCACCCAAAAATTAAATGTAGACAAAGATTTTAGTCTTGCTTTAGAGGGTCATTGCAAGAAATGGAACGTGTTTAACTTGATGGTAATCAGATCCCTTATTTTTTAGAAATTAAAAAAAATCATTTTGTATTTAAAAGTCATTTTTGTTAATTTGTCACAAAGTGCAGTTTAGGGGTTTTCACTACGTTAGGAGTCCCCAAATTTTATGATCTAGAGTTGAAACTTTCATGGACTATTTGTATCATAGAAAATCATGTATCTACCAAAGGAAATTTGAAAATATATTATTTTATGTCCTCCAGATGAGTGCAAATAGGACTCCCATTGCACTCAATTTTTGAATATTGAAGATGGTTTTAATATCATTTTTTTATTGAAATCTCGTCTTCATTAACTCTTCTCAAATGGAAAATTTTTAATTTAAAAAAAAATATTTTTCTATTTATTACAAATTAAAATGTGAAAGTGCCAATTTTCTAGAGAATTGGCGCTTTTCTAGTTCTCCTACCTAGAGAATTTTTCTACGGTTTAGGGTTCATATGGTACCTTATTCTTAAGGTTAATATATTAAAAATATTTTTTCCAATTTTTAAAAATTATTTTTCTAATTATAAAGTACTCCCGAAAAAAATAGCAATACTATGGAAAACGCTACAGAAAATGGACGGTGTTTCTTGCAATGACCCTAGAGACTAGTGTTTTGAGTTAGTTTTGGCCTCTAAACATGAAAGAACTTTAGGAGTGAAGTTGTAGTAAATTTATGTATTAGATGCACATATTGAGAGGCAACCCTCGACTCCATTTCTAGATTCCAACAATGTTTGAGGAAATACTCTACCTAGGGCAAGGAGCCTAACAAAGATGTGAATTTTGAGGAAACATTTTGGGGTTGGGATACATGAAATAGGTCAATAGTTATTGAGGAGTTGCTTGAAAAATTAGGTGTGTGGTTGGGAGTTCAAAGATTAAAATTTTATACAATTGGTAAGCTACAAGCTCTAATGATCAACCTATCCTTTCAATCACTATTTGTCACGACCCTCATCACAAGGCGTGCCTGTGCCACCTTGGTGAGCAAGGGGGACATTGGGGGTGACTCCCCAAGCCTTGCAAGAGATGAGGTGAGGGGGACTAGGAGTCTCGAGCGATCAGAGCGTGTTAGCGCTCTGATCCGGATGAATTTGGGGGCGTGTGATACATGCTTGGAAAGGTCTTGAGAAGACGCTTCTAGCCGTCCAAAGAATGCGTGATTTGGACTTGCGAGTCAAAAGTTATGGGCGTTCAAAGTTGGGGGTGTCCTGGTCGCGCCGAGAGTGCCCTGATCGCGCAGGGAGTGTCCCGAATCTTTGGAGGGCGATAACTTTGCGAGTACTTGTCCGAATGAAGCAAGTGAGTAGTCCATCGGCATCTACGCGTCGCGTAGATGTCGAAAATGTGGTTGCATGTGCAATTTGGATCCCAGGCCGCAAAGTTATGCCGGGTAGAAGTTCGGGAGTTCCAAACTAGCACGAATCGGGAGAAACGGGGTGGTCTTCCAAAACCAAATGGTGTTTGGGAGTCCCCCTTGACATACAAGGGAGGGGGTCTGCCGAATCCCACAGAAAGTACTATAGGAGGGGTTGGTCTCCCTCCTCACTCCCTCTTGGAGCCTTGGTGAGTCCCGGTGACTCAAGGTTGGTGGGGTGGGGTCACCACCACTCCAAGGCACCATGGGACACTTGGTTGTGTCCCGTGGTACCGGTTGGGTGGAGTCCCACTCCTTGCTAGGCTATGTGAGGTGTCCCGAATGGTGAGTCCCGATTAGTGACGAAGTGGAAAGTAGCAAATACACAATGAACCTAGTATGGAGTTGGGGTGACACTCAAGGGCGGTTAGGACCATGGTGAGTAGTGCCACCATGGGTCTTTACACAATAAGATGGAAGTCCCGCCCCATGTTACCAAGTAACATGCCCCGGTGTCATGATGGGGGGGTGTGTGTGCTAGAAGTCCCGGTGATTGGGACTTAGCAAAAAGAATTGGAATTGGGGACTAACATTGGATGTGCGTGGCATGTGTAGTGTTAGAGGAGTGTGACCCTTGGTGCCACTAAAGTATCAAGTGCTTGATAAGCATTGGAAGGGAACTTAAGGTGGTAAGTGTTATTAAGGGGCGCGACACTATTGATCCAAGTCCGATCTCACTCCCTATTGACCCTCCTTTAGCATCCATCTTTTGAAGTCCTTATTTTAATGTAGCTATGACATGGAGGTTGCAGTCACACATAGTCATAGCAAGAAAATGATATAGATCAAGCTAGATTCTTTTAGAGTTGCCACTCATGACTATGTGCTTAGAGAGGACTTTGAAATGGGAAGGTAAGAAAACCAAAACCTCTGTGAATGCATTTTAGGAGACCTTCTATCTTTATTGATGTTATATTATTTATCCTAACAGTCTAAATTCTCTTTATGTAGAAGACGATGTGATAGGTATGAAAATATGACAACTGTTTAGTCTATTGCAATATTGAAATAGAACAAAACAAAATGATGAATGTGTTTAGGAACATCTTAGATATCATATTTGCATTATACAAGGAGAGAATGGCATGTGCATCCAAGCTTGTGTTGATCATCATGTGTGGAAATAGTAACCTCTTGACACTTAAGGTGACATTTATTCTTTGGTTGTGGAATCAATTACTACACATTTTGAGGATGCCACACATTTTGAAGACATTGTTGTTTCTCCATTACCTTCAGGGCGTAATATATATATGAAAGATAGATTTTTGCAATTTTCCAACAGGCACTACATCAATCTATAGAATTCTAGTAGATGACTTCAAGTTTAAATTATTAGCTCTCAATTACTTGCTAATGAATTTGATGATATTATACAGATTTTTAGTTTCAACTTCAACTCTTGAGTTCACTTACAAAATCCAAGCCCAAAGATACGCTCCTTTTCAAATTAGTTCTATGCACAAATTTTTCCACACTAAGATGGGTACCCAAAATCGCCCTATGCCTAAAAGTGCCATCTACAGCAAGTGAACATTCCTAAATTCAGTTATGTACCTATTTGCATAGAACGCTCTTACAAACAAACTTTGACCGTGAATAACTTTTGCATATAATATCCAAATAATGTGTTCTTTGGTGCATTGGAACCTCCTTTCTCTTGCCAACAAGGAAATATAAAAATCTGATCAGCCCAATAATAGTAACAATGCACAGTACCAATTTCTGGCACTTTGGGGTGTACCTACCTTAAATAGAATGAAAACAGCAGTTTCCAACTTCATCAAGAGGTTCAAAGCATTATTTCACAATGGATCTCCATCGCAATTCCCGATTCCACTTGCTGTGCAAATAATAGATCGTTCATGGAAATAGCACTGACATATTGCAGTCCGTCATAGAGAACAGAAGTTCCCCCAAATCATAGCAAATGCTCCAAAGGTGCACCTTTTCCAGCCAACTGACTACATCTTATCAAAGTCCATCACAAACCTCAAACTCGTAGTTCATGCCACAAAATGAGATAAAAATCCAACAGTCTTGCTAACATGAACTCCATCTCTTCACACAACCAAACTTGTGCAAGTTGAAGTACGTGAGAAGCAAGCAACAAACAGTCGGTCACACTATTGCCAAATGTGCATTCCACTTGCTGGAGACTCCAGTTGTATCATTGAGCAGCAATTTATTATTGTGACAAGAATACCCATCAAAAAAATCATCTTTGGGTGCAGCGTTACACACTAAAATAATGCAGTTACAGTTACATACCCATTGGTCTTCCTCTTTCACAATCGTAGTAAATTAATTCGTCCTTCCTTTTTTTTTTTCCTCCTGATAAAAATAAAATCACCCACTACGATCGTGGACCCAATTATTAGTCGTAAAATATTAAGTTCCCCAAGCTCTTCCTACACAAATAAAAGCGAGGATGGCCGCGTAATAACAGTCGCACTCCTTGGCCGCACAACAAGCGAGCATTGCATTGCTTGTTGCTCCTCCTCTCATAGACATTGACCACACACGATGGGAAACATAAGTGGTCAAAGTCTATGAGACTCCACGGAAAATGCTTCCGTCTGGAATGAAATCACAGAGCCCAGCTCAAGGAGTGCGACGGTGACGAACGGCGGGTATCAATCAATCAATCAAAAGCCGCACCAGGACGTGATACAGAGGTAACGGCGACGGCGACGGCTACATCGACGGCGAGAACATCAACCCGATCTCTCCGGGGAAGGAAAAGCTCTGCTGCATCTAGAATGCCGCACCGGGTATACACCGGGTATCCACAATCAAAGCCGCACCAGGCCGTGATGCAACGGTGACGGCAACGGCGACTGCGACGGTGAGAACATCAGCCCGATCTCTCCGGGAAAGGAGAAGCTCGACTGTTGCTGCTGCTGGATCTTGAAGGCGAAGTGCTGGCTTTGCTGTGGACTCGGGTACAGCGGGTTGGACGGGAGGTGCGCGAACGTGGGCACCGTGGGGTAGTACGGCAAAACATCCGCGTCGCTACTGTTTAGCAATGCGCCGGTTCCGGAGGTGAAGTCATAGCGGGCGCACTTGAATTGAGGCGCCTCGGGAATGTCCTTGAAGTCCGGGAGCGGGGCACTAGAAGTCGGCTGGTGGTAGTGCATGCTGGGGCTTAAACTTGCGCTCTCCTCGCGTTGGCGTCGTAAGCCTCGTGACGCGGCAGTGGAGATCGATGGGGGTGAACGAGACTGGTCGGAGTCGCTGGAAGAGGAGGACGACTGGTGTGTGCAAGAAGACGCTGAAGTCGATGACGAGGGGCTCGTGCTCGTTTGCTGGTCTTGGCAGGCGGGATGGGCTTTCTTGTGCGCTACGAGATTGCACTTGAAAGCGAATTTGAGGCCGCACTTGCATTCGATGGGCTCGCCGCAGAGCTTTTCGTGGTCTCGAACATCAACCTGAAGCATCAGCACGGCACATATTAGTCACAGCATGATGCATGTCCGAGTCATCACAAGTAATTGAAGGTCAATATTTGCAAGAACATGCATGATGTAACAACAAAATACACTATGCAACAACTTGCAAGCTCAAAGGAATACTAAACTGTGTACTTAGACGAAGTTAACTAGTACTCCCTCCGTTTGGATATAGTGTATCCATTCTCAGTGCAATCACCACTGAGAATGGATACACTATTTCCAAACGGAGGGAGTACTACTTAACTGAAAGAAAAAATATAAGGGGCTATTACAAATTCACAACATCCAAAAACATATTAGTCATGTGGAGTGCACTACATGTGAAATGTCACCAACAAGCAGTATGTCGGGCAACCAATTTGAAGATAGATGCTCGGAGCAGCAAGGACTTTGTGTTTGATGGTGACAGAGGCACTAAGTAGCCTTCCTAATCACGATTATTTGACTAATGCTAATTAATTACGAGTACAAAATAGCGTGTGGGTATATGCATGGGTAGGGCGTTACAGTATCATTATTACCTCGATGTAGAATTTCTTCCCACACTTGCGGCACCCAAAGGGCTTCTCCCCCTCAGAATGCTTGCGTCCGTAGTGTCGTCGAAGCTCGTACAGTCCCACGAACGTCTTCTTGCACTTGGGGCATCTCGAGGGAATCTTCTTGTTGTGGCCCGCCTTCAGGGAGTTGCTGAGCGTGGGCAAGGACAACAGCCCGGCTTTGCTGGCGGCACTCCCGTCGGAGTAGTGCGTCTTGTGATGCATCTTCATGGTCTGCGGATTCTTGAACGTCTTGTTGCACCCATCGTACTCGCATCGGAAGGGACGCCGGTTTTGGATCAAGTCCACGGACACCACGGCGGCCTCGATACTCTCGTCAGTCTCTGACTTCTCAACCTGGGAGAAAACAACCAAGTCAGTCACATACAGCAGTCAACTAACTAGTCAATCGAATATAACCAAAGTTCTAAGACAACATTCTGATCAACATTCCTGAAAAGAAGGCAGGAATGTTTTATTACAAGATCACGTACGTACCTTAACAGCTTGCGACGTGCAAATTGGCGAGATGGCTCGGGTGTCGACGACGAGCTTGGATGCGTCGACGGCCTGGAGCACCGCTTTCTGTTCACACGCTTGCTGGAAAAGAGAGCTCCCCAGACGGTCACTCTGGCTCGGCTGCTGCTCGAAGAGCGAATGGCAAGAAAACTGCGTCAACGACTCAGACTGGCTAGGCGATCCGGGTCCCGGCGCCACCATGTTCTTCAAAGTGCTGACCAACTTGGGGTGCATCACGGCCGCGACTCCGTTGATCTGGTTCAAAAACTCCGAGTCGTTGCCCAGGAAGAGGAAATCTGTGTCCTGGTCGTCAGTAGTGTAGACGGAGGATTCGCTCAGGGGCACCCAAGACGACTGGGTGGACGAGTTGAAGAAGCTCGTGGGGCAGCAAAGTTCCGGCCATGCAGAGCCGAAATTCGAGACGTCGGTGAAGCTGGAGAGCAGGGATGGGCTGGATCCGAACGACACCGTCCCATTCTCGTTCATCATGAGCGTGGGATTGGACGACATTGGCGGCATGGAGGCGAGAATGTTGCTGTCGTTGTAGAAGGAGAGAGTGGTCGCCATTGTGACGAAGCTAGATTTCAAATTTTTAACCGAATTTTGTAATAATGTCTGACTCAGACCTCCTCACGAACTTGGAGGGGGATTCACTTCCACACCTCCAAACACGGGGGATCTACAAAAGAATTGAAGACAAACGAATCTGCGAAGAATGAAGAATTAAGTCTCGGGCAAACCAACAAAAACCTCCAGCGTCGACCTCTCCAGTTGCCTAGAAAGCTTTCAGTTTAGACGTATCTTTCTTTTTCGGCCATTTGTGGCTAACAAAACCCAAGGATTTCTAAACGCAACTGAAGAAAATTGCAACACCAAAACTGCTAGACATCACAGTGTCCATAGAAAAACTCACAAGTACTCTCAACCACCCAAATCTCACTCCAATCTCGGAACGCCACAGTAGTGATTAGAATCACACTCGGTACTCTAACGAGATCCCAGATTGCAAACTGGCGAGAGCCAAATGCTATCGATAATTCGGCATTCTCAATGTCACGCAATGGTGCACGATTCAAAAGGACATGAAACTGGTGACGGATTCTGCACACCCGTGAGTAACTCGGCGCATAACCAAGATGCGAAACCACACTATCAGATTCACTGACGGGGTTCGGGTGGCCAATACTACAATGCAGCTTAGATTCCGCACGAAGACAAATTCAGAAGCCTACGAACTTACTGCAACAGGGCTCCTGTCGCTGAGCACTGAGCACTCTAACTAACTACCAAGGCAGACACTGACGGGAAGCATGAAGAGAACTAGTGAGTTCTTAATGCTGGCTCTCGTCCTAAAATGCAGAGATCTCACAGTGGCACCCCGAGTTGTAGCCCGAGTTCCAGGCCCAGTTGTATGAAGCTAAGTTAGCCCGAAATGCAGTCCGCGTTGCAGTAGTCTTGCTACAGAGGGCGGGCGGAACGGGTTCGAGGAGAGATGGGAGCCCGCGCAAGTGCTTTTATCCCCGTCATTGTCGACAGGAATCCTGCACGATGAGACGAACGAAGAGAACCAACTGGATTCCAATCTTTTTTTGTGTTTATGTTTTCTTTGATAAAAATGAAAATATAATGCAAGGAGTAAAGTCCCGAGAACCCGAGTAGCCGAGTGCAAGTCCTGGCCGCGTTCTTCGCGACGGGAGGGCCGTCGCGGTGCTGGAGCCCAGAACCAATGAGGAGATACTTGGGCTGCCCCCGGGTATTTGGGCGGTTATTCGAGGTTCGCGTCCGAGGTTCGCGTTCACGAACGTTCACGAACGTTCACGTCCGGATTCGACGAGCGGGTAAATAAGGAGCTGAGAACGCGCTCGTTCGCGGTGTAAAATAAGGCTGTTCGCGTTCCCGGTCGCCGACCTGTTGAGGGAGGGAACTCGGTGCCGTGTCGGGAACTCGGTGCAGCGTCAGTGAGATTTTATGGGGAACCCGCCCCGCGTATTTTATTGCATTTGATTGATATTCTTTTTCAATTTCTAAGCTTAATTAACCGGGGCTTGGCTATTGTCGTCCTTGTCGTGGAGAAATATTTTTAGGGGCTGGGGTGCCAATTTTTGCTCAACTCCAGTGCATGAAAGCTTTTGCAGGGCTAGGCCTGGCACCTCCTAGCACAGAGTCAAGCATAGGAGGGGGCTAAATAGGAGGGGCATATCACGATGGGGAATGTGATATTTCTTTTTTTCTTCTGTTTTTTCTTCTGTTTAATCTTTTTCCAGATGGGGAATCAATCGCATCTCCTTAGTTGCCAGTGCTTACAATTGGCCTCGGTGATTATTTAGGCTTTGCAGAATTAGCAAAGTTGCTGTATCCTTTAATTCTTGGGAACCATTAGTAATAGAATATTCCAAATTCGTTGATGGGCTTCGTAGCAACTTACTACATTTGATATGGGTTGTTTTCTTATTGGCTATTTTTACAAATTGGCTACTAATGTGGTAGCAAATTTGGCTAATTGCTCCAAAAAAATCCTTTAACCCCTAATGGATGTCAAAAACAATTGCTCTCATAGTATGTGCATTGTAGGATATCAAGACGTATTTGAAGATGCAAGAAAGTTTCAATTGACTTGAATTTTTGTTTGAACTAAAAAAGTATCAAATGGAAATGTTGTATAAAATTTATGGACTTTATTGTGCAAATTTTCATATGATGAGTTATAGTCATGAAATAGGCAAAAATGGTGCCTCCTCTTGAGGGTCCCCATCTCCGTCTTGATTTTTCCCAATGTGTTTTTGGGTCATTTACCCCTTGACGCTTTCAATGTGTGTTATGGCTTATTTGGATAGCCCAGAACAACACTGTCTTCAACCAAACTAGGTGGCCCTTGGCATTCGTCCAAGCTTCACTGTGGGAGACCCTTCTGGATGCTGGGCGTGCAGTGCAGTTGAAGGCCCAAATTGCAGTTCGAAGTCGTCCCCAAGCTGCTGCTCAAATCTGGACCAAGTTTGATAGAATGTGGCTTAAGGTATGTTCACACTTGGTGTTAGGAGTGATGTTTGCAATGTGAATGTGATCCAGAAATAGGTCTAAATTCATTCCTGAGATCTTCAGTAGCAACACTCTATAACACCAATGTGAACAGACCTTTAGTTTCTCGGTTATTGTGTGTTGTCAGGATTCTAGTATTATTTGGAAGTTACAGGGTCCCCCGGCTTGTTCCTTCTACACTGAATAGGGGTATTAAGGGGACCCTTACTAATTAATCGACATTCCACACTAAATAAATATCTACCTTTATTGTACATCAGTAGATATTGGAGTGTCCGGGTGATGTACATCATGTTTTAAACATCTATAGTTTTCTAGAATCAGTCCCTTTAATTTTTTGGTCCCCTTAATACCCCTATTCAGTGTAGTAGGTTCCTGTGGGTTCTTTGGGGTTTCATTTGCTCTCCTTGTCTAGCTGTCCATCAGCTTGGTTGTTTTTGTTCTTGTTTTATGCAATGGGTTTCTATTTGTTCAAAAAAAAAGCCAAAAATGGTGTGATTCCAAATATACTATCACATTGTTGAGGTGTAGAATGTGGAGGGTAGGTCCAAATCACTTGCAAAATTTATTGTTGCATCCATATGTTAGTTGTAAGAGTGGCAATGTGTTTGCTTTTGCAATTAACATTGCATGGAATTGTAGTAAATAGTTTATATGGCAATGGATCTACAAAATTACACCATTGGTTCATATAAAGAGAATGGAATGTGCATATAGGCATATATTGTTGTGTGTGGCACTTGGAATTGATCTATATTCCCTTATTCTTCATTCCTTAGCAATTGACATTTATTCTTTGGAAGACATCCTTCAAAAGTATTACAACTTTAACCAATATATGTGGTCATGTCTTCATGTTTCATTAGAGAAATTTTGGACTCTTCGGATCGCTACTAGGATTTGACAAGCCAATCTATTTCTAACACCTATTGAAGCTACTTAGAAGAGGGAAATTTCTAACAAAACAAAGATTCACCTTGTGTGAATATCAAGAGTTCTAAAAGTATATTTCAGGGGGGGTTTCCACAATTGTCAGAGGGAGGTGCTTCAGGTGTGCTTTCAAATATCAAAACAACACTTGTCACAATCCTAAATAATAGTACTTGAGAGTGAATGCTCTAACATTTGGAAGTGATGAAGTGCAAAAATAGGGGGAAAGTTCCTCAAACAAAATAAATATAATGCAATGAGGGTCCCTCTCAACACTTCCTGGCAGCCCTCCGAAGAGTCCAAAATTTCTCTAATGGAATGTACCTCTACCTAATCTCATACGCTTCAGTAGAGAATTATACTACATTTGACCCAAAATATAAATACATGTCTATATAATGGCATGCATAGTACATTTCATAGCCCTAGTTTTTTCCCCCAAATTGGGCAATTTGCCACATCAATCCATGGTGCAACTATTTTTGAATCATGCTAATATCCATTGAGGTCATATCCAAAAATATGTCAAATATGGGCATTCACACATTTCAAGGAGTCCATTGGTTACCCATTTTCTTTAAGGGGTGATCCCTAAACATTTGATCATCAAGTAGGGAGATGAGGAATTTTGTGAATAGTGAACTTCATCTCCATAGTATTCATTGAAGAGGTTTCAAGAAAATCATGTAATATGGAAAGAAAAGGATATAGTGTACATGAATTGATGAGGTAAAAATGTTGGAATAACTTTCATTTTTTTTTTTTCATTTTCAAAAATAACCTTACTATCTTTAGATTTAGCACTTACAATTATGAAATAAGTCCAACAAAATATGTTCTTGTTTTTGCCTTGATTGCCCTTTGCACTTATTTGGATCAAAACTCATTTTATATGGATAGAGTCCCTTTGATATATTTTCATCTCTACAAAGTAAGACAAGACCTACAAAACAAGTGTTTCTAAAAGGGACAATTGAAAATTTGGATACATTTCCAAAGGATCAATTTTGAATGAATTTTTCCAGAAATTACACAAGAAGTGTTGATATGTCCTTTTTTCCTTAATTAAATGTCCAAATCAAAAGAAATTATGCCCAAAGCTTTCAATCAAGGTGAACAACTTTGGAAGCGATGTTTGAAATCCTTCTACTTTGAATTTAACAAGCACATAACTGAGGTGATACTAAAATTAATGATAAAAAACATATACATTGCCAAAATATTAATCTAAGAGGATTCAAGTCCACTGATCATATTCAACAAGGCCAAAGATTTGTTTTTTCTTCTAACTTTCTATACTACAATCTTGCAATCTATGTAGTCAAAAAATTTGAATTTATCCAAAAAATCATTTTGTGTTTGATGATCATGGATATTGGTTTGTTATTTTTGAACTAAGCATAAAAGGACTCCAATACCCAATTTTGTTTGTTGGATAACTTTGGTACCTATGTAGGATGCAAAAGAAAAATTATCATCCTCTTTTCTAAAAATTGCTAGTATACATTTGCAATGGATGATAGTGAAAATTCCCTTAGAATGGTTTTTTCTAGCCTAGGTCACTACAAAGGTTTGCATTTTTGAATTCTTGGCATTTAAAAAAAATAAAATGAGTGCACCTCAAAATCATTCGTCTTCATAATTGGTGTAAGTGAGTACATCAATATTGAAAATGAAATGTTCAAACTTCTTTATGGAGAATGTTTGAAGAATTACCATTTCCATATACTTTTCCAAGGAATCACTAATTAGCAACAAATAATGGAGAAATACATTGTTGTATTGTGTTTCTTTGTGGTCCAACAAGTTTTTCATTGGAATTTTGGGGAAAAGAAGGAAAGTCATTCCAACCTTCGGCCATAATTTTTTTGGTGTTTTTTGAAAAAAATCATTTTCCTATAGTTTTGGCAACTAATTTTAAAATTATTTTTCCACCACCCTTGCCCTGCAACTAGAGTATGTTTTATTCCTTTGATGGGTTATAACTACTCTTAACCAAACAAGATCAAAATTTGTACCCCTTCTTTTTAAGAAATCCTTCTTGGTGTAAATCATTTCTTTTTTTCTGAGCAAATTTTCTCTGAAAAAACAATGGAATTTCTGAGGGAATATTTGGTGAGATATTCTTGCTCTTACAATGGATGAAATCACAAAATACTACCTGATCTTGAGATGGTATCACTATGTTTGGGATGAATGTACATCCTTTGGGATGATTAAATAAAATCCATCTATTTTCCATTGATGTAAGTTAAATAGCTTCATCACTCCAATGAAGATCACTTTCTGCACTGCCGGCTCTAATGAATGAATGGAAAAAACAACCTGGTATGAATGCATCCCAAGTGCTGAATCCTTGGTTGTTAGGTACGTAGTGGACACTTGACAGCATTCACTCCTTCAGGTGAAAATTTTGATGAAATAATATAAGTTCTCCTGACTAACTGACTGACTGTAGATTGAGACATCCTGCTGCTTCAGCAATTGTGACAGGGAATGTTGGGCAACCCAACCCAACCATCAAAACTGAAATTCTCCATGGACTGTGTGCACGTGATTGGATCAGAATGGAAGGTAAGGTAGTTGGTGGGTTTTACCCCTTTTGGAGGTCCAAGCAACCACATGATAGTGGATGCTTTGGGGTCGCCCCTTTTTCCGTCTTCACAACTAAACCATTGGGGTTTTTTTCTGTTACAAATAAATTCATATGAGAAAAGGAATTATGTAGGGGGTGTAGTTTTTAGTTCAAATCTAAAAAAATCCAAAATATTGAGAATTTTTTTGGCATATGCATGTTGATGGTCCAATCTACACAATCCAGTTGATGTTGCCAATTCCAAATTTCCACATCGGGAAATCTAATTAAGCTTGGAAGGAAATCATCCACCCTTCTGGTTTCTCATGAAAGGACATTGGGTACCCATACGCTTTTACCTGAAATCATGGGTTTTTTCATACAATGTCCAAATAAGCTTATACCAGTTAAAAGAATCCAGAATTTATACTCTTCCAATAGACAACAAGTGCCACCCCAAACTAATAAGACAATTTTGATAACTTAAGTAGAGACCAATCTCACCTGATGAGAGTGTGAAACCACTCAATTTTGGTGTGTGTGGTGTTTCTTTCATTATTGATTTCTGAAACTTAGAGAGAATCCATCCCACAAACTAGGAAGGCAAGTATTTGCCCAGTAGCTGCAAATTCCTTCCTAGGTCAATGGCATCCTGCCCAGATGACTACTACTATTACTTCAATAAGCTTACACCCACCCACCCACCCACCCACCAAAAATCCTCCAAACCAGGGTCCCTCCCACTCCACATTTAACTTACTTCACTTACTGTGCATATTGAGGCTGCCAACAAAATTCAAATGCCCTTCCCTTGGATTCGGTTATCAACAAAATTGCCCCCGGGATTGTCATGGATTTGGGGAGCACACACTCACTCAGTCACTCCTCAGTCAGCTGTTCGTTTGCGCACAACCCAAACCCAGAACCCCAGGATGGCAGATCTCATTGACTTCTGATGAGACTGCGGCCTGAGATCAAAAGCTTGGAATGCAACGGGGATTTGTCCGCTCGGGTGGCTGGTCCTGTCTTTCTTGTTGTCTCTCTCGTGTTGTCCCGGGCCAGGCCACTTGTGGCTGGCTTGTTTGTAACCTTTTCTCTCTTGCAATGAAATTTCGTTTCATTTGTGTCAAAAAAAAAAAAAAAAAAAGCTTGGAACAATCTTTGGAGAGCGATCCCGTCTGTCGATGCAATGGACGATGGTCCCCCCTATGATGGGGAACTTTGACTGATTGGTTTCACTGTGTTTTGTTCAGTTTGGTGACTGCATTCCTGTGAGCTTCTGGCTCTTCTGGTTTGTTTGGTCGTTAGGTTGTCTGAAAACTTAAAAAATTGCTGCCAGGGACTTGTTCCCTTGGTTCTTTGTACTGTTTCCTCTATCAATGGAAATTGTCCATGTGTTTCAAAAATAAATAAAATAAAATAAAATAAAAACTTGGAACAATGTGTCAAAAAAATAAAAATAAAAGCTTGGAACAACATGAAGTTAGGCTACTGAAAGTTTCCGGGCAATGTAAAGATGTTTAGCCAGGGACTGGTTCCCTAGGTTGCTATGTACTGTTTCCTCCATCAATGGAAATCGTCCATGTGTTTCAAGAAGAAGAAAAAAATGTTTCCGGGCAGCACGAGGGCCTCACTGTAAGTTATGCCAATGAGTTGTTCCATGACTGATCCTGGGGTGGCCAAGGGGTGGAGGGCCCCACCAGAGCTTGTGAACATGGGGTGGTATGGTATATTCATTTGCTCCTCTCCTCATGTTTGGGCATGCCTGTGAGAAAAACAAGGACCTGGGGGGGCAAGGCACTGCTTCACATTTTCCTAGACACTATAAATGGATAAATATGGGGGGAGGTGAGCGGGAACCCTTGCCTCACTGTAGCTCCGTAGGCAATCCATAAGTTATTCCACACTGGAAGGGATTCCATGCTCCATACTTCAGTTTGCCCTCAGCATGAGCAACTGCAGTTTTGCAGTTTTGCTGAATGTCCTTGCCTACATTCACAGTACACAGTTTTTACTATTCCCCCTTTTTTTTAAACCTTTGGATATGTTTAATGAGAGGTTTATGAAATCCACTTTTGTGTTTCACCTTTCAATACTGACTGGACAATGAAAACAAATCAATGACCCCTTTCAATGGAAATTGTCCATGTGTTTCAAGAAAAAACAAAAACAAAAACAAAACAAATCAATGGTATAACTTAAAAGCTCTACTATATTTGGTGGGAGATCCTCCAACACAAATAATGCAACTGAGGTTGAATGTAAATATTGTATTTATGATTGCAAGCCAAATGCAGATGGAACAGAAATAACTGGAGTATGAGTGAAAGGACACTAGCCAATAAAGATGTGAAAGATACTGCAAGCCTTGAACTTACTGCAAATGGAAAACTTGCTTCAGTCATTCTTGCCTTAAGGAGAGACAGCTCACTTAGAACTTAGTATCAATGTGAATGATAAAACTTTAATGTACAAAGGAGCGAATCTAAGCGACCTCCAGCAACCTTATGTTGAACTGACTTGCATAGCAATAAAAAAAACATATAAGTTAAAAGGATTTACATTCTGTCTCCTAGTGTTTACTGCAAACAGTAAGAACTTTGGAAATAATAAAAATCAAAGTCACTTTAAGTTACTGTATGTCGTGTCCAATTGTCAACAACACATGAAGAAATTTTTTAAAATAAAATAAATGAAAGGATAAGTTTCATACAGATGGATTCTATGCAGTAATCGATCACCAATTTGAAGAACACATAAATCAAAGAGGACATGTCCATCACACCTCAACACTGAGGTCCTCCCTAACCCCTAAAGCCCTAAAGGACCATAAGGTCACCATATGGCTTTTGCAACAACATTTATAGAAAATCCAAAATGTGAACCTCACTAACAGTTCGCGGACATCAAAGAGCCCCTAGATGGTTTTTCTATGAATCCATTGGTACAATTCGATCAAGAAATGATCGAGTGAATGATTTTTGTTGAATTTTTTGAGAATGAAAAAGGCACTCTAGGTTGTCACTTCACATCCTCATACCTTTTTTTTTCACAACTCATAATGATTTGAAAAAAATTGCACATGTAAATCATGATGATATGCACTTGTGGAAAAAAAATCGAAGTTTTGGGATCACTTTTGAGCATTCCGATTTCAACATTTCAATTGCAACATATGTACAAAGTTCCACCTAATTGGATATCTTCCATCAATTTTGCCAACAATGGCATTTTCTCAAAAATTGTGCGATTTTATTGATCTTTTTTTTGTACAAAAGCTATGTAAATCTTCTTTCATTTCAAGGGGGGAAATTATCAAAAACATTTCACACATTTGGAAAATTATGCATGTTACAAGAACTAGCCAAGAAAACAAGAGCTATGCTCAAACATCCTGGTCCTTTAGGGATTAAGGTAACTACATCTAAAATAACACAAATAAACAATTCAACATTATTAAGCAATGTTTCTATTATTATATTGGAATGTTTTTTGTGTAGTCTAGTTGGTAGTGAAAAGGGGATTCTAGATTATCTTAGAATGCATTTTTAAGACACTACAAGAATAAACTATAAATTTTCAAAGTGTTGAAAACAAATCTATCTAAAAGCAATCATAGCTTCTCATGAATAGGAGTACATTTTTGGCAAGAATATGTAGTGTGTGATTTTAGGAAATGTGTGATTTTAGGTGTAGTTACCTTACATGTATTGGTGGGTGGGTGAGTTCATCCATGCTACTATATAGAAAACATTTTTATGTTTCTTTTTTGGTGCAGAATGTACTGATATCAATTGAACTCATTCTTCTTCTTCCATACTCAACAATGATTAGTAGAACTATTATTGTCCTTTTCATATGTTTTTTTCTATTGGTCGGGCTTCACATGTAAGCCCACTTTAGGAGCATCTTCAATCTAGCCTAGCTACTTGGCCGTTGTATATAATAAATGAAGAGTGCTTTGAAGCCCCTCTAGATTTGCTAAGCATTTGACCATTGTAGCCTTTCAATGAGCGTTCTATGTTGGGACACAACACCACCTAATTTAGGCCTTTGTTGTAGCAACAAACAAGAGATTTCTAGCTTTGTAAGCCTTTTGTTCTACAACAAAAGTTGCATCAATGGCATTGACTAAACAATAGAGAGTGGGATGGAAGATGCAATAAGAAACATAAATATTACGAGCCTAAGGAAATCTTTGCCATGATACCCTTGGAAGTGATGAGGAGCTTAATGTGGCACTAGGCTTCATTTTGATTGCTCTACCGCTCAATTAACATTGCAATGACAAGAGGATTGAGAATGCTTTGAAGCTTGGCTTACACCAAATCTAGGGATGATGAAGCTAAATTGTTGAAGGTTTTGATTGGTTGAAATAGAGAAGTACTTAGAAAATGGTTTTACAACATAGAATGAGAGGTCACGTGGTACTAAGTAGGCTTGATGACATAGAGAGCATTTTTTTTCTATGAGTAGCAAAAGTCTTCAAATTTTGAACTTCTAGAATTATAACTAGACCCACTTCAAGAATGTAGTTCAAATGAAAATTTTGGGGCTTCTTGTTAGAAAGTACTATTTAAAAAAAATTGACATTTTATACCCTCTTAGCAATTTGCACCAATCCAAAGAACACGACCTCCCATGAAAGACTTCTCAATAGAAAATGAGGAGCCTTGGAGAGGGAGACTTCTCAATTTTTTGGCATGCCCTAGTTATTGGTGTAAATAGGGCCTTAGGTATATAGCATTGTTGCTATGGCAATGATGCTAGCACATGAGTGCAAAGATCATATTACAAGTCTTGACCTAGTTATTGGTATGTACCTACAACCATTGAAGGTGTATAACATATGTACCTACAATATGGGTACACTATAAGATGGAAAGAGTCTATGACATAGACACCTATAAATATAGGAGGTGTCTATAATATGGACTTTTGGGCCCATGGGCTCATAGATTCTATGCTCATATGCTAGCACTTCCTGTTACTATGGTCCCTTGAAGTGATTATTTTGTGTACATTTTATGTAACAATTTTAGCATGTGTATAGTGGTGCATATACCATAGTAGAAAAGAAGTAGAAAGGAGGTCTTTGCTTATAGATTTTAGTGATTCAAGACATGCTTTACTTCACTAGAGGATTTAATTCCCCTACGTGAAGGTCAAATTCAACATAAAATAAATCATTGTTGTAAAAAAAGTGCCTCATGTCATCTTGTAAATGGTGTGAAGTGATTTATACCTCATAAGAAGATAATAAGAAGATTCAATTTCAGCACTTGATTGCCAATCAGACTTTCACTTACGATAGCACGCTCACAAAATTAACACAAACTTGCATTAACTTGAATCTTATGCTAGTAACGGATTCTATTCATACAAAATCAAATAGTGTAATTGTTTTCCAACTATCATCTAAATTTTGTGTACTTTCATGTACATTCTTCCAATGTTAATCTAAAAGTCATCCAAATGTTCACACTAGTTAGATTCCATTCAATTAATAATTCATCCTACATTTATCTAAATTTCATTCAAAATAGGGTCACAAAGGGAACTACAATAAGAATGAAACATTAAGGCATAAAAGTGGGTAGCCCCTTGGTTTGTAGAGGACCAAAGGTTCAGAAAAAGAAGCTCATGAGAATACTACTCTACACTCAAAAGTTTCAACAAAAATTGAATGTTCATTTATGCATTTGTTTTTTAGGGGATGCAAAAGAATACCAGTAGATTAGAAGGAAAGTGTTTGGTTTCTGTTGGAAATTCACATTACATTCTCTACTAACTTAGTAGTAACTTACTAAAGTCCTTCATAACCTCAAGCTAATGAAGGAATTGAAGAAGAAATGAAATAAAGTGACCAAAGTTCTCAAGCAAAAAGAAAGAAATATTCATTTCTATTGTTATATATGTATATATACACACATAAACATATATTTAAACAAATTAAAAACCCATTGTATCATATTTGGTAGGGGGCATACAATAGTGTTTGGGGCACCCATGAGCATCAGGGCATCAGTTTAACTTAGAATGTACTTAGAGCATCATCAATGGTCTCTCTTAAATGGGAACATTGGATCCCTCCATTTCAGAGTCACTGTACAACTCCTTTTCCTTGCAATTCCTCTAGTAGAGGCCCTCAAAATCTCAAACCCAATGGGCCAAACCCAAACCCAAACCGCTGCAAAGTTTCTGCATTAGATCAAGAAAGGGATGATGAAGTTAGAGAAAATATTTCTTCTCCTTCCTCACCTTGCTTGCACCAGTTGTTGTAATTGAGCATTGATAAAGTTTGTTTTGTTGATTTTCTCAAACAAATGAAAATGGAACTTCATTACAAAATAAGAGAAATCAACAAAGCTTTTCAGAGCATTTTGAAAAACTTTAAAAATTGTGCCTTGTGGGAAACGATATTTGCAGCACCACAAGTCTGAGAAATGAGGTGGTGCAGTATGTTCGCGTTGGATCCAAATCTGGAGCTCCACTGTGGCATCATCCCGCCAGTAAATTTCCAGTTTGGAGCCATTTTCCGGCATACTATTGATGATGCTTGTAATCTGCAGATCACAGAGACAGAGAGGGCTCAGAACAGTTTGTACAGTTTCTCTTGGAATTAGTTATTAGTTTTGAAGTTGAAACCCAGAGGTGGCTAAAAACGTCCACCTGAAATGCAAACTATTTGTACTGACATTGTTGGTGCAGTGAGAACTGAAAGCAAAATATACATATAGTGTAAATTTCAGGAGGTGGATGCTTTTTTTTAGAGTCCAAGCGCTTTATGGGCTCCACCGTTTTACAAGCATCATGTGATGCATGTGATTACCAATTACTGGAAAATAGAGCCTGTATCAGAAACTAAAATCTATGAATCTTCAGCACCCTGAGTGGATGCATTTAGTTGATTACCAGTGACACAACATAGATTAAAATCTAGCATTGTGCCCACTCCAAGTCAAGGTCGGCTGCCTCCCAAAGTAGAAACAGACATACCCAACTCTAGCAGAATCCACAACTGTTTTGCTATACTTATCTTTTAAGTTATAATACATCAAACTAAATGTACTAAAGTGTTCATGTGGGAAGGTACAATTACTTTAAAAAAAAGAAAAAACACTAGTACTATGTACAACTTTGAGAAAAGTATAGTTCAAGGAGTTGGGGATTCCTTTTGACAAATCAAGAGTCCATTGACTCTAAGATATTTCTTGAGGACTGACTTCAAATGTAAGTTATGAAGGTTCACAATTAGAATGGCAAACACTTAAAAATTACATCAAACCAACATCATGGAAGGCAAGCTGCCCTATGCAGAAGCCACATTGAAAATTGACCACTCCTGGAAACCGACCCCTATTTTTGTAAGGGAAACTGAACAGGGAGGATACCCCATATGGTGAGCATTTGAAGGACAACTGTGAGGTGGAGTTGGGGGCCACTTTGGATAGTTAGCAGCTCTATTTATAGTATTATGGAGGTGGTACCTCTTGGAGTGGTTGATTTTGGGCACTTAAACTTTCTTTTGTTTTCACTTCTTCTCTACAACGCTCATCTTCTGATAAGTTACTATTTGTGTCATATCTTAATGTGCATCAAATGGATCTTGGCATTTACCTACATGATGCTTGCATCCTTGAAAATTTACAACTAATTGGCACAATTCTTCTAGAAATTATGGAACCACTTGCATTTTGATTCACAATCCTTCATCAATGTGCAAAAAAATGTAGGTCATTTCCTAAAGCATATCAATTATGCCACAAAGCTAATTCAGAAGATTTTAATTGTAGTTACCTTAAACCCTGAAAGACCAAGTCTCCGTTGAACATACACAAGAAATTTCCGGTAGGTTCCTAAAAGTCATTTTTGGTTGAATGATCATGAAATTTGGACACAATGTGTAACTTTTTATCCACTTCTTGAATATCTAATTTCTTTTTCCGATCGGGTGCCTAGATCAAAAGTTATGTTGCCCTAAACTTTGAGGGCAACTTTGGGCAGCATGTGCAAACCCCTTACTCTGATTTTGAAATTTGGTAGGTTTGTAGCTTATATGATACAAGATGAAAATGTTAAAAAAAATAACCATGTTCAGTGTAAGAATCTTGTTCTAGAAGGAGTAAAAGTTTGCAAGCCCTATAGGGGCAAGGTTAGAAAAAAACCTTTTTCACCTAACTTCAAACGCTATAATTTTTCAATTAGTGAAGTCAAAGTTTCTAAAAAAATTTCCACATGTTCCCAAAGAAGTCTAGTACAAATTTGTACTGTTGAATTATGGGGAAAAAAATTATCATTTTTTTCTTGTTGCCCTAAAAAGTGGCAGTTTTTGACAATTTCTGCCCGAAATGTGCCTCAGTCCTTTAGGGGTTAAACTGTGGCTACAATTTCTTTTCTGAATCCCTTTGAGATTTAAGGATGTATCAAATTCATACTCCATATTTTTCTCACACAAAGAAGTAATTTATGAAAGCAAGAAGAAGCAAAATCACATTTTTTCTTATACAAAATACAAACTAGTTTAAAAGAATAAATTAAAATGATGTGCCTTAAGCCCATGAATATTGCTATGTCCTCCCATAATTGGAAGAAGAAAAATGAATCCATAATGGTCATCTTCCTTCTCTGAAAAGACCCCCATGTTGCTGTTCTAAAATGGTCCCAATGTGAAAGCCCTCACAGTGGATCACTGCAATATGTCAATAAGACCCTAAAAATGACCCCATTTGAATAGAATCTTCCGATCCTCTAAATACCCCAGACCTTGAACAGTGTCAGTTTGAAGTTCTAATCTGGGATACAAGACGTTACTCCCATAGTCCCATTGTTGGATCCAAAGGGAACCTTCCCGTTCTTTTTTAGTAACTTAATGGCAACATTTGGGAGTCTGTTGAGACACATATGCCAAACAGTGCACGGAAGGACAACGGTGCTGCTGCGTGGGTGGGGGTTGTTTGGTTGAAAGAAGAACTGTGTGTATCGACAAAGGAGTTGAAAATGAGGTTGACTGCTCTGAAAATGATCAGTCAAGAATTGACTGCCTTTCCAGGGAAGCCAAACTCCTTGAAAAAAAATTCAGTGATGAAAAATCCCATTTCATCAGAAGAAAAATGGAATTGGGATCCAACCCAATTCGTTTCATATCGTTTGGATCTTTGTGGAATTAGTTACGAATTTTTGAAGTTGAAACGCAGTGGTCACTAGAAGCAAACACTTCTTGAAATGTTCACTCCTGGTACATTGAAGAAAGGTAAAGTATACTTGTATGTTAGATGGTGCTTTTAGAGTAGACTATTTTACAAAGGGGGGGAAGGAGGGGTATAAAATATTGGAGTGGAGTTGGATATAGACTCGTATTGATCACAATAGATTAGTGACACCTACATTATGGTTAATTATATAGGTTACATTAGTATATTTGTTTTTGTTTGAAGTTTCAAATGTATTTTGTTGGTTTATTTTGATTTCAATGAAGTTTTATTCTATACGTGGTTTCTGATGAAATTTTTTCATTTTAATACTTTATCCCCTAAAGTCCAAAGGGGCCCCTTGGGAGACTCTTGAACATTTGGGCGAGTGCCTACGATCTCAATTTTGGCAATATTTTAATTTTAATCTTTAATAAGATGTGATAATTGAATAGAATTGTGGAAATATAGTTTTTACATCAATTGGTGCATGGAAGCAAAAGTTATGCCACAATAAGCCCAAAACAGATAACTGCAAGCAACACATAAAAAAAACACAAAAATTTGAAATATTGTTTTCAAAAATTTATTTCTTGCACGTTTTATTTGTGTTCATTTGGAAAGATTTGATTCATTCCATTTGGATAGGTGAAGTGAAAGTTATGAAGCTTCTTGTTTTGGAGGGAATCTTAGCAAATTCTTGAGAAAATTATTTATTGGATCTATTTTTTAACTCAATTTTAGAAGTTAAAAAGAAGTAGAAGTAGAAGTTGCATATGATTTAGTTTGCTTCCTAGAACAATTACATTGTTTGGATTAGTGTATTTCAATTCCATCTTTGAATTATCAACAATTTAGTTATCCTTTTTATGTCTATTTTCTACTTACTTTGACTAAACAACTTTGTAAAGAATGAAAATTATATGGATGGAATTAATTTTCTGAACTTGCAAGTCAATGTCTCAATTCTTCAATAGAAAAAACTTTAAATTCACAATTAGTAGTAAATTAACCTTGAATGACCGAAGAAGGATACACTTTCAAAATAGGCTAAAATTTCTAAGAACTTAAGCAAGTTTTTGGCTCATTTTTTCTAAAGATCAAATAAAATGTAATCTTAGGATCTTGTAGTTCACATTGAGAGTGATCACCTCAAAAAAATTCAGATTCTTTGACCACGCAATTTTAATGAGTAGATATTTCAGTTTGAAGTTTTATTTGGGTCCATAGAAAAACATATCATTGCACTTTGAAGGAACATATCTTAGTGAGAATATTTTGAAATGATGACCTTTTGTGCTCAATGAAAGACATGAAAATGTTCATATTAGATTTCACAACATTCTAGTAATTTTGCAATTATTGATAGAGCTTGCAATGCATAGTAGTTATTGAAATGAGAGTAGTGTTTGTAAAAAAAATAAGAATGGGCACACTTGTCTACTCCTTGAGCTCCTTGGATTTACCCTTTTTGAGGTGGGCAAAAATTGCATTGGTTGGCCAATTTTTCAATCCATGACCAAATTGAACCCAGAAACATAAGCTATAGACTACACTACACCACTCAACTTTTAAAAATTCCACAAGGCGGAGTTTAACTTAGAATTTGATGAAACTACTGCCATTGGATTCATAACACACTCTATCTCATGGATTGAATTTTAGTTAAAAATATTCAAAATTTGAGAATGGGAAGCTCAAAAAAGAGGGGTAGCAACCAGAAATGGTCACTTGGGTCATTAGGGGTTAAAGAGATTCAAAGCCTTATAATTTGAGAACAAAAAAACTTGTTATCTTCACTTCAAACACTTATATTTTATGATTGATAAAATCAAAGTTTCTGAAATTTCTTTTAGACATTCTCATACTACCAGTAGTGTAGTGTAAGATCCAAGGGTTGGGTATGCAAAAGAAACAAATGTTTTCAATTTGTTGTTGTTTGCATTGAAAATGGAAATTTTGAGTGGAATTGATGGAGAAGGGTCTTGGGATTTTAGGCATTAATTTTTACAATCCTTCTCTGTTTGCGGCATGCCCGGAAAAAAAAATTTGAAAGGCTATTATTTTGAAAACCCTACCAAGGCTACGGGCAATAAATTAAAAAATTCAACATTTATATGAATATATATTGGACCCACCCTTCCAAATACAGCACTGCCTAACTTACTGTATATCCATCCAGGGGCTTGAGTAGGACATGCTCATTCCTGAGGAACTTTTTGTGTTGTAAGTTAGTAACTTGAGAAACAATGGAAATTGGCCAAAGGTAAGGTATTGCATTGTCCAACCAATTGGAAGGCCAAATGAATCCTGAGGCCCTTCCCCAATTAATAGCTCTAAATGACTATCACCCAAATCCCTGAATTCACTGAGGTGAAATCAATGCCCATGAGATGATTGAATGCAAACACTATGCTTCAAAAAAAAGGAAAAAGGAAAGTGCAAACACTGATGCTCAGGACTCCGTCCTTCCATTGCACCACAAAAAAAGTTCTTGTCAAAAGGTCTCAAAAATATCTGTTTCATTTGTTTCAACAACAAAAAAGAGTCTCAAAATAGAAAAATCACCCACCTCATTCAATTCCACTAGAATTCAGCATTCAATAATAATTGAATGTAGTTGGGGCAGTCATTTCCTACTCTAACTTTACTCTAATTTTCAGATGATAGATGGGTCCCTTCAGTTCTTGTTTTCAATTTTAATACTGATTCTTTTTTTGAAACACATGGACAATTTTCATTGATAGAGGAAAAGGTACAGCCAACCAAGGGAACTGGTCCCCAAATTTTAATACTGATTTTAGTTCCTAACCAAATAGAAAGACTGAAGTAAGCTTAAGTTAACAATAAGAATATGATAACTTAATGTGGGCTAAAACAGGACATGAAGACATCATTTGCAAGCAGAGGATAACATGATCACAATGTGAGTCTCTCATTAGCAAGTCATAAGATCTTTAGTGTCCCTAATAAGTAGGTCCCAAATCAATTTCAAGGCACATCCCTTTGACAACTAATGAAAAATACAATCTTATATTTTGCAATGTGTGATTTCTTATAGTTGGCTAAAATATCATCTTACATTGACTAGCAGAAAATGATGAAAAACTTAAGTCCATTCTGAAAATAATCAACATTGCTTTTCCTAATTATTTTTAACACATCAATAATATTGTATAACTTGTGTTCATTTCTTCAATATTTTGGAATAGATATAAGCTTAACCCCTAAAGTCCCAAGAGACCCCAGGACTCTTAAAGGTTCAGTTCATGTAGGTACTTGTGATCTCAATTTTTGGCAAGATTTTTTGAAATGATTTGCAAAATAATAAAACTAATTAGCTTTATGATGATATATTTTTTATTTCACTATGTGCCTAGGAATAAAAGTTATGTGAAAAATTACACCTAGTTTGACAAAACAATTTTTTCAAGAAAGAAAATTACCAGTATAGGGGGGCCAAACTCTCAACTCAATTCTTCAACATAATTTTTTTAAATTCATAATCTATAGCACAAAAATTTAAGCTAAGAGGATTCAAAGCCTTATGATCTGGCTAAGCTAGGAACAAAAAAAAACTCATTATCTTTACTTCAACTTCTAAATTTCCTTGACTATGTTATCACCATAAACTCTCAAAAACTGCCATTTCTAAAACAAGTACCACATTTTTGAAAAATATCATTTTTAGACACACAAAACCATAGAATCTTGTAGTACAGTGGATTGAGAAGATGTGGGAAAAGTTTTGGAAATTTCCACTATGTAGATTGCAAGATATTAGCATTTGAAGTAACAAAAATCCTTTTTTGTCCTTGTGAAAATTGGGGAGCTCCACTTTGCAAGGTCACATTTGTATGAAAAATGTCCAAAATGATGGTGCTTCTTTCAATTCAATCTTCAAGGCAAGTTCTCTACATGCTTGAAAAATTTCAAACCATTTGGAATTGTGCAACATATAGGGAAAAAATAGTGAGTAGAAAGATGTAGAGAATTATTCAAAATCCTAAATTGTTAACAATTTATTAATGGAATTGAAAAATGCCAATCCCAATGGTTATAATGTTGTAATGAACAAACTACACCTAAAATTTTCATTTTTTTCCAAATATATGGAAAATTGAATTAAGTAAAGGACTTCAAAGTTTATTTTAGAGTCGAGAATCCACACTTGCCCGTAAACTAAAACATCTCACAACTTTTTACTCATTGATCAAAATAGAATGATTCAAAGCTTTCTCTATATATGTAAATCTAGAAAACCAACTTCAATTTTTTAATTTTATTTTTTCAGATTTGCCCAAACTACCTAAGTTGAGAAACAAACTACAGATAAGGCTATAACTTTTTACTCATATTTCCAAATGTCATGGAATTTAGTGCACATGCAAGATATTCCTTGTCCACACCTTCTATGAAAGTTTGGGCCCAAAACATGGAAATCACTAGTCACACGTATGTGCCCAAAATTTCTATGTTGCCAAAAAATGCACCTTGGCCCTTCAAAGGTTAAAAGCTAATATCTTGCGGTCAATATGATAAAAGTTTCTGAAATTTCTTCCAAACATTCTTATACTATTTTAGTGCAAGATCCTATGGTTGTTTGTTCAAAAGAAACAAATGTTTAAAATTGATGTCATATGCATTGAAAATGGTGGTTTCGAGTGGCTTAGGACCAAAAAAATGGCCTTGAGACTTATAGGATTAATGAATATAGGCAATAGAAATTTCAATGTGTAGATAATTTATTTAAAGAGAATAAGAATTTCATAAATTTACAAAAGAAATGGAAAAAAATCTCGAACATTCAAGAACAACATCCAAAAATAGACAAATAATTAATATGATGTAGGATGTATTTGGAAAACAAATGTAGTACAAAAATCTCACTCTAGGAGGAAGTATTGACCCTATCTAGTAGGATCAACAAAAAGCTTTTTCTACCTTAAAACCTAGAATCATGAAATACTAAAGGTCAAAATTTATGTAATTTTTTCACATATTTATGTAGTATTCTAGCACACTATTGTAAGGTTGTATTTCGAAAGATTAATTCTTTCATTTTTGCCTTTTTACCCTAAAAAGTAGTATAGTAGTATTCAACAATTTTTTTTACTGTACCCAAGTCCTTTACAGGTGAAGGAATTGACTGTAAAAGGACAAACCGCCTATGACCATTTTTTAAAACTGCATAGTACTTTCCTTTGTATTCTCTCATCTTGCAACTATCATTGGGAAAATTCTAAGGTCTCAACAAGGTTGCGAGTTCTGTATGCCCGTAGTGCAATTATGGAATTTTAAAAAAAAAAATTTGGAATTTGACGTGGCACTACTAGTGCCCCATCAGCGCCATGTCAAATTCTCTGTTATATATATATATATATATAAATTCAAAAAAAATATTTTTTATTTCTTTTTGTATTCGCACTGGGAGGGCCAAAAATCTAAAACTCACAGCCTTCCCTTGACCTTAAAATTTTCCTAATGCAATGAATGAAATTTCTTATGTTTTTTTTTCAGCAATGTAATCACATGATGCATCTTTTCATTCACAAAAATTATATATTCTTTTAGTGAGATGTGAAATTAACGAGAATTATTGAATAAAAAGTGATAAAAACGTCCATACTAAACCAAAAATATCCTTTTAAAATTGAACTTTTATTCCTTACATTTATACTATAGTTCAAAACATGTGGTGCAAACCAATTTAACACGTCATTTGTAAAATAGAAGATCAATACTCCACACTTGTAGGTCCAAAATTCAAATTGCAATGAAATTTTGAATTTAAGGAATTTTTCATATTCGAATAGAAAATAGATTTCATAAGCTTGATTTCATTAGATAGTGTCAATTGAATTCAAAAAATATCATTTTTATGTCTAATATTCATATAAAGAGAAAGGTACAAAATTTGTCAAAGTTCACTACCATAGTTGTAGTAGAAGGTTGGCAAAAAAAATTCTAAAATTAAATGACAATATTTTAGAAAAAAAGAAATTTTCAATTAAAACATTTCTAAAGTGAAAAAATTGCCAAAAAAATATTTTTAGCAACTGCCAAACTTTATGTTGCATAAGAAAAAAAACTTGGCAATGAGGCACCACCCATAATGTACACTTACTATACACGTGATCCATGGATTTGACATTTTCTTATGTACAAAAGTTTTAAGAAATGACAAGGAAAGAATATCCAACACATTTAAGGGAAATTGAATTCAAGCAACTTCTTCAAAAAATATATGATAATTTTTTTTCCCAACCTTGAGGCCTCCATGATCATTCATAGATATTAAACATAGTTTTTAGCATTTCAAGTTGGTTGACTCTAAAAAGATGGGTCTATGACTATAGAATTGAACAATAAAATCTTTACTCTATGTATGTTCTTATATTGTCACTATTTATTCTCAATTTTTTTTCATAGATGAAATTATATGTCATGGAGTAAAACATTCACCATGTAATTATATGATCACAAAATAAATAGACCATGGATATAGGACCAAAGCTAAAATTGCAATAAAATATTAAATTTTATAATTTTTTCAAAATTCAAAAGTGGAGTAGAAACTACACTTCATTAGCTTCCTGAGTTGGTCTCAAATTCAACAAAAGACATTTTTATGACTCAAATCCACATCAAGAACAAGGAGCTTGGTGGTGCCAAAATACACTACATGATGAACTGTGGATTACCCTTCAAATTCCTTGAGATCAAAAATTGTTTTTTGAAAAAATATTTATCAATTTTAAGGAATTTTTTTAAGGGTTAAGCATCAATTTCGAGAGAATTTTCAACACTGCCTTGTTGTAAAAGTGCTCAACCAAGTCCCCTAAAAAATTGAAAGAATTTTTTTTTTCATCTTTGAGGGGTTCTAAATGTCATCTAAAAGTCATGTTTGGGAAGGTTAAACCCTAGACGTCTAAGAATTTGTTTTTGAGCTTCTCGAGGTTTGCTCAAAACAAAACAAGAAGCCTAAATTTTGGTTCATTTTATCAATTTAAAATACATTGTACCCTTATGAATATAAACCAAATGTGTTATAGATTGTATAGGAAAAGAAAACACAACAATATCACTCATGGATAAAAAAGATTATAATTTTTGATCAAGAAGATGCTAAAACTCTAAAAGTTATTTGAGGTGTTTCAATCTACTTTTTATCTATTAACCCCTAAAGTACCGGTAGGCCTTGTAGGGGCCAAATAACACTCAAAACTGCTATTTCTATTGCAAAGAGTAAAATAATTTGAAAATGGATTTTTTGGGACATCTGAATATAGGATCTTACACCTAACTAGTACGAGAATGTGTGGAAAAAATTTCAGAAATTTTAATTGCACAGGTTGCAAGATATTTGCATTTAAAGTGAAAGAAACAATTTATTTTGCACATTGTAGGACTAGATTATTTGACTTTGAACCTTCTCAACTTAAATTTTTTGCACTACAGAGTTTTGAGGTTAAACTCTTTATGGTGGGAAATTGAGTTGAGAGTCTAGGGGAAGAAAATAATATCCAAAAAAACTTTTAAAACATTCTTAAAAGAGTTGTTAAGTAGAAGTAGGTAAGAGAGAGAAGGAAAAGCTGAATTATTAATATCTCTACGATGGAATTAAAATGCACCAATTCCAATGGTGAGATTGTTCTATCAAGCAAACTAAACCTTGTAGAACTTTTTTTTAAATTGTGAAAATTGCATTTAGAAATGAATCCTATAAGTTAATTTTCAAGAAGATGTTCAGATTGCTTGAAAAACAAGATTATCCATAACTTTCACATCACTTATCCAAATGAAATGGGTCAAAGCTTTACATGTAGAAAAAAATATAATCTATGAGATTTTAAAAAAAAAATTCTTTTGCTACCCGATCTCCCCTATTTTGAGCTTATTTGAGCATAACTTCTATTCTTGGGCACCAATGAAAAATCTATTATATTCCCATGAAGAAAATCATTTTCTCTATCTTCTCCAAAAGTTTCAAAAGATCACGACAAAAATTAAGACCATAGGTACTTGCTCGAAATCCAATTTGTCCTGTGAGGGGACAATGTTCTTCTACAAGTTAAATTTAAAATTGAGGTAATGAAAAAATATGAGGTTAAAGAACATAGCATGCATAACCATAATTAATTCACAACTCATAAAAACTACTCTACAATTTTTTCAAATGAATTCCAATATGTTTTTTCCTTAAATTCCAATGGATTTGATGGTCATCCCCATGAGCCTCTAAAACTTGCATAAAATCTTCAATAGAATTTTTTTTTTCAAAATTTGATTTTTGATGCTGAAAATAGACTTTAATCCCTAAAGGTATTTGACTATGCTTTCACCGAAATGTTCCAAAACTGTCATCTCTAGTACAAGTACCAAATTTTAGAAAAAATGCATTTGGGGACAAATGTAACTATAGAATCTTGTTGTACACTGGTTTGGGAATATGTGGAAAAAATTTCAGAAATTTCCACCATTTGGATTGCAAGATATTAGCATTTGAAGTGACAAAGAGCCATTTTTTGGCCCTGCGAAAATCTGGGCAGCTGCACTTCACAAGGTCAGATCATTATGAAAAATTGTCCAAAATGGTTGTAACTCTTTGGATTCTTTCTCCAAGTCATGTTGGCTACATGCTTGGAAAATTTTAGATCATTTGGTATTGTACAACATACAGAAAAAAATAGTAAGTTAAAAGAAGTAGAGAATGATTTAAATTACTAAATTGTTAATAATTTATTTATGGAATTGAAAATGCCAATCCCAATGGTTAAATTGGTGTAATAAACAATCTGCACCTCAAGTTTTTATTTTTTTCCAAAAATATGAAAAATTGAGTTAAATAAAGGTCTTCAAAGTTTATTTTAGAGTAGAGATTCCGTTACTACCCACAACGAAAAGTCTTCATAATTTTCATCTCATAAATCAAAATGGAATGATTCAAACCTTTCCATGTATATATAAATCAGGAAAATAAATTTAAAATTTTTATTTTAAATAAAAGTGATTTTCAAAGAAGTTTTTTTTATTGCCCGGGCTGCCCGTTGAGCAATGAAAACAACATATCATACAATAACTTTTTAACCATATATTCAAAAGTTATGAAATTTTTTGGGTCTTAAAGCTACTCCTCGGGCACATGTTATGTGAAAATTTCAAAGAAAAAAAAAAAAAAAATTCCATTTGTAGTGAGTTGCTCGAAATCGCTATGTTGCCAAAAAACACTGTTTGGTCCTTTAGGGGTTAAAGGATATCCAATATAAAAAAAGTATCAAAATAATATTGAAATAGATTTAAAATAAGTTCAAAGTTTAGCCTGCACCAAAATATGGTGCCTTCTACATTTAGGGGTCAAGAGGATTCCTCAATATTTTGTTGCCGAGGTTGAGTGGGTTATTAATCCTTAAAGTTCCTTGACTATGTTTTCACCAAAAATGTTCCAAAACTGTCATTTCTAGCCCAAGTATCAAGTTTAAGAAAAAAAAATTTTGAACATATGTAACCATAGGATATTTTAGTAAGTTGTTTTGGAAAGATGTGGAAAAAATTTCAGAAATTTTCACCGTGTGGATTGCAAGATATTAACATTTGAAGTGACAAATATCAGTTTTTTTGCCCTACAAAAATCAGATAGTAGCACTTTACAAGGTCACATTTGTATGAAAAATGTCCAAAATGTTAGTGCATATTTGGATTCATTCTTCAAGGCAAGTTGACCATATGCTTGAAAAATTTCGAATCATTTGGAATTGTACAACATATAGGAAAAAAATAGAAAATAGAAAGAAGTACAAAATGGGTCAAAATACTAAATTGTCAAGAATTTAATTATGGGATTGAAAAATGCCAATCCCAATGGTTGCAATGTTGTCATAAACAATCTACATCCTGTGATTTTATTTTTTCAAAAAACATAAAAAATTGAGTTAAATAAAGGACTTCAAAGTTTATTTTAGAGTAGAGATTCCATAACTCCCCGCAAACTAAAATTCCTCATAATTTTCATCTCATTGATCAAAATGGATTGATTGAAAGCTTTCCCCATAAAAGTAAATCTAGAAAATCAAATTCAGATTTTTATTTTTGAAAAAAGTGATTTTTTTAATTTACCCGAGCTGCCCGAGTTGAGAAACAAACAACATTTTGTATCATAACTTTTCACTTGTATACTCAAATGAAATGAAATTTAGCACTCGTAGAAGATATTCATTATCCACACCTTGTAAAATAATTTATCCTAAATAAGTCAAATCTCCGCTCACATGTACCTTCCCAAGAAAGTTATGTTGCCAAAAACACAAGACAAGTCCTTTACAGATTAATAAAATGGAGTGATCCAAGATGACCTCTCCTTCAATTTCAATTATGTCAATATATAGTAATGGCATGCGGCAAATTTTTTGTTGGAGGAGTGAAAAGCCAATTCAATTTCAAGAAGAGTTATGCCATACAACATACCAAGCAAAAAAGGAGCTAGAATGACCCTATATGCTATGTTTAAAAGAGACTAAAGTATGAGGTTCATAAAGCATCCATTTAAGAGCTAGGAATTAATTTGGTCAATTTGAACTTATTGAAATTAATTTTTTAGTCCATTTTCCTTGAAACACAAAACGGAATTGGCATCTAACTCGAGTAATTTTATATTTTTTAGAGCGTCATGGAGTTAGTTTTGAATTTTTGAAGTTGATACACAACAATCACTATAAGCATCCACTTCCTTAAATGCAAACTATTTGTATTTTGTTGTTATAATGAAAAAGCAAAATATACAAATAGTGTACATTTGAGGAGGCTAGTGAACACTTTTAGAATGGGAGAACTTTAAGGACCTTCTACCTTCCTATCATTCTTATTAGAGCATGGCCACCCAAGTGTGTCAAAAATGACACGCTGAAGTGGTTGCTATAGGGTGTGGAGCTGTGGACAAAGCTCAAACCCACACCAGTAGAGCATCCTTAGTGCTACCTAGTACATTGGCTTTGTAACTATATAACTAACTTTTGAACTGTAAGTAATTAGAACTTGAAAATTGTCTTGTTGGAAGCGCATCTAAAAAAACTTTGGAGAAGGTTAAAAAATATTCAAATTTAGACATTGGACAAGTATCTTAGAAACAAGGTAAAAAGCAAAAATTATAGAGGTCTTAGCAAATCATGGTTACCAAAGCAATATTTAGCCATTGACCCTTGAAATGTGGCCAAATGTGGAGGGGCAATGGCCAAATATTGCTTTGGTAACCGTGATTTGCTAAGACCTCTATAATTTTTGCTTTTTACCTTGTTTCTAAGATACTTGTCCAATGTCTAAATTTGAATATTTTTTAACCTTCTCCAAAGTTTTTTTAGATGCGCTTCCAACAAGACAATTTTCAAGTTCTAATTACTTACAGTTCAGAGGTTAGTTATACAGTTACTAAGCCAATGTACCAGGTAGCACTAACTAAAGAATGCTCTTAGGCATTGTGATTCCACACTATCCTTGATTGAGGAGCCACGTAGTGGCTTTTGCTACTTCTTCACAGATTTCTTGCTTGTGCTTTTCATGCGCAAACTGGTACTTGTTGTTGTGAGGGTTTTTTTTGCATGTTTAACTTTGACAAAGATTGAGGACAAATTCTCTTGGGTCTTGTGTCACAAAAGAGGTCTTGAGTCTTGAGCTATTGAGTGACTGGTCCTTTTTTTTTGAAGTGTCTGCTCTGTTGGAAGAGCAATGGTGGGGTGCAAATTCCGCCAAGGGCCCGCTAGAAGGCATATGGTGATTGCGCTCTGCGTGCCTAGCTGACTCTGCTCTTAATTTTGTCTTATAGGCACATCAGGCTGATTGATCTAAGCATGTGCATGGATATTACAGAGGGCATTCTAATGCGCATTTGACCCTAAACTACGATCTTCGCTCTATGTACATCTCCAAAATCAATTATGGATCTATGTAGAAGAAATGCTTTTAGAACCAAATTTTGTTCTTTAGTAACTTTTGTATACAAAATCCAAATATTGTACTCTTTGGTGCATTGGAACCTCCTTTCACTTGCCAACAAGAAAATATGAAATTTGAACAATCTAATAACAGTAATGAGGCATAGTAGCAATTATTAGTGGTTTTGGAGGTACCTACTTTAGTTTGCCCTCTCCAAATTTGGCTCAGACTAACTAATCATGGTAGTCTACTCTAATTTAGACCCTTTTCTTCAGACCGTCCCGAGCCCAGTTTTGAAATGGACATTAATAGGTTGTAAAATGGATATGTGTTAAGCATTGAATGTTTTGTCAATGATGTGAAAGGGGTTTAACATTTGTCAAATGTTCCTTCATAATTTGCTAGTGGATGGAATAAGAGCCAGGGTGGGTCCATTTCTAAAATGTTTACCTGTATTCAAAAAAAAATTCCCCCACAGCTTTGAATGCCAATATCTTCCAATTTGTATGGTCAAATTTCATTAAATTTTTACCACATGATCTCGTAAAAATATAGTACAAGATCCTATGGTTAGATTTAATTTATTTTTCTTGGATGAACACAACAGAAATGACAATTTCGAGTGATTTTTGTCAAAAATAGGCCTTGGCCCTTTAGGAGTAAAGTTTAGTAAAGGTCGCATTTTGGAACCTTGTCTATTAATTTTTGCATGCTACATTGCTTGAAGCCATATCTTTTTTCAGTCTATGCATGTGTTGATTTTGTAAGGCCTACGATCAAGAAATAGGTGCCTATGATAGAATTCTCTAGAAATTCATGAGTAATTCAAAAATGCCTCCGAAAAATAAGAAACCACTTGTGTTAGATTTCAAATAAATTTTTCTTCAAGTGAAAAATAAGGAAAAATGATTTTGTGCATCTAAGAACCATTGAAAACGCCGACCAGCCCTTAAATGGTCGCTTTAAGAGCAGACTACCATATAGACTTCCATATAGACTACCATATAGACTTGTTTGTTTGTTTTTTTGGCACAAATGAAACTGAATTTTGTTGCAAAGGTTAAGATACCAAAAAACCAGCCACAGGTGGCCTGCAGTGGCAGGACAAGACAAAACACTGACTTTTGTTGTTTCTGAACTTGTGATTACGAAGACCTTGTATCTTAATTAAGTACCACAGGTAGTGAGTCATCCTGATGTTGGGATGCTCTCACCTACAATGTACCACGTACATACATTGCCCACTGTACAGTACAGTAGTGATATTGGCTCTCCATCATGGTGTCGTGGAAGGCAGCTGCAGCTCCATCCCACCTTTAGTAATAAGGTACAGTAGAAACCAAAACCTAGCAAGTGGGCAGGTGAGCACATTTGGCTTGATCCCAAATGATGAAACATCTATATCTTAAGATAGGCTTTTTGTTTTGTTTTGTTTTGTTTTGTTTTGTTTGTTTGTTTGTTTGTTACGTTGAGATCACCCAGACCGTGTGTCCCCTGGTCAAGTTCTTGGTTCTGTTGGAAAGCCCTCGGTGAGGAGGGGTGCATGGGCTTTGTTTCACCACGTTTGGACTTACGGTGTGAAAGTTATGGAATTTTGAAGTTTTTATGAATGAAATTTTTTTTTAAATATTTTTACTTTTCTTCTAACTGTGGCAATGGCACAAACCACACTAGTCCATACATTAAGACAAGTTGTTTGTTTTGTTTTTGTTTGTTTGTTACATTGAGATCTCATGGACCGTGCATCCCCTGGCCGCATGCTTGGTACCATCGGAAAGCCCTTGGTGAGGAGGGGTGCACGGGTTTGGTTTCGTGGTGTTTGGACCTATGATGTGAAAGTTATTGAATTTCTAAGTTTTTATGAACAAAAAGATTAGAAAAATACTTTTACTTTGATTTTGACTATGGCAACGGCATAGGGTACACTAGTGATCATGAACTTATAAGTTAACCCCTAAAAAGGACCAAACGGTTGTTTTTTGGCAACACAACGGTTCAAGGCAACTCATCACAAATGGAAATTTTTTTTTTCTTTGAGATTTTCATACAACATGTGCCCAAGGAGTAGTTTTAAAGGCCAACAATTTTCATAATTTTTGAATACATGGTTAAAAAGTTATTGTATGATATGTAGTTTTTATTGCTTTGTGGGCAACTTAGGCAACAAAAAAACTTCTTTGAAAATTACTTTTTAAAAAAATAAAAATTTGCGATTGGTTTTCTAGATTTATTCATACTTGGAAAGCTTTGAATTATTCCATTTTGATTTATGAGATGAAAGTTATGAGGAATTTTAGTTGTGGGTAATTTGTGCTTAGCTATGGAATTTCCACTCTAAAATAAACTTTGAAGACTTTTATCTAATTCATTCCAATATTTTTGGAAAAAAATAAAAACTTTAAGTGTAGATTATTTATTACAACATGACCACCATTGGGATTGGCATTTTTCAATTCCATAAATAAATTTTTAACAATTTAGTATTTTGAATCATTCTCTACTTCTTTCTACTTACTCATTTTTTCTTATATGTTGTACAATTCCAAATGATCAAAAAAAATTCAAGCATGTAACCAACTTGCTTTGAAGAATGAGTCCAAAGAGGTACAACCATTTTGGACATTTTTTCATAATGATCTAACCTTGTGAAGTGCAGCTGCCCGAGTTTTTGCGGGGCCCCAAAAAGGTTTTTAGTCAATTTGAACGCTAATATCTTTCAATCTATATGGTGGAAATTTCTGAAATTTTTTCCACATCTTCTCAAACCAGCTTAATACAAGATCCTACGGTTACATGTGTCCAAAAATGTATTTTCTCTAAAATTTGGTACTTGTACTAGAAATGACAGTTTTGGAGTGTTTTTGGTGAAAGCATAGTCAAATTCATTTAGGGGGTAATGGCTTCACTTCCATCTGGTTTATCCTAAAAGTAACTTATGATAGTCTGCTCTAAATCCACTTGTCTTCTAAAGACTGTCTCTAGACAAGTTCTAAAATGGACATTAACAAGATGTAAAATGTTTATGTGTAAAGCATTGAATGTTTTGTCAATATGTTAGAGTGGTTTAAAATTTGTCAAACGTTCCTTTATACTTTGCTAGTGGATGGAATAAGAGCCAAGGTGGGTTCATTTCTAAAATGTTTACCTATGTTCAAAAAAACTTTTCTCCCCTAACTTTGAGTGCTAATATTTTTCAATCTGTACGGTCAAACTTGATAAAAAAAATTTTACCACATGATCTCATACAAGTATAGTACAAGATCCTACGGTTGGATTTTTGAATTTTGAAAATTTTTCTTTCTTAAAAGAACACAACAGAAATGACAATTTTGAGTGATTTTTGTCAAAAAATAGGCCTTGGTCCTTTAGGAGTTTAGTTTAGTAAAGGTCGCATTTTGAAATCCTGTCTATTACTTTCTACATGCTACAGTTTTTGTTTATGGTGAAGCCATATCTTTTTTCAGACTACACATGTGTGAGTTTTGTAAGGCCTACGATCAAGAAATAGATACCTATGGCAGAATTCTTTAAAAATTCAAAAATAATTCAAAAATGCTCCGAAAAATATGAAACCACTTGGGTTAGATTCCACATCAATTTTTCTTTGAGTGAAAAATAAGGAAAAGTATTTTTGTGCATCGAAGAACCATCGAAAAGGCCGACCAGCCCTTAAATGCACGATTTATGAGCAGACTACCTTTAGTTCTAGATAACTTAAAGACTCTTTTTCTTTTTTTGAAGCACATGGACAATTTCCATTGAAAGGGGAAAGAGTAGCGTACACAGAACCTGAAGGACAAGTGAGCCCTCGGCAAGGATATTTCCTTTTTCAGCTAATTTTTCAGATTTTTCAGATTTTTCAAACTAACAGAGAGCAGAGAGAAGAGCCATAAGCACAAAGTCGGACATAACTTAAAGACTCTTTATGTCAATGAGAAAATTGTCCATGTGTTTCGAAAAAAGAAAAAGAAAGAGAAAGTAGTTCTAAAGTAACTAACTTATCTCCAAGTTCTAAAGACTTCAATTTTATCGTAGTGGCGAGGGAGGGAGTCTGTGTGGTGGCAAGCTTGGGGTCGTGTCCGAGCAGGGCGGCAGCTATGGTGGGCTGCCTGGGCTGCCCGAGCTTATTAACTTATCCACGGCATAATAAAGACTGCGGGCCTGTACTGTACTGTAGTGGACTTGGGGGCTACGGCTAGTCGGCTATGGTGGATCCTGAAATTCAGGAGTGGGTTGGGAAAAGCTCAAAGTCTTACCCTCCTCCTTCGGCCACACCGCCACACTGTACAGTACTGTACTGTAGTGCTGCTGGCTGGCTGAGGGTTAAAGTAATAAAGAAAGGCTGCTTTTTTTTTCATTTATGTTTGAATAAATGTAGGAATCAATCGATAATTTCGTGGAATTTGCATGCTTTACTTTTTCATGAAATAGAAAAAATGATTTTAAAAAATATTTCAGGAAAATAACATTTAAAACAATTCCCGTAATGATTCAGGACTTTGAAATTGTATTTTGGTAATTATAAAAAAAATTAGCACTATTACTAGTGTGCCCTGTGCTATTTTTATAATATAATATAATAAAAGTAAAAGTAATTTTCTTTTTATGAAAAGAATGAAAATTCAATATTTTTTCTACCATGAGTTGGAATGTGAGGAAACAAAGTTTGTGCTACCTTCATCACAAATGTAGAGAGCTCTTAATTGTTACCAAGAATGCAACAGGGGGGGGGGGAATAGTTGTGGGGATCTCACTATAAAAAAAAAACAGAACTAAGCAAGCAACCTTGTTTAACCCCTAAATGTTTTCGACTATGTTTTCACCATAAACGCTCCAAAACTTTCATTTCTAGTACAAGTTCCGAACTTTAGGAAAATTTTGCACATATGTAACCGCAAGATCTTGTACTTAACTAATCTAAGAAGATGTAGAAAAAATTTCAGAAATTTCAACTGTTTAGATTGTAAGATATTAACATTTGAATTGGCAAAAAAACATTTTTTGGCCTTGTGAAAAAACATGTAGTTGCACTTCACAAGGCCACATTTGTATGCAAAAAATTCCAAAATGATAGTTACTCTTTGGATTCATTCTTCAAGGCATGTTGACTACATGCTTGAAAAGATTTAGATCATTTGAAATTGTACAACATATAGGGAAAAAAAAGTAAGTACAAAGAAGTTGAGAATGATTCAAAATACTAAATTGTGAAGAATTTTGTCTATGGAATTGAAAAATGCCATGTAATGTTGTAATAAACAATCTACATCCTATGATTTAATTTATTTTCAAAAAAATTAACAAATGAGTTAAATTAAGGACTTCAAAGTTTATTTTAGAGTTGAGAATCTAAAATTGCTCTCAAACTAAAATTCCTCATAACTTTCATCTCATGAATCAAAATGGAGTGATTCAAAGCTTTATATGTACATATAAATGTACAAAATCAGTTTCAAATTTGTATTTCTTAAAAAAGTATTTTTTTAAGAAATGCTTGGGTTGCCCGAAGATTAATGAAAATTACATATCATGAGAACACAAATAACTTCTACATCTATGAATGAGAGAATACCTCCGACCAGAGGAAATAAAGATGGCACTTGAACCATGGATAGTAAACCACGCATTGATTTATCTTTAAAAAGAAGTTTCTAAATTAGCGTGACTATAAAGTGACTATAAAATTAGAGTGACTTACAAATTATATTTTCTGTGGAAATTGGTGCAAGTACAAATATATTGTTATTTTTGGTGGAAATTACTTCGTAGTATATACATGGCATTTTGTTGAAGCCCAAGTTCAACTATATTGCAAATAGTGGAACTTTGGTACATTGTCGTAAAATGCACCAATAGGATTAACAAGAATAATAGGATTAACCCTTCAAGAACATTTAATGTTTGGGCTTGGTCAAACTTCATTAGATTTTTACATTAGAATATACATTTCAAAAATTTGTTAATTTTCACAGGTGGCAATATATGTCTAAAATTCAATCTCATTTTTTTTAATTAAAAATATAAAATGGAATTTTATATGATTTTTCAAAGAAATTTCTTTACAAAAATAATTAAAATATTCAGAGGTTTTTTTAAAATGGAAATAATAGTGATAAACATCATGGTGTAAATGATGTATTCCTTAACCTCATACCAAGAGAAATTTGATAGAAAAAGTTCAAAAGCGGTTCATTTTGAGCTTTCAAGATGCAATCTTTGAAGTGTCACAAAAATTTCAATTTCAGCAATTTTGAAAAAAATTCAAATGGTATAAAAAATAGATTATTGGGAGCTATGTTTCTATATTTTATTTCTTTATTTTATTTAATTTATTTAGGCTAATACTAAAATCACAGTGAGCTCTTTGATATCATATATTCAGACTATGTGATATTACAAAAGAAAACAATGACCTTTGTAATATCACATATTAATACTATGTGATATTATACAAATATAATAGATTTAGAAATGGTCATTAAAGCAAGGTGATATTAGAGAGGATCAACAGAGTGATATTACAGAGGTGTGAGTTTGATTGCTTTTTTTGGCTTCAAACTTCATTGCTCTTTCACAATTTTGTGAGATTTGAACTTTCATGCTTTCAATGTTCTATTGCTATTATCATATGATTTGGAAAATTTGTTGGATTGAAGCATTTTGGGATTCCACAACAATTCATGTATTCACAAAGTGTCTGAAATTTGCAAATTTGTCATTTCAAGTTTTCAATTTTAGTTTAAGCTAAAAAAACAACTAAAATAAAGAACTATGTGAAAATTCATGTTTTGACTTTCAAAATGCCCATGAGGTTTGCAATGTCCTTTTAAAGGTTAATCAATGTTCTAACTCTAGCAACTCCACTACTGATTCTCACTAATATGCTAAACAGTCTAACCTACCTAGGTGAATTTTGTGTTCTATGGGGTAATTGTAAAAAAAAGTCCCGTATTTTGTACTGTGTTAGTTCTATGCTGTTCTTCACTTCTCCTTGCTAATTCATGACCTCTGATTGCAAATATAGATTCAAAATTTGCAAATTTTATCATATGGGACAATTAAAAAATTCATGTGTGTGTTCCTCAAGGGTAAATCCAACATGCATTGCTGACTTTGTAGGATGGGTTCAGCGCCCTGGGCACATGACTCTCAATTCATGGCCCAGCTGTGAAAACCGAAGTTGTGTCCACCGAGGGCTTGCTCTCTGGTTCACTGTACTGTTTCCCTTATCAATGGAAACTGCCTATGTTTCAAGAAGAAGAAACAACATGAAGTTGTGTGATGGAATCTCCATTTGTTTAAAAAAAAACAAGAGCAAAAACAACCTGAAGTTGCTCTTTGGTCACCAATCCGGACGTAGCCACCAAGTGAAGGTGTCCTGTCCCCATTAGTGACTAAGATTTCAGACTGGACTAAGGCTTAGCTTAGCTTTACCTTAACTTATTCTCTGTTTGAATATGCACATGATTTCAACTAACTTACAAATCAGTACTCAGTAGCATGCTGTCCCCATGAACTTCCCTGTAGCATCAACTAATAAGTTAAGTGCCCCATGATGGCAGACCTGGCAGGCTGGCAGAACTTAAATCAACTTAATTGCGCAGATAAGTTAATACCAACTGATGAGGCTCCATCATGTATACTAATTGGGCTTCCCAACGAGAATTTGGTTGGTCTTGGCAACAAAAAGCCCCTTTGACAAATGGACAATTGGCACAAGTGAAGACGTGATTAGAATTAAAAAGAAGAAGAAGACGTGATTAGAATCATCCCACCCCTCCCCAAATAAAATAGTCAACAAAATTCCATAATCTTCAGTTTTTTTAGAATCCCTTAATTAGAAGGAGTTTATCATATTGCCTTGGAATGGTTGCACATGCTTTCATAGATGGGAGGGCTTTATTTGTTTTTTTGAGAAAGGGAGATGAGTTAGGTTTCTAAGTTAACCCTTGAATGCCGGACTGGTGATCATGGAAATCAGCCATTTTGGAACCCGGGGACATCATTCACTTTAAAAAATAATCAAAAATACTCATTGTAAGTCAAACTAGGGTAGAGGATCTCCCCTTTCCACCCCTAATTCCAAGGATGAATAGTTGCACTTCTATCCTATAGAGGAGAATTCCTTGCCATTAATCAGACAAAAAATGTCCACCGTGTCCTTTATGGGTCAATCATCCTGTTATTAGTAAGCATCCATACCTTAAGTTAGATTGTTTGTTTGTTTGTTTTGTTTGTTATGATGAGATCTTGGACCGCGCATCTCTCAACCGCACGCTTGGTACCATCAGAAAGCCCTCGACAAGGAGGGGTGCAAGGGCTTTGATTTGTGGTGTGTTTGGACTTGTGATGTAAAAGTTATTGAATTTCAAAGTTTTTATGAACAATTTTTTTTAAAAGTACTTTCACTTTTATTTTGACTATGGCAATGGCACATGGCACACTAGTTTATAATCTAAATGATAAGCAATTATACAAACATGATGTCAAAAATTTCAATTTCATTTTTGTTCCATGTACCAAATTGGGTTAAGTTACCCCCTCAAGGTAACTACACCTAAAATTGCACGCTTCCTAAAATCATACACTATATATTCTTGCCTAAAATATATTCCCACTATTCATGAGAAGCTATGTTCACTTTTAGGTAGACCTATTTTCAACACTTTAAAAATTCGTAGTTTATTCATACGATGTCCAAGAAATGCATTCTAAGAGTATCTAGAATCCCCTTTTCACTACCTACAAGACCACACAAAAAGTTTTCCAATACAATAATGGGAAAATTTCTTAATAATGTTGAATTGCTTATTTGTGCCATTTTAGGTGTAGTTACCTTAACCCCTAAATGCCCGAAGAGACCAAAATTGTCCTCACACAATTCCAAGTCCACTTCAAATTGTTGTAACTTTAGCATCCAATCTCCGAATTCAATAAAGATTGTTGGAAAATTTGCACTCCCTCTTCTAGTTCGTGTGGCAAATTTTTCAAATCAATTGAAGACGAATTGATTTTTTGGAAGCCAATCAAAGTTCACAAATTCAATTTGAATTCACCAAATTGCATTTGATGGACGCAACTTTGGGGACTTGTATCTCCTTCATCCAATGTTTGTTTTCAATAATATTTGTTGGGTTGTGTTCCCTTTGAAGTCTATTTACTGTGATAAAATTTTCATGTCAATACAAGATGTTTTGAATGTTTAGGAGCAATTCAAAGTTCAAATCTTGAGATTTCTCGATTATAGTGAACTTTGGTGGCTTGTTTCTTCTTCGTACAATGTCCATTTCCAATAATTTTATTTTGAAAAATTTGTGCATACTAGTCTAGTTTGTGTGGCTAAAATTCATATCAATTAAAGAAGTTAGGAGTGACTAAGAAGTATTTTAGTAGAAGGAGGTTCAACCTTAGATGTGTTTTTTGCAACTTTTTGTGCTATTTTTTGACATTTCCAAGTCATTTTGGAGACACAATTATTCAATTCAATGATATTTTCTTTTACTAATGTGTTTGATGTTGGTTTTGAATCACTTTATAGTTTTTCATTTGAGTAGTTTAGAAATCAAATTTCACCTCCAAATGTGTTGCTAGGAAAATTTCAACATCCTTTTTCAACACTGAAAATATTATAATATTGCAATCTATTTGGCCAAATGACTCCAAATTTGATTCACGTCATCTACAACATGTGTACTGTAAGATTGTACAGTTGAGATTTATATACCTTAGTGGCATTTACATCTATAACACTTTGAAAGCAACGATGCTTTTAGACCTCCCAAGGCCTTGCAATGGGCTCTTTTGAATAGGATATGGTTATGGGGGTTGTTTGGGGCATCCCTAATAAGGTATCGGATATTGTGTTTTCTTTCTACATTTGTTTTTGGAGATTGGAAAATCAAAACATACTTCAATAAGATCTGAATTTTATTATGACCCGACAATTGGTTAGGAAGTCATGATTTGTTTTGTTTTGATCTCTCATTCAGATAGGTGGAGTAGATCATTATTTTGCCAATGTACAAATTTGCATACTTCCTCCTAACTTGAGGCTCCACTCAATTCAAAGTCTTTAGATCATTTTGCAAAGTAGAATTAGAGTACGGGCTTGTAAAGCTTGACAAATTCACATTGTCAAAAGCTCAAGCAACCTTGGAAAAAACATTGTGTTTATTCTTTGCCTCGTCATATCTCACACATACATTGCTTTTAGACTTCAATAGTTTTAGGTAAGAAACTTGTATTAGTCCAAAATAAGATACTACAATAAATTATGATTTCTATAGAAAGTGGATGAATTTGTTATGATTTCTAGAAAATGTCATTTTTACAATTTTAGGAGTATTTTTTTATTTTAACTCAATGAACTTTTGAAGTTAACATCTTATATTATGCATGTTTTTTTAGAGGATCACTAGTAAGGTTGAAAAAATCATCTTGCCATAATGTAGGGACATTGTTTTATTGCAACAAATTTTTATTTGTCCCATTGTTGCAACTCACTATTGTCTTTCACAATGTTTCATTCCTTGAAGAAATTTTGCCAACTTTGACAAAAAAGAGCACATATATATTGATGTGCCTCCAAATTTCTTTTAGTGAGATGTAGCCACCAATTGGATTGTTCTTCTTTAGAAAAAATGTTGGCTCCTAGTAGCCTATAGCAAAAAGAATTTCTATCATTGCTAATTCAATGAATTGTTTGTGAAAAATATATATTTTTTGGCAAAGTTGTTGTCCCTAACAAAACTGCAATTTTTGCCATGACAAATAAATTATTTTAGCAAGGTTAAACATTTTTTGTGTAGTTTTCCTTCCCAAAACATTGGAATGGGTCATGTTTGTGCTCTCATGTGCTACCATTGTTGATTCATGTATAACATTTTTCCTTTATTTCATTGATATATTACATGAATTTTCTTAAAGCTTCTTCGACAAACATTAACAAGATGAGTTCATTTTTCACAACATTCATCATCTACCCATAAGACAATTGAATACTTAGGAGTTAAAAAGAATGCATATATTTATTTTGTGTTTGTTTGTAATGATGAATTCTATAGCATTATAACTAGATGTTGAAGGGTATTGTCTAACTTAAAGAGAATTCAATAGGGTATAGGATGAAGTGGCCAAACATCCTAGTCTCACTCAAACGATGATCATCATATTTGAATTTATCTTCTTGGTCTAGTCTTCAACAATTTTTTAGAGACCCATTTAAATTGGTATGAAATGCAAGGCTTGCAATAAACCAAATGGTTTAATTTCATTGTATTTGTAATAGACTAGAGATTGTATATGAATATGCCTTTTTTATTCAGGGCCAATGAGTGTCAGACTGCACCAAGAAAAATCCATTGACAGAAATCCCTTCTAAAGAATCCCTACAAAAAATTCAGCAAAAATGAAAGATTTTCATGCAAAAAATTAATTGCATACTTTTTTCGTGCATATGAACACCAAGATTGTATTTCATTTCATTGGCTAAATTTTTGTTGTTAATTCTTACACATATTCATTTTACTCATAGTATCTTTCCAGAATATGCCAAATTTGTTAGATGTTGCTAAAGTTGTGCACTCCACAATAAAACTTGTTCACTACTAGGAGTTTCAATAATAATTATATTTTGCAAGAAAGGCACCTTGAAGTAATAAATAAAACTAAAAGCCTTTCTCATGACATACATTAACATTTTTGAGCTTCACCGCTAAGTCACTTTACCCCTAAACATTGTAAAGCCCCTCTATTTTGGTAAATTATAAAATTATTGTTTTAAGTTCATAAATTTGGACTTCCCTAATAATTTTTTTATCAGTATAATTGTGGAAATACATCGAAAAAAAAGTTTTTGTTTTGATGTTCAAATTTTTTGGCATGACAAGCTAAAATTTTGAGTCTATTACCATAATATATTCAATGCACTAAATTTCTTAGTTAGTGTGATTAATTCTTAAGTATTTCTATATATAAATCCCTATTAAAAGTCCCATTATCCCCTTAGGAGACAAAATGGATTTTTGGATAGATTCCTATTATTTCAATTTTTGGTGATTTTTTTCATTGTTATTCATTCCATTTGAATTTTTGACAAGAAACTTATGGAGCATCTTGTTTTGTGGGCAATCAAAGCTCTTTTCTGAAAAAATAACATATAGGATTTACTTTTTAGCTTCAATTTTCACATTTAAAAAAAATAAAATTCTACAAGGTTTATTTTGATTGTTTGAATAACTCCACCATTGGGATTAGTGTGTTTAATTCTATTGTAGAACTATTAATGATTTATTTTTTCCCTCCATCGTGTACCTTCTTCTACTAAACAACTTTTAAGAGAAGGAAAGTCATATTATTTTAAAAGAAAATTCTTATATCTTTAGCTCAATTCTTCATAAGAAAAGATTTGATTCAAAATCTATATTAATATTATTTTTAATTCAAAAGATTCTAAGTCTCTTAAACTTGTTTGCCTCGGTGCCAAAGAACATGATTTCTTCTTCCACTACAAACACATTTATCTTATAATCTATGTAGTGCAAGTATCTGACTTTTTTCTACACATTCTTGTACTAGACTATTGCAAGATCATATGGAATAATATGCAAGAGAAAATTTTCTTTTTTTCTTTTTTTGCTTATTGCATTAGAATTGATAGTTTTAAGCAATTTTTGACAAATAAAAGGCCTTGGGACTTTAGGGGCTTAAAGAAAGATACACTTATATAATTCAATTTTTTCACTTGGAAAAAACTCTTAGTGTGAAATTTTTAATTGTACAAATGTAGAGCCAATTTGACTGATGTTCTCAAATTCCAAGTGCAATTTAGTAAAACATTTTAAATGGATGAACAAAATGTCATTTAACCCCTAGAGGACCAAACTACATTTTTGGCAACATAGTGATTTTGGACAACTTATTGTGAATGGAATTTCTGTTTTTTTCTTTGAAATTTTCACACAACATAGGGGCAAGGTTTTTTGCTTCAAGGCCCAACAATTTTTATAACTTTTGACTACAGGGTTAAAAGGTTATTGTATGGTATGTAGTTTATTTTCCTACTCGTGCAACTTGGGTAGATTAAAAAAAATCACTTTCCGTAGAAAAAAAATCCGAAATTGGTTTTCTAGATTTATATATACAAGGAAAGTTTTTAATCATTCCATTTTGATTAATGATATGAGGTTTTTTCCTTTGCGGATAGTTTTGGATTCTCAACTCTAAAATATATTTTGAAGTCCTTCATTAAATTCCATTTTCAGTAGTTTTGGAAAAATAAAATAATAGGATGTAGATTGTTTATTACAACATTACAAGCATCGGGATTGGCATTTTTCAACTCCATAATAAAATTCTTAAAAATTTAATATTTTGAATCATTCTCTACTACTTTTTTCTTACTATTTTTTTTCCTACAAGTTAACAATTTTGTATTTTGAATCATTCTCTATTTTTTCTACTTCTTATTTTTTTCCTATATGTTGTACAATTCCAAATGATTTGAAATTACTCAAGCATGTAGACAACTTGCTTTTAAGAATGAATCCAAAGAAGCACCACCATTTTGGACATTTTTTTCATACAAATATAACATTGTAAAGTACAACTGCCCTATTTTCCACAAGGCCCTCAAAAGAAATTTTGTCTATTTAAACTTTAATATCTTGCAATCCACAAGAGAGAAATTTCTAAAAAAAGTTCACATCTTCTCAAACCATTTTATTAAAAGATCCTGTAGTTACATGTGTCTAAAAATGTTTTTTTCCCAAAATTTGTTACTTCTACTAGAAATGACAATATTGGAGCATTTTTGATGAAAACATGGTCAAGGAACATTAGGAGTTAAGGAATGAAGCTATGGGATTTCGTCCCATCTATCTACTACAGAGTACTAGTAGAACTACTGAGTACTTACTCTACAAATACATCCAAGCATTCATTCATTCATTCATTCATTCATTGGTAAATAAATACATGCCTACATAATTAATTCAATCAATGAAAAAGCTTCAAAATAACCTGGCCAATTGGGCAATAAGTTTCCAGTCATGGGTTCCCTCCTCTGGGTAGACCAAATTTATAATAACAACAAACAAATACAGGTAAAAAGGGGGCTCAGGAAAAGTTCCCATGCGATGTTCCCTAGTTTGTTCCCATGGGGTAAAGAGCCCCATTCAATGCGACAGCTTAAATTGGGCTGGACGGTCGAACTTTTAGATCCCTTCTTAATTAAGTTTAAGTTACTTAAGACAATACTAAGTTAACATGCATGACGGACGGGACATCCCCTGTCAATCAATCGCTTTAGTCTCATCCATCTACCACCTGGAAAACATGAATATCTTCCAAACTGATCACTTTAGCATGACAGTTATGGAGTAACTTATTATGGTTCAGTTTGGAGGCTTGTGTCCTTGTGACGTAAGGGCCAGTTTCCATTGGGGGGCTGGAAGGAGCTTGTGCATCCAGGTGCGCTAAGTTATGATGTTTCTTGCCTCGCTGCCTTTTTTTTTTAGCAACTAGAGTAGAGCCGCCCATTACCAACCACTTAAGTATTATGTGCATGATCTGGAGTAGTAGAAGGCAGTGCTAATTTTTTTGCCTTGTAGAAAGATAGAAATGACGGGTATTGTCCAATTTTCATAATTTTTCTTTTAACCCCTAAATGTATTGGGAGTAATTAAGAAGAAAGTAGTAAAAAAAAGTGTGTTTGTCTATTGTGAAGAGTGGACAATAAATGACAAATATTTTTTAGTTTCCAATTGTAAGATCTTGAACGTGCCTTCACTATTATTCTACCTACCAATTTTCACTTGTAAATTCCTTTAACCCCTAAATGTCTAGATTCATCTCCAAAATTGATGATTTGAGAAAAATCATTATAAAGTGCTATTTGGAATCATATTTGGGGATTGTTATAGCAATAAAAGTTGTAGATTTTGATTTGCAGACTCCATCTATATGGTTAGATTCACCAATGCTATCACCAATTTTTTTCTATAAATTTTGAAAGAGAAATTCCAAAATTCCTTCAAAATTCGATTACAAACAAAATTTTATCATTTTTTGATTAAAATTTGTTGGAATGGACTTGAAATGAGGTTCTCTCTACATGGTAATTTTTTGAAATTTTTGGGTTCTTCCTATCTATGACTTCATTTTGGCAAATCCAATTTTGAACTAGAGTCAATGCAATTTGACCACTTGACATACTTGCACATTGGTAATTTTAGAAAAATATGTACTCTATTAACACCAAATCCAACCCTTAGATAGGACAACAACTTGATAATGATAATGTATGTCCACAAATTAGAATAACTTTCATCCAAGTAGTTCGGAGGATGAAACTTGAGATTCAATCTATTCATTGTCCCCAAATTGGACGTTGGAGCGGTTAGGGATTAATTGAGTCATTAGAGGATTTTTTGGGCCCTTTTAGGGTTGCATGTTCCCTTGGGTTCCTAGACCCTGGGAATTCCCCTGCAGTAGCTACTTGACGTGTTTGAGTGATTGCCACATCATTTAAAAAGGAAATTTAAATATTTTTGATTCAACTTTTTTATTACATTTTAAAATTAAAAAAAAATTGACAACGGCCGTTCCCGGATTACTGGGGGAATAGCGCAGGGAACACTATAACGAATTAGACATTCTTGCACTTGGCCAAGTGCATTGACTGTATGTACTACTATTCACTCAAATATTGTTTTAAAAAAATTTGGCCCCCCCCTGTTTCAAAAACAATTCCCTCCCGTTTATTGTGTTTTACTTCAATTGTGCATGTAATTTTTAGAGAGGGATGCACTTTTCAATACTTCTAAGTACAACAATTAGGAATGTGCGCTTTATTCATCTCCATTACTCTTACTATTTATTTATTTTAGTCACTAGATGCATTGTATACTACAATTCTCTTGATATCATATTTTTTTCGTACCAATATCACTTGAAAAGTAGAAAATCACTATAATCATTGAAAAATTTATTTAGAAAATTGAAATGAATTTGAAGGAATGTCCACTACCTTCTCATTTCTGATATACAATCCATACAATACAAGAGAAACCCACTCCAAAATCTCCATACATTTTGCCTAGAAAATAAAAACTTCTATACTTCCACACATCATTTATTACCATCACATGTACCAATACTAAATATTCAAGGACTTCTGTGTTGCATCTGGTGTCTCCAACACTCGTGCAGATGACTGTGTCAAGTCTTCTGCTTCCCCTCTATCAACTGCTTCAACTACACTTGGTCCACCTCTGGGACTGAGTGGGGGTGGAGAGGCATACTCCAATGCCCTGTCCACCATAACACTCACGGTGGGTGTTGACACCCCCTCCGAAGAAGACAATGATTGGGTAGGTTCTTCCAAAATACAAAAATCCTGATGAAAAACGTAATGCCCTTCATTTCCTGTCCGAACAAATCATACATTCTCCCTATTGTAGAAATACCCATCCTCCTTCAAAGTTAAGGTCATAGAGTCCAGAGATGTGAATGCTGACAAGGCTGACATGGGTTTTGCTTCTATAGGTATACCTTCAAGTTCTCCTACATGAACGTCAACATCTGTTGTTGTTGCCGATATACCTTCAAATTCTCCCACATTAACTTCAACATCTGTTGCTGCTGCCGGTATATCTTCAAGCTCTCCCACATGAACTTCAACATCTGTTGTTGTTGCCGGTATACCTTCAAGCTCTCCCACATGAACTTCAACATTTGTTGCTGTTGTCAGTATATCTTCAAGCTCTCCTACATGAAATTCAATATCTGTTGTTGCTACCGATATATCTTCAAACCCTCCCACATGAACTTCAACATTTGTTGCTACTGCCGATATATCCTCAAGCTCTCCCAGATGAATTTCAACATTTGTTATTGTTGCCGGTATACCTTCAATTTCTCCCATTTGAACTTCGACATTTGTTGGTGCTACATTCTCCACATTATTCTTTTGTACTGTTGGAGCATAATCAGGATCTTCTTCCATTTCTTGCAAGTCCTTCTGGTCTCCATGGGCATCACTTTCAGCATCAGTGTCAACAGATCCCAAACTCATGCCACCGCTACATAAATCATCAGAGTTTGTTTCTTTAGAGTCCCTTTCACCTCCGCTTGATGATGAAGCTCCAGAATCAATTGCGATCTCTTTCCCCTTCCGTTTCTCCCTTTCAGTCCCTTCAACTATGTCTTTTGCATCCAATGAGTCACTCGATGATCGTAGTACCCTTTCAAGCCTACCACGTGGTATACTTGGTCCTGCTTCAGAAGGATCGTAACTAGGCGATTCTTCTCTTGTACTCAACACTTGTGAGGATCTTCGTTTAGTTGATGTGTTGATAGTGTTTACCGTCACCATTTTATCTCCATACATCAACTACAATGTATTGTATACAAACTGTGTGCGAGTTGTGCGTCCTTCCATGATGATAATTTCATTTCCCACAAAGCCACTCTCTAAAATCCCTGGGATAGCCATTGTAATGCCTAATGTTACTAACCCCCAATTCTTTGGTAAATACATCTGCACCATCCTCTTCAACTCCATTGGTGACCTCTCTAGCTTGTCTTCAGCTCATGGCATTACTTCTCCACTCTAGGTGTCTTGAAACACCACATCTAATTCCTCTATGCTGTGAGGAAGGTTCTCCATAGGCCCACTTACCTGCGGATATTGCATAATGATGGTGATGTCCCCCACTGCTTGCACTGCACGTTGGAGTTGCTCTCTATAACGTAGATCATGCACATATGATGAAACGGTTTGTCTTTTAAATATCCACGAACCCTTCAAGAAATGACTATTCTCTGGCAAAGACATCCTCGATTGCATTGCTTCATCAAAGTATACACCTGCTGGAAATAGAAATATGGCGGTCCATCATAGAACTGAAGACATCCACTTTTGAATTTGATCCACCACCTTGTTGTAATCTTCACTTGACCATTCGCTGTCTAAGTCTTTTGAACCTTCACGTCTGCAATCGAAAATCCATAAACACGGTTTCCCTAATTCAATGTAATCATCCTCAAAAAACCCTCCTTTACACCTCACGTGCATTGATTCTTCTCTCTCTTGGTTTTGAACTATCGATAGTGCAATTTGCCAGTCCCATCGAGCATTAGAAACATCCTCGACATCCCGATCATAGCCTGTGTAATGTCTACGACCAGCTTTGACATCCGTAAAGTGCTGCCTAACAAATGTTGGAATCAAATGATCAATACTGCTCAGCGATTGAACCATCTTCATAGTTCGAGAATACCATAGAGTCTTCAAATCAGTATCTAACGTCTTCCCCATCAATGTGAATTGCCTTCCTCCATCAGATTCATATTTGCTTGCATCAATTGCCAGAAAATCATCCATTGACAATGGATTCTCATCCCTTGTTTTCACCATCAAAAATCGAATTTGATTCCTCACCGCATCCTTTCGCTGCACACGATCCACCGCATAAGCTACAGTTCCTTTAGGAGGATTCGGAGATGTTGCATTATTGAAATAGTATTGTTGTGAAGGTCGTCTTCCATCAACCACAGGCTTTGCTGCCATTCCCTTGACCACATGTATATAGGTTTCTTTTGAGACTCTACTCAAAGGTCTCAACCATGTCTTCTCTATCCTCTTCCTCTTGGGACTCCCATCCACTATCACATCCAAATTTTGCTCTTTTGCCGTTTTCTTCCACTTCTCCTCTGACTTCTTACTGAAAAACAACTTCCCTTCTTCATAATCATTACACACCTGCAATATCGCCTGAAATGCCTCTTCATCTTCATTCCAGGCATGCCTTGTGTAGTCGATCATTTTTTTGGACAACTCCCCCAATGACATACGTTGTGGTAAGGCTTGACTCCAATGCAATGCACTCACTGCCATTGTCAATGCCTTCGCTCGGTATGCATCATCAACTCATGCAGCAACACTAGGACTTCCACAAGCTTTCCAAATATCACGCAGCTTGATCAGGTTTTCGTAATACGTGGTATAAAATGTCCGATCAAACTCCCTTGTATTTATTCTAACCGATGCTTCTATGTAAAATTGTGGATTGTTGTAGACCACAAACTTTGCTTTTTGTTTTGCAAATCGCATTTGGTACTCCTCCTCCTCGATATTTCCCTGCTGGTAATCGCGTTGGCCTCATTTACAAGCACCTAAAATATGTTGCCCATCCACTGGCTCCCACACAATATTATTCTCCAACCAATGAATCTGCACCATACTTCTCGGGGTAGATGGATCTGCCTGACAATGCGTCAAAAATGCTACCTCGAATTCCCTTCCAGCACCTTCATGACTAAAAGGAACCTCCACTTCTTCTTTTTCTCCTTCATCATTGGTATGTTCATAATGATATGCAATTGGATGAAGTGTAATTGCACTAATTTCTTCAACTTCAAATCCCTTCAAACGTTGGTACATCTCAGACACTCGCCATTCCATTAGTGTCCTGTGGTTTGTCTCTGCATTCAATACATTACGGATACTATCAATGTCTGCATTGAAAAATGTACCCTGCCCCCAGATATATCTCGCCTTATACTCCATCTTTGTAGGGAAAACCACTGGTGGTTTTACAACACTTCCTAACGGTAAGGTAGTACGTGTTTGCTTGGGCTCTTCCTCCGCAGATCATCATCATCTCCATCATGATCCCCATCATTGCCTTGAGGAGGAGGACCTTGTACTGCAGCTCTTTGATGATGTCGTTGAACTGCACTACGAGTGCGCAAACTTTGTTCTTCTACATCTCTTGTTCCCATTGTGTGAAGCCTTCTTGGTTCTTCTACAATGTTATCCAATTCAGAATGAGGTTGGGATATGGCGCGACCCCTTCCTCTACTAGCACCTCGTCCCCTACCAACTCCTGTCCTATTTATTTGCCTTACAAGGCCAACTCTTCAAACTCTTGAGCTTGACCCAACTTCTATAATTGCCTCCTCTTCCCTTACAATTTTGTTCTCCCTCATAGGCTCAAGTACATCCCCTGTTGCTGCTGATACAAGACGTTGATGATGTTGTCTTTGTCTTTCAGAAGCCCCTTCTTCATCTGAATGACATGCACTTTGTTCTTCAATAGCAGCACGCTTCCTGTTCCATTTAGCCACTGGAACCCAATTCACTTTTAAAGGAGCTGCATAAAGCCGATATAAATCATCCGTATCCTTAGGTTCCCTAGGGGGGGGAACTTCTTCAACAGCAACAGGGTTAGTCATTCGAAGCTCTTCATAACTTCGAATCTCCAAATATCGTCGACGTGATTCAAACAATTGCTCAGGAGTTGCATTCTTGCATTTTTGAACAGATTCTTCTCTTGAAATCCTCAACTGAACATCCAAATTGTTCCAGAATTTCACCAACGTCTTCAATCCATGAATAGGAGACAAATCAAGAACAAGCTCTAGTGAAATTGGTGCCATCATGAGTTGCTTCCTCAATTTGTACTTTTCAAACACTGAGTCTGTATTGGTTACTCCCATAGTGAGTCCATAATCAGCAATACCTGCAAGGCTCTCAATGACTCCATATGAGGTTCCCAAAGCACTCCAGTACCGCCCTTTTTCAATCGGGAAGTCTGTGATCCATAAAATGGGCTTCTCCGTACCATTTGCTACAATCCACCATCCATGCTCCAACCACTTCGAATGCACCTTAGGTGCCATGATGCTCTACAAATCCACATAACAGTTCAATTTTATAAATTCACAGAAAAAATTGCATCTTCTATATGACAAAATGACAACTTTGAGACTATGAAGGTAATTTGCAATGGACCATCTGAGAATTTGAACTTCTAAAATACAGAACCAAATGCCCAATTGAATAACATCTTCATTTCTTCAAGAATCAAGAGTTCAAAACAAAGTTTTTTAAAAGAATATGGACCTAACATTGCCACTTTGACAACACAATCCTATGACAAAGAACTTTGATGAGGTTCTTTGTTAACAAAAAATATTGTTTTAACTTTTGAAGTGAAAAGTACATTTTGTAAAATTCAAAAGATTATCAATGTACTATTGGGAAAAAAAATTTAAAAAAGAGTTGAACAATAGAATAGTTCTAGAAACACAAAGACATATTCATGTTCTGTACATGAACAAACAACATCTCTCAACTTTCATCATAAATGTGATTTACAAAAAATTACATGATAAACTTGCACTACAAGAAATTAAACCACATTTGTGTACCTTACAATCAATTGTTCAAAAAAACATCTCCACTCAATAGAACATTGTAGTTGATATACGACCTTTTTTTGTCTAAAAGTACCAACACTAATCTCATTGTCTTTTTTCCTAATACCTCTACATAATCTGTACACTTGCAATTTTTAAGAATAATGATTAAAAACTATTAGACATTCGAATATTCAACATAATTGGCATTGCATTTCTTTGTAAAATAAAACAATTAGAGTACAAATAGGCATTCCAAAAGAGTAGAGAGAGTTTCCTATAGCAAAAAACACTATCCATTACTTTCAATTTTTTTCTGAAACAAACTACAAGTCTACAATGAAGTGAATGAATGAAAATATGAAATCATTTGCATTTCTAACTCTGTAAGAAATGTTTCTTCTCATGTACCACATGGGTTAGGATTGAATTTGTTGTTCATTCAAAATTTACTTAAACTTTAACAAAAAAATTCATTAAAAATCAAATCCATTCTTTAACTTCCAAAATATTGAAATGATGTTTTGTACGAACAACACTTCAGGTTCTACTCAATAGATGCGAAAAATAGATCCAAAATGTCACTTAAAATAATAAGCTATCCTTCCTCATATTTTTCTTTCTCTCCACTAGTAACTTATGATGTTATTGACATCCAATTTTGTACTATTTCATTGCAACATCATATACTTCTAAATGTTTTGAAGATTGACATTCACAAGTATACACCCTAATAATTCAAATGGAGTTTGTTAATGTTCCTTCCTATAAAAATAGCTTCTACCATGTATGTTTTGAACTTAAACTTTGAGCAATACAATGCCATCTTAAATGAATTCCTCTATCCTAAACAATTTGGTTTAAGTACCTGATATGCAAGTTTTGGTTGTCCTTGAGGCAGTCAAATGCTATGCAACACTAATGATGGTATTGTAAATTTTTCCTCCTACTATGCTTGACCTCGTTCAATCCTCCTCTACAAAAACATTACATAGCTTCATTCAGTATAAGCATATTAAGCATCACTTCTCTTGTAAACATGAATTACAGATCCAAAGCAAATCTTCTAATGTCTAAGTCTTTACTACAAAAAATAGGATCTTCTAGAAATACAAAAATTTGCTATTTCCAAACAATTAATAACAATTTCTCTAAATAACTTTAGTAACAAACCTACTTTTGAAAGGTGAGGGATAATCAAAGTATGTACATGACAATCAAGAGAAGTACAACAATAATTACAAATAGAAAGTTCAAAAAGGGACTACTTCCGCACATATTCATTGAATCTCTACTAGGCTACATTGAAAAACAAATGTCTCATGCTAAAAATACTAGTTTCAATATTGCATGTTATTTCATGAAAAAATTTAACCAAGTTCATCCAAGGTGACACTAAAGTACTATGTAATGGTTTTGATGTACCAACACTAAGAGGTGCATGAAGGTTCAATTCTTGGTGGCAAAAAAGTCATTACCAACCACACAAATTGAACATGTCCTCTTCACTATGATAGAACGTAGATGTCGTTTGAACGCATTTCTATAATCTATATGACAAAACAAGGAACTTGAAGACAATTAATTTTCTAAATAAAATACAACAAAATAAAATTGGTAAACAATAAACATAAAACTCCTTATGATACATTGTTTCGATTGAAATGATGGAAATTAACTTATTCAATTAAGGAAAAGTTATTTACATTGAATTAGAAGAATTTCAAATGAAATTGAACTATAAGAAGACTAAATTAACTTCTTATAAAAAAGAATTAAATAAATTTAAGTACATGAACAAGAAATCCTAAACCCTCAGAGTTTAAAACTAAAATACAAGAAGAAAGAATGGATTTGAAATAAAGTAAATTAAAACAAAATCACAAGAAAAATGCATTTAAAAAATAATATACTACATTGAAAATAAAAAAACAAAAAAATGCATTTGTAATAAATGTATGATACATTAATTTAGGATTTATGTAGAATTACATTAATTAAAATAACATTAAAGTATGAAATATTGAAATTAAAGTAGACTACATCAATTTCTAATAAACTTTCATTACAAAGAAGACCAACCAAGAATATGAAATGATATTGAGGTTATATTGTACCTCGTCTAAACAATGTGACTACATTTTTCAATGGTTCCGAGTCCAACTTTCACTAATGAACATTCACCTAGCTATCTCCAAAACAACTTTCCCTGTCTATATGCAAGCATAAGTGCCCTATTTGCCAATAGAAATGTTGAACTACTTCCACACCAAATATTTCGTATAAATTTTGAATTGTCTTTTAGAAATATTTGGTGGTTCTCATGGAAACAAAGTAATTACGAAATCACGAATCACTATCAACAGATACCGGTGTGGCAACAATGCCCCCACATTTCCTCTCCTACTTTCCGATTTTTTAAATAATTTATAAGCATGGAGATATTTTGCATTTTTATCCCATGATGGATGACTGTAAAGAAATGTTGTCGCAGCACAGGATAAGTAAATTCCTTATTATGCTCACAAAAATCACTCTAGAGCATAACGAAGTGACTCTAAAGATCGAACCTACGAGATTCTGTGAAGTATTTACTTGATTTGGGCGAGTAAGCGCTCTCACCCTCTAAAACTTCCTTTCCGGTCCTAGATCTAAAACCGGAAACAACCAACCACCAAGAGGATTAGGACCGGATTACTTCCCATCCAATCTTTTAATCCTCCGGTTAACCCAATTCTCCCAATCTCCAGGACCTAAACAATTCTGATCCTGGTACTGCTTCGAACCAATCTGCTTCGGCTGGTTCTTGTACCTCCTCAACTTTCTTTCGGTTTAGTTTTGCCTCTGTTGGACCATCAGAGGGTTCGCTGTTTAGGTTTCTGAGTGGTAGGCCCACCACTCCTTCTGTGGATTATAGTGGTTGAAGACCCACTGTTCTCTCCCTTCCTCTCCTAACTAACTCGAATCCGGTTTGATCCCTTACAACACTCCTGATAGCAATCCGGAATGCAAGTCACACAGAGATCCCCCGTATGATCTGTTCTTATTACAACGACCTCAATGCCAACTCCTACCCGTGCGAAGCTAGGCGGTTACAAGTGTACTCGTCCGTTCCAACAATAACTAGAATCATTCCATTTACCAACTAAGGTGGTGAGACCTCTCAAAAGATCGGACACTCAACCAGACTACCCGTCCAGGAGTTTTAGCGCGACTAAGGATATCTTCCCTATCCGCCTAGCCTAACAATGGCTATCTCACCCGGAACTTCAAAACCCTAGATCTTGCTGAGGCACTGAAATACACTCCCAACACTTACACAACCTGCACACACACTAAGGATCGGAAACTATTGCACTAAGGGGAGAAATCTAATTACAACTCTGCCTTACGCCTTCCTAACTCCGCCTCATGCAAACCTGCCAAGCTTGGGAGACACACACAACAACAGAGTGCATACAAAGGTACAATAGAAATTGCAAAAAGAAGACTCCTAGCGTCCCTCGCGGCCCTGACTATATACATTTCAAAAAGTTACAAATGGGCGGGAAAACTCGCAAAAGTTCCGCCGCCATCTCGGTCGGACTTTTCGGTCCTACCTACTCCCAACTGGATCGGAACAGTTTCCATATCCATTCCTACTCTACCTACTTTGTACATCCTAAGCCTCTATTCGCGATCCAATGGTCACGCTGTCCACTCCCAGGTCCATCTACTCAAAAACCTCGTTTAGATTCCGACTCCTCTCTACCTCCTGAGGTCGAGGAACCGGATTGCCTCCTGTGGACGCGGGTGGTGAGTCCAAGTCGATGGCGGTTCTAGGCGTGCCGGCCTGGGTCGTTCTCTTGGACTTGGGGGTCGTATCCTTCCCCTCTCCTACTGTCACTTTCGGAAACGAATCCGGGAGAGAGATATCCGAGAGTCGAATACCGCGAGAGCAAGTTGCTCTTGACAGTATCTGGGTACTCTCCTCCATCCGGTCCGTTGCCTTCCGTGCTTCCTTCATTGCCGCTTCTACTTGCTCGGCAAAGTCGTTGAGAATCCTCACCATCCGGGAACCGGATAGCTTCTTCTCCTCGTGCACCCGCTCGTCAAACAACTTTGCTTTGGTGAGGACCGTTCCGATCTCCTTGAACGTGGCCTTCACTTGCTCCATCATCTGCCGAGCATCCTCTGCAATAGATTTGGTGGCTGCGAAGTTCTCCTTGTGCACCAGGATCTCTGTCTTCATCCGATCCACCTCCTCTTGTAACCGGCAGATCTTTGCTTCCTGCTTCCGCGCCTCGACTGGATCAGAGATACAACCCGCCACCTTTTCCTGTAGCTTTCAGTCGGGTGCGGCTCCCACCATTCTCCCGATTGCTACCAGGATCTTCCTCTTCAACTCCCAATCCGCTCGTATGTCGCATAAGGTTTTTACGAGTGATCTGAATGGATCCTCGGGATCCGATTCTTCTGACACCGTCTTCTCAACCTCCGGCTTCTCCTTTGGGGCCGGGGTGTCGCGAGTGGGCAGCGTCCCCCGCTTGTTGGGAGAGGTCGTCTTCTGCCATTTGATGGGCGGCATTGGCGCCTCCTCTTCCTCTGACTCACTGTTCTCCTCGGGATCGAAACTGGATTCCATCTCCTCATCCGTTTCCGATTCTCCGTATTTTAGGAGTGTTTCCTGAGCCTTCCACCTCTTCTCCTCTGGTGCGCTCAGGAGTTGGTGAGAATGATAGAGGTGCATGAGATAGGGGCACACCGGAGTAGCCCTACTCTTCCCCACTCTTCCTACGAGTTGGGTGACCAGCTTGGAAATGATCTGAGCCCAGTCAACTTTCCGGTCTCCTCTCAGAGCGCCGAAAATAGTGTTGGCGAGGGAGAAAGTCACCCTCGTCGGTTTTTTTGGATGAAGGACTGGAACTAAGAACTTCAGTAGCCGGCGTTGCCGCTCATTGATGCAGTCATCCATCGCGTATCTGTCTTTCGGGTTGACCGCTCCCCTGAACTTTCCGCGGTAGAACTCATCCTTCCGGCTTGCCATTCCTAGCCCTCTTGCGCGGAAACTTTAGGCTGTTCTCCACACGTTTTCTGTCCATAGATGTGGAATGGCTCTCAGAGTGTTGTCAAACTCATTGGACAGCTTGTCCAAGAGTTCTCTGACTATGGACTCTTCTTTGAAGCCCCAGGGTTCTCCACAAACCCTAGGCAACCCATGGAGGTTAAATCTTCCATAAGTTGGGACTTGGCTAGTTCAGTGGAGGGAACAACCGGAACTACCTTCCGAAGCTTCACCTACGCTGGTGGTATACTGGCCTGTTTGCCTCTACTCCTCCTAAGCTGCAGCATGGACACGGATTAGTGTGCTCGGGACCCTTTCCGATACTCCCTCGCTGTCTCTCCTAGCCGCACGCCTCATTCTTGCTTTCGCTCTCCAATCTCAACTGGTAATTAAAGCTCGAATGCTCAAAGACCACAAGTCTCGCAATGGACACTAGCACAAAAGACTATCACGGGAAACTAATCGACAGGCACAGAGGCAAACACAGAGCACAGACAACGCTGGGCAAACAAAAATGAGAAAGAGTTTGATCTAGGTAGCTCTAGTTCTTTTATAGCCGTTGGACTCCCTGCCACCTCATCCTGGCTCATTCCGGATCTGGTTCGTCTAAGGTATCCGGTCCATCCCTGTCTGGTCAGACATTCGCTCCTATCCGTTCACTCCCTGGAACCTGGATTGAGTAGATCTTTCTACTATCTCATTTTTCGCTTCATATTCAGATCTAAATGGTTCCTTAGCTAATTCCGGATACCTATATGTATTTTCCGGTTAGCTTGACTAGGTAAACCAAAAAAATCGAAAATTGCACGTTGTGACAAATGTACATGAATTTGTACTAGTCTAGGAATAACATTTTCGTGTTGGAGAATATCAACATCATTATTTTAGAATTTCAATAATATCACTCTTTAACATTTTATGCTTTTTCGGCACTCTAAGACAGATGGTGCACACTTGGTTCTATGCTGAAGCTTGTCGTTTGGATTTGAAACTACTGAGAAGGTGGGTAGTACCAGGTGACTACAATAGCTGTAGATTAAACCTTTTTTTATACCAAAGTATGTATCAAAGCTCTCAATATGACTTTACAGTTTCACTGCCATTGCCCTCGTGGTTTGTTTTTCATGGAGTCGACAGTGGGAGCTGAGGCCTTGGCTGAGTCCAAGATTTAGTGTGTCAAGTCGTTTTCTCTTTGTTATGTTTGTTTTCTTTTCTACGTTTGTACATTAAATCATGGTTGTTTCGGCGGACAGTTCGACAACACGACGTCCAACACGTCAAGTAGACCCTCTTGTCCGTCTAATAGAGTCAAACTTAGCTTTGACTTTTTTTAAAAAATTCACCCTACCCGTGAGGTCACCTGGATGCCATGTGGCAAACATGTGTCTTCTACGTGGCATCCTAAAGAGGCGCATGCGGGTGTGGGCGACCTCGGGTGTGGGCGACCACGGCTGTAGGCAATTATAGATAGGGCGACTTTGGGTTCACACTGCTAGGCGACCGCGGGTGGGAAGTACTTGGCGACTTGTGAGGCAAAGACATGAAGTTGGAGCCTAAAGAGAGTAATGCCTCACAAATACCCGTAGTCGCCTCCCAGGGGACCCGCACGTGCCTCAAAAGACCTGCAGTCGCCCTCTAGAGGACCCGCAGTCGCCCTGCCCAGAACCCGCAGTTGTCCTCTCCAAGACCTGCAGTCGCCCTCTAGAGGACCCGCAGTCGCCCTGCCCAGAACCCGCAGTTGTCCTCTCCAAGACCTGCAGTCGCCCTCCAAAGGATCCGCAGTCGCTCTTGGACCCGCAGTCGCCCTGTCTAGAACCTGCAGTCGCCCCAGGACCTGCAGTCGCCCTGTCCAGAACCTGCAGTCGCCCTAGGACCCGTAGTCGCCCTGCCTAGAACCCGCAGTCGCCTTCTCCAAGACCTGCAGTCGCCCTCCAGAGGACCCGCAGTCGCTCTTGGACCCGCAGTTGCCTTGTCCAGAACCTGCAGTCGCCCCAGGACTCGTAGTCGCCCTGTCCAGGACCTGCAGTCGCCCTGTCTAGGACCTGCAGTCGCCCTATCCAGGACCCGCAGTCGCCCCTAGACCCACAGTCGCCTTGTCCAAGACAAGTAATTCCCTGTGGACCCGCAGTCGCCCTACCAGACCCGTGGTCACTCCCCGAGATCTGCGTGTGCCCCTTGCAGACCGCGGGTTCAACCAAATTGGGCTCAAGAACAATAAGACTTGAACTCGCCCTCACCCGTGGTCGCCCAAGACCGGAACTCGCCCAAGACCCGAGGTTGCCCCCCACCCGAAGTCGCCCCCCATTCCACCAAATTGGGCTCAAGAACAATAAGACTTGAACTCGCCCTCACCCGTGGTCGCCCCCCACCCGAAGTCGCCCCCGAATTCACCAAATTGGGCTCAACAACAACAAGACTCAAACTCGCCCTCACCCGCGGTCGCCCATGACCCGAGGTCGCCCCCCACCCGAAGTCGCCCCCCATTCCACCAAATTGGGCTCAACAACAACAAGACTCGAACTCACCCTCACCCGCGGTCGTCCATGACCCAAGGTCGCCCTCCAATCCACCAAATTGGGCTCAACAACAACAAGACTCGAACTCGCCCTCACCCGAGGTTGCCCCCCACCCGAAGTCGCCCCCAATCCTCCAAATTGGGCTCAACAACAATAAGACTCGAACTCGCCCTCACCCACGGTCGCCCAAGACCCGAGGTCGCCCCCCACCCGAAGTCGCCCCCCAATCCACCAAATTGGGCTCAACAACAACAAGACTCGAACTCGCCCTCACCCGCGGTCGCCCCCCACCCGAAGTCGCCCCCCAATTCACCAAATTGGGCTCAACAACAAGACTTGAACTCGCCCTCACCCGTGGTCGCCCAAGACCCAAGGTCGCCTCCCACCCGAAGTCGCCCTCCAATTCACCAAATTGGGCTCAACAACAAGACTCAAACTCGCCCTCATCCGCGGTCGCCCAAGACCTGAGGTCGCCCCCCATTCCACCAAATTGGGCTCAACAACAACAAGACTTGAACTCGCCCTCACCCGTGGTCGCCCAAGACCCGAGGTCGCCCCCACCCGAAGTCGCCCCCCAATTCACCAAATTGGGCTCAACAACAAGACTTGAACTCGCCCTCACCCACGGTCGCCCCCCATTCCACCAAATTGGGCTCAACAACAACAAGACTTGAACTCGCCCTCACCCGCGGTCGCCCAAGACCCGAGGTCGCCCCCCATTCCACCAAATTGGGCTCAACAACAACAAGACTTGAATTCGCCTCCACCCGTGGTCACCCAAGACCTGAACTCGCCCAAGACCTATATTCACCTCTATTTTAAAGTCATGTCAGTGCAGAAACCAACATACCACAAGATGTGAGCCATCTCCAACTCTAATGAAGTCAAGCTTAATTGCATCTTCCATACACTATAATGGACATGTCCTTCAATGCTCGTAGTTAGTTAATACTACAAAATTAGTCTATAAATACAGAAATTTTAGTATGACTAATTAGAGAAATTGAAGAGGGTTTTCCAAACCCTAAACCCTAATCCTATACCCTAAACCCTATAGAAAAACCATGGACCTTCTCCATGCATGCGAGTCCAAAAGTAATGTACTTCTATTTTTTAGGATGGATAAAATGACACACACATGTGAGTTGCTTTTCATTATATGTCATAAAAATGTTTGAACTCCTAAACCTTGTACTTGTAAGATAAAAACCATTCAAAGTGTCATTTCCTAACTTTTTAATCTTCAATAAATTGAATATTCATTCACCCCTTCAAATGTGTTTTAAATCCCCTTGATGTATCAAGGGGAGGACTATATTGAAATTCCTATGTTGGAGGATGGAAAATGAAATGATGAGGAGAAGGGCTTCCCCAAGTCTCCATTTCGTAAACCACTTCTTATGTAGATAAAAAGATTTCTTCTTCATGCATCCCACAATGTTAGTATTTTTTTTGTACATGGTTTCCCCCAAAAGGGAAGGTCTCCTCTCAATATACTCCCTCCAAAAATTAAAATATGAAATGGTCATGTTGAATTTTACATGAGCATGAGGAAAAAAAAAATGTCAATTAGAAGAGCTTCCCTAAGTCTCCATTTCTTAAAACCACTTCTTATGTAGATAAAAAGATTTCTTCTTCATGCATCCCACGGTGTTAGTATTTTTTTTGTACATTGTTTCCCCCAAAAGGGAAGGTCTCCTCTCAATGTACTCCCTCCAAAAATTAAAATAGGAAATGGTCATGTTGAATTTGACATGACCACGAAGGAAAAATAAAATGTCAAGGAGAAGAGCTTCCCCAAGTTTCCATTTCTTAAACCACTTCTTATGTAGATAAGAAGATTTCTTCTTTGTGCATCCCATGATGTTAGTATTTTTTTTGTACATGATTTCCCCCAAAAGGGAAGGTCTCCTATCAATGTACTCCCTCCAAAAATTAAAATAGGAAATGGTTACGTTGAATTTGACATGACCACAAGGATGGATGAAGGAGAAATGAAATGTTAGGAAAAAGGGCTTTTCCAAATCTCCACTTCCTAAACCAATTTGCTTTCTTTATTACTTAATTAACTTTTGATCACTTAGTATTGAATGCCTTAGTTTTAGGATTTTTTGGAGTTATTCCTTAGAAAAGGGGGGAGCGGTACTTGAAAAGTTTGAACGCCTTCCCTCCACTTTGTAAGGGGGGAAACTCAAACTCATGTTTTCTGGCGCCCCTGACCCGCGGTCGCCCCATACGCAGCCGCCTCCATCGTCATGAACTAGAAGACTTCTTGAGTTTGAGACTTGCAGTCGCCCCATCAGCTGCGGTTGCCCAAGAAATGACCTGTGGTTGCCCCCCTAAGCCCCCTTCTACCCGCATTTGCCCCCCCTAGACTCGCACTCACCCCCCTAGACCCGTAGTCGCCCCCTTCTACCCGCACTTGCCCCCCCTGGACCTGCACTCGCCCCCCTTGGACCCGCACTCGCCCCCCCTCGACCCGCACTCGCCCCCCCCCCCCTCGACCTGTAGTCGCCCTGGATTGGACCTGTAGTTGCCCCGGATTGAACCCGCAGTCGCCCTCATTCTAGGACTCGAGGTCGCCCCATCTTACCCGCACGCGCCCCACCCGCACTCGCCCCACCCCTCGACTTGTAGTTGCCCTGGATTGGACCCGCAGTCGCCCCAGATTGAATCCGCAGTCGCCCTCATTCTAGGACCCGCGGTCGCCCCACCTGTAGTCGCCTATGGTGACGTGGTCAAAGCTTTCCACGTCACTGTTGACAACCCGCCACGTAAGATAAAAATTTTGGCTGCCTTGCCTGAAAACCCTAAACCCTAATTTCGCGCTCGTCAAATTTGTCTCGTATATGTGACACTCGTCTTATACGACATGCGACATCAGACGAACAACTCGACACCCAAACCCCAAAACACGTTCGACAGAACAACCCTGCATTAAATTAGAGCACCTCTTCTAGAAAATAGCAACAATTCGACTTAGTAACAAAGTGCTAGTTCAGAGTGGCCAGAAGAAGACAAAAGGAAAGAAGTCATTGGAAATACTTAAACTATTCAAGGTGAACTAATAGCATCAGTCAGTTTCTGTTACTTGCCTCACTAGCTACGTTTTTTCACTTGTTTCTCTCACTAGATTGAAACAACTAGGCAGCAAATTCTTCCTCGATCATTCCACTGGAGGTAGGACGGAAGTGCTTCTACACTGCTACATTTAACTTTGACACCAAACCTCCCAGTTTGTCTTCTAATTTGTACAAATTGAGTGTTGTTGTGAGCTGCAGAGAAGTAGCCTAATGTCCTACTCGACAATGATGGGTTTGTGCACAGGAAGCTGTTTCCAAGATTGGGACATGGACATTCCGAAGTTTCCAGTCAAAGATATCGCATCCATCGAATTACATTCAACCAAGATGAATCGGCAGAGTACTGAATCAACTGAGCAAGGGAAGCGACAAAATAGGGAATTGATTGAGCACGGAATCAACGGAGCAGGGAATCGACTGAGCACGGAATCAACAAAGCAGGGAATCAACGAAGATCAGTAGTGAACCAAGCACAGAAGTCGAACCAAACACAGAGTCGACCAACAGACACGACAAAGACAACATTCTGAATCTCCAAATACACAAATCAGTTTCGGTAGAGCCATTCAAACAAATCCACGGATGACCTTGACAACGGCACAAAGAAGAAGGTTCACTGAAAACCCAATTTCCTTCAATGTAGCTTCCATGTCCTCAATCAGAATTTGAATAGGAAAAATGGAGTGCAGCTAGAGACCAATGATCTTACTAGTTGAAGGATGGGCGCAACTCCAAATCCAACCAAGTAGTTTGAGGAAGCCAAATCGGTGTACGTGCAAGCTTGAGGTAACTCGAAGAATTCTTGTCCTTCGTCGTCTAGACTCAGTAAGGTAGCATTCCTAGCACAGCACTAACGGAATTAGAGTTGCCGACATTTGCAGGAAACTAAAAGCACTTTTAAAAAACATTTCCAAGAGGAAACGTGGAGCATGGGGCATCTGTCGTGGCAGCAAGTGGTGACGCAGTGGCAGCAGCTGGCGTGACAGGAGGCCTGTCAACGGAATTTGAGGAGGGAGACGCGCTTGGAGCGGAAGATCTAGCAAATGAAGAACAAGGTGAGAAAGATATCTTACCTATAGTATCAATGTGCTGTCACTGTAGAAAGTCACGTAGTACTGGTCGGTCAAGGAAGTTTGCATTTTAAAATAAAAATTAGGAGTCGTTCTTGCACGCTAGATTCCATACCCCAGCGTCGTTCCTGCGCAGTAGATTCCACACCCCGGAATCAGTTCTCAACAACTTTAGTCAAAGAAGATGGCAGTGGCAATGTTCATCAAAAATGAACAATGACCCTCCGCGCGCGCGGAGGGTCACTGTTCACAAGGGCTTCTTCAAAATTTCAACTTTCTTGCATCACACAGACTGGAGAAGTTTCTAAAAAATGAACAGTGACCCTCCACGCGTGCGGAGGGTCACTGTTCATGAGGGCTTCATAAACATTTGAACTTTATTGAGTCGCACATGCTAGAGAAGTTTATTGAAAATAAACAGTGACCCTCAGTGCGCGTGGAGGGTCACTATTCACTAAGGCTTCTTTCTTGAGTCGCACTGCGTTGAACTAAAATTTTGAAAAACAAAATTTAAGAAAACAGGAAGCCTACCAAAAGAACAAAGCCAGGTTCAGTTAGGGTTACCTATGTTTGCCGTGTAGAGAGGCAGCGTCGCAGTGATGACTTGTGGTTTGTGCCCTCGAATCTCCCCACTGCACAACGTTTCCTGTGACGCACAAATCTGAGGATGCCTCAACTTCTAGCATTAGGGAGCTGCTAGAAGCAAGCAGTGATTGCGATTCTAAAAAAACTAATGAAGAAGTGCCAGTAACAAAAGAAAAACGTCGTGCGCACTTGTCTGCTCTGGGAGCAACCAAGTAGGTTCCAATGACGACAGAAATGTAGATGGACTCCAGTGCGGTTGTAGTGTTGCTCACAATTCCGAATCGCGCCTGTAGTGTGCCGAAACTCCAGCAACCAATCTCTGTTTGTACGGAAGGAGCTTCTTTCCTTGTCGAATCGAGTAGTAGATGCAACCGTCAGAGATGAATTCAGGGTTTCTGCTGCCGTGCCCCCGTCCTCGTCCTTCCTCATCTACATATTTCCGTTCACTCTGTTGTTATCAGGTGAATTGGATGGAAGTTGGAGATCAATGTTTTCGCCTAGCATCATTACCAGAATTGAGTATGCTTTGTATTGAATAATTAGAAACCCCGATTTGGAAGCATATTATTGAGTTGTTATTCAAGTAGAAGTTGTAGATTTGGGCTTCTACAGTCGATGTGTTTGGATTAATATACCAAAGCTATCAAATTTTTTTTTTTAATTTCGAAGAATAGTAGAACCACCCATGACCAAGCACTTAAGGAATTTGTGCATGGTCTAGAGCTGTAGAAGGCAATTTTAATTTATAGCCCTGTACACAAGTAGAAATCATGGGCATTGCCACAGTTTCATAATTTTTTTCCTTAAATTGAAAGTACTATGAATTTAAGAAGCGAGAAGTTTGCTTGCTTCCATCCCCAATATACAAATTCTTCCATAATTGCTTAATGGTTACCTGTCAATCATCTCTCTATTGAATTTTCCATTACCTATGTATTGACTATGGGTTGTAGCTAGTAATGGGTAGTTCTACCATAGATGTTTAGAACATCCTTTGGAAATTGATTCAAAGCAGAAAGTTATGATTTTCTTATAAACCCCTACATTTATTTGACTATAATTTCAACAAAAACGCTTTGAAATTGCCATTTCTTATACAAGTACCAAATTTTAGGAAAAATAAATTTCTGGACACATGTAACCATAGGATCTTGTAGTACGTTGGGTTGAGACAATATAGAAAAAATTTCAGAAATTTTAAGCATGTACATTGCAATGTACTAGTGTTTTAATTGACAAAAGCATTTTTTTGGCCCTACAAAACCCAGAGCAACTTCACTTCACAAGGTCATATTATTATGAAAAAATGTCCAAAATGGTTGTAACTATTTGGATTCATTCTTCAAGAAAAATTAGGTACATGCTTGAAAATTTTTAGATTATTTAGATTGTACAACATATAGGAAAAAATAGTAAGTGGAAAGAAGTAGAGAATGATTCGAAATACTAAGTTCTTAACAATTTATTTATAGAATTGAAAAATGCCAATCCCAATGGTTGTAATGTTGTAATAAACAATGTACACTTGAATTTTATATAGTTTTCTGAGAGTATTTGAAATTGAGTTTCATAAAGGTCTTCAAAGTTTATTTTAGAGTGGATATTCCATAACTACCTTCGAACTACCCAAAACTAAAACTCTTCATAACTTTCATCTCATAAAACGTAATGGTTTTGATTCAAAGCTTTCCATGTATATATAAATTTAGAACACTACTTTTCAGTTTTTCTTTAAAGAATCATTATTTCTAAAGAAATATGTTTGTCAAGAAGGTGCTTAGATTTCCCGAAAAACTAAGATTGTCCATAACTTGTTCATTATTACTCCAAATTGAATGAAACAAAGCTTCACATGTAACCAAAAATATAATATTTGAGAAATTTTTTTTTTTTTAATTATTTTGACTTTTTGTGATTTTTTTTGTGCTACCTGCCGAACTCCCTTTTTGCTTATTATGCCATAACTTTTGTTCCTAGGCATAGATAAAAATAAAAAATATATTTTCACAAAGCTCTTGCAAAAATACACAACCTCAGAAAATTACGAAAAATATTACTAAAAATTGAGACAGTAGGAACCTGACCGGACCCAAATTGTCCCCCGAGGGGACAAATGGCCCTTTAGGGGTTAAAGATAGAAGATTCATAGTTGTAGTAATTGTCATGGAGTTGCTTCACACATTCATTTGGTAGTTTATGGTTGCATTTGTTGTTCCTACAGTTGGTATTTTTATGACATAAATAATGTAGAAGTTCCTGAAGTTGTTCTTGTAGTTAAATTTGTGTGGGCTTCATTTTGAAAACAAATTTTCTATTTTTGAAATGAATATTTAAAGTTTCATCAAAGTAAGATATTTTATTTTTTCCATTGTGATGGTGTATCATCTATTCTAGGGAACAAATGAAGAGAACTCTTACATTTTTGGAAAGAATATATTTTTGTGTTTTAGAAATAAGGTTCAATGAATAGAGGCTTAAAATTGAGATAAAAAGAATTCAACAATATTTCTAATGCAAAAGTACTAGAGAAGCACATCTGATTGATAAGTGCTCTCAAAATAAGAACTAAAGCTTCATGAAGGTCTTTCATGACAGTATTTGAATGTAATAGTTACATAGAAGTGTGGTTTTCAAAATCAAATGTAATAGATTATAAGGCAATGATTCAAATAGTTCAAATGAATTACTTGATTACAAGAATATATGAAGTAACAAAGATGAAATAATGTGGTAGGTGGGACCATTTAATTTTAGGTTTGGTTAGAATTTGTAGAGTTGGTGACAATAACGTTGTCTACCTTGTTTGTTAAGAAGGAACAAAATACTATAAGAAGATTAACAATAACAATGGATGTGTTAAGTACATAGAAAGATAATATCTAGTTTGTGAATATGGATTGAGGGACTTATAGCTTATTAGACTAAATGTCCACTTCCACATTTTTGGAAGGTTGAACATAATATTAACCTCAAACATTTGTATGAGTAGTTGTTAGACTGGAAGAAATCTAACAACTTCAACGGAGTGAGTTCAACTTTAGACACTGGAAGAAAAACGTGTTGAAATCCACGCGCTTTTGACGTAAAAATGGCGTTTGCAAAAATGTCTTCTAATAACGTAAAACAATCAAATTGATTTTGTTGAAGAACACGTTTTGAACAGGGTGAAATGGAGTTGTTATGCAGAGAATTGTGGCTGTTGGGTTTATGTTTCTTGTGTTAGAGCAAACATGTTGCACTTGCCATGTCAGTCTGCACGTGTTACTTAATTTTTTTTTGAGGGGGGGGATGTCAGATATGACATGGCTCTTTGTACGAGGTTAATGATGTTAAAGTTGCGCAACAGGTGTCCTTTGCTTGTCATGTGAATGTAAATTGACGTGTCATGTAGGACTCATGCCAAGTGGTAGCTTGCCCACATGTTTCTCTATTACACAAATGTCAATTGTGTATGTTGGAATGGGGTCGAATATGTTGTGTAAAAGAGGAATACATTTTCTGTGACGTTTTTCAAAGAAGGTTTCATCAGGACATCGTTTTTTTCGACGTCATACCACGTTCTGTGCTACAGAGGGCCATGTTGTGAAATGCAAGAAGAAGCACTAACAATAGAAATGTGTGGAAGGTGGTCGCATGTTTACATGTATGTACCAACGTTACTATGTTCTGAACAACATGGCCTCCAACACATTCCCCTAATATTATAGAATTATGCATGAAAACAGTAATTGACGATACACATGATTGGCCACAGATTAATTGGAACTAAAGCATGCACCTACAAAGAGAGGTAATATGTATGCTATGACACATGCATTGCATTGTAACTCCACAATTGTAGTTTACTGTGAGAATTGTTCAATTCCTTAAAATACAAGTACATTTCCCCAACACGAAGTCCATGTCTGGAGAATTCGTCTTCACCATGCTGTACTATAGTTCATACGCTTTTAAAGGGAAGATCTTCGGTACTTAGTATACATGAAATGTGGGAAACTGAATTCTACAAATGTACATCATCATTTGCAAGCAATAGTAAAGTACAAATTCAACCACCCTAGCACATCTGAACTCTGTGAAGTAAGTTATGCATACGATACCCATGTGTTGTCTTCATGTGTGCTTTGTCCTCCACTTATTTTGTCTGCAATATCGACTTCTACATTTTAGAAGTAGTAGACGCTCTCATCTGAAGCTACAGTACTGGAAGCTGAGTTCTTACAACTTCACTTCCTTTTTCATGCTTCAGGAACCTGTTTGTAGAAGGTGAACTAGTGATTAGTAAAAGCCTCTTCATACACCGTTAGCAATGACATCATCAATAACAAACATCCCCTGTGAACTTTGCCTTGGCTATTATTGTACTCTATTGTGGCTTGAACACAAAGAAGTTGGACTTCTGACTAGAAACTGTGCACCGAAGCTGAATTCAATAGTAATATTGTGAAGAGCTTGTAATTCTTTCACAATAATGGTAGTCTGAAACATGAACTTCCTACAGAAAAGGTTTCCACTAAACGTTTGCAAGGAACATGAACTTTGAAACAAGAAAACATCAGTTTCAACTCTTTGTTCACATCAACTTCACCTACAACAAGAAATCCTGACTTTCCACCTCATTCCCAAGAAGTACATGAATTGTTCATGTTCGTCCATGATTTTTAAGCTTCATTACTATTTGAATGGTAGGACTAGCATATGTAGGAAGTCAATAAGACAGTACCTATACAAGCAAGTGCTGAGCGCATTCTCCAAGGACAGCATCCACCTCTTTCCTACTTCCGTTACCTGAACATGTTCTCTTTGATGTACTTGCAATGCCAATGACGCATCTCCCACCAACACATGCGCCATCCTGTAATTGAGCTTCAGCTAAACAAGGTGAAAGCCCCTCTAGGCATGTCTTCCTTCGAAATGTGTTCGGTAGTGAACGCCTTCAATTTCTTACTACAACTCTTGATCTTCAAGGCACTTTATAGCTTAGCAACATGTACCTCTACATTTCGAATGTGTGCATACTCTCTTTTCACATAGTAGGCTTCCATCACATTGGGAATGGTCTATATTTTTTTCACACTACATGGAAGGAAAAAGCACAATTGATTACAGAGGGTGCTCAGTAATGAACTACACTTTGAGATTATGTGGACTCCTCTCCCACATGAATAACTTCCTATACATGATAGACAAACTTTTGTGTACAAACTTACTAGCTTACCATTAGTGTTAAGTGAGGCCACACCAACCTTGTCATCGGCTAAAGTTGAAGTAGAAGACACTGAACAACCCCAAAAAATGTCCCCTCCTAGTACAAAGGGAAGGAGTCTTGCATCCTTCGTTCCTGCATGCGCACTCATCACTTGAAAGGATGAGAAGCCAATATCAGTAGCCATTAGACTTCCCCTTACATTAAGACATGCGTGTACATTTCAGTGACATTACTTCCTCTGGAAATAGTATGCACCCACTTCGCTCATTGTAGACTTCCACAATGTTTTCCTGAAAGGATAATCTATCTTCACATTATATATTGAAGCTCACAGGACTTACTACATGTGTTTATGCTTTTCTCTTCATTAGCTTTTAGCGTCATCAAGTGAACTGAAAATGTGTTATGACAATATTTTCAAGTAAGTGTTAATCGATTACAAACTAGAAATTGTGAACGACGAAGCCCAACATGAACAAAATGAACTTGCTCTCTCCTTTCAATGAATACGCTCATTAACATGTACATTTTTTGATTAGGTTCATACAAAAGCTAAAAGAAGGTGACTTGTCAATGTCATATGTAATGTCCTGCATATCCACATAGAAATTTGTCAAATACTTCCGCGTCAAATACTCGCAGCCACAGGATTTGTTCTGTAGTCACTCTTGCTATTCCAGGCGTTTCTAGTGCAACCAATTCCGTTCTTTACATACATATGCTTCCCTTTGCAACGTCATAAAACTGCATAAAGGAACGGCACGCCCATTCTACTGTATTGTTAACAAGAAGAATATGTCTCATCACTACCTTGTATAAAGCTCACCTGCCGAAGCTTATCTCCCGTTCCACTTCACTTCAAACTGTACATGCACCTTCATGGGTTACATGAATATGCGCGTTAGAAATGCTTACACGGTGTCTCCCTTTAGCTTCTTCATATAAAGTGCAATGTCGTTGCGCAGTGAAAGCATTGTGCTGTTGTGTTGTGGAATTCCAGTCCCTCTGACTTACTGTACATCTGCAAGTCAGAGAGCTCACAAATTACTTTCTGTACGATATGGCATGGACGACCTCCCAGTAATACAATTACGTCACTTGCTAAAAACTTACACAAAAGCAACAGCAACAGCATTTGTATAGAATATTCAATGGACGCGCACCTCACAATAGACGAAGTCATAGATTATTGAAAAGCAGTTCATCTGAAGTGTAGAAGTGCTTACCAACTGATAACGCTGAATGACTTTCCCATGCTCTCTTCCAAAACATCATAAGAACACAATACATCCATTTCATTCGTATGCACCAATTGCCTGAATTTCCGTCTTACCACATACATCATTCTCTTGTAGTTCTTCAAAGAAGACTGCTCTTCAAGTGTACTGAACTATCATGACTAATGAGTCTCTACACATGCCATAGTTATTGAGGTCAATTCTAGAGGAGAACTTCTGTACAATTTTACTACATCTATGCACGACACAAATGAAAATGCTGTTCTGTCGCTTTCATTCCAGGTGCAACCCCTCCTATGTGAAAATGTACGAAGCTCACTTTTCATCCATTTCATAGAAAAGGAAGCACCAATTCAGTGAAGCTTCTGTATAGACTTTCATTCCTTGGAAGAAACAAAAAATTTAGCAACGACGATGAAACCTTTTTGTTGTTGGCTTCCTCCAGCGCCGTAACTCCGCTTCGTCAAATACAACTGCCACATATATTAGAAATAGTTGAATATTTTCAGAAATTCCATGAATTCTTCATTGCTATACATGAATGTCTGAAATCATGCTCCTTCAAATTGTATTGCCGCTTGCAATAGCAGTACAGACAGTGCTATCTTCCTCAGCCCTTCATTGTAGGTTAGTATTAAGCTACCAGTGTAGTCAAGCAAGAAGAAATACTATTGATACAACTCAAAATATAGTACTATGCAATCACCAAATTTTGTAGACAAGGAAAACTAGCCTCCCCACTTGGGAACCAGCTGTAGAAGGTTTGTTCATTTACCAAGAACTTTAGCGTGACATGCTATTACCTTCAAGAAGAATTGAGGCAACTTGTAGGTGCTGAAGCAAGGGTCTCCAGTTTCTAGTGTCTTCCATAAGCAACTGCTCCATTTCTACTGCTGAACATACTATATAAATCTCTGATCCAAATGACCGCTTCCTTCTCCTGCCAATGAAGAAACAAACTATACTGAGCATCATCACTCATGACAAACTTTGTGTTCATATTCAATGAACTTCAAGGAATGCACCTTGAACTCGTTCCGCTGTCTGTGTCATTCAATTGATGCAACAAATAGTACACAACTTTTCTCAAAGCAATTGCAACAACTTCTTGCACTCGTAATGACGAAAATTTTGTCACATAGACGTCTTCTGCTGTCAATGCGGCATGAGAGAGCAGTATGCATGATGTTCATCACATGCTTTTGATTACAATGGGAAGGTGACAACAATTCCTGCGTTCCGTGCTTTCTTAATTCATTATGCTCTACTTGGCCTACCACTATGAAGTACAAGTAATAAGCAGTAAAAGAAGAACATACCACTAGTTTGCGGAACTATATCTTCGCCTTCTAGAAAAAAATTCAGCACGATTGGAAACGGTGTTCTTCGTCACCTGTACAGCACCATCGAATTGTACACTGTTGTCAACAAAACAAAATATACTATCACCTCTTTGCCATAAACGATTCCTTGTAGTCATCAACATCAATGAATCGTCGAAATGGGAGTGACTATATAATGACATTAGCTGTCCAATTGCACTACTGTCATGAAATACAATGTCAAAAGCTCCTAAAGTCTTCCAATGTCCCACCTCCGCTTGGCACATTCTATGCACCTGTCGTCCTCCAAACACATACTACTGTCTGCATTGCCATATGGGGCTACCAATGTCATGCTCTTGCAGTGCCATATCTATATGATGGAAAGAACTAACCGACACATGAAAGCGAAGAAGTGGTTGCTGTGAATGACAGTATGGCATTCACATAACATTCGAGAATCACTATCAATGCTTGCTCATATATCTGCCTGCCCATAGGAAGAGGAAATTACAAACAACATCTTCCTAGTCCACCGTTTTCAAGTAACCATCACAATTCCATCCATGATGCTATATAGAATGTCACGCCTACACTAGAGCACTAAGTGCCTTTCCTGCCCTCCGAACATGACATTCATTCTACAGAAGCATAGCATTGTGTCCTCGAAACCTTGGAAGCATGTACGTGTCCTAGCTACTATGAATACACACACTGAACATGTTCTATACTCTCAACATGCACACTTCATCATTATACACCCATTTGCATGCGATAATTGAATTTCATGCGTTTGTTAGGAATTACGTTGCTGAAGTCATATGACCTTTACACCAACAAAAGAAGAATAAGACTATAATGAATTCCAGGAAGTTCACCCACCTGAGAACGTGCTAAGAAGAAAATGACGGTAGGATTGTTTTTGCATCACATTATATTAACAATGTCCCCTGCCTCTAACTCCTTCAACTCTTAGGTTGTACTTCATGTGGCCAGTACTCTTCAACGGTTCCACCTGCACCTCATGCCAAGAACACAAAGCATCAGAACTGTGCAAGTACTCCAAGAATCGACAATGACATGTACAAAATACAATCTTGGCATGCTTAATGAATTCTTCTTAATTCTAAATTGACAAGCGTACCCTCTACGGAGTGACATTGCTACAAAGGCTCTTCACTTCCCCACCCTCCATGAATATAGTAATTCCGCGTGAGGTCCACATTGTGCATGTCAGTACACATCCATACAATTTTTAGAGAGTGCCATTTCAGAAATAACAACTATTTTGCTACATGTACTGCTTTCGCACTCCCACTTCCTGGACAGCAAATACAATTTCCAATGTCATAATCCTCGTCTACACTTTCTTTCAATAATAGAAATCTGTGAACTTTCCTTGCACTTCCACACTACAACTATCATGCACACCTTCTCTACAACAGATTGAAGACCTACTTCCACACATTCTGTAGTCCTTCTTAATTAAAGCAACTTGTTCACAACGCGAAACATCTCCTAGCACTACAAATTCAAGACTGGCAAATTCTTTCCAGCGACATAGCTATATAGTTCTATAAGTTCTACATGTCCAAGAACTGGATCCCACACTACTACTAAACAACCGTCAACATAAGAACTATGAAGTGACATGTATGCATCCATTGAAATGATATTTTTCTATGATGTTCATTCGATTCTGTATATGAGATACGTACTTCGGATGTACCACAGCCTCTGATCACGGTATGGGAAACAAAGTCTTTTTCACCCCTTTCTCACATTAGCCCCTTTGCATATCCAACTTAGTTACTAGTTGTAACTGCACTATCCACTACAAGTCTGCAGACATCAATGAACATGCATGACAACAAAGACGTCCATGTACACCTCATTCAATTCCATATACATACTTCACAACCTTCAGAGGTGCAGAAGTAGAAACTCTTCACCTATTTCCCTCCACTCACTAGTGGCACGAATGTTATACAATGACTATACAATGAAGACTGCGATTCATTAAGATATCAACTGACTAGTACGCATTCAATAGTGCTCCAAAATGTTGTGGACCTCCCAATTCTATTACTGGTAAGAAGGTCATAGCAAAAAAAACCCACTTCCACGCTTGCACAAGTCAACAAAAAATAATAATGAAGCTGTAGTGGATCTGGCCACCATGTAACAATGTCCTTCAGAAACGCCTAAGCAAAGGTCCAGCACTCCACTTTATGTTCACCGTCATCTTCCACTTCTGATAGTGGCGCAGTTCGGGATAGCACCCTCTTCAAGCGTAAGCATTCGCGATTTCTGTCACTAGCTCCAGGAATGACAACATGGTCTCCGTTGAATTGAAAGGAACAATTTGTCGTCCTAGAAGAAACTTGTACAACTTCGTACTCTCCAACAAAATCATGTCACCTACACCAATTGCCATTCCCTACCCCCAAAAACAAAAATGAAGTGCCTGTGGGCTACCAAGTGCTCATGCTTTGAAAGTAAATGCTAATATTCAAGTATTGACTCAAGAATTGTACATTGTCATTGACTATTCAACACTTTTCTAGTACTGTAAAAGATAACTGCACCTCCTCTTGCTAAAACTATAGAACACGACAAGAGGTGGCAATGCAAGAACTTATAGTTCTGGCCTTCAGTCCCCCTGAATGGATTCAAAGTCACTGTCCCTTCTGTGACCAACCTTATACATCGTTAGTATTGTTTGCATTCATGACATGAAACAACAAGATAAGGACAAGCTTGTTCCTGCTGTACAGTCTTTGTAGTCTATGCTCCATAATGCGGTGCATGCTAGGAACTTGGATTGCATGCTTCGGACAAGCACCTTCACAATATACATGTGAAACAAATACAATAGTACTTCTCTGTCATAGTACGTGCATACTTCAGAAGATTTGAATGCATGAGCACACATACTTCCATTCTGACCAGTAGTAAAGGAAACAGAGACAACAACAAGTAACCATTCATATTGTAGACTACGGTACGAATATGTGCCATACCTTTCCACCTTTTCTATCGACCTTTTTGTTTCGTGACTTCAAATTCTTCCGTGCAGGCTGGATGATCTTCAGCGGGCTCTGTACTTTCTTCGGAAAAATCGGTGTCGACTCTTCCTCAACAAGTACTACTGTTGGCACTGAATTGGCGCCGACCTTCTGTTTCTTCAATGGCCAAGATTGTTTATCCAGCACTTCGTGAGGTTGGGCTCAAGGGCCCTGCACACCTCAATTCCCATTCAATACCGAACCCACTAATGAGTTTGTCTCTTTCATCCTCTCACAGCAATAATGTTGTGTATGATGAATATATGATGCAAACAACGTCTTCCGAGGAAGGTACATACAAGAGGCCAGTCTAGGGGCGGCATCTAAACTTCCCCCTTCTCTGTCATGCACATGATACAATATTATAGTAGGCAGCAGTACGGTACAACAGGATGAAGTGAAGAACTAATTCTTGCTTTGCACAAGTCTATGTGCTAAAAAACATTATTAGCAACAGAAGTTACAATGTAGAAGTGAAATGCACAGAACGTGCGGAAGTACTACTTCGTCCCCCTCTGCTGTGAAATTATAGACATGATGAAGTCCTTCTTTCGGTATTGGACAAAGCACGGCTATAGAAGTAGCTAGGGCAACGTCAATTATTTTCATGCCTAATGTGGTTACCATTGTCATTCACGACATAACGACTGATGACTTATTTCTTGCTTGCAACAACGGAAGAATACTGCTGTGTAGTGTCAGTGGGCTCACCATCTCTACCTCAGGCTCTACCACATTTGTAGCCTGCAATATGCCCTCCATTTCTTCCTCATCGTCGGACATGTCTTCATCATCCCTCGAGTCGTTGTCTTCATCATCACAGGAGTCCGACTCGTCGCTGGAATCGTCATCCTTGCTATTGTTGTTGTCAGTTTGAATTGTTTTTTTGGCCCCCATTTCCTGAGAGCATAGTGGAATTGATACATCCTTCCCAGTGGCTGCAATTTCAAGACTGGATTCTGGGAACTCCTTCCCCGGTACATTACAAATAATCCCCTTCCACAATTCCAATTGCGGGGCCCAATTCGCCATGAACGTTTCAACTAGCTGCAATCGTTGGTCCAAACCTTTGCTTGCTACCACTACGGTAGTGTTCGCATTCGCGATGACACGTTGCCTTTTTCTTTTTGATGCTTCCTCTTGTAAAATCGCACATTGCTTTTCCACAGCTTCCTTCAGCTCCGCATCATAAGGTTCTTGTTTCAAATCTTATGCCTATCCAGGAGATGATAATGGACAATTCAGTTTCATGTACCTCGCCTCAAAATTCTGGAGTGAGCATGTACTACAAACATCCCGTAGTACTTGCACTCACAGCATATGTGGATGTCTGCTGGTTTGCCTTCAAGATTGCCACATGTGTTGTACCGAACCATGAAAGAAACCATTCTGCAATGACAGAGCTATACACATACAGAACCTGAGAACAATGCCTTCACAGTCATGGGCTGATTGCACAGAAGTGGAAGTGAAACAACACTTTCAGAAAATACCAATTGTAGAAGCATGATTTGCTCCAACGATTTCTTGGTTGTGTTCTTCGATGATCTCCCTCTAGCGATGGTTGCCATTTGTGCTGATTTTTCCTTTCCCTCATCACTTTGCCGTCGTTGTACTAACACATCCTAGTAGTCTTTGGACAGATCGGAAGGTCTCGGTAAGCCTTTGTCTATCATCTGGTTAAGGCTATACCTGTACTGAATGAGTGTTGTACCTGCCTTCTTCTTCAAGTACCTGTCGCTCAGCCTGGAGGAGTCTCCGTAAATTTGATAGTCGTGCATCAAACGTTGCAGGAGTCTGTCCTTTGCAGCACTTGTTTGACGCTCCCACCCCTCCGTTGGATCCATGTCCTTCACGAAGGATACTATGTCTGCATGAAATAATGTTGCCATTGTGCCTGAGGGTCGTCCACTTTTGTCCAACTGTAAAGGTCGGCGACCCATGGCTTCATCTGCCACTGACCCCGCCACATTAGCAGAGGAAGGAGGAGGACTTGTGCCTTGCCTGCTTGTTACAGTGTAAGGCGGAACGGCCACAGGCGGTGATCTGGGACGGGCATATGCATCGGTAGGCAGTAGCGCGCGGTGGTCATACCTTGAATCTCCATAATACCGTTGATCTTGTTCATGTCGATGTCGCATGTCGAAATCTCTTCCGTGGCCATCATAATACATCTCTACAGAGCAAACCAAGCGAATTGTATTGATTAGGTACATTGGTAATGTGCTAACACAATAACCTATTCAAACACTTGACGAAGTCATATCTTCTAAGCACTCTGCAAGGGACTACTGACCTCCATATATTGGACGTTGCAAGTCACATAGCGATTGTCGTGTGCACAAACTGTGGTCAAACAACACGACTATTGACCTTTGCTTTAGACTTGCAACGTATGTATAGCAATTTAAAATTGGAAGACTGCCTTGGTTTTAGAGAACCTATGACCACTCGGGCAGCATGCTTTACTCCAACAGTTACATGATTTACCTCGGCGATCAATGAAATCCTGGCGTCCTTCATAATGTCTGCTGCTACCACTATAGCTTCCCCCACGAGCATCAAAATCTGGTCCAACCTCATAACGCATAGGTGTCCATGGTCGTTGCAATGCACTACCGAATTGGGCCCCTGGAGTTGGTGTGTATGGAAAGCGATAGTCATCCCCCTATGGCAATGCTTGTCGTCAGACCGAGTGCGGTGGACGATAACCTCCTTCTGCCAGACGTGCAGCACCAACAATGTCTTCTTTCTGTTTCAATTCCTGCATGTTGTGCTCATCTGGCTCTAGAAAAGTTGGTACAATCTCCAGTCCTGTAGTGGGCCCCTTTTCCTTCATGTTTGTTCGGTGTGGGGAGAACACTTCACAATCCTCTTCCCCAGCATTCAAAGTTCGATTAGGTGATTGTGAAGCCTTCCGCTTTGAACCTGCTTTTTTCTTCATGTTCTTCTTCTGGTTTTTCGCTGGCCACGTGCCAAAACTCTTTGCAACCTAATGAAGGCAACACATCAAGGTCTTCGATGACATGAAACAAATGTAGCTGCACAAAAAGGGATAACAACAGTGGATGTGTTCGTGAAGGTGCACCTTCACAAGTGCTAGAACTACTGCAACATTTTATTATGATGTTATTCCTCTATTTGTAAGTCAAGATAGGGAGAGGTTCAGGGTGTGACTTGAAATCACTCAGAGTGAAGATGTGCAAAGAACAATTTCTGCAAGTGGATACATATGTTGCATTCTACGCAAACAGAACAAGCATGTCACAATACAACCGTTCACTCCAAAGCGGAATTCTGAATTCTTCACAACAATGGCATCCTGAACAGCAACGAGTCAGCAGTCTAGAATTGAATTGTCATTTTCTAGTAACAAAGTCTAGTATTCCTGAGAGAGTGCTTCCTCACGTGTATTTCTCTTCGTGAAGAGAACATGAGAGTCCTAGTTCGCGGTTTAGGGTCTGAAACAGACGTTGTACTAAAACGTGACATCAGGAAGACCTCAGTTCACAGAGGATGCGGGAATCTCTAGCTCGAAACAACAAAACATGTGTACAACCTCATGGTCTAGCAAAAGTTGTTATGGATCACTAGATGTAGACACATAAGACAAACTGTAATGAACGAGGTGTAACAAGTATATAGGCTTGTGGCTGTAGTGACATGGTCACAATTTTTGTGCACCTCCAGGAAGGAAGTGACAACATCGTGATGGTCACGCACAAGAGTTTGAATGAAAAGAAGCCTAAATCTTGGCAAAAGCATTGTAAGAAAGTCGTGTGTTATGTACACCAAGTCATAGGAACTAGCAGACGTGTTTTCGACGAACACACGGTCAAAGCATACCCGGGAAAACACGAAGTCGTTCTGTGGCACCTGTGAACAAGCAAATTTGTCTTCGCTGCACTACTGGCTCGGACTAGCGTCTGACATCTCTCGTCTAACCAAACAGGATGGTCACTAGACAGAGAAGGCATACAATCTTGGATTACATTCACAGGTAGAAGATGCAATTGGGGCTTGCCTCTCAGGTGAATGAAATCCGCTACGGAAAAGCGCTTGTACGACAATTGCTGCAACGTGACGTAAGCATTTCTACAATAATTAAACATGAATACCTAGAGAACCCTATAGTGCATTTATAATTGTGGCGAAAAGCCTATTCCATGAACCCTAAGGCGAATGTAGGGAAAGAAGGTGTTGGACTGTACACTATCTGTGCCTCCTCGGAACGCATAGTGACACCAATAGAAGAGGAATAATGAAATGCCTAACAAAGTCTGGCACGCCTAACGTATTCTATGATGCTGTTGCTGACAAGAATACTTCAAGAAATGCGCTCGTTTGCAGAATTCATAGGGTTTCGCATTCTAGCATACCTGTGCGTCTACGGAATTGTAGTGAACACCTGACGTTCCGCTCCCTGCAGCTGCGGCAAGAAGATTGTTGCGCCGTGTCCTCCTCAAGGCAACAGAGTCTTCATTCCGTTGGGGTTCTTGTCGTCGTTGTCTCCGTTTTGCTCCGTTGCCTTTGTTGCGTACAACAGAAGTGACCTCTCTGGAGAAGAGCGGCCGCAGCGCTGCAACTTCTTTGAATCCGGCAGCAAGTAAGTGACTCTGCACTGCATCGTGCAACGCCTTCTTCGTGTTGTTTCGATGCTCTTTGTACGCAGTAATGGGAACATTGTCGTCAATCAAAGTTAATGAAGTCATCATACTTGGCGGCATAGTATGTGCAATTGCGATATCGAAATCCGTAGTCGCGCGAGTGCGATACTACAGTCGACAACTAAAGTGAGTTCGTCAATGATAATGGTAGCAGCTAGGCTATGCTACCACGTAGGACGTCACTGTACATGTACTATAGTATCGTTTGAAATAGTAAATGCCATTTATACAGTGCCAGTGTATTTGTGGTCCTCCTAATCAAAAGTTCAGTTTGAAAGGGGAAAGTAATGCCTCTATTAAGTTGCTAAACGGCTATCTACAAACCTGTAACTCCCCCTAAATGAGGACCAGAACTGTACACGAAGAAACGGTTGCAGCACATGCGCTTCATGTTCAGAATGTGCGTGTTGCGAACGTGCTGTTCAAGGAAGCAGTTGTCAATGTCTGGAATAGAAGTTGAATCCTCTCTATGCATGTCCTGCAAGGACTATTATTCATTTTAGGTGCATGTGGTCAAATTGAAAATGTGGAATACCTCGCAGTAATAGAGGGTATTGTAACACCTGTATATATAAGGAAATTTAGGTGTTGGCCCATGGCGGAGGCGGAGGATGGATTTAAGGACATTAGAGAAGTCAGACGTGAAGCACAGTATTTGAATCGCGTATTTCGAAAAAGCCTTCCAATACCGCAAACTTGTACAGCACTGCCTGAATTTGAAGAAATTGTGAGAAAACTATGGAGAATTTCAAGTTATAGGGGAACTTGTATATGATTGTATTAAACATATTGTAAGTTTTGCCTCATGACCAGAAAGAAAAAGGGAACGTATGAAGGTAACTTTAAAGGTGTAGTTTGGGTGAAGTACTTGTCATTGTCATTGACACCTAAGAAGTGAATGCAAGCTGCCATGACATTTTCAGTGAGTTCAGTGAGTTCACATCTTAGTAAGATTAGTGAACGGCAGCCCTCATGAAAATCGTCTATGAAAATGGGATACCGACAAAGGTCGACATCTATAATTATTGTTGCCCAGGCTATGGAACATGAAGTCCATGTTCGTGCAACAACATGTTTCGAAGAGAACAACAGTATGTATACGGAAAGTAGAAAGATAGCAAACCATAGGGGAGCCAATGGGAAAACCATGACTATAGCACGAACGATTTCTTTCTTGCGTGCTGTAATTTTGAGTCGTTGTGTAAAGCAAGAATACACATTGAGTACGACGTACTAGTTCCTCAAATTTTGCCTTCTAAAGGAATTTAACCATACATATTCTGTAGTAGACAATATAGGTAGACTTTGTATAGGTGTCATGAAAGGTGTTCAAATACAATTGAAGGGGAAGTACTAATTAATGGTGGACCCCATTCAAGCATTATAAAATTTTGAAGCCATATCTTAGCGGATAGATATTTCTTTGCTTGCTTCGTGCATGTTGTTTGCACGTGAGTGCTACTTTCTATGTTTTCTACAAGAAGTCGTACTTTTAGACATGAACAATAAGTAGGAATTTGGCACAGCACATGAATGAACATGTGAACAGGGATCAAGCATGATTTTATTAATTACAGATGTTGGTCCCAAAAGTAGAGGAAAGCAATTGAAATTGAAACTAGCAGTATATCATTTGCTATGTATGTCTACGACAAAGCATGGAAAGACGTGTTGTTCTTCAATCTTCAACTCTTATGAACAAAGAGAAAGTGTTGAAGTCATTTTTTTCCTGCCAAATTGTGTTGGATAACACGTTCTTGTACTATGTGCACACAAAGGCAGCTGCAATGTCGACAAGTAGAGGTTTGCATGTGCCAATGGAAGATTTAATATTTGAGACGGAAGTGAGGGTGGCTCGGGAAAGGCAATACATGTCGTTTCGTTGTCCTTGTACAAAATGCCATGGAGGCAAAAGGTACAACATACAAGCCATACGGGAGCACCTTCGCCAAAACAAGCGAGATCCATTTCTAATGCATTCTATGTTAGGAGAAGACCCCGAAGGTGGATATCCAAAGGAAGGGATATGGGTGAACGCAGCTGGGGATACAATTCCAACGGAAAATGTTTTTGATGATTGTAGTGTGCAAACGGAGTACGCTGAGCACATGGATCCCTACCACGACATTCAGCAGCAGTTGTTTGATGCGTTTGACGAAGGGGACCGTCTACGTGAAAATATAGCTCAACGTGACGAAAGTATCACTAAAGATGAACCCACGTTAGAGAAGATAGATGCATTCGATGACTTATACGAGCAAGCAACACGTCCTTTACATAGCAGTACTAATGTGAGTGTCATATCGGCGACCATTGTTTTGATAAACATGGTGGTCATACATGGCGTGAGCAATGCCTATGTAGACGAACTACTGAAGTACCTATCGATAGTGTTGCTTCCTACTACCAACAGTCTTCCAGTTAATCACTATGAGGCGAAGAAACTAATCAAGAAATTAGGTCTAAATTACAACATCATACACACATGTCCTGATGGTTGTGTGTTGTACCTTGGGCCCAATGAGCATTTAAGTGAATGCCCCAACACGGCATGTGGCAAGCCTAGATATGTAGAAGGTTCAGAAGTCATTCCCAGAAGAGTGATACGTCACTTCCCTGTTATTCCGAGGTTGTTGCGGATGTATCGTTCTCCAGCAATAGCAGAGCTGCTTCGATTCCATGTAGAGCATCCAAATACAAACAAGGATGTTATGAAATCTGTGGCCAATAGTCCTGCATGGAAGCATGTAGATACAAAAGTGGACCCTCATTTCGCAGAGGACATTCGAAACCTCAGATTTGGAATGTCTCTGGATGGGGTGAATTCTTTCACCCACAACAGTACTAGTCACTCAACTTGGCCAGTGTTGCTCCTCATTTACAACTTGCCTCCATATTTGGTCACGAAGAAGTTCTTCATACAACTCAGTATCCTTGTGTCCGGCAAACTGTCACCCACATGTGAGAACATAGATGTCTTCATATGACTAGTGATTGAAGAGTTTCAACAATTGTGGATTGGAGTGAGTGCCCAGGACTTTTCGAAGCCTATGGGGGCACGCCATTTTAAATTAAGAGGAATCTTGATGTGGACTATATCAGATTACCCAGCATATGGATTGATTTCAAGTTTGTGCACTCATGGATATAAGGCGTGTACAGTGTGTGGCCCAGCAACTGATGCAAGATTGGCAAAATCATGAAACAAAGTCGACTCTGGAAAGAAAGCAAGGGGAAGGAAAATGGTGTATGGTGGTGGCCATAGGTGGACAAGGAAAGGGCATCCGTATCGGAGAGACCTTGAATTTGATGGCAAGGTTGAAAGAAGACTAGCTCCAACAAGGATGACTGCGGAGGAAGCAAGAAGATGTGGTGACAGCTGTGATGTATATATAGCTAACGGAGGTAGGAGAGGTGGAGAAAATGACCTAGTTCACTTGCATGGAGTGAAGCGCAAGAGTGCTCTGAACGACCTCTCATATTGGACGGTGAGAGTATAGCCCTTCTTCTACCACACTGCATGAACATGTCATTGGTCTTGTTAACAACAGCTTTGTAATGTGAAGCACATATCACGAATGCCTCCTCAATTTCCGTAGAAAATATAGCTACACTACTTGTAGGTAATGTTGAAATAGGTACACTATTGTAATTAGAGAGGAGAAAAAAGTATTCATGTTCGTCAACAAATAATACATAAGGTACTCTGTGAACATATAGGACCTCTTGTGCTCTCTATGAAGCAAGAAATGTATTACACAGAACATGAGTGAAAAAGTACTGGACATGATGAAAAGCACAGACAAGAAATGGTATATGTTAGTAGTATTGTCGAGAACAAGCTTCTTATGTTTTCATTCGTGGACTCTGTGGAAAGTGTTATGTCACGATGACACAAAGAGCATCAAGTCACATGTATAGAAGGAGAGCAATACGATTGAATAATGCGGCGTGTTCTTAGACAGAAAAGCATGATTGAAACCAGCCAAAATAGAAGCCTCTAAAAATTAGAGTTACGAAGTAGGAGTTAGATAAATGAAGAAGAATGTTGTTGAAATGCAAGAGCATCTGTATGAAGTGGTTTCTTTTATTGTTTGCAAAGGAGGGAATTGAAGACACAGAATATGACATGCATTTGACAGAGGAAAACATAAGGAGCTCCTAATCTGTGTGGTTTGTCTTTGTAGAAACTACTTATTCGTCACGTGCTAGATCCGATGCACTGTGAGAAAAACCTCTGTGAGAACATGACAAAAACCATATGGGGAACGAAGGACACAATAGGCAGCAGACAAGACATGGAGGCTACGAGCATCCAACAAGACCTGTGGCTACAACCTACTGAAAATGCTCGCAAAGACTTTCACATTCCCGAAGCTCCATACATTTTGAACGCTGCTGAGAGGACGATAGTTATGCAAATTATAAAGTCATTGAAAACTCCCACCAATTATGTTAGTGCCATTCACAAATGCCTGGAAGAGGGAAAGCTACGGTACTTGAAGTCCCATGATTTTCATGTGCTCATGCACCAGGTTTGCACCTTCACAATTTCCACGCATACTTCACAGAGAACAGTGAAGGGAGTTACAATATTAGTGGAGTATGTACATGTAAAGATACAAAGAGAGGGATGGAAATGTTTGAGGTAATGATCGACCATGGGAAGATGTTAGTGCTCTTTCAAACAATAAAATTCTTCATTCTTCAAAACATATTTAATTTCATAGTGATATGAGCTATGTAGCTATGAGTTCCCGTTTGTTTGATAATTGAAATTGACATATTGCATACACACGTGTAGGTACTTCCGTTGGCATTGCGAAATGCATTGAGTGAAGAGGTTCGACAGGCTGTGATGAAAGTTAGTCGAGTATTTCAAAGATTGTGTAGAAGAGAAATAAAGATTTCAGAAAGAGACGCGGACATGATTGATGCTGCTGACGCGTTGTGCTTGTTGGAAAAAGTTTTCCCACCTACCTTTATGGACATAATGTTGCACTTGATGATTCATCTTGTGGAAGAATTGTACATTTGTGGACCCGTGCATTGTCGATGGATGTATCCCATTGAGAGGTATATGAAAACTTTGAAAGAATATGTGAGAACCTATTCCCACCCTGAAGCTAGCATGGCTGAGGGTTATGCTATGTTGGAAACCTTAGGGTATTGCACGGAATACTTGCAACGTTTTCAAGGGACTTGTCGAAGAGTGTGGGATGACAAAGAAGAGCAACGCATGAATGATGAAGTAATGCAAGGAAGTGGTTGGAGAAGACCAATGTCAGACCAATTTTTGCAGTGGGCACACAATTTTGTGTTGTCCAACTCAGGGGACCTAGAGGAATGGAGACAGTGAGTGGGGAAGTGTTGTCTAGTTGTTTGATTGAAGGAACCTAATTGTACTAGGAGATGTACAATTTCTGTTAGGATATATAGAAGGCTTGCAGAAGCATTACACCATGTAGGATTCAGTTGTTGCTTTTGCCTAACAATCTCATGTTTTCTATTTCGGTCTCACTGAAAGTGAATGTCCTCATAGACCACATACAAGGTGATGTGAAAATGTTTGGAACATACCTTTGTTTGAGGCATGTTAGATTGATGTGGACATGATCCATTGTCTCCTGTCAATAGTCCTGTTGTTAATACCGTGCAATGTGTTTTGCACTGTGAAATAGACAATATATAGAGGCCTATGAAGAAAGGATTGGAAAGCGTGCAGAATTCGCCCGCACCTACGGTCGTCAACATGGCCGCAGTAGCACAATCAAATACCCCGATGAATTTCAGAATCTGCCTGAATTTTCGGAGTGGTTGGAAGCAGCAGTTCAAAACGCTTGTAGTGGACCAAGAAAGCCATCAGTAGATGTCATTGAAGCCTCTAAGTTCCTAGAGAAAGTGGCTACATCTTATAGAGCCATGTATGCGCATGGAATGCATTTGCGGGTGAAAAGTGCTGAGGAGGACAAACTTACTTGTGACAGTGGGATTGCGGCGTCTATATACCTCTACAAAAAAGGGAGAGGTGTTCGTAAGCAAGGAAGTTGGGAAAGCGCAGAGTTTGTGGGGTGGATTCAAGAGATTCTAGAGTTGGACTATCGAAGCCATTGTTGCGTTGTACTAGTTTGTGCATGGGTGCCAGCTAAGTTTGGTGCAACAAATGCAAATGTAGTGCGAGACAAGTATGGATTCACTATAGCTAATTTCTCAGTGCAAATGTCTTTGGGAGCTACTTCGTTTGCTTTTCCAACCCAATGCCAACAAGTTTTTTATTCTGATGATATTGAAAGAAGTCGAAGTAATGGAGGGGACTGGAAGGTTGTTTGTGGAACTGAAGTGAGAGGCCGACGTGGTGATTCCAATGTTACGAAGCCACACCTTGACATTCTAGCACCAGGCAGAGATTCCGACTTTGAGGGTTTGCAAATTCTATAGCCAACACAACGGGTATGACTTCCTATTTGTAGAATTAGCAAACCATTTTGGCATCACTAAGGGTATTGCTATCATGTCTACTATTCGCAGCAGAGATAGATTATTGTTACAAATGCCTATTGTACAAGCTCATAAGGGAAGAAACCAATAGTGCTATTCAGAAATTCCATGTGCTTCCTACGATATGTTGCATGTTTTTCATATTCATATTCATGATGTTTGGACAGGCGGCAGTAATTTGCAAAGACTGGAAGCGTCAACGCTGAATTTGCAAGAAGACGAGGTAGTCAATGTATGTTGAACATACTGAACTTTCTTCAAGACTCTTGAAATCATGAGCATCAGATTTTGCTCATGGAAAGTAAGCAACATACATTGAAGTGGAGAACAAGGTGCATCCGTGTACAAGAAAAGACGACAGGCTGCAATTAGGAATACTGTATGCAAGCGTGAGATCTTGTACTCAGAAAATGTTATGGGTGGGTGAATAAATATGTGCTAAGTCAGTGGCTACGTGACACAGATGGTGACATGTTCTTATGGGGACAAAGTTGTCTTTCCCGCTAGGAAGAATGAAAATGTTGAATATGAACATGAAGTTGTACTAAACCGACTTGCAGTTCTAAAAATGTCCCCAATGCACGTATTGTAGCCTTCCCTCCGTAACCATGGAAGTGCTCATTCAATTCTAAAGAAAGTACGTAAATTTCATTCAAATAAGTACATACTTGAGAGCAATTTGGTGAAACCAGTCAATGTGAAGCAAGATGTATTGAGTATAAGAACTTCGTCATGTCCTTAAAGTATTTTTTCATACTTCTACAACATACGAATACATTAGGTTCAAAGTGAGTCATGCACATATTTAACAGAACAGAGCCCCAAGAAATAAGCGCTTCATACAAGAATACAAAAATTGACATGACTATGCTACCCCGCACATAGCATATATATATGAAAAATAGCACTATTTCCAATTGATAAACATGTGCATTTGCCAGCACATGAACTATACGTAGCCATTGAGCTGTCATATTTTCATTCCTCCTCGTATTTGATGTACAACAGACCGCAATCAATGAAAAAGACAACTTCAATAAAGAACTGCGCTGTCAGTTGCTTCTGCAGAAGCAAAAAGGCATCCACGTTGTCTTCCACGTAGACATACACATCTCATTCTATAATGTACATAGCATGTTGGGAATCATATGTTTGGCCGAACAGAATGTTTGTTATTTTGAACATGAATCGAAAACATAAAACTGCAGGAGACAATGCAACGTTCAAGCCAATGCAACCTGTTATCATCCACATGGTGGTCAACACAAAATTCAAGCTTCCCTGTAGCAACCCTATGGAATTCTTTGTCTAACACGAAAACATTGGACAATTGTATGGATTTCAACGTCGTTTTCTTCTAGTGAGAGTAGTTGACAATTAGTGCATATTACTAAATTGTCAGTAACTGCTTGTACATTAGGTAGTAAGTGGACTTGCCATATTTAGAATTCTGACAATCATAAGAAAAAGTCAGAACATAGTAAAGCTAGCATGAAATTGTAGACTCTCAACAATAGAAATTGTACGTGCCACTTTGAAGGTTTTGTGCATGGATTTCTTAGGCCTTTTTTTGCACTTCATATAGGCTACCTAAGAATGAGCAAAGAAATTAGTAGTTGTCTTGTACTGATGATTCCTAGGAATTTAATTTTGTGAAAGACTTGTTTGGATTTTTTAAGTTCCTTCGAAGCCATGGGAGTTGAATTATAATTTTCTTGTGTTTACATGGAAATAGAGAGCGAACACGTGAGAAGAAATAGAAGGCAACTAGACGGAAAAGTACCTTGTGACCAACAATTCTATACGATTGACAGAAGAGAATTTGAATGGAAGCATTTGGGAGTCTAGTGGTGTTCAATGCCATTGGAAGTTCCGTGGTTGCAACAGAACAAAGGACCAGAGGGGAAAGATTGACACGTGTGGTACGAGCAAGACTTTTCCAAGAAGAAGACCATGTACCTAGCAATGAGGTATCGCACACTACGAATGGGATGGTGCAACTTTTGGGGAATGATGGAAATGTTGTGGGATTCGGTGTGGTGGATACAACCTTTGCATGTGGTGATGAACTTCATCAACTAAAGTTACGTCCATTTGAAGTTGCAGTTCGTGTTACACATGCCCTGAATGAAAGAGAATGGATTGGAGAGGTGGTGGGGAAGATGCTCATAGATTGCTTGGATAAGGTCATCAGGTGGCGTCGATCTTCAATCCGTTGGGCACGCCCTTCGGAAGTGAGAACAACAGGCACTATTGGAAATGAAAGACAAAATTTTTCCTTTCCTCCTATTGCAGCACCGGAATTTGATTTTCATGACGTGGAGGAGAGTCCTAGTGCTTCAAATGCGACCCTGCTAAGCCATGGTGAAAGAAGTACAGCTGAACGGAGTTCGCCTATGACACAAGAATCTGAAGCTAGTACTCATGATGTAACCGAATTACGAGGAATGCCTACACATGCATCGAAGAGGAGGTATTCAATGACAAATCGGAGGGCAAGGGTGAGAAGACCAAGAGAGCGAGGGGAGTCAACTGGTGAGAAAGTCACTTTTGAAAGTGTATTATGTGCGAAGGATAGAGGATCTTGTAAACACAATTGCTTATGTGATGTTGACGCAAAATACATTTTGGATCAATGGTATATGGCATGGGGTCAGAAGTATGAAGCAAGGGCAACATGGATAATGCAGATGCTCAATGCCTTCTACACTCGCACTGAGGAGCACACAAGGGACAAGTATGTGACAAAATTAGATGGTAGAGTGGTTTGCAATGCTTGCTTCGCCGCAGCGTTGGGTTATTCTCAAAGGCGTTTTAAGCAGTTGAAGACATCGCATAATATATATGGTAGAGTGGCAGCTGTTCATGGAAACACATGTCAAGGGAGGGAAAGTGCGAAAATGTTAGTTGCTAGGGAAAGCCTTGATGTTTTTGTGAACAAAGCTGGATGTCAGCAACCCCATCGATCGATGCGAAGGAAGAAGGACAATACAGTGTTACCATTGATTTTGTTGCCTATGAATACAACCAAGTTGGATGTCTTTCGGTATGTGAACGAAGAAGTGAAGAAACTAGTGGATGGGACTGAATTGTCCATGAGCTCATTTCGTCGTCTTTGGTGGAAGGAGTTCCCACATGTGCAGATTCCTCCATTCTCAAGATTCTCAAAGTGTTACCATTGTTGGGAGTATAAGTGTGGAATGGAATCCACCACAAATGTAGCAACGAAGGTGAAGATCAAAGAATTGTACATTGTGCACATTCAAATTCAAATGGAAGAGAGAAGAGATTATTGGTTGTTCAAGAGATCTGCGATGATCACTCCGGACATTTTCATGTGTTTGATTGTGGATGGTATGGATCAAAATACAACCATGATACCAAAGATGAGGCAATCTGTGAAGAATATTGAATCTCGATTTGTGAAGACTCATCTTTGTGGCATCCTAGTACATGGGATTGGACTATACGTGGATGTGTGGATAGATGCACACCACAAGCATGATAGCAATCAAGTCATAACGTTAGTTGTGAATGTACTATGTGACGTGAAGCGCAGGAAAGGATCATTGCCACCGACATTGAGGATTCAAGCTGATTACACCACAAGGGAGAACAAAAACATCTACATGTTTGGCATGTGTGCCGCACTAGTTGGGCTTGGTTTTTTCAAGGAAGTTCATCTTTGTTTTTTGATAGTGGGACACACCCACAAGGACATTGATCAAAGATTCAGTGTAATTTCAAACGTCCTTAAGAGGAGAGACATAGATACACTGGAGGAGATGTTGCAGTTGGTGGAGAAAGGGACATCCTATACTAAGGCTTTTACAAGTGCTCGCAAGCTTGAACACGTTCGTGATTGGAAGGCATTTATCACACCTCATTTGCTACGGGGTGGGGATCAATTGACAAGCATAACATTTCCACACCATATGAGGTTTTATGTGGAAAATGGGTTGGTCCGTGTGCAACACAAACATTTCAGTTCTGATGAGTGGGGCCCATCAAATGGACATTTGTGTTTGAACTCACTACCAAGTTTAACACAAAAACCAGACCTTGCCAAGGTGTTTGCAGCTGATCATAGAGAATTGAAAGCATTAGACGAGTTCATTGCATATAAACAGAAGTTAATATTGAGAGGCGCGGACCGGATGAAGAACATGGAAGTTGTGGACAAAACAAATGCATTCAAGGATTATCTTGAAGATTTTCCACAGCAAAATAGAAAAGGGGCCTGTGATTTACCGTTTTGGCCGAGCGATATATTGAACGAGAGCGAGGATGGCAATGTTGTTTCGAATGTGGAAGAAGAAGGTATAAATTCAAGTATCTCTGCAAATGCAGATGGAAACACAACAAGGACTATAGTTGTAGACTTGATAATGGCAACAATGCCTAATCCAGAGAGGAGGGGGTATTTTGGACCGCGAAGGGATAGACCCCCACAAGAAGTATCCCAAAGAGTGACTGGAGGGAGGAATAGAGTCGGAAGTCATCATACTGGAGTAGAAACAATACAAGATGCAAATGACGATCCTTTTCCTCCATTCAATCTAGAGAATGACATTGTCATAGGCCAGTTTGTGACACTAACTGTGCAGTTGAGGGAAATAAGAGGAGGAGTACCTTTCTACATAGGAAAGGTATTGGAATTTGGTCAGGGGAGGTGGGCCTCAAAGATGAAAGTCCTGTGGTATTGGCCTTCTTTGAGATCTGGAGTAGAAGAAGAAGCAGGTAGTAATAGAGTGAGGTACACAAATTGCATGGAATCCACATGGATACCGTCTGGGGAGAGGTTTGCTTGGATTGAAAAGGAAGCTGCTATATATTCATGGATGGATGTTCCTCATCGAGGTAGAATTGGTCACGTAGTAGTGTCCAATATTGTTGTGCACGGTGTACAAACGGAGGAGACAATGATCATTCCAATAGAGGCTAAACTGCATCTTGTGGAGTACATGGCAATGCAGATGGAGGACCTCGATAATGAACGTCTACAAAATGATTTGAATATGTACTAGAGAAGTACCATGTTATGTAGTGTGTTATAGACCTTCTAGTAGTAGGTGTGTAGAAGTACTTCAATGTGAAGTGCATAATAATTAACATTATGAGTAGCGTGGATTGAAAAGTGTATGGGTTTTTTATGAAGTAATTGAAATTTTGGAGCAATTTGATGGTTATTCTTTGAACAATTTTTCCTGCAAAGAGTTAATGATATTTTGAAAAATTACCCCCCCCCCAATATTTGAAACTGTCTGTTTTATATGGCGTACGAGCCAAGTGCAATATCGCACCTTCTAAGTGCAAAAATGCCTAATTCTGTCTGTTAGGCCCAAAACGGCCCTCCGGACCCCCCCAAAATCCTCTAATGCGGAGATCTAAAGGTTCAAAGTTGGTGCTCATACGAGTTAGGAATATTCTCAAAAAATTTTAATGTCATCACACTTGTGAAATATATGCAAAATTGTATGATTGTAGGCATAGGTTTGGCAAAAATTGCATACACTAGCATTTTTTCCATCAAAGAATTTTTCATTCAAATGACCTTTGATAAAAAATCTGAAGGATGGATACATAGATGTGCATTTACTTGACCATAAGGAATGATCCTTGCAAGAATATAACAAAATCTCATAGTGTAGTGCCAAAAATTTAGTGACAATGTTCTGAGTATGGTTCACTATTTGGGTTAGCCTTCAAATTCTATGGAACTCATCCCTTTTGTTTTGGCTCTAACCAATTTTCGGAGATTCCCTACCACCCAAAATCTTTGACATGGAGAGCCCCAAAAGAGGAGAAATGGATGGAGATGGCTTTTGAGGTGACTTGCTATAGCCCTTGATCCATTTTACAGTGATTATGGATCCGTGCCCTCAGATTCGCCCCTCACCATTTGGACAAGATTAAAAAATTTCAGCCCTAGTGTAAATGCTTGTACCTATTGTGCCCTGAAATCAAACAAAACTACTTCTCCCCTAATAACTTTTTTTCCATAAATCACATGAGTTTGAAATTTTTTTACCCTTTGAAGATATTCCTTGGGCATACATCCTCTCAAATTTTCATGAACAAATATGCATTATTTTGCAAGTAGTGGCTTGACCATAATTGCTATGTTGCTAGAAAATCATTGTTTGGTCCTTTAGGGATTAAATTCAAATTGTAAAGAATTTTGGAAGCCTAGAGTTGGCTTGCACCCATCTCCAACACATAGGGTCTTCCATAACTACTCATCCAAACACTAATTTGGCTCTCAAAACCAAACACATGGGGCATGACTGTGATGGCTAAAAGACGGTTGGAAACCAAGAAACTAATGGTTACAAATTAGTCAAATCTCTATTGAATTTTCCAATACCTATACATTGGTCATGAGGTCTAGTTGGTTCTATCATACATCACCTCCTCCAACTACAATGCATCATATGAAGACAAAAAAACTCAATATTGTTGAATATACACACTACCCTTCTCCCTCACCAGGGATTGTATTGCACAAGTTTTAGAAAAAGTGATTTACTTTGGGTTTTTTCTTCAAATAACCCCATCTGGGCATTTGTCCAAGCCTCCAACCCTATAAAGCTAAAATGCAATTGATGGAGACCAGAGGTCTGCCTAGAAGGGAGCCTACATTCTCACTATAGTAAAGAGCATTTGGACCATCTAGTTTGGGAGGTCCAAAAGTGTGAGCCCCCAATTTGTCACCAAGGACTCATTGGTTTTTTTTTTGGATTTTGTTATTTTGAGTATAGTTTTATATAGAAAGGCCCCCCAAAAGTGAAGAACCAAAATAGGCATGTTACATACTAATATAGCATTTAGTCTAAAACTAGAATATTATAGTTAGAATACCCAAAACCACTTGTACATAGGTAAGAACTAGACTAATCGTGATAAATTGAAGAATTATGTGTTATTGGCACAACTGGCTCAAACTTTGCATGGGAGAAACATCTCTAGGCTAAAATTGATCGAGGAAATCCAAAGAGGTATTTAGGTCAATTCCGACGATAGGTTCCAGTTTCCCTATTCCATAGATGAAATAGCGAACTCCCAATTGTTGGCTTGCATTAGTTAAATATGCCAAGATAGAATCGTAGAGGGATCTACGGCTGAAGGAGGGTGAAATTAGATTAAAATCACGCTTGGGACTCATGAGCCCCCAATTCATCACCAGAAACTTTTTATTTTATTTTATTTTTATTGTATTTTGTCATTTTGAGAGTAGTTTTATATAAAAAGCCCCCCAAAGAGTATAGAACCAAAATAGATATGTCACATACAAATATAGTATTTGATCTATAATTAGAATATTATAACTAGAATGCCCTAAATCAGAACTTGTTCATAGGTTAGAACCCTACTAATCGTGGTAAATTGGTAGATTATGTGTTTTAGGTACATGAGGCTAAAACTCTGTATAGGAAAGACATCTCGAGGTTAATATTGGTCAAGGGGACCCGAGTTAGGCATTTAGTTTAGTTCCCGGAGATAGGTTCGAGTTTCCCCATTCCATTGATGAAATAGCGGAATCCCAGTTATCGGCTTGCATGTGTTAAAAATATCAAGACGGGACCATGGAGGATTCTATGGTCAAAGGATGTTGATTTCAAGTTAAAATCACACCAAGGACTCAACAGCAAAGTCAGTTTACTAAGATTCCCTCTAGTGTGAAAGATTCCTTGACCACTAATAGTTAAACAAGGGGGTGGATTTTATCCCCCCTAGGCCGATGTGTAGAGTAAGAATATGAGCTACACATGTGTTGTAGGATTCCATGAGAGGTTCCACAAAAAGTTTCAAAATTTTCTGATAGTCAAAAGATGCCTTTGCAGACGATCAACTACCCAAACATACGATGGGAATTTTCTAGGAATTACCTAGGTGACAATAAAATCTCACTAAAAATCAAAATAGCTTTCATTATGTTCATAAGATGCCCCAACAAGTTTCAGGACATCTCAGTAGTCAAAAGTACTCGAACCTGCGAAATTCCCCGATAATCGATATAATTTAAAGTTTACAGCACAATTGACCAACAAAGCAAGAGCTTACAGAAGCGGAACGAGGTCAAAGATAGGTCTTTCATTACTCCCCCATATCTACTTAGGAGCCTAGGCTAGTTACTTTTATTAAAAAAGTCAAACTCCGAAAGTTGAGTTTTTACCCGGTTTTGGCGTTAAGTTGGCACTAGTTTTCGTTGAAATTTTGGAGTTAGGAAAAGGGGTGGAGACTTCAAATAGCCTAAAAATGGATTGTTGAAGCCAATGGCACAATCCATTTGTGATTTGAAGTTAATCTCCAAAAGTTAGGTTTAGGGACTATTGTAGAAAGTGGAAACCCTTGAGGATGAGGATGAAAATTCAAAGTGATAGGGTTACCTTAGATGAATGAGAGGAGGTGGGTGTCTGGGAAAGAGTATAAAAAGGCACCCCTTCTCCTCTCAACTCACCTCCATTTGTTGTATTTGGATCTATTGTGTCCAACTTATGTTGGAATTGTGGCATTTTAAGCCAAAGACCTTGGAATGGTGTTTTCGAGGTACTTTTGGAATGTTTTTGTTCTTTCTTTAGCTTCGTCTAGATCTTATGGGTCCCTTGCATTTAGAGTCTGTCGCCCTAGTCACCTTAGATCACTTTGAGTTTGGAGGGTGTGCTGCTATTAGCTTTCAAAAAGTTGTGGTTGCATTATCCTATGAGGGAGTCATTTGCCTTCTTTCATATCTTGCCTTCATATTAATCGTAGAGCATCCCCCTATAGGATGATTGCAAGAAACACTTCATGTTTTTGGCTCATAAACCCAATTTCTGGTTGTAAGCCTAGCTGTAGCATGGACTATTATCAATTTCGTGTGTCATCAAGTGCTTGTGAATCTCAACCGTCGATTTAGATAGCCTATAGATCTAAACAATTGATTCAATACTATACAATACTATATAGTACTATAGACTACTATGAAGTATTATAGACTACTATGGAGTACTATAAAAGCCATTGGGAGCATAAAATAATAGAAAAGGGGTCTATGGACTTTACATTTTTAGTAATTAAAAAAAATTTAAAAAATTCCCCCTAAAAAAATATTTTTGTAGACAAGCCTACTCTCACATTGCACCAAAAATTTCTTCAAGGAAAATTTTCTCTTGTCTGAAAAATGTGCGCAAACAACTATCACTTTGGCCCTATGTAGACACCTCATGCAAAGGTTTTTTGCAAAAAACTCTCCGTCTCTCATTGGAATGCGAGTACACCTCTAGCTTCTCCAATTTGTGGCTTCCATTTCGCATTTTTGGGTACAACTTTGGACCCCAAACCCCCAAATGGCCAAGGTAGACATCCAATTGGGGGCACCTTAAGAATAATAAAGTAATTTTTAAAAAAAAATTAAAGAATGTGTGAAACTTTTATATGTACCTTCATTCCAAATTTCAAGACAAACGGACTTACGATGCAAAAGTTATGACAAAAAAAAACACTTGTTTCAAGGCAAGGGGACAAAAAATAGGACAAGTATTTCCTTGCAATCATCCTATTTGACTTGGTGATGTCACTTTGGAGGGACTTTAGATCAAGTTTTTCATTGCGCTAACCCTTGGATTTTAAGTGTTCGTTGTCCCTCACATTTAGCTTTATGGCTAAGAAGTTGGGGCTAAGCATGTGTAAAGTTGTAGATCCCTCCAAGATGGCGAAGCTTTGAATCCTTGAGGGGTGGAAGAGTCTTAGATGTGTGTTAAAATCACTCCATGGGCAAACTTCAAACCCCCATGGTTTCCATATCCAAAGTTTAGTTCCGAAAATGTGTTTGGGAATGACCAAAATTTAACACCCAAAAGAAAATAGGAAATAGAAGTTTAAGTTGAGTATAAAGAATGACTGGCAAGAGTGAGTGAGAATATCCTCAGTTGATCATACATACCCGCACATGCCACAACTCTGAGGTATAGCCCCCGCTTTTACTAATACAAAATTATAAAAAAAATATAGGAAAAGAGGGGGGCCCAACGACTGGCAAAACACCATAGCACCCTTCAAACACTCAACAATCACCAAAAGCACCGCTAGCAAGCAACCACGGCCAATAGGGTTGGGTACCGGCAGTGGAAGTACATCAAGGGAGTCAAGGGTTTTGGTAGGGAGGTGGAGGTGCTCCAAGGGAGTTGGGGTTTTAGTAGGGGAGTTGGGTTTTTAGTAGGGGAGTTGGGGTTTTCTCTAGGGAAATCGGGGTTCCATCTAGGAGAAGTCTTGGGGAGGGGTAGAACCAAGGTGCAACCAATGAAACCTAATCACCCCCCAAGACAAGGATTGGAATGGGGAATCCAACTCCCCGTCCCCTACCAACACCAACAAGCGAAAAAGAAGGGATAGGAGCATCATATGAGGACTAACATGATAGAGGATGGAGTCCAAGAGAGGATTAGTGAGAAGAATAAGAAAAGGAAGGAAAACAACAAGGTTAACTAGGAGTGGCTTCATAGGTTGAGATAAGGGAAAAAATGCCTTTCTTGAATTTTCAACCACATGATTAGAAGTAGGTGATGATTGAGATGCTAGACATAAGAGGTAATTCAAGGCGTAAGAGACAATGATGCAACCTTAATTTTGCCTAGAACCGTGGAACAAGGGTAGTTGGGCCACTTCAAGGACGGAAGAGGCATAGGGTAGAAAGAAAAGAAGACAAAGGAGAAGAAAAAAAGAGGGGTTAACCCACCATTGTATTACCCACTACTTTATTAAAGACGGCAACCAATTGCATCATCTCACGAGAGTTCATGGTGGAAGAAGTACCCCCGGGAGGCATGATCAATGACATTAGCATAGAGATATGAAACCAAGCCCCCTTGAGCTTCCCAACCTCCCTAATTATAAACTACTTGCCCTAGCCGAGGCCTATCCTCAAGTCAGACCATTAATATTAGAAGTTATGTCGTCTTCGAGTGCAAAACCTTAGAGAGGAAGTTCATAACTCTCAAAAAACCTAAGACACACCCAAATCATAGTAAAAATGAGAAAATTATCACTAGATGAAGGTTATGATCAAATTGGATGAAAAGTAGTTAGACTTAAAATCTTGGAACGAATGGAGAGGATTAAAAAAGGACATTAATTGGAATCCACAATTAGAGGAAAAAGTCGATTCCAAATTGTAGATTAGAAGAAACTAGTGCATGAAGTTTTCAGTACCAACTAGCGGTAAAAGCCTTATCCATCAAGAACTTTTAGTAGGGAAGTTGGACCAACAAGTGTCTTACCAATATCGAAAGCTAGAATCAGGGGCAAAAAGAAGAGAAGTAGAAAATTCCTTAAAAATAGAAAATCACCGGAATTTGACCCAAAACTTCAACACCAGAAAGACTAATAAAAAACTTAAAAGTTCGAGTAGAGTAAAGAAGATAGGATTGTAGACTTGTAGAGTAAGATAAAGGGAGATTGTAAGGCCCCCTCGCTTTGAAAAAGACCAGAAATCCAAGAAGATACGAAAGGATGAAGTTTAGCATAGGCTTGGATGAAATGTTTGTAGAAGTGTCCAATTGAGGCCAAACTCTATATTTAGGTAGAGACAAGCCTCTTAAACAACTCCAAGAAATTTCAAGTCATATTGAATTAAGGAACTAGACCTAAGTCATGGATGAAGCTTGATGAACCAACTAGTGGTCAAACCATGGTTGTTCGGCCGAACAACTCGACAACACGACAAACACGACGTCCAACACGTCTAGTAGACCCCCTTGTCCGTCTAATAAAGTCAACTTTAAGGTTGACTTTCTAATAAAACACTTTCTATTTCCAATCTTGACATATTTGAGTTTCATTTTATTGAAGTGTCTCAATTTAATAATCACTTATTACATTCTTAATTATGGATCATAAATAACATGAGATTTCAAATTATCTCTGCTGTTAGGATAAGGCTTTATTCGTCAAAATTGTCATGTATACACGACACTCATCTTGTACGACACACGACATCAGACGAACAACTCGACACCCAACCCCAAAATGTGTTCGACAGAACAACCCTGGGTCAAACTTCATCCGCCTATAACTTTGGCTAGGAGAGTCGGATAGGATCAAGTTTTACGTTTTTAGAAGGCAAAAGGAATCCTCTAGAGGGTTTTGAGGTCAGTTCCTCCTTTACTTGAGTTACATCCAAAACCACAGTGGCCCAATCCACACGGTCAATTATCATTGTGGTTGCAATAGAAGTTAGACTTTGGTGATTTTTGCACATTTGGGTACATTTAGGAAATTAGAAAAGATCCATTGCTTGGAAGGCACAATGGACCTTGCTCAAACAGCCCCGAATAGGAGTCATTTAGTCAAACCTCCAAGAACAAGGTTGTACTCGTGATTTACCAAGGGTGGGTAAATTGGCACTCACAATTCTCAAAGAGCCTAATGGCAACTAGCTCTAAAAGAGAAATACATACTTGGAGGGTCTCCTAGAGATTCTTGTTTTAACCCCTAAAGGACCATTGTTCCTTTGAGGGACAAAATGGATTTTGAGTAGGTTTCTATGACCTCTATTCTTAGTGAAACTTTCTGAAACTTCTTTATTAGATAGAAAAACTTATTAGTTTCATAGGAATATACTTTTTATTTCAATTGGTGCCCAAGAGCAAAAGTTATGGTACAAAATGTCCAAGTTTCAACTCAGTGAATAGAAAAATAATCCACAAAATATTAAATTAAAATTGATTTTTGATTCTTATAGATTATATTTTTGTCAACATGTGAAGCATTCATTCATTCCACTTGGATTAGTGATGTGAAAGTTACGAACAATCTTGTTTTGGGGGGAATACAAGCATCTTCTTGAAAAAATAACTTATAGGATTCATTTTATAATGCAATTCTTACAATTCTAAAAGAAAATTGTTTGACAAGGTTAAGTTTGCTTGCTAGAACAATCTCATTGTTGGTATTATTGGGTTTCAATCCCATCTTGGAGTTATATAATTGATTTAGTTTTTCTTATAATCTTGGATCTACTTCTACTTAATAATTTTTTAAAGAATGAAAGTCAAGATTTTATTTTTGAATTTTATTTCTTAGAAATTCAATTCTTCAACACAAATTTAATCCAAAGTCCATAGTGCAAAAATTCAACAAAAGGTGATCAAAATCATTTGAAATTGTAGGCCAATGTTCAAAAAATCATTTTAAAAAAACCTTTGAATGCTAATATCTTCAAATCTGTATGGTCAAACTTCATGAAATTTTTATCACTTGGTCTCATACACACAAAATATAAGATCATAAGGTTTAATTAAATTTTTTTTTCTTGGATGAGCGCAATAGAAAAGGTAGTTTTGGGTGGTTTTGGAAAAAAATAAATGGCCTTGGTCTTGCAAGGGTTAACCCCTAAAGTTCCTTGACTATGTTTTCACCAAAAAAGTTCGAAAACTGCCATTTTTAGCAAAAAAACAAATTTAAGAAAAAAACACATTTTTGAACACATGTAACCGTAGGATCTTGTATTAAGTTGTTTCGAAAAGATGTGGAAAAAATTTCAGAAATTTCCACCGTGTGGATTGGAAGATATTAACACAGTGGTGCTATTCTATGAGCATGCGAGCATGAGCCTATGAGCGTTGAGCAGGGATTTTGTGAGCGTTGAGCATCAGAATTTGAAAAAGTAGTTAAAAACTCAATAAAAGTAGTAAAAAACATACAATTCGAAGATTTCGGGCAAAATCTTCTATTTTGTGTAAATTATTGGAACTATTTATGTAGACCTATTACTGTGGACTTATGACTGTGGATATATACTATTTGTATTAGAATTGTTATTTGGAATTTTGCCTACATTACTAAAAGTATACATTGTGAAGACAAAAAACTCAATTGTTGTAAAAGATGAACATGATGGAAATAAGGTAGTATATAAAATATTCCAATGGGTTACAATATTTGACAAAAGAGAACTTCATACTTCTGTAACTACAAGTGTAATTGTAGTCTAAAGTCTCTTAGTCTCAGATATGAACTACTCAGAGATTCTTGGACTTCTAGGGATTCTGGGGCCCCTCCTGTGAAACGTTGATGATACCGGCCTTAAGGAGGAGGCACTTCACTTCATTGAAGCTGAAGCTTGGAGAATGTATGAACTTGTCTTCCATCGGGTTCATCTTGCAGAAGTAACGAAATAAGTAATAAAGATGTTTGCAATTAACATACTGCTGGTGTCCACCAATTGCTGAGACAGCCATGTCCACAAAATCAAGACAAGTGCACTCTGAGTACATGCCAAGGGTGATTTGATAAACTTTATGCATGGGCTCCATTCCAGATTGAAGGGAGATTATAGCTCCAAGTCCAGGAAAGGGGAGCATGGTAACTCCTAGAATCATTCCTTTCACATTCCCTGCACTCTCCCACTTATTGCGATGCTCTGCAGTAGGAGCATTTGCAATACGTCTAATGGGCTTGCTCCTTCGAGTTGTCGGATAGGTGTCCGCATGCAACGGGCTAGGGTGATCATAAAGGATTGCCTCGAATATGTTTGACATCGTGAATAATCGTCGAGGTGACATAGGTGGTCGCTCTTGGAGTTGAAAGCCAGCCTCTTGCAAAAGAACTGTTTCTTGGCGACTTAGACTAGTGCCTGTCAGTACTGGCCAAAAGTCTGGTACTTGAGGCCAATCAATCACCCAAGCACGTTTAGATCCTTGAACACAACGGTGAATATCATCTGGGCAGAACCAAAAATCTGTCACAATTTCCTTATTCCCGCCATATTGTTTCTTTCTACCGCGATATGTTGGAGTAGGAGTACCTTTACATCCCTTTGCAATTTTGGCAACGTAGCGGATGTTTGATCCTCGTTGTTGAGCGTGACATTTGCAACTAGACTTGTAAGATAGTCTCGCAATATGCCATTGCGAAGTGTCACAGTCACTCTCCAATGTAGTTGTGACATGTGGTACGTTCTCAGAGTTACGGAGCTTATCAAATGTATCTGAGGCCTCTACATGTGTGTGTGTAGATCTGGTCATGACACGTGGTTGAGAGAAGTTGACTTTGTCTGGCCGATGGGAGTCACCATCCGATCCAATGGGAAGGTCAAGCTTGCGCTTACTACTCCCAAAAATCTCTTCGCCTTCCAAGTGGGGAATACAAGTTCCAACATCCGTTGCTCCGGGAAGGACATTCAATGCTTCTGCGATTTTCTTTGGGTCACCACTACGCCTAGTGCCTCTTAACTTCAGCTCTTCTTTAGATGGTCCTGACCTTGATGTTTTGCCGTTGAGGAATGATGGATAATTCATCATTTGCATAAAGGCTCGAATGCAGTCATCACAAGTGGCGGCAAACAAATCATTACCTCGATTACCCGACTACTGCAACCATTTGTTATGGATTGTTTCGGATAAGTTACATGATGGCATGTCTGCCATTTCCTCAACACTCAAATCCTGCATGAGAAAACTATAGTGAGTCTTACAATGTAATTTGTGAAAATTCTTTGACTGTTAGAAATTTGGGGCTTTGAAGAGCTCTGCAAGTGAAGATCTCATTAGTAGGCAGTTAAGGCACCTCTCGGCCCCGAGAGGTAACTAACCCCTTCACAAGTTTGATCCAAAAATTGCCCTAGGCTTTGAAGAGTGCTACATTTTGGGATCTCTTGAACATGTGGTCGAACCACCTCTTAGCTAGAGCCTAGAGAGGAAAATGAACCCTTCACAAATTTGATCCCTATATCTCTCTATAGTAATAATTTATGAATAGAAAAATACATTCGTAATAAAAAGTGAATAATAAGGATAAAAGCATTAAAACTTAAAGAACATGGTTGAACATACCATTTGCATAAAACCTCCCCATTGGCGATATCGGAAATGCCAAAAAGCAAGCCACAACTCCAATTCCCCCATAGCATCTTCTGAGGCCGCACCAAATGATAACCACCAAGATCGAATGGCCAAGTATCGTGTCTCTGCTTCCTCCATAGTGTTTGAGTCCTTGTATTGCTTGCACAGACGAGTATGTTGGTGTTGCATATCCGGTTTAATGAGCTTCTGTGTATGTTGATGCAGTGAGGTACTCCAATGCAAAAGACACGTTCGCTCACGATTCAGCATCTCATCTTTGGTATTTCCCGTACCGTATACAATGCGAACGGCATTCCAATTCGCTTGTGCACTATCTGCCATAAAGCCCTTAAAGTTTGGATTCTCCACACCATTGCGTCTCATAACATCATTTAGTGATTTCCACATGATGCATTGGACTTCTATATCTTCAGATTGCATGTCACAAACTGCAATTGTCATGACCTTCCTGCATCCAGTGTCATACACATGGCAAGCCATGGTGGTCCAATCTTTTACCCGTTTTACATGGTCAAACCTGAGCCACGCATTCTCCAGATCTCCTCCGGGCTGCATGCGCTTCACCAAGTCCACTCCACTACCAGGACCTTCTACCAACATCTTGAACAAGTATACCTTTTCTTTACCTTGTCCACGAAAAACGCTATCATGAATGTATTCAAACTTTAAGTTTCGCTTCATATTCATAATGCTACCTATGAGACCACCTTTTCCAGTGCTACGAAATGAAGAAATAGTATTACGTATGTTTGGGGAACTTAATCTCTGAAACCTATCCATCACATCATCTAGCGACTTTCCTTGCAACATCTCCTTAGGGCCATCACCATTGTATATAAGGTGGTTGTCTAGAAATTGCTTACTAGCTGCAAGGGCAATGGCAGAGTTAGTAGCAGTAGGGGTTTTAGAAACCTCGTTTGCAATGAGCTCAGTAATAGTGTCCAGTGACTCTCTACAAGTTCTAGAAGCAACAGGGTGCATGTGGTTTCCTAAATGAATGCATGCTCTGGTCATGACCATAGTATCACTAAAAACATAGTATACTCTAGCATCACAGACACTAATGCAATGGGGTGGAGTTTTGCATATCTTGCAAAGAAGAGTGGAATCTTTTGGAGGGGTTGTGCCAATATAGAATGGGATAGTAGTATTACCACACCACTCGGTCTCATTGTGCTTTAACGATCGTTTGAGGTAGTTACAGTTAGAGTTGTTGCATACTAAATGACCAGCACAAGACGATTTCCTGAACTTAAGACCATCTTGGTTGTTGATATTAGATGTCATGGTTCTACACTAGGCATGACCGTCATAACGTTTGTCCATGCCATGAAGGTTTCTAGCAGAAGATGTTGAAGATGAAGCACTTAGAAAAGGCAACTCAAATACCACGTTTCCATTGAAGTTTGCCGGAAGGTATTGTACTTCCTTATGTGCGATTGAATCATAATCTATCGCAGCAACTTCATTCCTGGACCCAGGAATAGATGCTAGCTTACGTAGACAACCAACTACGCTAGTTGTGGATGTAATAGTAGGATAGGATGGTGGGCGAGAGTAAGTGGACCTCGCATGACTACTAGAGGGAGTGTTGTACTGAGTAGAAGATGGCTTCAAGACATCTTCTATGACTCTATGATGAACTACTGCTTGCAAACTTGGTTTGCTTGGGGACTCTCCTTCCGACTCACTAGATATATCTATGATAGGGTCTAGAACTTCCTGCTTCACATGGACACATGGAACATGAGAATTTGTATTAGTGATAGGTTCACGTCCTATAGAATTATGAATATCCTGGTAAGCAAGAGGCATGTCAACCGTGGAATAGTCTGACTGCCAAAGTAAGATGTCATTGGAGCCTCCCATCGCATGAGAGGACAAACCATAAGCTCTATAACGCCCTAGATGAAGGTGCCAAACATGACCGTCCTGAACTTCTAACTTCAACATATGGATAGACTCCTTCAACCGCCCAGAATCAGACATGACCTCTTCTTCAACGTATATACTGGATTGAAGAAATCCAAATCTAACATGGAGAAGGCGTGAAGATAGTATAGCAAACCCTCCTTCTCCAAGAGGGATGACAAGAGGAATTTCATGGCCATCTACTCGAATGGAAGCCATTCAGGTAGAAATCAAAGATGTAGTGGGAATCCAAAAAAATATGAAGCGAATACTTAGAACCTAAAGACTGAATGTCTGAAATGGTTCCATAATAGAAAATATTAAGGCTCGAAGATATCCCATCCAAGTCATTGAGAAAGATAGGACCGTAGGATTGTCTTTAATTGTTAGGGTTGAGGGCATTGTCAGTAGCCTCAAACTTTTATCGAATCTATAACGGTCACCCTTATCATTAAGCAAGTTGATTGCCAATAATGTGAATCATTAATCTCACCTAACTCATTAAAGGGATCAATTCAAAATTCAAAAATCTTATCATTAGTGGGAAGGTGAGGGGTTAAATTAGATTCTTGGCGGTTTCTAGATCAAATGCAATAACACCCTTTCAAAAGATCTAAACCATCTTTCCACTCTCTAATTTATGACCCAGGGTTAGCGCAATCATTTTGTCCAAAAATGTACCAATGGACATGATTTTTGGAATAGGGTTGCACGTACCTTGAAGATGGTTTATTGATGTAGTGAGCAATTAGTGTAATTCTCGTAGTCACAGTGAATAAAGTAGAGGTTAGATACAAGTGTAACGGTAGAAATAGAAGCACTATAAGAATAATATAATGAATCATACTAAGTCTTTTTTCCCTTAGAGCCAACTTGCAATATGATGCATTGCTCTCATGCTTGCGGATAAAGAGATAAGCGATGGTAGTTATGGGGTTGCAAAGTCGATTAGGAAGAGGAAGAAGAGGGGAAAATTTCTATTCTCCTCGCAGAAGGAGTTGTAGCACTCTCGGAAGAGAGCATTAGCTATTTCATTGGCAACAGATGCATCCTTACAAAGACGCCCTTGCAACTTGAAGGGAACCGAAGAGAATGAAGTGGAGGAAGTAGAGAAGCGCAATTTTCAAAAGGTGCAACTAACCGTGGACAAGTCATTCCTTCTTTGCAACTCACAAACATTGGTCTACTTTTCCGTAAGCAAATCAATTCACACATGACCTTTTACATTGAGTAATTGATTTTTGAATTTGGATATAGCACATTGTGAGTAAGGCCTTTGGAATTCAAAATATTATATGCATTTGAAAACAAGTTTTCAACACCAAAATTCACTAGTAAGAGAGATATTATGATTGAGGAAATTCTAGATTCACCTCTTCTTTTACACTAAAGGGATCATTCCATTCTTTCCAAACATAGAATCTGGTAGGCTATTGAACCAAGTCTATAAATGAGATGCATTAGTATAATGCGTTAAATAAGTCTTCTCAATGTTGTAATAGTCAACATCTGAGGCCAATGATTTTGTATTTGCTTATGTACCAAATGTGCACATTTCAGGCCAATAATGTAGTTGTTTAGAATGCATAAACAATAAAAAACTGAAGAGGTTGTTCCTTTGAGTAACAAATGCTTTGAAGATCCACAAAGTCTAATGTGAGTAGAATTAGACACCTTTTTTTTGGTTTTCAGGACAATAGTTATGTGGTCTTTCTTTCAAAATGGTTTTGAGTTTTATGTCTTCTTCATTTTGGAGGCATCCATTTCTGGAGCCCAATTTGAGTATGTAATTTATATATGCAATTTTTATATGTGCTTGCTTTACACGATGGACTAAATAAGATTTTTGAAACATGGTGGCAACAGTGTATAGGGCCATGATTACAATATGGCATTTAGTCCAAATTTATCCTTATTTTTTAAAAAAGGATTGGATTTGCATATTATTGTTTCAGGGAATTGGAAATTTAAATGCATATAACATAACACTGCCACCAACCTCTTGTGGGAATAAAGCAAAAATTAAAACCAGAGCAGCCCCTTCTTGAGTTGTACTCTGGGCATCTAATCTCTAAGGTAGGAAATTCAAAAAGTGCATATGCTCTAGAATTGCCCACCTTTGTAAATTTGTAGTATTTGAACATGCTATTTTTTCATTTGATCAATGATGTACAAATAATGTACATTTATAGAGGTAGGCGATTTTAGAGCCCTAAGCCATTTCAATTTTAAAAATTCAAAACTAATTCTACAAAACTCCAAAAAATATGAAACGACTTGGGTAAGATGCCAATTCAGTTTGCCTTTGAAGAAAAACTTACTGAAAAATATTTCAAGAAGCTTTACCTCCACAAATATTGGTTTCACCTCTTTGATGAGTGCTTTACGGCCCTCCTACCTTATGGATCCGTCATGTCGTTTTCTTGTGTTGTTGTCATTGTTTCCACGGCCAGGGAACTTGTGGCAGGTTGAATTGTAATATTTACTCTAGTAATGAAATTCCTTTTCATTTGTGTCAAAAATTAAAGAAGAGAAAAAAACAAGGATAGAGAGTTCTACCTCCTTGACTAAGTAATTGAATTTCACATACTTTAAGAGAGACCCATGATTGAAGCCATTAACTAGGTACTTTGAAAATTATACAGTTTTTGTGAAGTGCGGTATTATATACTATCTTCAAGAAAGCACTGACAATGAACTCTTGTACAGTCAGGGAGAAAACTTGTTGTCTTGGCTCATTAAAGTCGTAAGCAACAAACCCTAGTAAAGGAGTTTTCGCCCAACGACTGCGTGGATTCCGGTGTTTTGCTGTTTCACTTGTAAGTAGAAGACAGACATTTCTTTAAACCCTAAGTACTTTGCTCTCACACATTCCCAACGCTTTCCAGTTCCTAGTTCGTGTGTTAGTAATCTGTGGTGGTTTTTCAGGGTGAGACAGAAATGGGGAGGAGAAATCCATCGAGGAGGCTGGTTGCAGCAGGACGGGAAAGTGACGAAGATGGTAGTGGCAGCGACGACAAAGCTGGTGGTGCTGAAAACTCCAGCGCCATTCTATTAAATCTAGTAGGCGTGGGCGGCACTGTAAGTTCCTCAATGATCTCAGTCGTTTCTACTTAATTCCAGGACCAGTACTTATATGAGTCTTGATTTAATCAACAGACTTACGGAAAGAGAGTTGAACAGCAGACAGGCTAGGGTTTGTTATCTAATATCATTTCTCACCTACTTTCACTCCTCATTTTCTGGGAATTGGACTTCACTACTGTTAGGTACGGTGTGATTACTGTAGAGGTCTCGCCATAAACGGAATATTGAATCTTCGAGAAGACAATCTCATAAGTTCAGAAGCACAACTTCGTTTAGCATAGAAGCTTTGGTTCTGTCTACTGTTATTTTGGACCAAAGTTAGGGTTTCGATCGTCTTCCAAATCTGGCCTAAGATTTTATACTGGATTCTCCAATTTGATCAGGATCGGTTTGCTCCAGTCTTTCTCTCGGCGCCGAGAGGAGCTGGACTCCTGTTGGACATGTGTGAAATTCACGTTCAATTTCAAAAAAAACCCTCAGTGATTTCGTTGTAACAGCTCGCCCATGTCGATCCAGTTCTCCAATCTTCATCGACAGTTTGAATCAATGAGAATGGGATTGGTACTAGTGACTAGAAATCAACAAGTCCAGGGTAGAAGCTTTGGTTTTGTCTATTGTTTTTTTGGACCAGATTTAGGGTTTCGGAATTTTGGCATTTCGATTGTCTTCCAAATCTAGCCTTAGATTCTTTGCTAGATTCTCGATTTAGATCAGGATGGATTCACTCCAGTCTTTCTCTCGGTGCCGAGAGGAGCTGGACTCCTATTGGACATGTGTGAAATTCACGTTCAATTTCAAAAAAAAACCTCAGTGATTTCGTTGTAACAGCTCGCCCATGTCAATCCAGTTCTCCAATCTTCATCGACAGTTTGAATCAATGAGAATGGGATTGGTACTAGTGACTGGAAATCAACAAGTCCAGGGTAGAAGCTTTGGTTTTGTCTACTGTTTTTTTGGACCAGATTTAGGGTTTCGGAATTTTGGCATTTCGATTGTCTTCCAAATCTGGCCTTAGATTCTTTGCTGGATTCTCGATTTAGATCAAGATGGATTCACTCCAGTCTTTCTCTCGGCGCCAAGAGGAGCTGGACCCTAGTTGCAAATCCATGGAGTTTATGTTTAATATTTAAAAAAAAACTCAGTGATTCCGTTGGAACAGGTCGCCCCTGTCGATCCAATACTCTAGTCTTCATCAACAGTTTGATTCAGTCACAACGGGATTTGTACTATTGACTAGAAATCAAGTATCCAGGATAGCAACTTTAGTTCTGTCTCCTGTTATTTTTGACTAGAGTTTGGGTTTCATAATTTTGGCATATCAATCGTCTTCCAAATCTAGCGCTGGATTCTTTTCTGGATTCTCCAATTTGATCAGGATCGATTCCCGTGAGACAGGCCTAGAGAAGACGATCTCATAAGTTGAAAAGAAAACCTGCAATTAAGTTTCGATCTTGCATAGCTCGAAGCACCATTCCTCTCAGTGCCGAGGAATACCTGTAAGCAAGGCGTGTTAGATTCCAATTTCTAGCATATCAGTAGTCCTCCAGCAACTGGAACGTGCTTTTAGAATTTGATCAAACACGAGTCCCTCCTTCGTTCCTCTCGGCGCCGAGAGTAGCTCCATCCCTGCTTGAAATTTTGGTATTCATCATGAATGTTGAGAAAATTACTGATTCCCGTGAGACAAATCACTGAGGTCGACCCAGTTCGTCAATCTTTCATGAAAATTTAATTTCACAGACCGGTCATTAAGTGATTTGACGACAACGATTTGAACTATTCTGTCTCATTTGACTATGGAGACTTCTTCTATTGGGAGATTCTTGTTTACAGATTTGGAAGGTGGACAACATGCAATAATTTGCAACGTTCCATTTGCCTTTCCTTTGACACTGAGCAGAATCCACCTCCTTGAATAGTAGGTTCAACTGCATAGAATCCATTAACCCTCAATTTGTAGAACTCAATTTGGCTTACGGAGAGTTACAAGTTCTGCACATTTTTAAAAATTTCATCACACAAGTTTCTCTCTTTCATGCTCTCGGCGCCGAGAGAAAGACTTAGGTGGGGCAGTATTGACTTCCATTGTACCCAGTCTTGATTTCCATTGTAGATGATTGAGTTCCTAGATTAGTTGTATCTCATTGGTCAAAGATTCATTTAATCTCAAAAACATTGTTGACTCTAGTTTTAGCATTCTCATGTGGTATTTTCCTCATGTTTCTATTTAAAAAATTTGAATACAACGATAAACTTCCTTTGGGGTTTGATCATACTATTGTTCTCACTCCATTGCCCTCGGCACCGAATGGAACAAGTTCATGGGAGTGCCTTGATCAATTTCTTCAATTGTTTGCTTTAGATCACATACTGAGAATTTGACATTAAGGATTATTTCCCAATTACTCAAAGAAAGTAGACACATTAGTCAGGTTTCATCACGTGTTTCTTGACTGCACTTCCTTCCTCTCAGCGCTGAGAGAGGAACTTTGCTTCTTTATTTTTAATTAAACGATGCTTCAAGTAGCCCCTAGTAATTTAAAAATATATAGTGTTCAAATGTTATCTAGTTCAGTCATTATCATATCCCTCTGTTTTTGCTATTGGGGTCAAGAGAGGTTCCTGGCCTTCTTAGTTGGCATCTAGAGATCCTTGAGCTTAACACCAATATAATAAAACATATAAGAATAGACAAATACATCCCTTCAGTTTGAAATGGATAGTAGAGGAGTTTTATTAGTTTAATCATGTCATTGTCCTTTCTCCTTTGCTCTCGGCGCCGAGAGGATGCCATGGCTGTTGTAGTTTTGATCTTGTCTTTCTAATATAGATCATTCAGTTTAAATATTTCACTTCTAGAATTGGTTTCTTATTTTTCAAATCATTATTTTGTATGTTACTCTCGACTTCTAGGATAGTGAGTTGAATAATTGTTTTGATCATTTTGGGTTTCAAATCTCTTCCTCTCAGCGTCGAGAGGAGCTACCTCCTCTTGGAATTCATGGTGTTTATTGATGTGTTTTATTCACAATTTTATTTGTCATGCAAAATCTCCAAGAGGTTAATCTTACTCCAGAGATCGAGTTGCCATGTGTAACGGTTGAATCTCAAACCTCTGATCAACCAGTCATTGGAACGACTGAAGACATGGAGGATGACTGTTCAAAGGAAGATGTTATTGAGCCACTTGATAACTTCACCTCTGAAGATGCCTTTCGAAAATCTCAGAAAGTAAATTCTGTGGCTTCAATCTCCAATCTACATATGAAACCACTTGCAGTCTCTCGACTACGAATTTCTTTGTGTCGCCTTGTTCAAATGCCTATGGTACGGCCAGCATTGCAATCTGACTTGACTAGGCTAGCTGAGGAATACGTACACGGATATAGAGATGGGTCATATGTTTTCTATGTTTCAATTACTAATGAACAGGGAGAGGAAGAGCAAGTTACTGATAGTGACAAAGCTGCATGGGGACCTCTTTGGAATGAAGAGAATGAAATTTTCAATGGAATTTTGAGTGTTACCCCGAAGTTGCAACATCTTCAAAACTCCAAGTTCTTTGTATGTGATGGGAACCATCGCCTTCTTGCTTGGTCATCTTACATCGCTCGCCATCATGAGCATGATCGAAGTTGGCATGTTTCCGTGGATTCTATCATATTGGAAACGAAGGGGCGGATTGGAGTGGTCATGCATGTCATGCATGACATTAACAAGTATGTGTGCATAGACTCTTTTTTCTAATTTGTTTTTAAGTTTTCTCTTAAATGTCTTATCCCCTAACAAATTGACTATTCTATTGTGACAGATACACCGAGAATTCCTTCATCAAAACAAGTTTGGTGCACACCTTATATAGGGTCCGCAAATATGGAGGCATGTCTTTGGATAAGTTTTCCGAACATCTCAGTGATTCAGAGATGTCACAATGCACTCAAAATCTGAGGAAGTCTTGGTACATCATGTCGTTGGAGGTGTTCATAGCATTTATTTATCGGGTAAGTTTCTCCACCATCTTGAATTTTTCATTTCTTTATTATGATTGTTGCCTTATCTTACTTTCTCTATCAATTTATTTTTGCAGTATGAGATAGCTGCTGCAGCAGATATTGCTGTGAGGCTATATAAGGAAGATACACCATTGGAAGATCAATCAGAAGAGGGTGTTCTAGCAGCCATGAGACTAGGCACGAAAGAGAAGACAACTCAATTGACTAAAAAATTGGGGAAACTCATAGCTATGGCTAATCCAAGTTTGGGAAAAGAGTGGCTTCATGAGGTAAGTAACTATATTTATCTTACTCTTGAATCCTTGGTTTGATGAATAGTATTTTTATTCTAATTTCTGAATTGCTTGTGTGAAGATTGAGCGCCATTGGAGTACAAATTCTATTCCCGAGATGACTCTCGACAAGTTGCAGATGATTGCTACTTGCAATGTCAAGGCGGAGCACAAAGTCAAGTGGTTGCGTTGGTGGAACTCCTCTGTGCAAACAAGAGAGGCACGTCACTTTCCTATGAAGCCCGTGGGAGAATCTGATCTGAAGGCCTTCTTAGTGAAGGCATGTTGATATTCAGGGGTGAGTGATTGGAAATGAAAATGAAGGTTCATGCTATTAATTTATTTTCATTATTTTGATCAATGATATTGTATTGACTTGGATGTCCATGCTGATTGTTTTCCTAAACATCATCTTTATTGTGCAGATAGAAGATGTTGCAACAGAAATGTTTGACACTATCGTTAAAAAGGATAACCTAGTGTTGGCCATGGACTCGCCTCAAGAGCCTGAGGTTTTGTCTGAATACATCGAAGGCTGGAGGATACAACTTTGGGATCATGCTTTCCTTTCCAATTTTAAGGGGCACGACGTCTTCAAGAAATCAGATTTATTTCTGAAATACAAGGGCTCAGACCTCATGGTTAAGCGAGTTCTGTTCAGGTACCAATTCATTTGAAGTGCTTATAGTCTAGTCTAAATTCTTTCCATTTTTTCCAATCTTAAGAATTTCTTTATCTCCTAACCCCATTTCCATTTTTGTAGGTACTTCAAGTATGAACTCCTTCCAAAGGCAGCTATCACTAAGCGAGACCTTCCTCCTTTCCTCGGTACTTGGTTGGATGTGTCCACTGAACATTGCATGTTCTCTCCTTCACAGTTGAGGTGGTGGACAAGTGCACACTTGAAATCTGGAGTGTGGTACCTCAAGTGCCCTCCGGAATTTACACCTCTTTCCGAAGAGTGTTTGAAGTGCTCGATTGACTCTCAAGACGTTGTTCTTGAGTATGATGAGTTTTCTGGATTGGATGAAGATGCTAGATTGAAGGCTGTGAAGAAGAGGGAAGAGGCAGATAAGTGAATTGCCATCAAGAATTCTGATGCTGTGGAGAAGGCGCTTCAAAGAATCACAAAGAAGACTGCTAGAGTTGCTAAGAAAGAAAAAGAGAAGAGCTCAATGAAGACAGCAAAGCAACCAGTAGCCGGCTCATCTGCAGTGGATTAGGGATCTCAATTCCAGACATCTGTTTCTAGAGGCATGAAGCGAGGGGCAGAGCATTTCGCACTTACCCAAGCTGGCCTGCTCCATGGACCGGTTCTTCTTGATGTAGTTCATGACAATGATATCTCTATTGACGAGTTCATTTGCAACTCGTCTTTGGCGGTTGTGCTTGCTGATCCTTTACCTCCATTGTACCATGACATTCTGAATTTCATAGACAAGGTGTGATCCTTCACTTGTTTTCTTGAATTCATGTATTCACTTCCAAATGTTTAAAGATTTTTCAATTATTTCTGACATTTTCCTTTATTGCAGCACACGGTGGATAAGGATCGATTCTATCGAGGCATTCGTTCTGACAAGCCTCATGTAGACCTTATCATCGCCGACATGCCTGAAGAACTACTTGTACTTGATGTGTCTAACCCTCCTACTGCCGTTCCAAAGTGGAATCAACGCCCTGATAAGTGGCTTGAGTTACTTTTTGAATTTGCAGATGGACATTTACAAGATGATGGGGCACTACTAATTGTCCATCCTTATAGGGCCCAAGCCAAAGTTGACATTCGTAGCTATGCTGTACCTTATGGATTTAAATTACGGAAGGAATGGTGGGGGATGAACCACTTGCATCTGACTTCACCTTTCGATCTATCTTCCACAGTAAGTTCATCTTCTATCAAAAGTTTTTGGATTTATAGGGATTTTATTATAAATCACAATGGTAATGTATTCACCTTGGAATGCTTTGTTTTGCAGACATTGCATTTTGGAATTCAATTGTGGGTGAGAAACTTGCCAGAGGTTGGACCTTCGAAGTTCACATTTCAACTTTGCCCAAAGCTAAAGGCACTTGGTGTGGATGTTGCACATGACGACATTCTTCAAAATTTCACCATCTCGGAGACATTGTCTATGAACAAGGGTATTCCTTGGAGAGGGGCCCGTGAGAAGGACCCTCAATTCATACAGATGTTCATTGAAGCATTATCCATTCCAGGTGACGTGGTTGTGGACTGTACAGCTTCAACTGGTAAGTCCTAAACGTGCCTTTACATTTTAATGAACCATATAATCCTTTCAATTTTTTCCTCTTCTTTGTTTATCTTTTAATTTCAACTCAATGTACGTTTCCAGGTGCTTCCATTCACGCCTGTAGGGTCCTAGATAGGCACATTGTTGCCTTGGAGGAGGACAAGGACATCTTTGATGCGATGCTTGCCCCTCTCATTCGTCAATTTCAAGTTGTTCCGGCAACACCTGCAACCAACACATTGCCCTCAGATGATCCGGATGAAGAAGATGTTGCAGTTCACCATGTTGTCAAAAAATCCAGATTCAGTAAGTAAGTCCTTGAATTTCTTCTTTCTCTTCAGTTTCAAGCATTTGCATATCTCAAAACTTTTCTAATTCTACATTTGTTTTTGCAGCATGATATATACTAAGGCTAGACACCGGCCGTTCTATTCCTTGCCCGGTTTTTTCCCAAGTCCGGAGAAACACTACATACTACCCCCCTATGCTGAGGCGTTAGCTGTTGATTATACATCCCAAGGATATATCCCTACACGAGATATGACTAGTACTTTGGATCCTAGGGTATTGCAATTTCTAGACATGGCAGCTCTAGAAGTAGATGAGAAGACATTGTGCACTAATAGTAGTGCTCATTCTCAGTCAATGTCTTCTTCATCTACTTGATGTTTTTTTGAGCAAGATCATTCTTGTTTGATTCAATTTTCATCTTCAACTCCTCACTTTTTGAATTTCAATTGCATTATGAGGATAGTGAAGCTACTATTTCATTATCCCAAACTCCCTATTTCTAATGTAATGTTCAAGTTGTGATTTTGTATGTGGTATCTAGGTTGTTGTCTCCATCCTTTCATAATTGCTTTTTTCGAAATTACACTTTATTTAGTGCCCAAGACTTAGAAATTCAGATAGTTTTGTTGTCTTGAATTTATTTTGGATTGATGAATGTTCTCTTGCATTGTGAGACCTCTCAGGGCCGAGAGGAGAATCCAATCATCCAATGCTTGCATAATTATTTCCAAATTGGCAAAGAAGTTTCTATTTTTTAAATTGTTATTGGAAAAAGCAAATCCCTTGGGTATCTTGGAAGCCAAAATCTGAAATTTTAAATGTTACACCCCTTAACTAATACTATGTGGGATCCAATAATGTACTTCTTAGGCCTTTTGAATATTTTTTAAAATTACTAATACTATCACATTGAATTCAATGTGTTTACCAATTTTACCGCCATGTCTCTCAATATTATTTCTATTTTCTCTTTACCATTTTTTACTATTTTATACATTTCTATATTTCTTGTATCCTATTGGAAGATATTACTCTAATTCTAAATCCTAAATTACCATCCATATTTTTAATTATATAGAAACTAAGCCTAAAGTGTAGCTATATATATAAACTCAGATTTCTTAAATGTGTTCTATAAAGTATAAATGTCATGAAGTTTGTCAAAATTCAGACATAAAATGTCTATTAGGGATTACTCTCAACTTGGATTTACAAAAATGGAACATTATTAAAGATTTTCTTTTCATCTTTTGTATTCTCCAAAAAGCCACGATTATAGGACCAACCCTAAATTTCACCCCAAAAAAATGTATGCTCACAAGCTCACGCTCACAAGCTCACAGAATAGCAACCCTGGATATTAACATTTGAAGTGACAAAAATCAGTTTTTTAACCCTGCAAAAAACCGGGCAGCAACACTTCAGAAGGTAACATTTGTATGAAAAAATATCCAAAATGGTGGTGCATATTTGGATTCATTCTTCAAGGCAAGTTGGCTATGTTCTTGAAAAATTTCAAATCATTTGGAATTGCACAACATATAGGAAAAAAATAGTAAGTAGAAAGAAGTAGCGAATAATTCAAAATACGAAATTGTCAAAATTTTAATTATGGAATTGAAAAATGACAATCCCAATGGTTGTAATGTTGTAATAAACAATCTACATCCTATGATTTTATTTTTTTCAAAAAATATGAAAAATTGAGTTAAATAAAGGACTTCAAAGTTTATTTTAGAGGAGAGATTCCTTAACTACCCGCAAACTAAAATTCCTCATAACTTTCATCACATTGATCAAAATGGATTGATTCAAAGCTTTCCTTATATATGTAAATCTAGAAAACCAATTTCAAATTTTCATTTTTGAAAAAAGTGATTTTTTCAGATCTACTCGAGCTGCCCGAGTTGAGAAATAAACAACATTTTGCATCATAACTTTTTACTTGTATACTCAAATGAAATGAAATTTTTCATGCATGGAAGATATTCCTCGTCCACACCTTGTCAAAAAATTTCAGCCTAAATGAGTCAAATCTCCGCTCACATGTACCTGCCCCAAAAAGTTATGTTGCCAAAAACACAAGGTTGGTCCTTTAGGGGTTAATCAAGAAGAGAGCTTGCAATGCTATAACTAGTGCAAGGTTGTAATGAGTTGTGCATGATAGAAGTTATCGAGCCTAGTTAACTAGAATGAGAAGTTCAACATCTACCACCTAGACTCATTGGTTGAGAGTAGGCTGAAGAAAAGGTTTGGTGGAAAAGGTGCAGGGTCTGATAGAACCACCTAGTACTAGCCAAGCCCCATAGACAATATATAGGTAATGGGAAATTCAATAGAGAGATGACTCATAATTAACCACTAGTTTCTTGGTTTCCAACCATCTTCTAGCCATCATTGTTATGGCTGATGCTTTTTGTTCTAAGAGCCAAATTAGTTTGTAGATGACCAATGATGGAAGAATTTATGTGTTGGGGATAGGTGTAGGCCAACTTTTGGCTTATAAAATTCATAACAATTTGAATTTAAGGAAAAAAGTTATAAAAATTTGACAACACCCATCATTTCTATCTCTCTATATGGCAAAAAATTAACATTGCCTTCTACTACTCTAGATTATGCATAGAATGCTTAAGTGGTTGGTAGTGGGTGGTTCTACCATACATGTGCTAAATGTTTTCTTCATCTAGGGGCTAATAGGAAGCTCCCTATGAGTATTCCCTCTGATAGACCTTCCAGTCCCCTCCAATTGTTGGAAGTCTGACCACTCAATGGCAACTTGGCTCTTACTCTAGGGTGATTGCAAGAAACTCTTCACATTTTTGGCTCAAAAACAAGATTTCTAACTGTAGGACTACTAGTATTGTGGACTACTATCAATTCTATGTGTTAGCATGCGCTTGCGAATCTCAACCATCGATTTAGAGGCGCCTGCACATCTAAACCGTTGATTTAGTACTATGCAATATTATGTAGTACTATAGGCTACTATGAAGTACTATAGAAGCCACTAGGAGTAGAAAATAGCAAAAAAGGGGTCTATGGACCTTTTCATTCTTAATAATTTAAAAAAAATTCAAAAAATTGCATAAAAAAGCCATTTTGCTAGAAAAGATTGCACTCGCTTAGCACAAAAAATTCATTTAGGAGAAAATTTCCCTTTTCATAGACTTCACGCAAAGGAAGGTCACTTTGGCCCCATGTGGGCAATTGACATGTTACTATATCATAAAAACTCATCATTAGTCCTTATAATGTTAGTAGACCTCCAACTTGTCCAATTTGTAGCTTTGAATTCCAATTTTTGGATTAGAAATAGGATTACCCCCCCCCCCTTCCAATGGCCAAGGTAGACACCCCATCAGGGGCACGTTAAAAATAATAAAATAACTTTTTAAAATTTGAAAAAATTACACAACATTTGAAACTAATGTATGTACCTTCATTCCAAATTTCATGCCAAACAGACAAATGATGCAAAAATTATGAACCAAAAACCACTTGCTCGAGGGCAAGGGGACAAAAAATAGGACAAGTGTTTCTTGCAATCACCCTCTAGGTATTAAGTGTTTGGGGTCATAGAAATCTATTTCATAAATTTGAAAATTTAAAGAAGCATAGGAAGTTAAAAATGATTGACATTCACCCAATAAAATTCAAATAAATCATTGTATACTTATTTTAATGAATATTCAAACAAAAAAAATCTACTGATGCTTGCATTTGACCATCTCAACCAACCTTGTTAAGGGTATAAATAAGATTTGAAAAGGGTAATCTTTCAAGTCAATGCATTTGGATTTGGAATTAATTGGAAAGGAATATAAAAAGGAGGGTCTAGGTGCCATCTCTCCAAAAAAAAAAAATTGGAGTTCAAAATATAAAAGGCCCATCTACCTTCAATTGTTGACCATCTTATACTTTAGAGACTTCAAAAAATGTAAAGATTTGATGCAATTGGCAATATGAAACATGATTGAAATAAAACTAAAATGAAATGTAATTGACCAATCTTTTGATGCAACCATATTAAATGCTATTTGCAACAAAGAAATAACTTTAAAGATTTACTAATCTCAACCACATTCATGTCTTAATTTATTATTAAGCTAGAGCATTATGAATCTTCTCACTTGTGCAAAATATATTACAAAATGTCATTTCTCTAGGTAATTTAGAGATTGATCTCTCACCATGGGTGGGTGGTTAGAGATCCTCATAAAACTAGTCTTGTTAATAAGTATATATCTATGTTCTTACTGGGAGTTCATTGTGGAAGTTTTGTAACAAGAAAATACTAAAATGTTTACCTTGACATTCTTAGATGTGTCCAAGTTTCAACACACTTGTCTACATGTAGGAGTTGTTTAACTCCAGTGCATTGTATAGTACACTTGTCTTCCAAGTGTAATTGTCTAACTTGTGCATAAATCCATTGTTTGAAGATATCTATCTCCAAACACTCTTAATGCAATTGTCAAGCAAATGGAGTTATATTCTTATAGTGTACAAATCCACCATTTGAAGATATCTCCAAGCAATCTTTGTTTGTACATTAGTACACATTTCATTATAAATTAGTTCATCCATAAAGGTTCCAACACTTCCAATTATTGAAAAAATTTAGAATTTGTCGAATCTTGTTATGGAAGATCAAAGATGAAAAAATTTCTATTAAAAGAGTGCATTGTCATAGTGCATCATGTGATTTATAGATCTCATTGATTGTGGTTTGTGAGTGGATATTTGCCCACCTTTGGCAAACATACGAGCACAATCATGTTCTTGTATTTGGGGGGAGAATTCTACTCTAATGGGTGCCTAACGTCGGTCCACTGTGCATTCCAAGCAATGGATCTTCTCTAAACCTCCTAAGTCCTATAATTCACTACGACCCCAAAACTAGCCTAAGTGTAGGATTACCACCTTGATCCCTTAACTATTGTGGCCTCCTTGTAAAATAAAAGTGGGCTAAATCTACTACTACTAGTTTTCAAATTAGTTTACGCCATTTCTAAAAACCTCAAATGCTTGGGAATTCGATGTTCTTACAAGGAGCTATGGCCAGATGAAGTTTAGCCCTTATAGAGGCTACCTAAACTTCATCCATCCCTTTCGACCCTCTTCCCAACTCAAATGACTTAGATTTTTGGACACTACTCCTACCCTATGAACTAGTATGCAATGATCCAAGTTTGGGCATGGACGGATGAATTTCACCCTACTTCATCCATGTTGAATGCCAAACTTCATCCACTCATAACTTCTTCATTATGAATCGGTTTGGGGCGTATTTTATACCTATGGAATCCACTTCACGTCTACTCTATGACTCTATTTCTATCTCTGACCTGAATTCTGGTTTTAAGGGTGCTACCCACTCCTTGGCCTCGGCCCTATTATATGGTTGTGGAAACGAGCAAGCTAAATGGAAGGAGGAGCGTTAGTGTCATACCTTGGCTTAGGGTTCCTCATCTAGGTGCTCAAGACTCCCTTTCAACACGTCCTTCGCCGCCATGTCACCTTCGTAGGGTTGGATGAATGTTTTGATGAATTTCATAGGTTGAATCACTTGAATGAGAATACACTTGGCAGGCCTAACTAACCATCTTTTCTATCTCCTCCTTGCCTCCCCTTTCTTCTACCATTTGTTCCATGTGGAGTAAGGAGGTTGGCTGGCCACCTATTTCTAAGCCTCAAAGGGATGATTAATGGCCACTAGCCTACTCTCGTACAATAACCCCACTAGCCTAGGATTAATGACCACTACCACTAACTCCTAATCAATACCCATGCTCCTCTAACTACTCATAATGGTGGGAGACCTTCCCCAAACCTCCTATTAGTTCCCATTCTTCCTCCTCCTACTTCACTTGTGTTGTGGTGGTGGTAGAAGCGGCTCTATAGAGAGAGAGAGAGAGTCTGTGAAGTTGTTTAGTTCTATTCTAATCTATTTGCTAACATCTACTCCATTCTCCTCCCTCTAGTCTACTTTATTTGCTAACCTATACTCCATTCTACTTCCCCCTAATTTTCCCCTCTTTTGGTGTTGTAATTATTTCCCTGCCTAGCCCTAGAATTTTAGACCCATTGTGTTGGACCCCAACTGAACCTTGGAACCTCCTCAAGTTGGACCCTGATTGAATCCTGGAATCTCACCGAGCTGGACTACTGATGTTGGGATTGCTGGTACTCGGTTGCCGGTGTTTGGTTGCCGATGAGTGAGCCTCTAATTTGTCACTAAGGGGTCACTTTTTTCATTTATTTATTTACTTAGTTATTTCATATTTTGTCATTTTAAATGTACTTTTATATACAAAAAGCCCCCCAAAGAGTGTAGAACCAAAATAGGAGTGTCACATTCCAATATAGTATTTGGTCTATTTTTAGAATATTATAGCTAGAATGGTCCAACGACGAGTTGTAAATAGGTTAGAACCCAACTAATCGTGGCAAATTGGTCAATTCTATGTAATGGGCGTATTAGGCTCAAAATTCCACATGGAACGGACATCTCTAAGCTAGATTTGGTTGCGGGAATCTTGGTAAGGCATCGAAATTAGTTCCTAGATATAGGTTCTAGTTTCCCCATTCCACTGACAAAATAGTAAAACCCCAAATTGTTGGCTTGTAGATGTACAAAATACCAAGATGGGACCGTGGAGGAATCTAAGGTCCAAGGAGGGTGATTTGGGGTTAAACCCATGCTCGGAAAGCAATGGCAAAATAGGTTTGCCAAGATTCCCCCCCGGTATGGAAGATTCTCCAACCACCGATAATTAAACGAGGGGGTGGAAATTGTCCCCCCTAGGCCGATGTGTAGAATAAAAATATGAGCCTACACATGTGTCGTGGGATTCCATGGGAGGTTCCACGACAAGTTTCGGAATTTCCTGATAGTCAAAAGATGTCTTCCTGGACGGTCAACTACCCAAACCTGTGATGGAAAATTCCTAGAAATTCCCCAAGTGGCGGTAAATTCTCACAAAAAATCATCATATTTTCCTTTATGTTACTAAGATGCTCGAACAAGTTTCACAACATTCCGATAGTTAAAAGTACTTGAACCTATAGCATTCCTTGACAATTAACGGAAATTAAAGTCCACAACGGGTTTCCTTAGTGGAGTGGGAGCATATGGACGCGGAATGGAGCCCAAGATAGGTCTTTTTTCACTCCCCCACATCTACTTAGGAGCCTAGGCTAGCTACTTTTGCTAGAAAAGTCAACCCCCCAAAGTTGGGATTTTCCCCGGGTTTTGGCGTTAAGTTGGCGCTAGGTTTCATCGTAATTTTAAAGATAGAAAAGGGGGAGGGGGATTCCTTTGAACCAAAAATGGACTTCTGAAGCCAATGGCTTATTCCGTTTATGACTCAAAGTTAATCTCCAAAAGTTAGCTTAGTGGTCCAACATAGGATAAAAGCCTTGAGTTTTGGATGAAAATCCAAGAAGATAAGGTTAATTTAGATGAATGAGGAGAGGTGGGTGCCCGGGAAAGAGTATAAAAGGGCACCCCTTCTCCTCTCTCACCACCCCCTTTTTGTGTAATTGGGTCCGTTGGGTCCAATTTATATTGGAAATTGTGGCATTTTAGCCACAAGCCTGCAATGGTGTTTTTTGGGCACTTTGGGCCATTATTGTTGTTTTTCGAGCTTACGAGGTCTTTATGGGTCCCTTGCCTTTTGAGTGAGCGTAGTACTAACTCTTCCAAGCGTGAGCTTAGGAACTTGCTAACTTACCACGTTACTAGAAGTTGTGTGTGCTTACCCTTGAGAGCCCCTTTGGATCACTCTCCTTGCTTGACATGTACTAATCCTAAAGCAATCCCCCATATGATTGGTGATGCCACTTTGGGGGGCCTTTAGTCCAAGTCATTTATGTTACTAACCCGTGTCGCTAACCCCTTAAGTGTCAAAGGTCCCTTCCTCTTCTTTTGTCTATGTTTCTAACATTGACATGGTAGTCCTTAGTGAGAGACACAAGGGTGTGAGGGTAGTATGTCTTGCTCGTACGGTGAAACTTTGAACTCCGGTAGGATAAAGAAGTCCTAATGGTATGTTAAAAAGGGAAACAACGGCGAAGCTTTGAACCCCCTTGGGGTGAAAAGTCTTAGCGGTGTGTTAAAAGGGGAAACAATGGCAAAGCTATAAACCCCCTTGGGATAAAAAATCTTAGTGGTGCGTTAAAACCACCTCACAAGAGAACCATGAAATCACGTGGTCCCTCTCCCCACAAGGATTAGTTCCTAAAACACATTAGGAAGAAACCAAGGTTTAGGTTCCAAAAATTAGGAACTAGAAGTCAAGATGAACATGTAGGATAACGAGGAGAGAATAGGAAGATGGCCCTTGCCCCCATGAGTTGAAGTCACCCCATGCAAGTTTTAGGCGTGACTTTCCCAAGTCTTTAGGAGTTAGCACAACATGTAAACTAGGACAAGACACACACAATTCCCAGCCCAGCCCACCAGTGGGGAAAGGGAGCCCAGTTAGAAAGAAAGAGTACTACGCAACAGTCAAGGAAGTTGGAAGGGTCCGTAATTAAAAAGAACATGGGGTCCATAATTAAAAAAGGGACGGGGAAGGGAGTCCAACGAAGAGGAAGCCTAGCGGAGGAAGGGGAGTCAAGTGGGGAAGGGGGGTCCAAGGAGAAAGAAAGAGTATAGTCTAGCAATCAAGAGGCCAGGAGGGTCCCGTAATTTAAAGGGGCAGAGGGTCTATAATTAGAAAACAGAGGATCCTGAAATTAAATAAAAAAAATGGAGAGGGGAGTCCAACAGAGAGGGGAGCCCAATAGGGAAAGGGGAGTTCAACGGAGAAAGGGAGGTTCAATGGGGAAGGGGAGTCTAGTGAGAAAGAAAGAATATAGTCCAGCAATCAAGAGGCTAGGAGGGTCTCATACTTAAAAAAGGGACAGAGAGGGGATCCAACAGAGAAGGAAGTCCAACGAGGAATAGGAGTCCAGTTAGAAAGAAAAAGGCTAGTCTAGAGGCAAAAGAGATCGACAATAGACTACACTCACATTAAACCACCTCGCGGGCGGGAAATCCAACTCTTGGTTGTCGAGTAGAGAGGCCTTGCCTTGTGAAAAAGGCGAGGCTTCTAGCTGCAACTAGATGTGGCCCAAATAATGGAAGATTCCGTGGTCATATAAAGTCACAAACATAATAATAAACCCCCAGATGATGCCATATGAACCAAAATACTATTACATTTCCATACACCCCTTAAAAGATGTCATGGAGTCTCAATATACATCATGTGTGGTAAAAAATAGTAAAAAAAAGTCATATCCTTCATAAACTCCCATTGAAGAAGTGTCTAATAGATGAATGAGTGCCACGTCCGCTCTACAACTTCAAACTAAGAGTGTGATATGTCCTTGGATAGCAAACAAAAAGTTTTACAACCACTTCAAAATTCACTCAAAACTAAGATATTGTTCGACTTTTATGGTCGGTCAAAGTTCACCCTTCCCAACTTAAAGGCAACTTACCTATACTTCACTCTCAAGCCCATAACTTTCACATACTAAGTTCAAATGAAGAAAATAAACCCATTTTGAAAAAATAACATGAATATCTACAACCTCTCCAAGGTTCACTCAAATCTAAATTACTATCCACATTTCATAGCCTTTTAAAGTTCACTCTCTTGAAAATCCGAAAGTATCTCTTCACTCTTTCACTCTCAAGCCCATAATTTTCACATACTAGCTTCAAATCGAGAAAATAAACCCATTTTGGAAATATAAAAAAAATACCTACAACCTCCCCAAGTTTCACTCAAATCTAAAATATTTTACACCTTTTATAGACTAGCAAAGTTCACTTTCTTCAAAACCAAAAGTATCTCTTCACCCTTTCACTCTCAAGCCCACAACTTTCACATACTAAGTCTAAATCAAGAAATAAACCCATTTTGAAAAGATAACATGGATATCTACAACTTCCTCAAGGTTCACTCAAATTTAAAGTATTTTCCACCTTTTATAGACTACAAAAGCTCATTCTCTTGAAAGTTTAAGGCAACTCCATAATACTTCATTCTCAAACTCATAACTTACACATACTAACTCCAAACTTAGTGAGTGATAGCTTTTTGGAAACACAAAAATAAGATACACAAGCTCTCAAAATTTCATTACCAAATTCTCCATGTACAATGTGCAATATCCTCCAAAAGTCACGGGTCTCCTAAGCAAACAATGAGGAGGAAGAAGATGATCCTCAACCTCAACCTCCATGCCATCCACCTAAGCTAGTGGATTTTGACCATGAAGATGCCATATGGGCCATAATACACCCATGGGTCACCTTCTATCCTCGATAAATCTATCCACATCATCTACGAGGACTTCTAATCCATTAAAAATAATAAAGAAAGGTAAAACAAGCTTTACCTTTTGTTTTTTACAACTTCAAACAAATAAATTAAAATATTAGAACATCTTCAAGTATAGAAATTAAAGAAGTAAATGTTTGTCAAATAGAGGTAAAAAAAAGAGTTCAAGTGGGGTATGACCCCATTTGTTTCTTGAGACTCTAGAAAAAAAACACTCTAATTTAACAAACAATTACGTATTTTCACATAATGAACGCATTTACAATGTGACACCGTCACCCATAACTCTCACCGTGATAACAAAAGTTAGCTGAGGAGAAGGGGGTGGGGTGAAGATGGCGGAAGGCCGGAAGAATGAGGCAAAATGACAAGGGGGAGCCAACTTGAAGGAAAAGGGGAAAGGTAGGTAGGATAGGGCAAAATCCTCAAGACTTACTTGCCCTTAGATTAGAAGTAGGTAATCACGACAAGATTAAGTGTGAGATGTAAGTATAGGAAGTAAGGCTTAGGATACAAGAAGTAGCTCAATCTTGGAGGATGGTAGAACACGTCGTTTAAGTTAGCTTGGTAGGTAGGAGCAAGGGTAGTTGGGCCACCTTAGAGTGTGGGAAGAAAGAAAAGAAATAGGAGAAAGAAATCAACAATTAAATCCTTGTACCAATTTATTTTATGATTAAAATGGTGGTTTGTTGTCTCACAGCCCAAGAGTTCATGGCAAAGGAGGTAGAGCTTCCGGTGGGCGCGACCAACGACTCAAGTTCCAAGGTATGAGTTAACCCTTTCCAACCCTTCCCTAGGTCTCCAATTGGAAATTGGTAGCTTGGCCGAGGCCTACCCCTAGGTCAGACCCTTAGGAATGTAGGTCAGTTCATTTACAGGGACTTAAGTGTAAAGAACAAGGCCATGGATTTCCAAAACCCTAAGGCATGCCCAAATTGGGTGAAAATTGAGAAAGTTATTGCCGGATGAAGTTTAGGATCAAATTGGATGAAGAATAGCTAGACTCCGAGTTTGATAAAGAATTAAATAAATCAGGAGGAGGCCCCCAATTAGGGTCCAAGGCCGAAGAGAAAAGTCAATTCTGAGTTATAGGTTAAGAGAAATTAACGGATGAAGTTTGGATAAGGCTTGGATGAAAATTCAATAGAAGTCCCCGACCAGGGTTCAACTCCAGATCTGGATACGATCAATTCTTGTGAACCATCCCTCTAAATTTAGGATCCTTCTGAATTGGGGAACTAAGTGTAATAGATGGATGAAGTTTGAGTAACCGAGTAGCGGTCAAACTTCATCCACCCATAACTTTGGCTAGAAAGGTCGGATAGAGTCGAGTCTTATGTTTTTAGAAATGGCACGAGATGAACTATAGGGTTTCTAGGATAGTTCTGCCCTTGTATAGGTTCCGTCCAAATTATTCAGCAGGCCCTCCATCTAGTAGGCCCGAACTTTGGAAGTAGTTTAAGCGAATCTTACAATTTGGGGTCACTAAGGCACTTAGTGAAAATATCCATTTCTTGGAAGGCACAATGGACCACGCTTAGAAACCCAAAGGTAGGAGTCACTTAGTCGAAATCCAGAAGCTGGTTGTGTTCGCGAATTACTAAGGGTGGGTAATTTGGCATTCATATGATGTTAGGCCGTCGATGTAGGGCTAGTATTGGGCTACCAATGTTGCTACAAGGGGAGGTCTCAGTGGTGCTCGGCACTAGTCTCCCCCTCTTATTGTAAAAATTGACCTCAAAAACTTGTTCTTCCAAATGTTGATGCAAAAAATAAAAAATGATGAACATGGGACTTAGGGAGCACACCTACACTTAATGGCTAGAACCTAGGACTGAGCTTTGGGCACTAAACTTTGACTTGTTCCCAAAATGTCTTGGGAACTACATTTTGGAGATGAACACCATATAGGGTCAAAACTCTACCATCGATTTGGATTTAACACCAAATCTAAGATTTGGAGGACCTACGGATTTAAGGCTCCACCATTCAATGAGATTTTTAACACACAATCTAAGACTCTAAGGACCTAGGGGTCCAAAGCTTCACCATCCTAGCAGGACCCACAATGACACAATTAAGGTAAGACAAGGTTAGCACTCTATAGGGACCTATGACACTCTCACTACCTCGTGGCAAGGGTTAGTATAGCAAAGTTAGTAAGCACTCAAAGCAAGCTAGAGGCCCCCCAAAGCAACATCACCAAGGTATAGTGGGGGGTTGGCTCTAAGATTAGTACAATAAACCAAGGACCTCAAAAAACTCCTCAAAACGGGACAAGATACAACAGCAAAAGGCATGATGCCCTCTCCTAAGTCGGTAGAACTAAGAGCTCAAGATTTGAGCTAAATCAAGACAAAACGACCACTAAAGAAAATAAGACTTAGAATAACAAAACAAGGAGATATAAGGTGCAAAAGGAACCCCAAGACCTCTACAACTTGCAACAAAACTAACAAAAGGGAGCAAAAAAGTAACAAGATTAGCAAAGGGAGAAAAGAAGGCAAAAGATTAACAAAAAGAAGCAAAAAGATCAATAAGAAGACGAACAGTTCCAAGGCTTTTGGTAAAATGCCAAAAGTTCCAACAAAGTGGACCCAATAGACCCAATACAAAAATGGGAGTGAAATGAGAGGAAAAGGGCACCTTTTATAGGTGGATGTGAGTGTGGATGAGTACCTTCATTCCCCTCAAAGTTACAAGCTGTGAACTCTAAACCCATGGATGAAAACCCTGAAACCCTAGATCTCCTTTGAGATTTTTACCTACTTATGGTGTTGACAAACCCTAGATTGCCTTGGGATTTCTACCTACACTAGGGCTTTGACATCCAAACTCTCCACCACTCACAAGTTGAGAACCCTATCACCAAGAAGGGAACTTCTAACCCTAATCTTCATGAGATCTACATTCTTAATTAACTGTTGACTTCTACGTTCCTATGCTGATCCACTTCCTAACTTTTGGAGTTTAACTTCGATTGACAAATAGATTGCATCATTGGCTCTAGAAGGCCATTTTGGAGGCAAGGGAACCAACCAACCTTTTTTTCTCTGCAAAAATTCATCGAAAACCAATGCCATCCCTTATCAAAAAATGATTAAAAATCTAGCTTGCAAGTGTTGCCTTTTTTTAACAAGGTGATTAGCTAGGGCAATTCGTAAGGTCGAAGGGGGTAAGAAAAGACCTTACATGGACTTTGTTTTGAATTCGTACGCTCCCGAGACACTAGTCAACTCATCGCTCATACTGCCACATCGTTTAATTTGGAGGGAATCTTTTAATTTGGGCACCTTTTGCTATCGAAATGTTGTGAAACTTGTTGGAGCACATTATTAACATAAAAAACCTACCCTAGTTTTTAGTGAGATTTTACTGCCCTCCGAGGAATTTCCACGAATTTTTTATAGTAGATTTCGGCAGTTGACCATCCGGAAAGGATATTTCTACAAGTCAGGAAATTCCGAGACTTTTTATGTGACCTCTTAGGGAGTCTCACAATAGTTGTATAAGCTCATATTCTTACTTTGCACATGTAAGGATGGAGGGATAAATCCCATCCTCCACTAATTACATAGAAAATAGGAAATCTTGGTGAATGGACTTTACTTTTGATCCCCTAGTATACTCTAGACCCTAGATCCACGCTCGAAACTTGTAGATTACTCCACAAGCTAGTCTTGGTATCTTAATTCCTGCAATGCTAACAATTGGGCTCTATGGTTTCAATGGGAAAATGGGAAAATAGAGACCTACCTTGGGACCTCACAAGGCTTCTCTTGGCACAATTCCTAGCGAGTTGGGGCTACTACTTAGAAGGCTAGGGCATCATTGGGCAACTACATTCAAACTTACTAACTTCTACCGTTTGTGGTTCTAACCTATGTATAGTTGGGCATCTAAGCGATAACTAGACCTAAAACTCTAAATGAGGCCCAAAACCTAATTTGGTATGTCACAAGTCACAACCTATATTGGCCTTAAACTCTATTCTCGGCTTTTTACACCTAATTACCTATTAAACTATGAAAAGCAGAAAAAAGAAAAACTATGAGTCCCAAGTGACAAACTGGGAGCTCACATGGTTGGAAAAAAAATTAAACTTTTCATATAGATATTTACCTTCATAAAGATTTCATTTTTCACATTTATATATTTCACTTTGATGCTCAAAACCTTAGATTGACTTTTAAGGATTTTTTAATTCATATTTTTTAGTTTTTCTTCATGTGCATTTTATGCAAATTTGTGAGGAGAAAAACTCTTCAAACTATTAATAAAATCACAAAGTAGTTGTGGCAAATTGGCATAAATTTTCTAATGAGAATTTTTGTGCAAAGGTATGTCAATTGATGCAAAACTAATGCAAATCAAGTGCTTCATGCACATGGTAGTGCATGCCAAGAATTGGTACATTGTAGTGTGGAATTATTCTTTTGCAAATTTTCAAATTTGATAAAAGATACATTGTAAAGTAATCAAATTGAAAACTCATGAATTTCTTAATTTCATTCATTAAATTTGTAAATATGCTACAATGTATAAAAATTTAAATTTGAAGTTAATTGAAATGAAATGAACACTTTTAATAATATTTTTTATTATTTATCAACTACCAACAATTCAATTACTTTTTAGGAAAATGGGTTCACTCCACTAGTTGAACTATGCAAGCCCTCTTCCCTCCTAGTTAAATTCTAAAGGAACACTGTCTTTTTTTCTTCAAAAACACTAAAAAATGGCATTTCTACTACGAAGTGCAAAGCCCTTAAAAATTGTTTTTTGGGCATTATTAATCATAGGATCTTGCACTAGACTACTGGTGTAAACTAAAACTACAAAAAAATTTGACTATATACATTGCAAGATATAAGTCTCAATTTACACCAAATCTGATGGCTAAATCTTTGAAGGTTTTGATTGGCTAAAATCAATAAGCCCTTTAGAAGATTGTTTTCATAACATTCAATAGCATTCTTTGTGATTGCCTTGTCTCTAAAATAGAGGGTGTGGAATATTCCACGTCCAATATCTTTCATGTCCACTTCCTTTCCTATGCTCATCACATTGAGCCTCCACCTATCCACTTCGCTACGAATGAAGTACTATTGGATGTAGAATATTCTACACCATCTGTTCTAGTGTCACATTAGTGATAGTACATGCCATTGAATGTTATGTTATACTATGAAACGAGAATTCACAAGTCTCTAAGAAGGCTTTATGACATGAAGCTCATTTTTTTTCTATGTGGCAACAATAGTTCTCAAATTTTGAGGCCCTTAGAATCTGATAGTCAAGCCTCCTTTAGAACGGTGGTTCTGATTGAAATTGTGGGTCTTTTTCTTGAACATTGTTATTTTTCAATATTTTTTTGCCATTTCATGTCCCATTGGCAATTTATACTAATCTAAAAGTCATACTCCAAAGAAAGACTTTTCAATGGAAAAAGAGAGGGATTGAAGAGGGAAACTTTGCAATTTTCCACACCATTTGTTTTAGGTTTAAATCTGGATTAAGCATTTAAAATGAAAAGAAACATTTTTTTTACACCTTGAGTGATTAGGTTATAAGACTTTGAATTTTCTTAACATAAAATATTTTCATTTCACATTTTGATTAAATTTTTTTTATGTTGAAGAATTGAGTTGAAATTTTAGGAAAAAATTCAAATTAAATAGACTTGATTTTTGCATTTCAAAAAATTGTTAAATAGTTGTAGGTATAAGATAGAAGGAAAATCTATCATTATCAATAGCCCTAAGATTGAATTGAAATACACTCATTTCACTAGTGAGATTGTTCTAGGAAGTGAACTAAACCTTGTGGATTTTTTTGGAGGATTGTGAAAATTGAGTCAAAAAATGAATCCTATGAGATGTATTTTTTTTATAGATGCTCTAATTACTCGAAAAACAAGATTCTCCATAACTTTCTCATTACTAGTCCAAATAGAATTAATCAAATATTTCCATACATACAAAGATATTTTCTAAGAAAGAAAAACAATAAAATGTTTTTTCATTTTTTTCATTTTTTTTGGTACTACGTGATGAACTTCATTTTGGACTTTAGGGTTCATAACTTTTACTCTAGGCACTTGTTGAAATAAAAATCATATTTCTAGAAGTTCAATGTGTTTTTCTATCATCAAAAAAAGTTTAAAAAAACTAAGCTAAAAATTGAGATCATAAGACATGTATGAACCTTCAAGTATCCCATGAGGGGACTAGGCACTACTAGGATGATTTATGGGTGAATGTGATCTAAATAGTGTGAATATTTGGATACAAATTAAATGAAAGTTGGATGCAAATCCAATGAAGGTATTACTTTAGTGGAAACCCATTAAAGTGATTAAACAAACTTCTGAAGTGTTATATTTGCCTAAGTTTGAATTAAAGTTCAATGTCATACTTTATTTTTTGGCTCATTTAGGATTTAGAAAATATGGAATTAGTAGTATTTGCAAAAGCCAAACTTTACTTTTAGAGCCAATATTTGAGTTGAGTAGGTGCATCAACAATTAGGCCTTACTAGCAACTTCAAATTGCAATGAATCATCACACTCATGTCAAGGATGAACGCTTACTCATCATATTCTAAGTTTTCATCCTAAATGTTGGATGAAATAATTGGATGATATTTCTCTAGGATGAAAACTTGAAGAATTTTTGGTGACAAGAGTACTAATAGGGGATTTGTGACACTGTGTACTTAATACAAGAATGGTGTGACTGTGATGCTCTATCTTAGGTAAATAATAATATTGATATTAGAGAAATTAAACTCATTTTGGGGGCAAGGATTGAAACTTTTTACAATTAATTGATTGTCAGTGAGGTCGACTGGTTGGGGGATTCTAAGGGTGGGTTTGTTTCGGTTCGAAAGGGAGGAAGTCGGGTTGGAAGGGGGGCAATGGCGAAAGGAGGGGTTCGTTCAAAAGGGTCGGGGTTTGACTAGCCGGGGGGTTTGAGGTGAAGGTTGGACCCAATCGGACTTCTTTGAATTTTTATATTTTTATTACTTTTTACTAATTTGTGAATAAATTTTTTTTTAGTTTGCTTGCATATCAAGTCATGAGTTGGAGTCCTATGAAATAGATTAGGCTTACATAGGTTAGATTTACATAGTGTAAACTTATGTAGATTAGACTTACTTACATAGCATAGACTTACATAGCTTTGACATCTTACATTATCTAAACTAGGTGAGATTTTTTTGCAATAAAACCCCCAAAGATCCTTTTTTTAGAAATGCTAATTTACTAAGTTAGGTGCAAGGATTTTGTTTCTTGGCATTCCAACTCATTTTCAAACATGTTGTATAATGTGAATGAGAATGTCTTGAAGTGTGAATGTGGTTGTAGATAGAATGTGGACTTTCGAAACCAAAATCGATGAGGAGTCAATGCCATAGTCTGTGTCCAAAGGACAGAGCCAATAATAGATAATAGATTAACAAATTTTGCCTCCTCTCCATGATGTCATGCTAACTTAACAGTCCTGAAGGGTTCAACATTTAGGAGAGCTCCAGAGAAGAATGGCACCTTCTCCTTCTCTATTTAGCACAGACTAGGCCATTTGGCCAACTGTTCTGTTGGATTCTAAATTAGCTTAGCTCCACCTAATAAACTGCATTTCAGTTAACTTAGTAACTGTCCGACTTATGAGAAGAAAATACAGTCAGTCTTTCGCCGTTGAAATGAATTCAACGTGTACCAAAAAAGGAAAAGAAATACAGTGGAAACAACTCCAAAGCATCTCCTTATTCTTTCTTTTTCTTTTTCTTTTTCTTTCCCCTTTAAAATGGAATTCCACAGAATTATTTTCCCAGATTGCTCGAGTGTAATACCAAAACTAAGCTTATAAACCAGTTCTATAATCTATATCCTCCGGTTTAGGTATGGAATATTTTACATAGTAGTCTGTGGTGTCCAGTAGTGTCGTGTATGTGCTGGGGGATCGTTTGAAACTGAATTTTAATAGTCAGTGGAACCTCCTAGACTCTGGGATCCCCCATTTGCTCCGAATATGCTGCTCCTGCCTGCGCTTCTCTATACAGATGAAATGAAGGCCAAATTCATCCACTAACTAAACTTAGGTCATAAACTGAAATGAAATGAAATGCCATGCCGGAGGTAAGGTCATAATATAAGGCCAGGGTGGATCCCTTGCTCGTCCCCCTAAGTCAATCCAGGGGTGCATGTAAAAAAAAGAAACTATTTTTGTGATTCATTAATTTATCCTTTGAACCTCTCTGATAGTAGCTAATTTGGGGCCTCTGATTTGCAAATATGAATTCAAAATTTGCAAAATTTACCATGCGTGACAAATGAAAAATTTCAGGTTTTTCCCTTGGGCACGAGCAAGGGGGTCAATCCACCCCTGCCTAATAAAAGCTCTTCCCAATTCTGATCCCAGATTCCGATTCCTACTAATAAATAAGTGTGGTGAATAAGTGAATATCCTTCCTTGAAAGCCCTCAATTTCCACTCCCCTCCCCTCCAGTAGGGACTAGGGAGTGGAGTAGGGAGTAGGGCCTGCTAAAGAAAGATAGCCTATGATAGTTGGGTTAATCAGTTCAAGCCTGTCTGCGCCCTGCGGACTAGCCTAAGCTTACTTCAAATTAAAAATAGGTCCCCAGTTCTCCTTCGACAGAGTAAAAATAACTTCAGCTTAACTTAGTGGCAGCTTGCCGTTGCCAAGTTTGTTTTTTGTTTGTTTGTTTGGTGGGGAATCCCCTGCCGTGATGACTCATCAAGGAAGCCCAAGGCCATCATCACTGGTTTCCCTTTGGTGACTCACCCAAGTCCCAAGTCCCAACTCCCAAGTGAAGGGAACAACTGAAGCGACCCCCCCCCCCCCCCCCCCCCTGCCTGCCCGCCCTTGGGAACTCTCATTTCAGGGTTTTTACTTGGGGACGAGCAAGGGGGTCAATCCAACCCGGCCCTCCAAGTCCTGCAGTGCTCTTGAGTGCATTTCTAAGTTATTTTGAAGTCACTCCCCTTCTTTCCTTGGGGAAGCTACAGGCAGTACAGGACTGTATTGGGGGTGGGGGTACTAACTTACTAACTTCTAGTAGAGGCCAAGGTTCCGCTCCCGGAATTAGCCGAAGCATTTGTCTGCGGCAGGACCAGTGTTGGAGTAAGTTATTGGATTGAGTTAAGTTAGCAATGAAGAAGAAGGGGAATCCAACCTTGGGCTTGGCTGTGGTGTTTGTGGTGTTTTAGCAATGGAAATTCCGTTTGCTTCAAGAAAAAAGAAAAAGAAGAAGAAGGGGAATCCCGAACTCCATCCGGCGGCTCAAGGGAACTGGCCCCAGGGAGGGAATTAACCCATAAACGCCGATGCGGACGTTTTTCGTCCAATGAATAACAAGAAAGTAATCTGTAGGAAGTAGGAATGCATTTTTTCAACCGTTTTTTTTAACACAATTGTGGAGACGTGCTGCATCTTGGAGGGCCAAAAATATTGTCATTCGGATGCATTCATAATTTTAGGGAGCATAGACATGGAGGACAGAACACGGAAATATCCGTGCACGGTGTTAGGTCGTAGGCTACCCTCCTACAATGTTCATGAGGGCAACGAGAGTTCTCCTTTCTTTGGAACTATTCATGAACGTGTTTCTCTCCCACGGTTAGTGCACAATGAACAGTATTCAGCCCGCCTTTTCCCCGCGGGGACTAGTCCATCGTTTAGGGGTTAATAAGAAGTTGGTTTCATGAACACTAAGCTAAGCTTACAGTAGGTTAATGGAGCCCTCGGCCATTGCCACAGCGATTGGGATGCCCAAGTGATGGCTTCGGAAGTAGTATAAGCCCTCCTCAATAATCTCCTGAAATTAAAAGGAAATTAACCCCTAAAGGACGGACCTATAACCACTGATTCAGAGCCTTGTTGCGTATCACTCAATTGGTTGCCATTTGGGGGATAGATCTGTATGAAAAAATTTATGTTTATTTTTCAGAGATGATATTACATGTCTTCTCTACTTCACAAAAAAATTAGATTTTTTTGAGGAAAATTGATTTATATGAGAATTTTTGAAAAAAAAGTGAAGAAAAAAAATCACATTAAATAGAAAATTATTTCAAAAAATCTGAAAATTTCACCATGTGTGTACATTATAGTGACAAACATCATGGTGAAAACTCAATTTCCGTGTCATTCTATAATTAGGATACAATGGACAATGAAAATACATCCAAAGTTCAAACTACAATAAAATATTCAATATTACGAATTTTTCCAAAATTCCAATTGGAGTAGGAACTAGAGTAGATGACCTTCATTTTGTTAGTTGGTCTCAAACTCAAAAAATGTCATTTTTTGGAGAAATTTCAGATTTAGAGCAAGGAGCAATAACTTCTCAAAATACACTAAAATAGCAAATTTGACCATCCGTTTACTTTACTTACTTCTCAGCTACATGAAAGCAAACACTAGTTAAACTAAAAATTCAATTGGATACTCTTGGTAACTCAACATGAAAGGTCAACCAAACAAAAAGGATGAAAAAATTGTTACTAATCTCTTATGAGGACCTAGGACTTTCATCCAAACGCCACTAAATGGCACTAGCGGCAGTCTAGGGTTAAAGTCATTTTTGAAATTGGTAATTCTTCAAATCTTTGAAATTCAATAAATTTCACATTGTAGGCCCAAACACCACAAAGCAAAGCCCATGCATCCCTCCTCACAAAGAGCTTTTTGAAGACACAAAGAACGTGACAGAGGGGGGGGGGCATGGTTATAGAGATCTCAAGGCAACAAACAAAACATAACAAAAAAATTAATTCACTTAAGGTTTTGCCTTGTGGTGCTGACACAACCAAAATAAAAGTAATTGTAATTCTCTATTATTTTAATTCATAAAAACTTCAAAATTTCATATCTTTTCTATCGTATGTCCAAATGTCACAAAACAAAGCTTGTGCACCCGACCCTCCTCACAAAGAGCTTTGTGACGATAATAGGAACATGATTTGGGGAAGCATGGTTGTGGAAATCTCAATGTAACAAGCAAAACAAACAAACAAACAACCTAAATTAAGGGATAGACTAGTCTTTCATGTGCCATTGCCATAGCCAAAATAAAAATAAAAGTAGTTTCCTAATTTTTTAATTCATAAAACTTCAAAACTCAATATCTTTTTATCATATGTCCAAATGCCACAAAACAAAGCTTGTGCACTCCTCCTTGCAGAGGATTTTTTGACGGTAGCAAAAACACAACCATAAGATACATAGTCCAAAAAACCTCATTGTAACAAACAAAGCAAAACAACCTATTGACTTAAGGTAAGGATAGTCTGCCATGTGTTGTTGTCACATCCAAAATAAATGTAAAAATAAAAGTCATTTTCTAATTTCTAATTCAAAATAACTTTGAAATTTAGGAACTTTCACATTGTAGGTCAAAATGCCATGAAAGATAGCTTGCACATCCCTTTTTGAAGAGAAGTTTTTAATAGTACCAAAAATGTGACCAGGGGATGTATTTTGGAGGGGAAAATCAATTCTTCTTGTACCTCAGTTGGTGTGAAATTGTTATACAAAAAAATTTCAAGAAAATTGTAGCAAACCCTCTCTTGTGGGCAACGTTGAGAAGAAACGCTTCTTCTTCCACAAAAGCCAATGAAATATAACCTTATTCCATGCCTCTTGGGACAAGAGAAAAGATGTGACAATTTTGAAAAAGAATTGTTGATGCAAGCTCTTGCATTTCTTGTTATTATCTAGATTGAAATGTCCTTTAAAGATTATGGAAATAGCAACTTAGGCACTTTACTTGCCTAATATTCATTACTTTGGGAACCATGAATGATTTGTTTACGAGTTCCATCTAGTCGAAACATGACATATATATAGTTGAACATTTGATGTTTTTATATGTTGGATTATGGTACATATTGTTAGTTTTCTTATTTTCTTGATTTAGGGTACCACTATATTTACCTTACTTGGTTATTCATCCATGTACTTTGTTAATTCCATGTATTATTATTCGAAATACTCAATTTTTGTAAATTACAAAGTGGTATTTTGTCACAAATTGCCATCTGTAATGGATGTGTTTGGAAAACAAAAATGTTCAATGGTAACAAATTATCAATTCTCTATCCCTAGAAAATCAACTAGACTTTAAAAGCCAAATAGAATGAAAGGGATCTACATATCTTCAAATATATAAAATAGTTGTATAAGTTCAAGTTTTTTTTAATGTTGATGTGATTGGAAACAAAAATATAAAATAGAATTAAACATCCTAAATTATATATATATATATATATATATATATATATATAATTCATTCTTTCATTAACTCCTAAAGGTAAAGAATGTTCTTTAGAATTGATGATTTGAGAAAAAACATCATAAGGTACTATCAAGAAGAATGTTTTGGAATCGTTATAAAAATAAAAGTTGTAGTTTCCTACATGAGAAAAGGCAAACCCATGGATCATCAAGTAGTATATTTTGGCAATTATTGACCTTTTCCTTGATCTAAATTTAAATCATAAAACTGATATTTTTTGAATTTGATCCTAATTAATGAGATTAATTTTATCAAGTCTAGTTTCCACTCCAAGTTGATGTTTTGAAAAATTCTTAGAATTCTCAATTTTTTATTGCAATTTTGATTTTGGACCTATTACCATGCTGATTTTCTAATTTTAGAATGACATAATAGATATTTTGCACCATGTTGTTTTATACTACAATATACACATGTAGATAATTTTCTAGATTTTTTTTAGCATAATTTGTATTTGGTAGGAATTTTGTTTCACCTCTAACTCAAAATTTCAAATCTCTACCAATAAATTTGAAATTTTTATCACTTATAGAAGACATGTAATTGCATCTCTAATAAAGAAAATAATTTTTTAAAGTATAAAGTAGACAAGTAGTTGCAAAATGGGAGCATATAAAGACATGAACTTTGAAAACAAGGTCATTGGCCCAGCATTTCAAGGTCCTTGTGATGTTAAAGTCACAATTAAATAGATTTGGCATTTCCAACAATGCCATTGAAAGAGTTGTAATAATTAAGTAAAAAATATTGTGAATATTTTAAGATCTTGAGGCAATCAATCTTGCATACATTGAGATCATGCTAGATAGGAATTGGCAAAGTAGGGTAGAACATGAAGAATAGCCAAATGTCAATAGTTCCAATCCTTTGTAGCCACTAGAAGAAACCTGTGTTTTTGGTGACGTGCCTTGATTTCCTAGAACAAATTTTTGGGGATGCCCAATTCAACAAGCCTATGTTTCTATGTCAAGAAAAACATCAATGTCATGTTTTTCTTGACATAGAAACATAGGCTTGTTGAATTGGGCATCTCGAAAAATCTGTTTCAAAAAATCCGTTTCAAAAAATTGAGGCACGTCACCAAAAATGAAGGTTTCTTATAGTGAGTTGACGAGGCTCAATAGGTACTTAACTATGACTATTCTTTACAACCGAACATGAAGGCAACGAACACTCTGCTAGTCCAAATCCTCAAATCCCTAAATTCAAATTGGAGGCAAGGACAAATACAATGACAAACAAAAATTGAGTATAGATTTGGAACTTATTCATTCAAACAATCATATTGTAAGCATCAATGGGCAAGGTCCAAAAGTAGATAGACGAAATTTGTATTATGCAACATTTAACACAATACTGTGGAAGTTTGAAGAAAAAAATAGTTGTAATTGAAAGAAATTAATTTCAAAGTTAGCTATGTCTAAAACTCAGTTTTCTATACCATAATTTGGAATTACTTTATATTTTGTCAATTTTTCTTAGAACTCCAAATTTTTTTTGTATCTTAGCATCATACATCATTTCAAATTGTTGTACCCCAATATTGAAGGAAGTTGACATTTATATAATTTAAGATATTCACAATTTGACAAACATGCAAAGAATGTTGATTCTCACAATCTACATAAAAGATTTTTTTTGAATTAAGAGCATAGAATTGCATTAGCTATTGTAGGAAGTATGGGTTGGAACATGAACCATTGATACATAACTTACATCTTAGGGCCTCTTCACACTATGGCCGTCCAAGTCGAGAGGCCGTGGGATTGAGTGGCCAAACTTTGGTGAGAGTCCAAGGAAATGAGCAATAAATAGGCCCAAGAAACTAGGAATTGGAGGCTTCGGCCGTCCATAGTGTGAAGCCTCCAAAGGCCGAAGTCCAAAGTCCAAGCCCAAACCAATGAACTCCCATGGCCTCTCAACTTGGTCGGCCATAGTATGAAGCCTCCAAAGGCCAAGTTGAAAGTCCAAACCCATACCATTTGTTTGGCTTGTATCCATGTCTCTTCACTTGAATAGTCCATCCAATTTCTGTAATTTCCATCTCACATTCTTTAACCATGGATTCTAGAAAGGAACGCATTCTTGTACTACTTTCAGTTTTCATGGTCATAAAGTACGTCATTGTGGGCATTTTGGCATTGCAAAAACTTGCAATATTTCAACAAAATGCACAAATGATGATGATGGCAATTTTTATTGCCCAAGGACGGAGGGTGAATTCTCGAAGGAATTGTTGGCAATTTCAAAGATATGGAGGTTTCTTGGAGCATACACTTATGGGGTCATTTTCAGATCATGATTTTCGGAAGCGAATGAGGGTGAGTACATCTACATTTCAATATTTATGTACTCTTTTAGGGCTTGTTTTGAAGAAGAAGGACACACATCTTAGGGCAAGTATTAGTGTGGAGCGAAGGATGGCAATAACTCTTTCTCGATTAGGAACGGGTAATTCTTTGCAAATGATTGCTGATTTATTTGGCATTGGATTGAGTACAGCTTCTATCATTGTGAGGGAATGTTGTGAAGCTATTAGGATTCATTTGAGACCATTGGTTTTTAAGAAACCAAGTCTTGCTTGGATGAAGCAAATAGCAAACGGTTTTGAAGCTCTCCACGGCATTCCGCTTATTATAGGAGCAATAGATGGTAGCCATATCCCTATCATGGCACCTTCTCATGACCCTGTATCATATTATTGCCGAAAGGGATATTATTCCTGTTTACTACAAGGAGTTGTAGATGCCGATTGCAAATTTTGGGATTATGATTTTGGATGGGCTGGACGGATTCATGATTGGGCTTTATTTCAGAAATCAGAAATTGGAAGAAGGACTATGAAAGGTGTGTTTCTACCTTATAGATTTATTGGTGATGCTGCATATCCTATGAGGCCTTGGTTTTATTCACCATTCAAGGGTGAAAAAGAAGGATTGCCAAGAGAAAAAGCACATTGGAATTTTATTCAATCAAGCACTCGTATGGCTGTGGAAAGAGCATTTGGAATTCTTAAAGGAAGATGGCGTATATTATTGAAAAGAATCGACATGCCACTTCGAAATGTGCCTGATATTGTTACAGCTTCTTTGTGCCTTCACAATCTGTGCATTCTAGAGAATGATAAGTTTTCTATGGATTGGGCAAAAGAAGCAGAAAAAGAGTTGCAATCTGAAGCAAATATGGCCTTAGGGAAAATGCAAGAAACGGATATGTTTCATTCCCTAGAATCATCATTAAGGGAAATGAGGGAACTACAAAAGGGAAATCCACAAGGCGAAGAGACTCCATTCATAGAACTGGAACAAGAAGAAGAAATCGAAAATGAGGAGAATCCTGCTTGTGAAGAAACGAAGAAAAAGCGCCAAGAGAAAATGAAGAGTATGTTAGCTGATTCAACTCGAATTCATCTATTACTGGCCAAGACTTTTACAAAAGTCATTTGGCCAGAAATTCAGACATTCAATGGGAAAATTGTGCCTACAATGATGATGACTGTAGTGACAATGAAGAGTAGCATAAACAAATCTAGAGCTTATTGATCAAACGATCAAATTGGTAGTCTACTCTTTCTAGCAACTCATTTGTTCTTTCAAAGTTTTTCATCAAACCTGTGCTAGTTTCTGCCATTTTTTCAAAGATGTCAATGGCTCTATCCTGAAAGTTTTGTTTACCTTTTGATGTTGGTGTAGAAGCGGTTGTTGATGATGGTGTAGCAACACTTGTTGATGTTGGTGCACTCTCCTCATTTGGGGCCAAATTGGTTTGGATTTGTACATTATCTGTGGTTGTAGCTGAAATGTGCTTCATGACTTGTCCGGCTTGGTGATACCACTCATCTAGAGCATCATAGAATTTGCTCTCTTGCCGATTATTGCCCGAAATACCGTTGGCCATCTTGTCTTCCTTGTAAGCATCAAAAATGGACTTGAACTTCTTACGGCATGCCATAGCAGTGCGGTTGAAATTTGGTAGTATAACAACCATTCTAGCATGAAGCCTCACCCAAGAGTCAATCCCTACAAGTAAAAGATTAAAAAAACATGATTTGGAGTCAAAAATGGCATTGAAAGAACTATCACAGCACAAGCTCTCACTGTCAAACAAAGACCATGTAAGTTATAAATGAGAAAAGAAGGTGGCAATGGTCACCGGGGAAAAGTAGGTGGAGAGTCTTTACAAATCATTCATGCAAAGTCTCACCGTTGTAAAGGTGGAGACTAGGGCTCAAACCCCACCGGCGACATCCAATTTACATGTGCAATGGGGGGAAAGGGGGGCCGTGGTGGCCGGGCACGGGCGCGCGGCGAAGGCGAAGGCCTTCAGGCCCCTCATTGGCCCCAATCCTCAATCCGAACATTTTTATAGAAACCCTAAATTAGGGGAGAAAATTCTTACCCTGTTTTTTGCCATTTCTCACAAATTCTGGCTCCATCTCCCCCTTCAATGAAATCAACTGAAGCACCTCCGAGTCCTCCCACATTCGATTCACCTCTTCCCCTTCGGCTTCTCCTTCAATTTTCACTGCAGCCTTCTTCTTCGAAGTTGTTTTTTTCTTCGGAATAGCCTTTTGCTTGGGAGCAACTCTCTTTTTGGAGGATCCTATAATCTCACAATCTCCTCCCTCAACAACCCTCTCTTCTACCCTTTCCACATTTGGCTCATGACTCTCTTCTACTCTTTTTCCTCCAACATTAGATGAAAAAGGCTGAAATGCTCCATAAGAACTTGGAGTCAAAAAATTTTCCACCCCCATCAAAGGTGGTTGGCTACAAAAGAAAGGGTTTTCAGAAAAATTGTCCATCTTTCCTACTTGCAAAAAAATTAGAGACCCAATACACACAAAGAGCTGCAGAAACAAGAGCGGCTTCTACCAAGACGCACAAAAAAGAGAGAAGAAGAAGAAGGCGCATCCTCCTTTTTGCCTTGCGGAAAACAGTCCTTCTAATCTAATGGTAGAGATCTTGTCAGTTTCTGATTTTTTTATTTTAAAAAAAAAAAAAATTCGACGGACTCTCGATCAGAGTTTGGGCCGGCCAAAAACGGAGACCCAAACTCTGATCGAGAGTCCATCACCATGTAAGCATTTCGATGCCATGTAGGCTGCCATCAAGGCGACGGACTTTGGATTGTGCCACCTTGTGTGAAGGGCCGAGAGGCCAAAGTCTTGGGTCTCTGAAATCTGATTGGCTAAGACCGACGGACTCTCGACCTTGTGCCGTAGTGTGAAGTGGCCCTTAATGCCCTTGCATTTGAAATATTTGTTGAATAAGACAATGCATTTAATTTTTTACTAAACAATGTGCCCTATGCCTTAGCTACGGTCAAAATAAAAGTAGAATTTTTTTTTCTTAAAAACTTCAAAATTCATTAACTTTCACATCATAGGTCCAAATGCCATGAAACAAAGCCCATGCACCCCTCATAGCCAAGGGATTTCTGATGGTACCAAGAACACAGTTTTAGGGGACATGTTATGTCGTGACATATTTCTACCTATCTGGAAAAGCACAAGGCTTCTAGCTATAATAGATGTTTGTGAAAAAGAAAAAGAAAACCAATGAACAAGGAAAGCCTAAATCCAATACCAAGTCCCACTCACAATAACTAATTACAATATGTATCCTATATATAACACTTGCTTTCGATGAAAATAAACTTACTATTGCTTTAGCAAGTTCACTTTCACTTGCAACCCTCAATGGAACTTCAAAAAGAGAAAACAACTCTCACTAAAACACAAAAGTTAAAGCACAACCTTAATAATAAATATATTTACCTTGGAAAAAGATTCAGGATTAAATTAATGGAAGAAGCAAGTACTTTAAGTACCCACAGAAGGAACTCAAAGCTACAAACAATATGGGACAAAATGCCCTATCTTACTAACAACTTAAATAGTCACCAACCTTCAATTATCACCCAACAAGCCTAACTACCTTACTATTTGGAACCAACATAGAAGTAAAAAGATGTCTATCTCTTAGCTAGTAAACAACCCACATCATGACAACGGTTCATGAAATCTCAACCTAAAAAACAACAAAACAAAACAAACAAAACAAGCATCCTAACCTAAGGTATGGACTAGTGTGTCTTGTGGTGTTGCCACAATCAAAGTAATTTACTAATTTTTTAATTCATACAAGTTTTGAAATTCAATAACTTTCACATTGTAGATCCAAATGCCACAAAACAAAACATGTGCACCATTCACTGTTGAGGGCTTTCTAGCAGTACCAAGAACGCAATTTGGGGATGCACAGTTTGGGAGATCTCAATGTAACAACAAAAAAACCAAAAAAACACTAACTTAAGATATGGACTAGTATGCCATGTGTCATTGCCATAATCAAAATGAAAGTAGAATTATTCTTCTAATTTATAAATTCAAAAATAACTTCAAAATTCAATAACTTTCATACTATAGGTCTAAACGCTACGAAGCAAAGCCTGAGCACCCTTCCCCACCAAGGGCTTTCCAATAGTACCAAGATTGGGACCAGAGCATGCACGGTCCGAGAGATCTCAACATAACAAACAAACAACCTAACTTAAGGTATGGATATTTGAGCCACATGATGCTTTTGTCGCGAGCTGTAATCGTAGAAGTCACCATGTTAGTATTTAGGAGTGTATAACTATATAGAATTTTTCAAAATTTCTAATAGACAAAAAGGGTTAGAACCTTCTTAGCCTAAACAATTCGTTAAGTCTAAGAAGATACTCTAGGTAATCCGTAACAAGATCCAGGATGGATTTGGAATCCGGAAACCCAGATAGCGACAATCTACTGACTAGACTTCCGGTCTAGGAGAATAGGGACCCGTTACGGATAAACAATCCACTTTACGAACGGTTGGTATTTTGACGGGTACTTAACCCCGCCACTCTCATTTGTTCTTCTTCTTTTTCCCACAACTGTTTTGTGCGCGTATAGTTGAGTGAAAGAGTGGTGAGTTAGTGATTAAGTGAGAAGTTATTGTGTGTTAAGATTTCAGAGTAGTTTGTGATGGCGGAGGGAGATATCCGGAAGACTTTGGTCATGAGCCAGATGGTTTGTCCAACCATTCCGGAAAGGCTGAGAGAGAGATCCCAGCTAGAGGACGACCTTAATGAGATAGGGTGTGTCGGTTTGTTTATGCGGCCATGGACCGTAAAGAACAATCGGATGATCCAGGAGCTGATTGTAGGAGCCTCAAACCAGTACGAGTTGACAGTGAGAGGAAGGCGTGCAATCTAGACTGATGAAGTCTGGGCTAAGGTTTACGGATTCCCTAAAAAGGGATCCGGTTTAGCTTCTTGGATAGACAAGTTTACGGTTGGGAAGTTCAAGAACGTAGCCCATTCTAAAGAAGGGTATGCGATTAGTGACTGCCTAGATGCAAGGCAGAGGCATGTACTAGAGTTCCTGATCCCCATCCTCTATCTGGAAAAGCCTACCCGGGTTACAATTACGGTAGCGAACACCATATTTGGTGCTATGGAGGGTAGGCCAGTGAGTTGGGGCAAGGTTATTGGGTCAGTAGTCTCCAAGCTTGCTGCCAATGTAGGAAAAGGAAAGACCAGTCCAATAGGTCCGTATCTTTTCCACCTCTACCACTACGCAGAGCTTTTAAGTGATGCGGAAATGGTAGAGTGCAACACTGGAGCCACCATCCTCCAATACGGCCTCACGGAAGAAGTGACAGGAGAACAGACACCGATAGAGGAGGAGGAGGATCCAGAAGAGGACGAGCAACTCCTAGAGCGTAGGCGACGGATCCGACATCTTGGGGGAAGCTTCCGGCCCAACAGAAGATATCCGAGGAAGAAGAAGGGAGCATATCCGGATTCTTCAAGACCGGGTTCAATTGGGTACTACAAGCGCAAGAGTACCATGAGAACCTGGTGGATCTGCTGAGGAGGATTAGCCGGGAGTTGAAGACGGAGCTAGAAGACATCCTCGACGTCTTGAAGAAACTTTCGAATCTGGAAGTTCTCGAGAAGAAAGACAAGCAGATTGAAGCCCTAGAGAAGGAGAAAGCAGACCTTCAAGCAAGACTGAGCTGGGCTCAAGGGGAGATGGCTGTAGCAAAACAGAGGGAGAAGGAAGCCCTGCAACTGCTGAAGAACCTATCCAGGTTGGTGGACAAGTCGGCTGACCTAGTAATGAAGGTGGCTCTAGTCCAAAGCCGGTTGACTGAGGAAGGGCACCTCACCGGATCCAAGGTGATCTGGATACTGGTGGACTTCTCCTCGTGGATGGAGATTACTCTGAAGGAGATGAGGTAGCTACTTGGGCGGATCGATCCTGATCGTGTAATGGACTTCTCCAACTTTTCGGAGATCCATTTTGACACGGAAACCCTAGTCAAGCTCACAGCCTCGATGCCACTGCCATCGAAATCGGAAGCCCCATAGGAAATGCTTTGGTATTTGACGGAACCCTTCTCCAAGCAACTGGAGAAGACAATCCGGGGGAGTGTGAAGATAGCGCCCGAGACAAATAAGTAGTCGGATGCGACACGGGAGTTAGCACCGCTGGAGATTACAGTTTCACCACCTGTCCCAGTGTTCCACCTTCCGGAGGAGCCACTTCCGACACCTCGCACCCAGACTCGGGGTGAATTGACAGAGCGGATTGGAGGATTGTTGAATCCAGCCCAGACTCATTCGGAAGAATTCGAGCACATGTTGCAAGAGCAACAACCAAGGAAGGAGATCGAGCCTATCGTGTTGGATGAGACGTCTCCAGGCGAGGAGAACGAGAGGGAGATAACTTAGATTGAGAAATCTGAGGAAGAAGAGTACTGGACTGGATCGGAGGATGAGGACGAGGAAGAAGGGGACTACTTCCCTCCAGAAATCCGGAAGATCCAGACTCGAGCAGCGTTGCGGATGACACCGATCAAGGCAACCCCGAAGGCAATTCTAAGGTCATCCACACAAGCTCTAGCGAGTCAAGGCGGGAGCAGCCACAAGAAAGCACGGAAGGGGAAGTAGTTAGGACCTTTTTTTTAGTTAGTTAGGATTTGAATTTTGAATCGGGTCTGGATTTCTAGATGTGGGACCAAGTTCCAGATTTGTAGGATCTCACTTTTCCGGATTTCTCGAAGTGTTTGTGAGTGGTCACTGGGATTTTCGGGTGCCCTTTTTGCCTTTTTGGCTTTGGTTGTTTTGAGTTTTTAAGTGTGAGGCAGGTTTGTTGTCTCTCATTCCATCCTAGCATTATAGTTTGTATCTTATCATCCTTTCTTTAATCTGAGCCACCAAGTGGACCCTCAGGAATTGATCTATCGTATATCCAGCTTTCCGGTGTTGTCTTACAAGTATGTGGATGTGTAAGAGAGGAGGAGGAAAGGAGGAATTCGGATCTGAGGGAACTTGGAGCTGAGTTGTAAGGAACGTTTGTGACGTAGTCTAGACTAGTGATTTTGGTCTTGAGCACGTGTCTTTAAACTCCTGGAACGGGAATCCGATTAGGAGTGGTGTGGGTGCAGATCCAAAATGCCAAAGAGGGTTCCGTGCGGAGATAAGCAACCGCCAGTGGAAAAAACCCCATATCACTTACCGGAAGGTCAGCCAAACCTTAGGATCAGTCTAGCGAACGACTTACAATCCCTATCTCAGTTCCGGTTTCTGTTGGTCTGTCATTGTAGTGGAGAAGACTTGTTATGGCTCTGAGTGACCTGCCTTCCGGATTGGCCATCCGAAAAGTTGTGAGTGTTTCTAGTCGATCTAGTGCAACATTTGGTTTAAGTGTGTGTTGTGTAGTTTTGAGAGAGAAGAGAGTCTGAGGAATAGGAGTGGTGAGTCCCTACCCTCTATACAATCAAAGGTGGACCCTCTGAGGGTAAAACAGAGGTACCAAAAACCAGTGTTTTTGAGTGAAGTGACGGATCCGGATTCCGGATTTGAGTGGATTTGGATTGGATTTCGGAAAAGTAGTCCTCCGAAAGAGAGAGAGGAAGAGAAAGGAGTGCTTAAGTCGGTAGAACAGATAACCTAGGCTTGCAGCAACATACTAGAATCCCCTGGGACGATATTTCGAGTTAGTTTACACGTTTGGGTGTCGTAAATGGTATTTACTACACGCTACACGTACGACAAGTTTTTTGATTTGATTGTTTTTTGATTGTAGATAACACCTAATTTTTGTTGTCTTTTGTGTATTCTTAGTAGGAACAATGACATCTATGCAGGTTGAAATACACTAGATTCAATGCCTCCTCCCTCACAAATAGACTAAATTGTTGTGATCAACAATAGAAAGTATTGTATATTACTCACCAGCAAGTTTACTTTCACACAAGTCAATTTACAGAAATAGAGTCGAAACCTCCAATTTTGAATTGCCACCACATGCTCAACAATGATCCAAATCACAAACCACAAAGTGCGTTGGAAAGATAATGAAGTCTACTTTACTAATGTCTTAAAAAATTACATTTTAAAAATAAAATTACGTATAAATATAGCATTTTTTTGACAAACTATATACCATCTAGTGCTACCACAGTACCACCATTAGCTTTGATTATAACCTTCATATGGTTAGGCATGCTAGCAAGGAGAGCTTCAATCATCTCTAGAGACACCTCTTCCCATGTACTTTGAATGGTGTTGACTAATTTTTCTTTGTTTTGCAGTAGCACCTCATTTTAGACAATGTCTTTCACAATCTTTCATAGGTTTTCGATGGGGTTTAAGTTAGAAGGGTTTGTTGGACATGAAAGCTTTCTCATGACATGTGCTTGCCTCTAATCATTTAATTCCCTATTTTCGTACACTAGAGCACCATCTTCCATGAGTATGAATGTCTGAAGGTGATTATGGAGAAAGTAAAAGCCACTCAATCAACTTTCATAGACTACAACAACAAAGTCCCTATCTCTTCATCTATCACATGAAATTCTAAAAATGAGGCACATATTCAAATTGGTGAATGAACCCATATCATCATTGATGAACTACTAGATTTTTAAAATGGTGCTAAACAATCCAAAGAAAAACATTTATATGACTTTGTGTTGATATTTTCTGGTTTCAAATGAAGATTTGTTTATCCATATTACATTCTTCCAATCAAATGTAGTTTAGTGTTGATGTTCACAACTCTACAACACACCTTATACTACCACTAAAGTCACTTGTTACAAGCAAAAACACCTACAATCTCACAAATCTGATTTTATATATCTCTAGAGATATACCTACTCACCAAAACACACACACAATGTATTTACAAGCTACTACATTGCTTGGCCCAAGCATGTTTTGCATTGAAAGGTTGTTGGATCTCCATATATGAAGTTCAAATTGACAAAAATATGAATTGTGTTAGCACAAGAAGCATTCATGTTGCCATCACAATGTAGGAGCTACAAACACAACTTTGAAGTGTAGACAATGCAATTCGATTTTCTTAGACAAGTGGCTTGAATTAGCATCGAAATGACACTTAGAATGTACTCAACTCATTTTCCAACATTTTGGTGGCAATTTCATGAAGTTTGGAGGTATAAAGTAGAAGATATGATCAATCAAAGTTGCACTTCATTTTCAATGACACTCATAGTTCGAAAATTTGAATATAAACTTGTTGGTGGATATTTTACATATACCTGCAATGCACCAAGACACAAATCAATCCTCAGAGCACAATCCAATCCAAGTGAATACTAAACATGGCTTCTCTGTTACACACTTACACAACAATATAATGAGAATGGAAGTAAATCATTGTATGGTATAGAAACATTGAGAGCCATCCTGAAGTCAACCATTGGACCTTGACTGCACTTACCTTGGAAACTTTTTAGTAAGAGAAATTTGATGCTCAAAACCACTTTAGATAGAGTGATTCAACTGCGATGCTTTTTGTGAAGAAGTCGATGAATTGTACAAAGATCTGCAACCAGCTGTGATGCTTCCCTCGGATGATTCCTGCAACAAACGACTTCTTCGTATAAGGATACCCAAGACCGCCAATCCCGTGGCAACAATGGCCACTCCAACTGCCACTCACACTTTGGGAGTGTTCCATCTTGAGGTATTCCCTGATCCATTGCTATTCTCGAGGGGTACATATATGTTAGACGGTGCAGTAGGTGCAACACCAACATTGCGGAAGAAGAAGTGAGCATCTTGCTCTATATCCCTCTTGAAACCTCATGTGAATTTGCCCAAACTATCATACGAAATTTAATCCATAGACGAAAGAAGAAACATTAATTCCTAAAGGACCAACATGCATTTTTTTGGCTATATAGCAATTTTGGGCAAGTACATAAGAGTAGAGATTTCCATATTTTTGGCCCAAATTTTAATAGAAGGTGAGGGACAAGGAATATCTTTCATGTGCACAAAATTTCATGACATTTGGAAATATGAGTAAAAAATTGTGGCCTAATATGTTACTTTTTTTTCTTAAATGGGTAGTCTAGGTAGAGTAGAAATAATCAGGATTGTCACATCGAACGGGTTAGGGACACCAAACGGACATGGGAACTAGACTAGACAATTAGATAATCCGTTCAATTGGTCCACCTTCCATTTCCTAGTTCTTGAAATTTTTCGAAGGATAAAAAGAAGTGAATTTTATTTACCTTTATATAAAAGATATGTCATTCCACGCTAGAACCAGGCGTGGATGCAAACGGACACAGGTCATGTACTAAGGCGCAGACGTCTTTGTAGGGGTGGAGATGTTGTTGAGAGGGCGTGGACTCAAATGTGTAGAAACGTGAAATGCATGTGCGTAGATGTGTAGTCTAGGGCATGGACGTAGATATCTAGATGGGGACTGAGACGTGCTCCAACACAAGACATTTGGGAGCGGACTTCTAGCTGCAAGCTGAGACGTATTTTGTCTAGGTGCAAACAAAATCGGGGGAGAATGTCTTCTAATTGGGAGTGGATCCTATGCTAGTTGCTTACAAGGTATAGTTGCAACCATGTTCTTTTCTTTCCAATGAAAGAGATGGAAAAAGAACAATTTTTTTGGACATTTCAAATCTACATTCTACATTAGAAACAAGATTTGGAAAAAAAAATTGGTCAAGCAAGGACGATGGCAAAGTAGGAACCTCTAAGGGGCCTTTGAAATGGACTTTGGGCTATGGGATTCTTCCTCTCCATGGAAAGGGGGAACACTTCAATGCTGGCAAACCCTTTTTGTAGTTATTACACACCAAATGTACAAGTACATGATGGTCAAATACCCTCATTAAATATCTAACTTATCTCAATTTGCAAAGGAGTTGGGGACTTAGGTGTGAGCCCTTAATTCGTCACCAGGGACTCATTCTTTTTTTTTTTTTTCTTTTTTTTCATATTTTGTTATTTTAAATGCAACTTTATATACAAAAATCTCTCCAAAGAGTGTAGAACCAAAATAGATGTGTCACGTACCAATATAGTATTTGGTTTATTTTTAGAATATTATAGCTAGAATGACCCAACCACGAGTTGTAAATAGGTTAGAACCAAATTAATCGTGACAAATTGGTCAAATGCAAGTGATGGACGTATCAAGCTCAAAAACTCACATGGAAAGAACATATCTAGGCTAGAATTGGTTGAGGGAACCCTGGTAAGGCATAGGAATTAGTTCCCGAAGATAGGTTCTGGTTTCCCCATTTCATTGACGAAAGAGCAGAATTCCAATTGTTGGCTTACAAATGTGGAAAATACCAAGACGGGACCATGGAGGAATCTAAGGTTCAAGGAGGGAGATTTAGGGTTGAAACCATGCCCGGGAACCAATGACAAAGTCAGTTAGCTAAGATTTTCCCCGGTGTAGAAGATTCCCCAACCACCAATAATTAAACAAGGGGGTGGAATTTGTCCCCCCTTCTTAGGCTAATGTGTAGAGTAAAAATATGAGCCTACACATGTGTTGTGGGATCCCATGGGAGGTTCCGCGAAAAGTTTCGAAATTTTCTTATAGCCAGAAGATGCCTTTCTGGACAATCAACCACCCAAATTAGCAATGGGAAATTCCTAGAAATTCCCCAGGTGGTGGTAAATTCCCACTAAAAATTATCATAGCTTCCTTTATGTTAATAAGCTTCCCCGACAAGTTTCAAGACATTTTGATAGTCAAAAGTACCCGAACCTTCAAAATTCCCTGACAATTAATGGAATTTAAAGTCCACAGTGGGTTTGATTGGCGGAGCGGGAGCATACAAAAGCGGAATGGAGTGCAAGATAGGTCTTTTCTCACTCCCCCGTATCTACTTAGGAGCCTAGGCTAGTTACTTTTACTAGAAAAGTCAACCTCCAAAAGTTGGGATTTTCCTAGTTTTGGCATTAAGTTGGTGCTAAGTTTCGTTGCGATTTTGAAGATAGAAAAGGAGGAGGAGGTCTCCTTCAACCGAAAAATGGCCTTCTGAAGCCAATGGCACAATCCGTTTGCGATTCAGAGTTAATCTCCCAAAGTTAGCTTAGTGGGCCAACATAAGATGAAAACCTTGAGTTTTGGATGAAAATCCAAGAAGATAAGGTTAATTTAGATGAACGAGGAGAGGTGGGTGCCCAAGAAAGAGTATAAAAGGTCAACCCTTCTCTTCTCTCACCACCCCCTTTTTTGTATAATTGGGTCCGTTGGGTCCAATTTGTATTGGAAATTGTGGCATTTTAGCCACAAGTCTTGCAATGGTGTTTTTTGGGCACTTTTGGCCATTTGTTGTTGTTTTTGGAGCTTGCAAGGTCTTCTGAGGTCCCTTGTCTTTTCCTTTGATTGAGTGTGGTACTAACTCTTCCAAGCTTAAGCTTGGAAGCTCGTTTTTGTTGATTTGATATGTTGTTAAAGGTTGTAGGTGCTTACCTTTGAAAGACCTTTTTTGGTCACTTTCATTGTTGTATCGTGTACTAATCCTAGAGCAACCCACCATATGATTGGCGATGCCGCTTTGGGGGGCCTTTAGTTCAAGTTATTGAAGTTACTACCCCGTATTGCTAACCTTGAGTGTCCAAGGTCCTTTCATTTTTTTTTGTTTTTTGTTCCTGACAGTGATGTGGTATTCCTTGTTGAGAGACACAAGGGTGTGAGGATAGTGGGTCCTGGCCATACAGTGAAGCTTTGAACCCTATAGGATAAAAGAGTCCTCATGGTGTGTAAGATAGTGGAAAGACAGCGAAGCTTTGAACCCCCTTGGGGTGAAAAGTATTAGTAGTGCATTAAAACCACTTCATAGAAGAACCATGAGACCACATGGCCCTTCCCCAAAAGGTTTTGTTTCCAAAATGTGTTGGGAACAAACGAAGGTTTAGTCCTCCAAAAGTAGAAATTAGAGGTCAAAGTTAAGCACGGAGAGTAATTAGAAGAGGATAGCAAGGGCTTCACCCTGCGAATGTAACTCACCCCCTTTAACCATAGGCATGGCTCACCCAACCCTTCTTAGAAATTAGCAAAAAATCAGCAAAAAGGGGAAATCAGCCCAAATCTAGTTCCAACAAACCTCCAGTCCAACACCCAAACCTCCCTCCCCCGATACCTGGGAAGGGTAGGGGCAAAGCACCAGGTTTCCAGTAACCGGGGGCCTTAGGCACTAGATTGGTGGCCAACCCCGAGCATTGGACTGCCAATATCAAGGGCCTTGGGCGCCAACCAGGCGGGTTGGGCATTAAGAAGGGAGTCCAATATTGGAGGGCCTTAAGGGTCTGCCTAGGCAGGTTAGCATTAAGAAAGGAGTCTAGTAATTAGGGGGGCCTTAGAGGTTTGTCCAAGTGGGGAAGTCATTTCAGGGGAAGAAGAGGGAGGGGTCTGTCTATGGCTGTGAGGGAAAGAAGGGTCTGTCCATGGGTGGAAGAAAGAGAGGAGTGACTTGGAGATTAAGATTAAAGAGAAGAAGAGGTCAACAAAAGCACTCAGTTGCGCTAAACAAATGGTCGGGGCAAGGAATCAAACTCCCCGTCTCCCGCAAACATCACCGAAGCAACAAGCAAGCGGCCGCAAGAATGAGGGTGTGACAAGAGGGAGGACAATTTGAAGGTTAGGAGTGGAAGTAGATAGGATAGGAGGAGAAATCCTCAGAGCTTATTGAAGCCCTTAGATTAGAATTAGGTGATCACCCCAAGATTAAGTGTAATACGTAAGTATAGGATGTAAGACATAGGACATCAAAAGTAGTTCAACCTTGGAGGATGGTAAGACACATCCTTGAGATTGGCTTGGTAGGTAGGAGCAGAGGATAGTTGGGCCACCTTGGATTGTGAGAGGAAAGAAAAGGAAGAAGGGGGAAAGAAATAGGATAAAAATCAACAATTACATCCTTGTACCAATTTATTTTATGATTAAAATGGTGGTTTTCTGTCTCACGGCCTGGGAGTTCATAGTGGAGGAGAAAGAGCTTTTGGGGGGTGCGATCAACGACTCAAGTTCCGAGGTATGAGTTAAACCTCCCCAAACTTTCCCTAGGGCTCTAACTAGAATTTAGTAGCTTGGGCCGAGCCTACCCCTGGGATAGAACCTTAGGAATGTAGGTCAGGTCATTTCCAGAGACATAAGCATAAAGAAGAAGGCCGTGGCTTTCCAAAACCCTAAGGCACGCCCAAATAGGATAGAAATTGAGAAAGTTATCACCGGATGAAGTTTAGGGTCAAATTGGATGAAGAATAGCTTAACTCTGGACTTGACAGAGAATTAAGTAAATTAGGAGGGGGCTACTAATTAGGGTCCAAGGCCAAAGAGAAAAGTTAATTCCGAGACATAGGTTGGGAGAAATTAGTGGATGAAATTTAGATAAGGCTTGGATAGAAATTTCTTAGGAATCCTCGATCAGGGATTAACTCCAGATCTAGGTAGGAGAAATTCTTGTGAACCATACCTAAAAATTTCGGACCTTTCTGAATTGGGGATCTAGGTGCACTTGATGGATGAAGTTTGAGGAACCAAGTAGCAATCAAACTTCATCCACTCATAACTTTGGCTAGAAAGGTCGGATAGGGTCGAGTTTTATGTTTTTAGAAATGGCACAAGACGAAATAGATGTTTCTTATATTAGTTCTGCCCTGGAGTAGGTTCCATCCAAATCATACAGCAGGCCATCCATCCAGTCGGCCAAAACATTGGAAGTAGATTAAGTGAATCTTGCAAATTTGGGGTCACTCAGGCACTTATTAAAAAGATCCATTGCTTGGAAGGCACAATGGAACATGCTTAGACACCCAAAGGTAGGAGTCACTTAGCTGAATCCTAGAACCTAGTTATGTTTGCAAATTACTAAGGGTGGGTAAATTAACACTCACAAAATGCACGAGATTGAGGTGCATAGGGGAGATTGTTTAAAACAAGGGTTTGGAAGTGGCGAGGAACCCTGAGCGATTCAAACAAGCCCAGTAGGTGCAAGGAGTAGTATCTATAGCAATAGAAGTAGTAGCCCTCAACGAAACAAAGGGACAAATGATCTACCCAACACTTTGCAATATAGCTTCTACAGACACTATGGTGAGCATTGTTGTCTCAATTGCCAACTACACCCTATATCCTAAATCTAGAAGCTCAAAGGATCTCTTGCAATAATCCAAATCAAACAATCGTTGCTACAATCAAGTTCTGAATGTCACCTTCTCTACATTGACATCTTGAATTATGTTGCACACTTTATTGATTGTCGCACACTTGTCACACATGAAAACTTCCTTAAAGGCATTGTTTTGGGACCCTAGGTACTCAGATGAAAGTACTTAGGGTGTTCTTGAGATTGATCCTTGCCCAATTTAGAAAACAATAAAAAAACTTAGAGGGAAATTTTGATGTTTGTGCATGTGTAGGATTGGCAGGGCAAGATGTGAAGACCAGCAAAGGGTGCCATCCCCGACTTTAAACTCTGAACACCATTCTTCCCAAGTAGTGAACTTTGAAGTTTCCAACATTGGAATGAGAGCGTGAGTTCCTTACCAACTTGCTTGCAACTCTTGTGGGGCTATAAACTAATGCATGTGCGGTTTTATGTTGTCATTTGTGGATCCAAACTAATGCTTTTGCAATTTTCTACTTGCTTTTGGAAAGTGAATTCATAATCATAATTGATCTTGTCATCTATACAATTGCAGGATAATAATTTTGGATTGGCAAAACAAGTAAAAGCATCGTTATATAAGCGTAACATTCAACAATTAACCCAGATGTACCTAACCTTGTCCCTCCATGACATTGTTGACATGATGCAATTAGATAATTAGAAGGAAGTTGAATTGTGTATCCTAGATGGTAAGTTGAATTTATTTTCCTACATTGTTTTAAAACCGTGCAAGAATTCACCTCTTTTCAAAACTAGTACTCGAGACTTTACTTAGAGCAATTCAAGCTGTGATTGAATTACATGGTGAACGAGTTACCATGCTTAGATTAAGGATGGTGACATCTTTGCTGTAAGAGATGGAATGGTGAGCTTTCAAGAGGATCCTGAGCAGTGCAACACGTGTCACATGATGCAATGTCTTAATAATGAGATTCATGAGTATGATCCTCTCCCCTCTCTTATATTAAGCATTTGATTATGGATTCATTTAGCCTTTGAATTCTAGTGTCTTTTGATTAATTTTATGATTGTCTTACTATTTCATTTCATAGAGTTCAATGTTTCACTCTATTCAATGGGAGTAGAACTGTCATCTGTTTTTCTATTGTGCTCTCCTTTGTGTGCAATATTGTACAACTTGCTAAGAAGTTGACATAGGTGGATGAGCGAGTTTTATGTGATCACCCCTATTTGAGCAAGGTATCCCTCTTTTTTTTACGTCATGTATCACTCCACTTTGTTTGTGTGAAAGTGCAAATTTGTGACAGGTTATCTACCTACCTATATCGTCACATTTTTGCAATAGACTTTGAATGAATAGAAGACTGTTGTCACTATAGTTGTATCATCCAAAGACATCTTACTTATTTCCTTAAATTCATCTTGCATATTCATGTCTATATATACGAAAGCCATTCATGGTTTGCAAAAAAGCTAATAACAAGTGAATGTACTGAGGTTCCATGAAGCAAATGGTGATAGTTTACTTGTTCCTACAAGTGAATTCCTAGTCAAATGCATTTGCAGGGAGCTCAGATATTCTACTCTTAGACAAGTTAATCTAGTGTTGAGATGGATAAAGTGGCTCATTCATTTGGTGCTGATCTCAGATATGTCCCCCGCATTAGTAATTCCGTTGAAGTTTATTTGTTTTTTCGAACTTATCCTTTCTCTACATCCATATCATTTTATTTCTTGATTAATGCTTTCTTCTTATTTTTATTTTGACAATGGAGTCTTTTGACCATGGATCTTCCTCACTTGGTCTTTGATAGAAGGTTTTATGTTCCATGCAAATTGGACAAGATTGGCCATGGTATGAGTATGAAGACTTTGAGCTAGTGCCACAGAAGATGTATACAAATCTTTGACTAGGTTTCCTTCACATATAGTAGTGTCATGATTGACATGTACGTGCAGTAAGTCAATCTTGGCACAAATTTTGGACCCCGCTTGGGTGGTAGAGTGTATAAGATTAATTTTATCGAGGAAAAGTGACGTGAGTAAGTTGCAAATGGAGTAGTTGAAGCTTGTTTTGTACATTTTAGCTTATGGTTGTGTGTGGTTTTCTACATGACTTGCAGTTGGCACACATTTTCATGGATTTGAAGTCAAATTGATAATGTTGTTATAGTGTTATCTAGAGTTATGTCCTTTTTGATAGAATATTTCCATGAGTTTTTTTGCAGCTTGATTGATCAAGTACAAGAAGAAGTACCATTTGAGCTCAAAAAGAAGTACAACACAAATGGTGATTGTCCCAAACTAGAGACTGTGTGTGCAACAACCCAAAATTTGAGGTTGGTTAGTTGGACAAAATTTACTAAGGGTTTAGGGGTATGATGGTCTCATGTGCATACTTAGGCCAGGACTTCTCAAGGTTGAGAGTAGTTTGTTACTTCAATTTCTTAACTTCTTTGTGCTCTCTCTTGGAATTTTTTGGTCCTCTCACAAGCCTAGAAGCTACACTCTTTTATCTGTTTAGTATAGGTTTTGTGCTACTCTTTTACCATTTTGATGAGCTTTTTCTGTTGGGAGTAGGGATTGAGACCACCGGTGCAAGATTCCTATGGGGTTGGTGCTTGGAGTTGTTATCAAGTTTGTAAATGGAAAGAAGATTGTCAATGGCAATGATCTCTCATATATTATAGTAGATCTAATATTAGCTTGTAGGTATCATAGTAGCTACAATATTATTGTTTCATATTATAGGAATCATTTGATTATCACAATCCAAAGGTGGTGTTCTTAAAAATTTATTGGGTATCAATCCTCTTGAACACAAGTACAAATACATGAAAAAAAATTGTTGACAAAAAGTGGTCAATTTTTTGTCATATATACTAAATCATCCCTTATATCTTTGTCCAAGATGGCAACTATGTTGATAGAACTCTATCAATTGAGTGTCCTAATTGACATAATTTTGTCATTGAAATGTCCAAATTAGGTAGTCCTAATTGACGCAACATTTGACAGAATTATATCAAATTTTTGTCAATTAGGACATATTTTTCCTTGTAGTGACATAGTCATGGAACTTTATGGGGTTAACAACACCTATTGTTCCTTGTTCCCTAATGAATGAAAGTTTAACGGTTTAGGATTTAGCATGTTAATCAATCATAAACTGAAAATAATAGCATTCAAATAGGTCCAAAATTTTACATCAATAGAATCAGTGATGAAATTTGCCTAGGTTCGTCAAAAGAAAGTCCTCATCACACCAAAGGCAAAGGCTCCACTAACCATACAAGATACTTGAGACTCTCTTGACAATATAAGTAAGCTCTGATTTGTGTTAAATATGAATACACTAAATCTTTTGACATTTAGTATTTTTCCAATTGATTTTTAGCTTAACACAAAATAAACATGCAAACTTTAAGATGGTACAAGTTTCTAGACTATTGTAGGGAAAGGTTCAAAGTTCACTTGTGTGGTAAATGAAATCTCTTAGTGCATGGAAAATGGAGACTACACATTACACATCATCTCATATATTTTGAACCTTTGAACTTGCTAATTAGTATGCTATATACATATATCCAATTCTTCCGAAATTTCTAGAAGATAAAGTATTTCATTGGACATGGGATATGAAAGATAATTATGTAACAACTCCACTTTTACATACTCCATGCACATGAAGAAGGAATAAGATACCATCAATCTTTTTTCCATTTCTATTTTCATTTTTTCACAAAAGAAACAATTTTATTTCAATGCAAAAAGGTAGCCAACAATACAATGCCAAGATTATAAAATTAGAGCCTTGGACCTTTGGCATGAGGACTTTCCAACTACTAGTGATGTCTCTCATTTTTGGAAAAACTGAATCAAGATGTTGATAGTGTGTCTCCTTGGAACTATAGTAGACATTTCCAGCAATGAGGACCTTGATATCTTGCAAGTGATTTTGTAATGTAGGGCTACAAGCTTTAGCCTCTAAATCCATGATCACACGACCATATGCATTCACCATGCCTATTGCCATATGCACCGTCTGGACAAAAGGCTTCCCTTCACATTCCATCAACATAGTGATCAAATTGCGAGGGTTTTGTTCTAGTGAACTTTCCATGTGGTATGAGAAGACATCGTTTACAAATCCAAGATGGATAGAAGTTGCCATGGTTACGGCTTCCAAATATGGATTTGCCCTTAGTATACTAAGAATGTAGATATTTTTGGCAAATTCTACCATCAATTAAATGAATTTCCCACCAACATTTCCAGCACGCATAGCTGCATATGATTCCAAATCTTGGAAGCATAAGTTACAACCTTGGACAATATCTGCATGGCTGGTAGCACTTGCATGGTGGTGTTCTATGACAAATGCAACGTAATGATTGAACCATTTAGGGTTGGACAACTCCAATGTGTCCCGTCCTCCCTCCCACATCAAGATCTCTATCAAGGGCGTGGGATTGCATGGTTGCACTTGTTGACTGAAAACTACATCCAAGTGGTCAATATATTCTTGAATTTTTTGAGGGCTCCCAAGTACATTATGGCTAATGCCGTATTGGTCTTGAAGAAACTCATGTGGGGTGTTGAAAAAGAGATCATCCACCAAGTATGCTAATGCATAATTAATGGAAATTGCTATAAGACGATCAAGGTTGATTACTTCAAGGTGTCCATAGCTTGCTGTAGAAAGGCCTACACAACAATAGGAGTACCAAGAAACGACATTCGGTTAGAGCTTGACATATTGTTGCAATCATTTTTTGGCCTCATCTACGTATTTGGATTGTTGCAGTGGTGGGAAGCCATCAATGACCATCGAGAACAAGGATGGAAGTTGATCATCAAATGTGGACGCAAGTTTGGTAGGTGAAATTGAATCCACAAGCTCCATAGTTTTGGTCCCTGAACAAGACAATTTCAATATCTAATCTTTCAAAATTGACCCAAAACAAAAAGAATGATTAATCACATGGTTTTTTAAAATCTATTAGAAGAGCTTTCGGAGCTAAAGAAGCCCATGAGTTGTTCCAAGTTCTCGAACTATGGGAACTTACCACATTAGTGATCTAATGTGGTCAAGATTGTGCCAAATCAAATAATATTAATTAATTAATTAATTATTGAATATTTTAAAATATTTATTTTTGAATTAAAAATATTTTTTTAAATTGATTTTAAAATTTTCAACGCCTTTTGAAATTTCTGAAATTTTTTTTGAAAATTTTTTTGAATTAAAAAATTCTAAAAGAGCTCTCAGACCCAAGTACGCAACTCCCATATTATATGGCTCTAATTATAATGCATTTTAGTCCAATCTCAAGGGATTTAATTTGTTTTAATGTAGAAAACTCTTATAACCCTCTTAACAAGGAATCCAAAAATGTAATTATATACATGAAATGAATATTTTTTGAGGACAATAATAGCATTAAAAATCTAATTATTTGAGTTTTTTTAATACATGTATTGGGGGACAAGCTACCCAACTTCGGGGACTTTTTAATAAAAATTTAAGTTTTTTACATTACAAATAAAATTCTATGGATGAATTTTAATTTTAATTCGAGGGAACTTCTTGTCTAGATTTTTGAAAATTATGCATAAGTGTTTAAATTCTTCATATATATTGTGAATTTTTTTTAATATGTATATAACCCAACATTTTCTACACTTAATTTTTTTTTAATTTGGTCTTCACCTAAGTTTATGGTCTTTTTAATTTGATAGAATTTTTACAAAAGTAGTCCTTTGAGCCGTTTTAATGCCATCGACCCCTGCATATAATCCAGAAGTTGCGTTGTCGCGCCCCTTAGTGACACTTACCACCTTAAGTTCCCTTCCAATGCTTCTCAAGCACTTGATACTTTAGTGGCACCAAGGGTCACGCTCTTCTAACACTGCACATGCCACGCACATCCAATGTTAGTCCTCAATTCCAACTCTTTGTGCTAAGTCTCAGTCACCGGGACTACTAGCACACATACACCCATCATGACACCGGGGCATGTTACTTAATAACATGGGGCGGAACTTCCATCTTATTGTGCAAGGACCCATGGTGGCACTACTCACCATGGTCCTAACCGCCCTTGAGTGTAACCCCAACTCCATACTAGGTTCCTTGTATATTTGCTACTTTCCACTTCATCACTAATCGGGACTCACCATTCGGGACACTTCACATAGCCTAGCAAGGAGTGGGACTCCACCCAACCGGTGCCACGGGACACACCCAAATGTCCCATGGTGCCTTGGAATGGTGGTAACCCCACACCACCAACCTTGAGTCACCGGGACTCACCAAGGCTCCAAGAGGGAGTGGGGAGGAAGACCAACCCCTCCTATACTACTTTCTGTGGGATTCGGCAGACCCCCCCCCCTTTGTATGTCAAGGGGGACTCCCAAAGACCCTTTGGTTTTGGAAGACCACCCCATTTCTCCCGATTCGCGCTAGTTTAGGACTCCCGAACTTCCACCCGCCATAACTTTGCGGTTCGGGATCCAAATCGCACATGCGACCCCATTTTCGACATCTATGCGACGTGTAAATGCCGATGGACTACTCACTTGCTCCATTCGGACAATTACTCGCAAAGTTATCGCCCTCCAAAGATTCGGGACACTCCCGGCGCGGCCGGGGCACCCCCAACTTTGAACGCCCATAACTTTTGACTCGCAAGTCCAAATCATGCGTTCTTTGGACGGCTAGAAGCGTCTTCTCAAGACCTTTCCAAGCATGTATCACACGCCCCCAACTTCGTCCGGATCAGAGCACTACATCGCTCTGATCGCTCGGGACTCCTAGTTCCCCTCACCTCATCTCTTGCAAGGCTTGGGGAGTCACCCCCAATGTCCTCCTTGCTCACCAAGGTGGCACGAGCACGCCTTGTGATGAGGGTTGTGACATGCGTACTTGGGTTCTCAAACAACAAAGGGAACAACTGTAAAACAGTTGTTCCTTGCTCTCAAATCCTCTCTAATGAGTGAAGGATGGGTGTTTCAAGATTTCTTGTCATTTATTTTCATTATAAAAGATTCTAGACAAGTCAATTGGAAATCAAAGATGCAACTAGCCAGTTACCATGGGGGCCAAATTACACCATTGTACAATTAATGTCTACTTTAGTGATGAAGAAATTGTCTTTCTTTTGCTAGTTTTGTTTCATGTCTAGACAAAGAATTGGATGAAATTTGGATGAGAAAGGGGTTGAATGTGACTAGAAAGTGATTTATTTTATTAAAGATTGATGAATGTAGAAATATATAATTACTTCATCAAGATGTGAATGATATCCATCTTGGCTCTTTTTCAAAGAATGTAAGTAAAATGGTTGCGTACAACAATATCTAGAGATGGTCATAGTTGTTTAACTCCTTGAGAACCAAGACATAATCCATATATTCATAATTGTGAAGAAGTATCATAGAATGCAATTTAAAAGAATATCTAAATTTATAAAAATATATCTATACAATTAAATTTGACACTACATTTTCAAATTTTTAAAACTAAGATTTAAACCAAAAGCTGAATTTAAGGAAAAAAATTAATTGCAAATTGAATAATAACATTCTCTACAATATCTTTTCCCTTACATTCTAATTTGAAGTTCTAATTATGTTGATGTTTTAGAATTTGTATTTCACTTCTTTATTCAAGTTGTGTTTTGTGGGTCAATTTTGGAACTCCAAAGATTTATTTAGTTTTTGAGATGAAATATATGTGTATCCTTTGAAATATAGAATATTCATGCAATAGGTCTTGAAAATTCATATGTTAGAAATGTCAAATGGAGGAAACCCAAGAATCTTCAAAGAATTAGATAGATGAAAAACCCAAATGGTATATGCAGAAGTAGGACATATTTTTGTTCATCCATTGTTTACTCCAATAACTAAAGGGATTAAAATGACTTTTCTCCTAGCACCAAGTGTTTAGAGCTGAAAACTCTATGTTTGACATGTACGTATCCAATTATTCAACTAAAATTGTGCTGATATAATTGACATTAGTGTTTTGAGTAATTTAGGGTGAAATTGGAATGAAGTAGAAACATGATACACTCTATTCATTGCTCTTAGCAATACTCATGTGCTTCATTGACCACTATCCTTCAATTCCCATGTTTAATGTTTTTTCACATACCTACTCTAGTTATTACGTCCATTTCTCCTAGAATCAGGAATTTTCTTGAAATTTGAACCATCCTACTTGATCATGTCATGTCACTAGTTTCAAACTCAACCCAATTCTTTTTCCCATTTTCACCATGTCACAATATGCTAACTATCAATTCTCCTTGATCATTGGCTCCGAGGTGTAAGCATACCTACGAGGCAGAAATAGTTCAAAGTACCTCACTCACTCTCACTCTCTTACAGATTGCTCAGAAAGCAAGGGACAGCTGAAGGGGTGGAGGCTTAAGCTTACCAGTACCATTGCACTCACGAGCATCATCATTCGCAGGGACTTTGTCATGAGATGCACGTGCTCCAGCTCTGGAGAAGGAAGACGATGCTTGCTTTCTGCTGGCCAGGGTGCTGTCGTCGCCTCAGCGGCCCTTGGGAAAGCCACTCGACCATCTGAGACCTGCACGTCTCCACAAAGGGGAAACTGGTGAGACCTGGGGCTTTATGCAAAGTCCCGGCAGTGGGATACGAGAGGAACTCATACAAATCGTCTGCGTTGACATCATCATTCCGGACTTGACCTCACAGGGAAGTTGACAAAGGCTTGTACGCTCTCCTGCTAACAATCTGGCTCGCTCATCCATACACAGGTACAACAAAGCACGGGTCTCTGTTGGCTGAGGCCAGTCAACCAGCAGGGTGGCGGTGATCGTTGGGAAGACAATGGAATGGAAAGCAGGCCATCTCTTAAATACCCATTCCATTGACCACCTTTGAATACATACCCTGCAGAAAATTGGTATAAGAAATCTAAGCTTTCTAGTTTGCACTCAGACTACCACTACGTTAGCTTTACGTTACTGTATTTGATTGGACCATCCAAGCTGCAGCAGCCAAATAAACAGCATTCACAACATGGTAGTAACAATCATTACGACTGTGACCTGTGCGTACATGTCACCTGGACTTATTAAGAGCAGCCCCACGGCAGACTCGACAAGACCACACGCCAGATGATGGTTTGGCAAGTGGTTATGAAGACCGGGCCGTGTTTGCTCCCCCTGTGCCCCACTGCGCACTCGCCAACCGGGGTAATCAACATTAGGTGCTTCCGTTTTTGAGGAATCAAAATGCAGAAATGAAAATGAAAATTCATTTTGAACTATGTACGCCTACAGGCTTAGAATGGCTACTACCCATAGCATTTCGAATTTACAAGTGCGATGGCTTTAAGAATAGAAGTTCGCTATATACACATAGAGTGGTAGGAGGTAGAACAATGCATGTGGGATATGTAAATTAAATCTACTAGGAGCTCAACCGCTCATAGTTAGGTCAAAAGTAGAATTTGTGTTGGAATTAGAATTTCAGACCTCATATAGGCATAGTAAAATATATTTTTCTAAAAACTTTTGAACTAAAAAAAGTTTTTAAATCAAGTTAAATTTTACCTCCAAAAATCCGTTTAAGGCTTCAAGCCTTCAATCAAAAGTTATGGACAAAATTCAAAGAAGATGTTTGAAAATGTCAAAAAAAAATTTCTTCCAACCCCTATCTTGAATTTTGTCCATAACTTTTGATTGGAGGCTTGAAACCTCAAAAGAATTTTTGGAGGTGAAATATAACTTGATTTTACAACTTTTTTTAGTTCAAAGTTTCTTGGAAAAAGTTAATCTGCTATGCTTAAACAAGATCTGAAATTCTACCTCAAACACAATTCTTAATTTTGGACAATGAGCGATGAAGCTTTCATCTTCAAATTATCCCATATTTTTTGAAGGTTCATGATGGACATGGATTTCACTATAAAACACCTCTCCAACTGCACTATCAACGAAGAACACATGAGGCAATTTCTTTCCGTGGCCAAGTACTGTTTTCCTCCAAGAAGTTTGAGCAAAAATACTTGGTAAATTATATGTGTAATGTATTCCGGCTCCATGTACTTCTCCACATCATCATCCCTGCCCATTGACCTTGGTGGATTCCTTGAATTTGGGCTATATAATATCGTGGTGTGCAATTAAGGCTTTGGGGATGTGGGCCAGAAGGTTGTAGCGAGCCACGCCCAAGGAGCACCAGTTGCCCGTGCACTCGCCAGAATTTGGCGCGGCCAGCTACTTTTGCCCGTTTGGCTAGCCTGCCATGGGGGTCTTCTATAGCCCGGGCTTGCCCACTGAGCGAGTTGAGCCCGTTTAGCGTGCTGCAGTGGGGCGGCTCTTAGAATCACTCAAACAATTTTGCTTAACACACAGACACCTGTGTCTGATGTCACTAGTTGTATGCACAAATAACATTCATTAACCTATTACGACACTACGGGCCAAAGTGGTCCTATGGATGACAAAGAATCTTTCTATGTAGGACAAGTGCATATGTTCATCCTGAGAATTTTGTGCAAAAAGGGAAGGTCTTGCATAGTAGTTTGACTTCTAATGACTGATTTTTTTTTTAATTACAAGAGATGATTCACACAGTACCCAAAAGGAGGATATTTATAGTGACCAGTCCATCCGTACAGGGATAACTCGTACCTAAAGGACCATGACTTTTTTTCTGTCAAAAATGTCAAAAACAAGGTACTAATATTAAACACCATGAAAGAGGGTCCGAGATGACCCTAAACTACCGGGTGATGATGATGAGGTACCCAAACCGAATGGCGTGGTTGCGGGTTCAGTACCTAGTTGCGACAAGTTCTTTACCTTGCGTGAAATCAGCCTCTCCTCCTGATGGAACCCCTTGCAGTGTGTTTCTTGAGAGCATCCCCACGGTAGGGCGCCAAGGGACCCATACACGGGCAATGGGCGTGCCAGGACTGGGATACTGCCCCACGGCAAACGCGCCAAGCTGGAAAACATGGCCGGCCATGCTGAAATTTGAAGATGGCACTGCCAACTGGTGTGGCTTGCCCGTGGTGCACTATCAGTTTGATTTCCCGTACCGACGTTGAACGAAACTGTGTCAACGTTATCTTGGGTTGTCCGTAATGGCTGGGAGGCACTAGAGTGTGCGTGGAGGGAGAGCAACACCCTAGTTGGCCCTAACAAGAAGGAGAGGTTAATGGTGCGTCCCAGATGGCGCCTCTGCCGTGGGGCAACGCAGGCGCCTCCAAGCCGGCCACCTTCACAAGCACGCCCAACCCCCCCCCCCCCCTTGGCGCCTCTCTCTGGCGTGTGTGGCGTGGGGATGCTATGAATATGCTTGTTTAAAACAAACCCCCAGAAAACCATGAAAGATTGAATAATACTCTATCATCAATTTTCTAGCAGCCAGCCCAAGCCACTTAAACAATTTTGCTGAGCATAGACACGAGGTGCTGATGTCATTTACTTGGCTGCATACCCTCAAGGTTTTCATTTACTTGTAAGGAACCTTTTTTTGTCAAAAAATGGTATGTGTCCCCTGTTAACCCTTAAAGGACAGACTGGTGATCGTGAAAATCCTTCCTTTTGGAACCATGTGACATCATCTACTTTAAGAAAATAAAAAATATTCATTGGAAGTCATACTACTGTAGAAGACCTACCCTTTTTTCACGAAATTCATGGATGAATAGTCGTAGTTTTGTCCTACATGGAGAGATTCTTTTTCATCCATTAGGCACAAAATGTCTGCTTTGATGTTTAAGGGTTAAACACCATGGTAGAATGGCCTAATTTGTCACTTTCTAGCCAACAGCCCCTTCAAGCCACCTCGACTTACTTACAATTGTCACAACAATACACTGTAGTTAAAATATGGGGATATCTATTTTACAGCATTTAATAGTCATATGCCACCTCAGATTGAAATCTTTTAAAATCCTCTTCACTCTATATATTCTCATTCAGCAACCCCTGAATCACCGGCACATTCCAACTTTCCTCCTGCAATAGAAACCATCAAATGAGTGCAATCTAGGCAACACCAGAAGCATATTCATGGCGGAGCTACTGCACCTGAGTGTACATACTTTCCTTGTGTTGTGAGAATTCCAACAATGGTGAACTCAGGTCTGTGATCTTGTTGGAGCACATCATTCTTTTTTAGAGAAGCCCTTCTGCTCATGTACACGTAGCACAAGATCAATGTCACAGAGGTGGTAGTGATACATATGGTGCTTGAAATGGACACAATATGTAGATAGCAAATTTCGTTAAAATGGCCATATTCCATATGCCATTTTCAGACTGTGTGGTCTAAGATCATTTATGACAGCTATAGATTTCAGAGTCTAAACTGGAGTCTAAACTGTCGAAGTGTCAAAGTTGCTGAATGATTGTCATTTTAATGAAAGTAACTATGTAGCACCATAGTTACAAACGTGAGATTTTTTTTTCATCAAATCTGGTGTCATGATAATTCTACAACAACTTCTATCAAACACTACTTAGCACTCTGATGTTACACAGTTGTTACAGATTGCCACAAGAGCTTCCATGTCAGATTGCTATTTCTCATGTGAGTGTGAGTGAACATCTGGCAAACTCTGCAGCAAACAACCCTCTGAAACTGATGCTGATAGCAAGTGGGAACATAACCTCAGCTCAGAGCTCATGAAATTTATAGCTGAGAAAAACAGACTGAGGAGCACCATGTCCTAATGCGAATGACAAGAAGTAAGCTTAGTGTCTACTAGTCCTCAATGCTTGATACAATATATTCAGTTCATTCCAAAAGATGCAGAAATAAATGCTGTACCTTCGATCAGATACGTCTCATAAATAAGAGAAGGTCTCCACTCTCAAAAGAATGTCCGTTGACCGTTTGATAGAGTAGACAACTATCAATACATCAAGGAGTTCTTTGAGGCAATTAACTACAAATTTGTGATGAGCTTATCCAGTGTCTTGTCCGTATTATACACCAATTAATGCATATTATACACCAAAGGAGGGTCCACTAAGAGAGGTTCTGCCTGTACCCTATTGTTTAGATATCATTCTGAAACGACTCAAATTTGGAGCCCACTTATGGGAAACAGAACATGCTGCATTGCACAAGCACATGAAGGGTGACCTTATGTTTTCACAAGCAGTCTCCGTGTGTGAGTTAACTTGTATACTCTCAATGAGGATGTTCAGATTTTGGCAGAAAGCAAATGGCTTGAAATGCTCAGTTTTCAAATATTAGTTTTGAAGAGGAGTATGATTGTGTTTTCTAACAGAGCTGTTATTTCAAATATTGCTCACACATAGAAGTGCCATAGCTGGCCACTCTGAAAGACAATATTGTACGTTCAGGTCAGGTTTGATATCTGCATGTCAAAATAATTTAACCCCTCAAGGACTAAATGGCGTTTTTTGACAACATAGCGATTTTGGGCAGCTCACTACAAATGAAAATTTTATTTTTTTTCTTTTAAATTTTCACACAACATGTGCCCAAGGAGTAGTTTTTAGGCCCAACAATTTTCATAACTTTTGAATACATGGTTAAAAAGTTATTGTATGATATGTAGTTGTCATTGCTCGGTGGGCAGCTCGGGCAACAAAAAAAACTTCTTTAAAAAAGAATTTTTTTTTAAATAAAAATTTGAAATTGGTTTTCTAGATTTATATATACATGGAAAGATTTGAATCATTCCATTTTGATTTGTGAGATGAAAATTATGAAGAGTTTTAGTTGTGGGTAGTTTGTGGGTAGTTATGGAATCTCCACTATAAAATAAACTTTGAAGACTCAATTTAATTCAATTTAACTCAATTTTCAAGATTTTTGAAAAAAATAAAAACATTAGTTGTAGATTGTTTATTACAACATTACAACCATTGGGACTAGCATTTTTCAATTCCATCAATAAATTGTTAACGATTTAGTATTTTGAAACATTCTGTACTTCTTTCTACTTACTAATTTTTTTCCTATATGTTGTACAATTTCAAATGATCTCAAAATTTTCAAGCATGTGGACAACTTGACTTGAAGAATGAATCCAAAGAGCTACAACCATTTGGGACATTTTTTCATAATGATTTGACCTTGTGAAGTGCAGCTGCCCAGGTTTTTGCAGGGCCAAAAAATGGCTTTTTGTCAATTTAAACGCTAATATCTTGCAATCTACAAGGTGGACATTTCTGAAATTTTTTCCACATCTTTTTTAAACCAGTATACTACAAGATCTTACAGTCACATGTGTCCCAAAACATATTTTTTCTAAAATTAGGTACTTATACTAGAAATGGCAGTTTTGGAACATTTTTGATGAAAACATAGTTGGTCAAATACATTTAGGGGTTAATTAGGACATTTGGACAATTCAGTGGCTTCATCGGATTTTCTTGACTTTCAGCACATAGCTATTCCTAATTTTTGGACAATCCTCATTGCAATAATGTCTTTTATTCTATTCATGTGAAAATATGTTACTTCTTCTAAATTTTCTCATGAATAATTTTATCATTTAGAATTGGCAACTACAAAATTTTCTCAGATTTTCAGAAATAGTTGTACAATTTTTCATATTTTAGACATGTTCCAATTTTTACCTAATTATTTACCAAATTGACCTACACGTAGAGTAGTATGTATGTACGAATTGCCATTCATTTTGAGTAGAGTACTGGTTGAGAGACTATTTAGGAGTGGATGATCCTTTAAATTGCCTCTCTTCTCTAGTAAGTGAATATAACCTGACTTTGAATCGTTGATTGTAGAGAACCTGACTTTGAATGCATTTTGCATTCTTAGGTTTAAACTGTTTGTTGTTATCAAAATGTATCGTGGATTTTAATCTTTGTACAAAGAATTTGAACCTAAAATTAAAACGCATCACATGGCTATAAAATAAAAGTTGAACGTATTCTCCAATTCAACAAAAATTTCAAGGGCATTAAGATGTAACAATGGTTCATGTTGCAACTCATATCCTCTACAATGGCTAGGGTGATCGCAAGAAACACTTGTCCTATTTTTGAGGTGATTTTTTATTCATAACTTTTGCATTGTTTGTTTGTTTGGGGTAAAATTTGGAATGAAGGTACATATAGTAGTTTTAGACATTGAGTAATTTTTTCAAATTTTTTCAAATTATTTTACTATTTTAAAATTTCCCTCGATTGGATGTCTACCTTGGCCATTTTGGAGGTTTTCAGTCTTATTTTTGACCCAAAAATGCAAACAAAATCCGAAGCCATGAATTGGACATGTTGGAGGTCTACTACATTACAAGGACTAATGATGAGTTTTTCTGAAAATAGCAACATGTTGATTGTGCACATGGGGTCAAAGTGACCTTCCTTTGTGAGCACAATCTTCTCTAGCAAAATGTTTTTCTTATGAAAAAATTTTGAATTTTTTTTTTGATTAATAAAAATGAAAAGATCCACAAACCCCTATTCTACTATTTTTTGCTTGACTACTCCCAATGGCTTTTGTAGTACTCAATAGCAGTCTTTAGTATAGCATAGTATTAAATCAATGGTTTAGTTTTGCAGGAGCACTGCTAACACATAATATTGGTCGTACTACACAATATTGTTGGTCCTATGGCTAAAAACTACGTTTTTGAGCCAAAAATGTGAAGTGTTTCTTGCAATCACTTGCTAATGCAACTCCATGCTCTCAATTCAAAAAAAAAATCAATTATCATGAGAACCAACATCATTTACATGTTTGTCAAATTGTCAATATTTTGAATTCTATAAATGTCAACTTCCTTCAATTTTTGGATGCAACAAGTTGAAATGATGTATATCAATATGCTAAGGCACAAAAAAACTTGGATTTCTAAAGAAAAATTGAAATAGTATAAAATAATTCCTATATATGGTGCACAAAATTGAGTTTTAGATATGCCTAACTTTGAAATTAGTTTTCTTTCAAATCTCAACCAATTTTTTCTTCAAACTTCTATAGTAATGTGTTGTATGTTGCATACTACAACTTTCCTATATCTACTTTTGGACTTTGCCATTGATGCTTTTGGTATAATTGTTTGAATGAAAAAGCTTCAAATCCCAATCTGAGATGGATCTAAATGACCAGGTCATGGTGGAGAGGTACCCAAACTAAATGGTGTGGTTGCGGGTTGGATACTTGGCAGCAATTGGTTATTTACCTTGTATGTAATCAACCTTGCTTCCTGATGGAAAAACCCTTGTAGTGTGTATCCTGAACATAGTTGTTTCCAAGAAAAAGACAAAAATAAGTTTCAAATCCATACTCACTTTTGTTTGTCAATGGAAGTCTACCATTACAATACAATATTTGAATTGCCACTTCAAACTATTTGCATTTGTACAGACTTTTCTTGAAAACAAAATTTCATCAGAAAAGACCACCTGTACGACAACACCTCTTCAGTCCCCAAACCAGCCAGGTGCCAAAGCAAACCAGCAAAGAAGTCAGAGAAACTAACTTACATGAAAGGAGTAATTCAGAGGAACAAGTTAACTTAAGACCTCATCTGTCTGATAGATTTCAGTACAAATCTACTTGCAACCCAATATTTGCATACCAGTAGAAGGCTCCTTCAGAGTTTAGAAGATTCCCATAAACTTCCAAGAATTTTTACCTCTAGGTTTGTTTTTTTGTTTTTTTAACCCCTAAAGGACTGTGACTATGTTTTCACCAAAAATGCTCCAAAACTGCCATTTCTAGCACAAGCACCAAATTTTAGAAAAAAAGAACATTTTTGGACACATGTAATAGTAGGATCTTGTAGTCATCTTGTTTGAGAAGATGTGGAAAAACATTTAGAAATTTTCACCACATGGATTGCAAGACATAAGCTTTCGAATTCACAAAAATCCTTTTTTTGGCCTTGCAATAAACTAGGTAGTTGCACTTCACAAGCCCATATTTGTATGTAAAAATGTTCAAAATGGTGGTGCTTCTTAGGATTCATTCTTCAAGGTAAGTTCGCTACATGTTTGAAAAAATTTCAGAATCATTTGGAATTGTACAACATATAGGAAAAAAATAGTTAGTAGAAAGAGGTAGAGAATGATTCAAAATATAAAATTGTTAAGAATTTAGTTATGGAATTGAAAAATGACAATCTTAATGGTTGAAATGTTGTAATAAACAATTTGAATCCTATAATTTTATTCTTTTCCAAAAATATTGAAAATCGAGCAAAATAAAGGACTTCAAAGATTTTTTTAGAGTAGAAAATCCTTAACTACTTGCAAACTAAAACTCATCATAACTTTGGTCTCATTGATCAAAATGGAATGATTCAAAGCTTTCCATGCACATATAACTCTAGAAACCAATTTCTGATGTTTGTTTTTGAAAAAAGTGATTTTTTAATCTACTTGGACTACCCATTTATGAAAAAAACAGCATATTAGGCCATAATGTTTTACTCATATTTCCAAATGTCATGAAAATTTTGTGCATATGAAAGATATTCCTCATCCCCACCTTCTATTAAAGATTCAGCCTAAAATATGAAAATCTCTAGTCACACATACCTAACCAAAATTGCTATGTTGTCAAGAAACGCATGCTAATCCTTTAGGGGTTAAAACAAGCATGTTCAGGAAATACACTACATTTTGCTTCTATATTCAACACCAAAGATGATTCTTTCAATCTTATGAAAACCTCTTCCCTCTCTCTTCCGACATACTCTCATTCCGCAAACCCAGAATCACCACACAGCAACTCTCGTTCTGCAATTAAAAACATCAAACGAGTGCAATCTAGGCAACAAGAGAAGCATATTCACGGCGGAGCTACTGTAGTAACTGTACCACTCTCATGCACCTGTAGATACTCCTTGTGTTGTGAGAATTCCAACAATGTTGAACTCAGGTCTGTGATCTTGTTGGAGCACATCATTCTTTTTCAGAAAAGCCCTTTTGCTCATGTACACATAGCACAAGATCAATGTCACAGAGGTGGTAGTGATACATATGGTGCTTGAAATGGACACTATGTAGCACCACAATTACAAACCTGAGAGTTTGTTTTTCTTGAGATCTGGTGTCATGGTAAATCTACCACAACTTCTGTCAAACACTTACTAACACTCTGCCACAAGAGCTTCTATGTCGGATTGCTATTTCTCAAGCAACGTGTGAGTGAACATCTGGCAAACCCTGCTGCAAACAACCCTTTGAAACTGATGCTGACAGCAAGTGGGAACATAACCTCAGCTCAGAGCTCAAGAAATTTATAGCTGAGAAAAACAGACTGAGGAGCACCATGTCCTAACGCGAATGACAAGAAGCAGTATCTACTAGTCCACAATGCTGGATACAATATATTCAGTTCATTCCGAAAGATGCAGAAATAAATGCTGTACCTTGGAACACATACTTCTCATAAATAAGAGAAGGTCTCCAATCTCAAAGAATGTCCGTTGACCGTTTGGTAGAGTAGACAACTACCAATACATCACGGAGTTTTTCGAGGCAATTAACTATGAATTTGCGATGAGCTCATCCACTGTCTCGGCGGTCTCCTTCTTAGTGCCCAAGTCCTTCACGTGAACTTTCCCTTGCTCCCATTCTGTTTTACGGAGAATTATCAAGCGCTTAGCCTTCAGTGCGTCGCATTTACTGTACACCCTGTGAGACATACTACTGTATCAGCCTCAAACAACCACGATCATGAGCATGAGCATGAGCTTCTCAGGATTGACAAATGAAACTTTGGGAAAGAGATGTTCTGGGTTCACCTGAACGTGTCTACTTCTCACCTGTGCCATATTCTAGCATCCAAACGCTAGGTGTCTGCTTATGCCGGTCATTAAGCAGCTAATAAAGATTCGGATAATCTGAGGCTCTAGCTCAAAGGAAGACAATGCAAGGAACATGAAAAAAAAACTACCATCTCAATTTCTTGCCATTCTCAATGACAAGTTCAACAACCCGACCAGCATTGCGCAAGCGTGCAGTAACTCCAGCTGCATGCATTTTGAGTGAATCCTCCTCAGTCCACACAACGTCATTCGCAGAGTGAGAGAACGCAGGACGCAAACCTTTATCCTTGAGAAGCTGCATGCACACAGTAAAAATCAGTACAATCCTGGAGCCAACCCATTCTCTCAAGTTCCAAAGTAGATGGAAACTGCCTGTACTACAGTGACCCTTTCATTGACAAAAGTTACTATCGCCCATTATGACAACCCGAATCTATTCAGAGATTTATTGCCTATGCATGTGATAATTGATAGCATTGAAAGATATGAAGATCAAGCAGTCCACAGACTGCAGTGAACTACTGCTTTTTAAGTCTCATCTAGCTCCCTTACAAAAAACAAGAAGTATGTCCCCGAGGATGATACACGAAAAAAAGTGCAAGAAAAAACCTAAAGAGTAGCAACGTGTGTCAATGCTTCCTAACCTCAACAATAACAGCATCTCCAAAACCAAAGCCACATGCAGGTGTGTCTTGGCCTCCATAGGTGGAGAGTAGCCTGTCATAACGACCACCTCCGCATATAGATCGCAATTTCGAGTCCTTAGCGAAACCCTGCAACATAGCCAAAATCAGCACACATTCACAGAAAAGGATCAAATCGACAGTGACAATAAAAACATACTAGGGACAGGGCTCTCGAACAGAAAATCGATGTGTCTGATATCCAGAATCCTAAGGAAGGGCTACCAATGTTTCTCTTCACAGCTGCTAACAAGAGCGAGGTAAAATTCGCACTAACTTCATTCAAGAAACTTCAGCCAATTCCTGAAGGTAAACAGAGTTTAGATAGTAGATGAGCAAAGACTTGAGTCGGAAGAGTCGCACCTCAAACACAGTTCCGGTGTAGTATGTCAGGCCTCTCACCACTGACGCATCGAACCGTAGCCAAGCCTGGATACCGTAACCCTCTGCTAAGGCAAAAAGTTGTTTCAATTCTGCCACTGCACCACTATCTGACCCTATTAAACCTGCATCCAACAGATAAGGAATTCGAGAAAGGTTATTGAAATTTAGCCTTTTTTAATCAATTCCAAACAGACAGACACATTATGCAAAAGCGAAGTAAAAGTAACGATGCATCGTTAGTAAGAATAAAACAGGATCAATACACGACGATAACATAGAAGTCGCTTTGTCAAGCACGTAGAGATATAGCCACTCTGCAAATCTGTCTATCAACCTTCACATGAACAGCCTCTGGCAGATGGAAATCACAGTAGACGCATTACCTTCAAGATCGTCAAAAGATTGAAGTGTGAGTGCTTGCAAAATCCCCTCAATGGCTGTACTGGGAACGCCAACTCGATCCAATTCGCTCTCGATTTCCTTCCTTGATAGTTTCTCCAACTGACACAAATACCGAAAGAAGCTAGTGAGCGCATTCAAACTCACTCTGGAAGGAAATCAAGAGTTCCAGAAGCGCAAGAAACTGAAGAACATGAAAAACTGTGGCCAAAGCTCTGATTACAAGAAGCAAAAGATATAAAGAATACCTTATCAACAATCACGCAGACAGCTGCGAAGGAATCAGGCGGGATATTATGCATCTCAAGAACTGCTTGCAGGACCTGCCTTGAAACCAGGATGTGATGCTTGTAAGTTAAACACATCGGTTCAGTTACTACTCAACAACGACCAGCAACTTCACCTTCGGAGATAACCATGACATGACAATGCTGCAGCTTTCAAGAGGCCTCGCACATTAGAATGGCATCGGCACGGTTGACACTTACAGATCTGCAAAGGATCTGAAAGGAGTCGCATGTGAAAGACATTCAAGTACCCAAGTATTCAGGCATCCCTTCAACTCGAGATTATAAAGATTTTGACAGCAGAATTATCTTGAGCAAGCGATATTTGCTCAACCTTCTACCAGGATTGAAGCATTGTTCTAAACCAAAGACGACCAGTACAAACAGACGAGACTGGATACAATGGGCAGAGAAGAGAACGAACCTTTCGATTGGAAACTTTAATCCCGACGTCGTCAGACGTAATGCCAAGCTTTGTGAAAAAAGTCACGATGGCTGACAAGAGCTCAGCTTCAGCCTACAGCAACAGACGGCGAACACAAAATTTAATTCTCAAGCGCGCACTTGCGAGCATCAACGCTCCAGTGTACACTTCAACACAGTCTAGCATGCAGCTCGTACAGTCTAAAAGGTGATCCTTATTACTGCTGTCGAAGTCTACATCCAATCAGGGTCAGACCATTTTTGAAATATTCATATAAAAAGTAAATAATAAACTACACATATAAATCGCCTTGTTTGTAGAACACGGTACAAAAGAATCCATTATGCTTCCATAATATGAACAGGATTTAAGAAGCTCACCTCAACTCCGGGAACACCAATAACGTCCATGTTCCACTGATAGTGCTCCTTACGACGTCCACGAGTCATATTCTCATACCGCCAACACTGGCCAATACAGAACCACTTCAAAGGAAATGACTGAGCTCTCCTGTCAAACAAAAGACTTAATCTGTCAAAAAATATACAACCCTCAAGATTCTCGTGACTAAAGACTTTCGAGTACTACTCAAGCAACTCACTACAGTGAGAAAAATGAGAATGAAGATTGAATCAAGACAACGGACCCCTTCTGCAGAACAAGGCGGGCCAAAGAAGGTGTCAGCTCAGGTCGCAGGGCCACCTTTCTTCCACCTTTGTCCTCAAAATTGTAGAGCTGCATTGGTGAAACGACAATTGTCAGGAATAGTAGTAGAAAGTCATCACAAACTTCTGTAAGTATTCACTAAGGACCCGGCAGTATATATCAATAGAAATCTATGCCTAATGATGACATACCCCTTAGAAATGGAACTGCATGCAACAATTCTTTCCTTCATGTACAAAGCCCTCACTATAGTCGAGGAGGACAGTACCTGGTCCACAATTTCTTCACCAGCTTTACGGGTGTAAAGCTCCTCGGACTCTACCATCGGGAAGTCAACTTCCTCAAATGCAAATAATCTGGATACCTACAGCACCAAAGAGTGGACAGTTTCTGTAAGCCCTGAAAGTTGACAAAGAAAAAATAAACATAGTGAAGAAAGCGCCACAATTGACAAGGTCCGTACATCTCCAAAGCAGAAGTTATGGAAGGCCGGCATTGCCACTCAACCTCTCTGAATTTGTCGAATAGCCATGTACGCATGCGCATTTCATCGGGTGGAAAATCTCTGGTCCCCCTGCAAGGATCGGTGCTGATGAGAGCACCTTTCCTTCCCTTAGCAACAACTGCCGGGCTTCCTGACATCGCTGGACTTTCTGATATGGCTCTAATCCCAGGAGGTTGTCGGACAGTAAAAAATTCTGCGGAAGAGGACAAATTATCAATGAATGAAGCCTCTATTTAGTAGGCAGTCTGCTCACCACACACCATGAAACCTCTCAGAACTGAAAATGTGTAAGAAATGCCCCTGCTGTGGTATAGCCTCGGAAGGCAAAATTCCTGGGGGAATCGAACAGGTCTCATTGGAAGAATCCAACATCACATAAAACCGACGTCAGAACACTTCTAGACTGGGGAGATCGTACAGAACCTTCTAAACAAAGTTTTAGGACAGCATCCGCGAGTGTCAATTCACACCCTCGTCAACAAAATCAGAATGTTGCCTACACGACCAAAACAAAGCTTCAAATTGTTCTTTATATCACATATCAAACCGAAAGCATCCACGGCGTTGAGAAATCCAGACTTGCTTGTGTTTCACACAGCTACAAAGGAAAGACTTCAATTTCCAAGGACATATTATTGAATAGTTGAGCAATAAAGACTAGCATAATTCTGCAGAAAACAGGAAGAAAATATGCGGACTCAGCCGCGCCTCCAGATAAGCTGTAATACAGCAAATGTCCAACCTTCCTCTCAAATGCCACTGCCAAATCTCAAAAAAATAAAATCTAATTTATTTCCTCTATGAAATAAACCAGCATGCGTTGTTACCCAGAGCAGTTGAACATTACAGATTCCCGAATTTTAGACTGCGTTATTGCTTTCAATGTCACCTGGGCAGCAATCATCCCGAAAAATTTCAGACGCGCATTGAAAAACGTAGGAAGAAGCCGTTCTTAAAAGCTCTCGAACGCCGTACCTAGTATCTTAGTGAGAATATTGTGCAACCATGGAAACAGTCGATTTCGAATCATCTCACTGATAGAGAGGAAGTTATATTCACTGCGACTGGTGGCCTCCTTCGAATCACAGTCATACAATAAATCCGATGCCAAGAGATCTGAAAGATTCAAAGCCACAACACTCAATGCAAGACGTCGCACCCAAGCTTCGATCGCACCATCGCAACCCCTGAAGTGCAAAACCCTAAATCCTGCACTCGTTAAAATGGAGAACTAAAACACTGCAATCACCAAGCAAGGAGCTGAGAATTGTCTTGGACCAGCAGCCAACGCTCTCCCGGAACTGAAGAGACCGCGAGAATCGAAAGCTGACGAGAATATCTTACAACAATTGGCAAACGCCCGGATTGCAACAAGGTCCGTCACCCACACTCAAAGCGACCCTGTTTCCTTGTTGACATTGTCCGGGCAACTGTTCTTTCATCCATGTAGGAGCCCATTTTCATCCATTATCAGATACTCCATGAGTGATTTTACAATTGGGGTAACCTATGAACACCGGGGCTTTTTTATATGGCTTTCTGGTGACAGATTGCACCAGAAAAAAAAATGGCTGAAATTGGAAAAAAAACTATGAAGTTTTTCACCAGAAAACTTCAATTTAGAAAAAAATCTTAGATGAAATCACCAAATTGTCGATGAAAAGAGAATTATAGATATGTGATATGAGCTAATGTGATATTTTCTATCCATTGTGTGGAAGAATGTTGAAATTTGGAGCATCACTACAACACTTTATATCGCTATTTTGGCATTGGTGAGTGCTAGCATGTGAGCATAGAATTTATGACCCTATGAGCTTAGAAGTCTATATTATAGACATCTTTTGTGGTTATAGGTGTCTATGTTATAGATACCTATGTTATAAATTCTTTCCATATTCTAGTGTACATATGTTACAAACACCTTTAAATGGTTGGAGGTACATATCTACAACTAGGTTTAAGGTTCCTAGGTTGATGTCTCTGCACTCACGTGCTAGTATCATTGTCCACAAGAGTCCCTTGAGGAGATTCTTGGGGCTTTCAGGGTTTAAAAAATAAAAAAGTGCAATTTCTAGAAATTACTCTTTAGGGAAGTTAGAAAACCAAATACAATAATGCTACAAATGCCTAAATATCATAAAATGGTCTACATGGTGAAATTCAAGTCACCTAATGTAGAATATATAATAGATTTATATTCACTAAAGTATTAAATGCACCATCAAATATCAAGATATTTTTGTTGGATGATATAAAGGGCTATATTCATTGATATGTTGTAAGTTTGTATACTAATGAGGTTCTTCTTATAGTGAAGTTCAATGTTCTCCACCCGGTTCTTCATCAATCCTTCAATATTATGAGATATTTTAGGAGATAATGTCTATTTTGTGTGACATTTTGATGCATGTTCAATGATAGTATTCTTCAATTCTTCTTTTGATATGAATAAATTTAAGTAGTTAAATTTCATCAACAAACTTCATGTATTGGTGCTCTTAAAGGACTAAATTTGAAAGAGAGATAACACTAAAAGAAACTATTTGCTTTTCACTAGCAACAAAAAATTGGTTAAAGATAAAAGTAATGACAAAATCATTTAAAAAAGATATAATTAGGATTTCAAAGAATTGGTTTTTGCAAGATTTTTATGGGTATGTGAATTTTCAAAAAAGTGTAAAATAAAATTTTAAATTACATAATTTTAAGGAACTTAGTTGATGAAAGACTGTTAATATCTAATGCCTTTATCTTAAACATTTTATTTTGTAGTAGGAAAAAAATACTAATATGGTTTTATTTTATTTTTGGAAACAAGTACAACCGATCAATTTGTGTTTTACTATCATTTTTGATGAAAAAATGTTTTAAATTCAATGTTTCTTATTTTCTAAGTCATAAATTAACAAACACAAACACTATTTCCTAAAGGAATTTCTAATGGTATAAGAAACACTAAAATGATAAAAGATTTAACTTATCTTGAAATTTTCTTTTATAAAACAAAGAAACTAAATAGAAAAAAGCATTCATTCAAAATTCAATGTGTCAATATCTCATTGGTTGATTGCATAAATATGTTACACTTATAGAAGAGAAATTTGAGAACTTTTAAAGCAATTATCCTTTGTCTTATCTTTTCTTCCAAATAATGTAATTTTAGGTGAAAAAGCACTTTAAAATCCAATATCTTCTATTATGTGAGTTGGACTATTATGCAACTTGCTTTATATAAATTCCTTCCTTTTAGACCTTTCAACAATACCAAACACATTCTCAATGAGCCTGGTGGTTTTGAAGATCCAAGGGTCACATGAAACAAGATAAAACCTAGAGGAGGGCAATTGCAATATTTTTTAAACCCAAAGGAATTCAAGGGGTATTTAAAGATGAGATATGAAATCAAACAAATATACAAAAAATGTTCTACAAATTTTGGATATTTAGAAAATATTCTAAAAATATTTATGAAATATTTTTAGAATAATTTCTAAATATATTTGGAGGAGCTATTTTGGAACTACTCATCTTTCTAAATGACCTGCACTTATAGGAAAATCAACATCCAATTCAATAGAAAAGTATGGATTTTTTTATGTTGATTTGGTTGCATTGATCATCAACAAAAATCAACACAAAAGTGCTGATTTTTCTGTTGATTTGGTCAAATCTAAAAACTAAAAATTAAAAATCCTTTTTACAAATTTATTTTTGCTGCCCGAAATATACGGGCACAAAAAAAATTTAACCGCTACCCAAATTTGCTCGGGATCTTTGGGCAACTACTTGAATGCACCCACCAGAATCGGGCCCAAGACCTCATGGAAATCTACACTACATTTTTACCACCACACCACCCTTTACACTCAATGTACAATTCTATAAAGATTCCTTACTTATCCATTTACTTTCTATGTTTGTTAGGTTTAACAAACTTTGAAGGTCATTTTGCCATAGCAAATTAATTTTTTTCAAAAAACTTTGAACTCAAAAAAGTTGGTTAATGAAGTTAACCTCTGAATGCCCAAGTTGTGTTTGGAGCTTCTTGAAATTTGTTCTAAATTGAACAAAAAGTCAATATTTTCATAAGTTATACCAATTTTTCTTCAATTGTAACCATACAAATTCAAACTAGACATGCTAGAGATCACATAGGAAAAGAAAACATAACAACATCACTTATAGATCAAAAGATTGTAATGTTTGATCATGAGGGTGTTAAAAGTATGAAAATTTTTCAATTCTCTTTTTGCATGTCAACTCTAAAAAGTTGGTCACTAAAAAAATTTGAGGTTATAGAACTTAGCATGTACAACCCCAATCAATTTATGGTTTTTCAAAATCTATTCTATGATTTTTTTAAATGAATTTCTAATGTGATTTTTCCTCCAAGATCTAGTGTATTTGAGGCTCATTTCGAAGAGCCCTCAATACTACGGGAAGTCAAGATTGCAATGGGCATCCTTGCACAAAATCTTAAATAGAAAAATCAAAATCCTTCATTTTTAAGATCTGCTTTTTGATCCTAAAACTAGACTTGAAAAAGAATTTTCCAAAATTATAAACTAATAATAATAACAATTTGGTTGGATTTTACTTAACTTCAAAGTTTTTGAAACACCAAAATCTGGTGCCTTGGGCATTTAGGGGTTAATTTTCATCTCCAAAAATCCGTTTTAGATTTTGAGTCTCCAATAAAAAAATTATGGACAAAATTCAAAGTGGGTGTTTGAAAATGTGAAAAAAAATTCTCTTCCAACCTCTCTCTGAACTTTGCCCATAACTTTTGATTGGAGACTCAAAATCTAAAACAGATTTTTAGAGATGAAAGTTAACTTCATCCCCAAAACTTTTCTTAGATCAAAGTGTTTTGAAAAAAGTTATTCTACTTTGTTCAAATGAACACCAAAGTCTGCTGAATTAAAAAATTATTGAATTGTAAATATTTAAGTTGAAAAATAATATTTTCATTGTAAAAGAATTTCAATCAAGTTGTTTTAATTTAAACATGCAATGCTCAAATGAGGATACCTTATTTCAAATGCTTGCAAGTTAAAAATTGTATACTTGTATATGTTTCAAATTTGGGGATTATATTAATAATCTAGTTGAAAGTATGTATGAAGAATTTTTGACCAATTATTATAATCTACTTGTCATGGTTGTTCAAACTGCTTATAATTTTTTTTTAAATTTAAAATTTAAAAAAAATTAAAAATTTTAAACAAAAACTTTTAATCACAACCTGAATTAATTGGGTTGAATTTTTTGGGCATTGCACTTGAAGTGAAATACAACTTTGATAAAAATTTTACAAAAGATGTGTCCAACAAATATTGGATTGAAAAGGACCTATCCCAAAGTTGAAAATAGCTTGAAATCATGCCTAAAGATTTTAAGGCTTCATTAATTATTTAGAAAATTTCAGTCAAAAATTTAAATTTGTAAAGGATAATTGGTATAGAATGTACTAAAGTGAACTCTTTGAGTTGAAAATGGATTGGATACTAGATAGCTTTCAATATTTTCTAAGTGTCAATTCATTACAAGTTATTTTTCTAATATACAAAACTTAGCCCCTAAAGGTCTCTGCATCTAAAACTTAAATGCATAAAACTTTAATGTAACTTTCAAATGTTTAGTTTTGTACAATGATATAAGGTCAGCAAATGAAGGTTGACAATTTTTGTTTCTACCCCCATTTAATATTTTGAAAAAATTATAGAATTCCATGAATTATTACAAACTCCATCTCCAAATGTTAAAATCCAAAATATACAATACTATATTTTCTATTTTTATTTTTTTCTTTAAAAATTATTTATAAATTGAAATTGAAAATTTTCATATCTCATTCCAACCATCATTTTTTATAAGAAATTTTGAAATTATATATATATGAGCTGGTATATTATTATTTTTGAAATATATTTTAAAATTCAAAAAAATTAGATTTTTCCATCAAAATTTTTAAAAAATCAACATCTAGTTGGAAAAATCATGTAAGAAAAATATCAAATATTTCAATAAATTATGTTGGGGCTAAATTAGCTTCATAGTGGTCCTTTGATTTGAAGGTCATCACCAAAGTTGCTTTGGTATAAATTAATAAAACAATTAGCTGAGAAAATTTAATTTCACTCTACTATTCCTTACCACTTATACTTTGTGAAGAATGAATTTATTAAAAATAAATAAAATTCTACCCATTTATTTTCACATTCTACTATAAAAACATCATTGTGATAAATCTCCATGAAACTAATAGGAATTATTCAAGTTGATAGATAACACACATTCCGCATAACCAAAGTATAAGATTGAAATGTAGATACAATTTAAAGTTTAAATTCACCTCAATCATGATGTTTGACCACAAAGATAATCTATTAACCTTCAAAATCCAAATTCTAGATTATTTTTTCCTTCTTTGCCCTTAAAACAAAATTCTTTAAAACCCTTAGCTTGAATTTTGATCGTAGTAAGGTAAACCAACCTATCACATGTAGATTGTCTAGTTTGCCATATTGACACTTTTGAAAATGAAATTTTTTTTCAAAGAAAGACAAACATGAGAAATGGAGAGAACATTTGAAATTTTATTTTTTTGATAGAGTAAAAATTTCTTAAGAATTTTAAAGTATGCAACACAAATGGTTCAAAACAATCTGTAGACTACTCCAAAACCATCAAAAAGAGTGCCCATAATGGTTGTCAGATCACCTAAAGCAATCACAATGTTTCCTAATGTGGTTGCAACATTTTCTAACATGGACATGACGTGATTTAATAAAAAAGTTAGTTCTTATAATGACTTTACACTAGAAAGGTGGAAGTTCCTAAATCAGTCTCTAATAACTACATTACCATCATACAAAGCATTGATTTTGGCCATTAACTCACCTAATGAAGTCCTAACCTCAATAATTAGAAAAAATCTCCCATGGATTGATAGAAAATTGTAATCGATCATTTTATAGATGTTTGCATTTGAGAGTTGGGTTGTCATGAGTTGGTTTACCTTAGAACAATTCAAAACTTTTTGTGTACACATGAATTTATCCTAACAATTATTCTTTCTTTTTTCATTTAAAAAAATAAAGATCTCTAGCTATCCAATTTGTCATTGAATTTTTTTAAACTTGTAAACTTCACAATATTCATTGCAAAATGAAGTGATCTAGAACTTCACATATAAAGCTATATATGACTAGGAGCTATTCAAACTCATTAAAAAATGAACTTGTCTCAAGAATATAAAATACTTAGTCACTACAAACTACCAAATTTACAAAAAATCCAAAGGGTTAAAGCATCAAACCATGTAATGCATAACAAGACTCAAAGTGTAATGAATGATGTGTAGGGTATCTTTGAGAAATAAGAGTGTACATATCTCCATCTAGTAATTGGATCATTTTTTAATGACTTTGAATTCAATCTTTGAAATTTTAAAATGAAAACCAAAAAATACTATATTCCATATTTAGTAAAATATTTTCACTTTGGAGATTGACATTTCACCGTTTCAAGTCAAATTTCGTAGCAACTTTATTCTTTCTTCCATTAGGTACCTATTTCTACTTATATATGTTTTACCCTTAAAGAACGGACCGGTGACTATGAAAATCATCACTTCTGGAACAATGTGACATCATCTACTTTAAAAAAACAAAAATATTCATTGGGAGTCAAACTACTATAGAAGATCTCCCCTTTCCACCCCTTATTCCTAAGATGAATAGTTGCACTTCTGTCCTACACACAAAAATTCCTTGTCATTCATTGGACAAAAAATGTCTGCTGTGTTGTTTATGAGCTAGTAGACAAGGTGTGTAGAAAAAAACCTATCAATAACACAAGAAATTTATTCATGTAGATCAAAATCCTAACCAATGAAGGGAATTCACTGAGAGAGGTTTAGAAACTCAGCATAGGAATTGAACTGCTTTGTCTTCCAATACAAGACTACGCCAACAATAGCCCATAAATATGCAATTGCATTCACATACTTCGCAACAACTAATATGCAATTCTCTGAGCCACCCCCATACTGTACTAAAAACAAAATAAATTGATAAAATGTTCAGGCTCATGACTATAGCAAAAACAATGATTGTTTTGGCTATTTGAGGGTTATATGCTTCAAACTTCCCCTTGTCATTCCTGTCAAGCACATCTCCAAATCCTCTTTCCCAATCTGTGTTCACATAGACAACCAGTGGCCTATGGCAATGGTTGCAAGTGCTATATAAGCATACTTTAATCAGCAATATGATGTTGAAAACCACTCCAATAACTTCAAGGGGAGATATCCTTCCGAAAAGCAACTACATATATATACCTAAAGGTTTGCACAGCAATAGCAATGACTGCAAATCCAGAATTGCCATGCAAATACTTCAATTCATCATACTTCGGCAAACACTTGAGATCATTTCCTTGTAAGAAAATCTCTTTACATACAAATAACCTCATTCCATCATCACTGAATTGCGTGCTTCTGTATTGTCCGCTTCGACTATCTCTGGCCCCATCCTCTCCAACAACCATCGCCTCGGATTCATCAATCTCACTGCCATTGCTTGAATGTAGAGTTCCACAACCAACCTTCCTGACATAAAGGCGACGCCTTTGATACATACACCACAATATCACAATAGGCAAGGATCCTTAGAGGAGATTTCAACCATGGCAATAGTAAAGATCATAGCAATTTGAGCCATGAGGAACTGATAATCTGCAAATTCAAGAACTCCATTTTGTGATAGATCCACAACAATGAAATGCACCACAATGAGCTGCCAACAATTAGTCCAAGGTCAAGAAGTGGAATACATACACCAGCAAGCATTGTGGCCACTTTCGCTCTTAGACCGCCCTCATGGTGGTTCTGATATTTCTCTAAGCCCCATGGGGAGATTGTCAAGGCAAGAAGAGTGACCAGGAATCTCCAAATGACATACGACAATGGACGATAACATCCTTCCTTTTCCCTATGTGCCATTGCAAAAGAATTAGTAGCCGTCATTGGGTGATTGCAAGAAACACTTGTCCTATTTTTTGTCCCCTTGCCTTTAGACAAATATTTTTATGCTCATAACTTTTGAGTCATTTGTCCGTTTGTCGTGAAATTTGAAATGAAGGTACATGTGGTAGTTTCAGACATTGTGTAATTTTTTCAAATTTTTTCAAATTATTTACTATCTTTAACTTCACCCCGATTGAATGTCTACCTTGGCCATTTGGAGGGGGGGGATAGTCCTCTTTTTCATCCAAAAATGCAACTTCAAAGTCACAAATTGAACATGTTGGAGGTCTATTAACAGTAGAAGGATTGACAATGAGTTTGTATGAAAATAGTAACATGTTGGTTGTCCACATGGGGCTAAAGTAACCTTCCTTTGTGCAAAGTCTATGAATAGGAAAAAAAATTCCTAAATGAATTTTTTTGTGCAATGCGAGCCCAAACTTCTCTAGAAAAATGACTTTTCTTATGGAATTCTTTTGAATTTTTGTTGAATTACTAAAAATGAAAAGGTCCACAAACCCCTTTTCAACTATTTTCTCCTTCTAATAGCTTCTGGAGTAATTCATAGTAGTCTATAGTACTACTTAGTATTGCATAGTACTAAGTCAATGGTTTAAATTTACAAGTGTACCGAATCAACAATTGACATTCGCAAGCATATGCTGGTGTGCAGAATTGATAGTAGTTTGTAGTATTGCCCAATCCTACGACCAAAAATCATATTTTTGAACCAGAAATGTGAAGTGTTTCTTGCAATCACCCCACTCCACAACATCCTCCAATGGCTAGAATGAGCAAACACAACCACCCCATTGATGCCACAACGTCCCTTGCAAACAACCTCCTTCGTGCCATTCTCTCCTCTTTCACGACCCCAATTGCAAAGGATGGCCGTGCACCACAATAACACCACAATTACTCCACTCTCGTCATCTTGAACAGATGGCTGTGACTTGTAGAAGTAGATAATACCGATCAACAAACGCTCGAAGGACTGATATGAGCAGCTGAGCAGCGTTTAACAACACTCTGAGGCAGCAACAGGGGTTCCTTCAAGTCATCTTTGTATATATGTCGAAAACTTTTTGAAAGGTGTCACACGAATAAACTTTGCAATGCTCCAGAATTCCAATACCGCAGCTAGCTCAAGTAGTACCCTTCCGCTAAATTTCTTCTCTTCAAGGCCACAAACTCGTAATACAGATGACCCTGTAGAAATTTAGCTCGCGGTCAAATATACTATGAAGACCAATTCGGCTTTCAGAAGATTTGAGCAAAATACCCGTATGGAATGGTGAACGTCTGCAAAGCAATGCATGTGGTCGTCTTCATCAGATCCAATCTTTAGGACATGAAATCCAAGAATTTAGTACAGTCTATCTATATATAAGCAGTGAAAAGCATTCTCCAACATGAACCCAGCATCAGCGTACTCAACCTTGATTTTCACACAATGACTCCGACCAACCAGTAGGCTGAGTAAAATTCCAGAGAATGCATGTGAGAGTGATGTGAAGAGCATCACAGGAATCACAGCATGCACAAACTGAGGCACTTTACGAAATAACAATGATCTGATCCTCAAACTCAGGAATTAAGTCAATATATACCGACAGTCATCCACCAGCGGTTAAGACAAGTCCAGACTTAGATCGATCTGCAAGAACAGACTTGCTATTTCAATGAACACCCGCAGACCCGCTCACTGTCTTACCCTGACATGCTAAATAAGGCACGATTCTCCAACCACTATAAAACTGGGACACCTGTTGCAGCGGCGACCTCACGTGACCATTGCCGAAACGAAGAGCAGGTGGGCGCCTCTCACCCCACCTCTTTGCTGAAGAACGAATGACATCCAGCCCATGAATAAAACCTATGAAGAACATCCGGCATGACAACGGACAGGATGTGAGAAAGCGGTGGACAGTCGTATCAAAGCTGGCCATTCTCTCGGTGATGGTCTCTAGGTCGCCGTTGCCACAGTCTACCCTGTTAAGTTGCCCAATAGTCGAGAAAAGATATATACACGATTCTGCACCTTCAGTTTTACACTTCCGACAGCCGTTCGAAGGTCACGGGCGGGTTGACAAGAAGGATTGGACACCCGAGCTCGTAGCAAGTGGATCCCAGCGAGTACGTGAATTGATCGTCTGCAATTGTCTGCAATTGTCGGTAATTGTCGGTAGTCACAGGTTACTTCACGTGAGCACCATTGATATACAAACTTCGACAGGTTGTTTCTCATGGCGTTGGATTGCAACACGCTCCGTTCTCGTTATTATTCTTCAAGGTGTCGTCTTGGATGCTGGAATTCTTAGGTACAGTTTGTTGATTTTCTTCAACTGGTCCGGCGCAAGACGATTCGTTCACACACTTCCTTATTCGTTGTTCACTCATTTTAAGCAGTTGCTGGAGAGTTCAGCAAGAATGAGTGAAGAACGAATGAGGAAGTGTGTGGATGAAATTGTGACACTGTTTGCATATAATATAAGAGATACATATGCTATTATTTTTGGCTACATTTCTTTCATATATGGTATTCTGAACTTCATATTCCAACATGTTATCAACCTGAGAAAGTTGTTGGAGACACGGATTTTCATACTAAAAATGTTGAATCATGAGATTCCGCTTTGAACAGCGATAGAAAATAGGTAAGGGCGTTAGGCAGTGATTTCGCTATCAATGGGAATTTCCCCTTCAAAAAATTCTAAGAGGATGTACTTGATCAAATTGACTGAAAAATCCTACAGTACTTCGGGATTAGAATCAATTAATTCCACGTGTTGTTACACCAAGTCGCCATGGTCATACTACCGTAATTTACATTAGTGTAGGTCAAAAGAATACTCTACTGGTGTAATTTCCATAAAGATATAATTTTGTCCAGACACTAATTCTGTAGATGACACTTATAGGACAAATCAGTCCAGTGATGCCCGGACAGCGAATAAAGTCTTAGATATGCTGTACGGCGAAATTGAACAAACGACGGATAAGTTAATACGATGCCGGAGAGGGACAGTCTAGCTGCTGCAGTTCGCCACTGCAATGGAATTTGCGATTTTGGAAACAGAAAAAATGAAAACGACGTTTAAAAGTCCCCACATATCCAACCAGCTTGTCAAAGCACAATCATCCTCTCAAACAAGCTCCACAGCAAGCAAATGGCATCAACATCAATCCAACTGAATATGATTCAATCCATCCATGAATGGAACTTCCATAATCACTAAACCTTCAATACACTGCAATCAGGAAGCATTTTCTCCTTTCTATTGAACATAATGAATGATGCATCTCGCCTCTACCAGTAATCCAATGACGTACACTTCTTAAATTAATCAGGCAGGAGTCAGTCCTGCCAATGATAAAAGCCGAAAGGGATTAAACACTGTGCCCACGCCACGGCAGTAGATTTGTTACTAAAGCATACAGAATCCACCAGTGCCACTCGTACAAAACTCTTGAAAAGCTCGGGTAAATGAGTAGGAACGGCAGGTAGACTAAGTGCGCCGGGCATATTTGGACTCGTGGATAAAAGGTCGGTGGCTATCCTGCAATATAACATACTCAGTTTGTTTTAGTTGAAAATCGTCAGTTACATAGCACTACAACTCAATTGTGACCCCTTCCATAGACCCTCAGAACTCTCAAAAAGACCCAAGAGGGACCCATTCTCATATAACTGAATCCAACCGGCATTAACCAGAGACACCTGCCAGCGATACCTCCCCACTTCAAATCATCATTACTGACTCAAAAGTTTCACAATTAGAATACATTACAGTACCTGTAGGGTAGATGATATTGATTTTATTCTTCAATCTGCCCGATTTGTCAAAAGCAAGAAGAGAAAAGGAAATTGACAAAAATAAACGAAACTCTTGTGAAACATATCAAATCCTTCCTGGCAAAACGCAATTACTACGAGCCATTTATACATAGGAGTACCCTTAGTCCTGTGTATAAGAGCCAGTTATACATACATCGACTAGAGTTTGTACGATCTACAGAAATCCAATATAGCTCATGACTGATAATCAGTCATATTCTCTATTCCAATCAGGGACCTCTCATTCTCTTTACAATTCACTAACATTCGATTTACTAAAAGAGAAGAAAGATGTACCTTTGCATCGTCGGAGATGTAACGTCCGCTATTCTTGTTCTATCCATGACAAGCCGACGTCAAATGAAAATAAACCAGCTCCAGCACAACAACCCTAATCCCCAATCTTACGCCACGGGTGGCTCTGTTCCACATCAGTTCTCGTATGAAAAGAAGGACAAACTCTAATCGGCGAAGTACTAAAGCATCAAAACTGTCTACAATACAACTGAGCGCCACCAAGTACTTTCACCGTCATCGTGTACACTCTCCGACTACTCCACCTTCATCGAATCCAGCTGTACATGAGAGGTGTATCGAGACATGCTTGCCCTCACATAAAACTCCAAAAGATAGAGTTCAATGGCACAACCGCAAATAGTACATAGTGATGATACCGCCCAAAACTTCCTTTACAATCTAAAAGAAACTCGAAAGGATAAAAATTGTTCTATTCTCGGAAGGACGAGAAAAAACCCAGGAAAAAAGAAAACCAAAAAAAGAAACTACCTCACAAGATGACCTCTCGGTCATGAATCTATGTTCAAAACTGAAGCTCGGGCACAGCTCGACTTCCAGAAGCCCGTCCTCGGCCACAGACACAATATCCGTTACCTCTTGCGACCACTCATTACCTACTCTACTGATCCGCAGTCACTTCCTGTCCATGTCGGACGTCTACCCCACACCACACCCGTAGTATCATTGGTGATGATTTTCTACCACCCAAACCAACCAACCCGCTCAATTGTTTCACACTCCCTCAAAAGAGCGTCACTCCAGCGGAATCATATCAGGGTGAGGATTCACAAATCCGCACGGCTTCGCAGCCGCTCACATCACCACTCAGCAACACAAGACACATCCTATAAGCTATTCCTCTCACAAACGTCCTGCGCATTTTCACCCTCTCTTATTCGCTGCATCCATTGTGTCCTAAGTAGTTACTACTGCTGGATGACGAGGGCCATACTGTTCTTCTTCTCCTTTGCAGCCTCAATAGCTTGCTTGATCCTCTCCGCAGGTCCCAGCTTGATGTGCAGCCTGTGCTTGCCCCGCAACTGCTCAAGCAATGCTGTGATGTCTCGAGAGTTTATCAATGTGTACTCGTCCATGTCTTCCTGCAGCATCGCATCGATGATGATCGGAGGAACACTGTAACCCTCGAACAGAGCCATCAGGGCCGGGGCATTCACGTGTTCCCGTTCCAGGTCTTCCAGCGCTCTCTTCCTTTTTCTGCGTCCCTGTATCGGCGAGATCTTAGGGACCGTTTCTGACGTTTGATCACCTCCGCCTCCCGGACCCTCCAAGTAGTAAATCCTATCTCCTTCCTCCCCTGACGACCGAATACTAAGAGGAGTGATACCGTTCTCTAAGGCTAAAGGCGAGTCCTCCCCTCCCAGCCCACCCCCGCTACGCATATGCCTTGGGTTTGATCCAATCAGTTCATCCATCATGTCGTAGAATATCCACTTTGATGTTCCGCTGCCTGACACTTTTTTTTTCTCCCTCTCTACTTTGTACCGTTTCTTCAGATTATCGACCTGAGTTTCCCGTGATTGGTTAGCGAGAAGCAGAATTCAGACATATGTGTTCTTCGTACGGACTGTCCACATAGAAATAAGATCTAATAACTAAAGCATGAATAAACACATGAAGAGGATGTAAAATTAGACCTACCTTAATGCGGCACTGTTCTTGAGTCTTTGGTATGCCATCCACTAGATTGCCCTGCTCCATGCCGAGAAAGACAGCAAGTACAAGTCAGTATCTTCAAAAAATTCAGCATAGATCCTAAAGTGTAGAGTAAGGCCATTTAAAGCAGCCACACTGGCAAATTTGATCTTTGATTAAAGCTAAAAATCTACAGAAATTCACGTGGTAATATTAAAATCAAGCATCACATCACAGAATCAAACACATATTCTATGAAAAAAAATCTTGGAAATTAACCTTCGAATATGGTATTCAATGTGACAAAAAACCCATAACTGAGAACCTACCATGCAAAGGAAAGGCGTTCCTAAAAATAGTGTAACGTTTCTACAAAAAAGAATGAATTCTACCTCACCATGTTAAAGAATGATCAGTTCTAGCAAATTATCTAAATTTCAAAGCCTAGAAATAAGTGTAATACACCTGTTTCTCTTTTACATACTACGAAAACAATAGTTAGTGTATTCAACCTAGGGATGGCACTGCAACCATTCATATCCATGCCACAACAGTGCAGCCAAGAAACAATACGCTGTTCCAAACCGATACTCTCAAGGAACATCTGAAATGGAAGCAATTTAAACAGACGTTAACCGATATTTATGTATGTATAATTAGCTGAACACTCCATGACTCAGTCGAAGAATTCAAGGCTGCGACTATTTCAGGTTCGTTCGAAGCACTCATTTTTTGGATCATACCACACCACAAACGAAATTTCCTCTCACTTGTCTCCCACTACTTCGCGATTGTATCGGGGAAGTTCAAAAGTGCAAGAATAAAGACAAATCCCAACACGCCTCTCAAAATCTCCTGGCCCCGCTTCAACAGACGCTGCACGCACTAAAATTAAAAGGGCCAGAACTATCAGAACTGATCAATTGCACCACAGACCTGAACCAAACTCGCACTTTCTTTATGCCACCCCCCGTTTCTCCACATCATCCACTCCCCCTATCCGCGTATCCTCACATTCTCTTCATCGAATCTTTTCAATTCATCTCATCTCCTTCTCCCTTTCTTCACCAACCCTAACTCCATCGCCAAGACCAAAAAGTCCGAGCAAAAAGCATAAGGCCGAAACAGGACAATCAGAAACATGACCAAATCAAAACTACCACGGCAATCACAGCACAAATCGACCGTGCGCCTTACCGTCAAGGTACCTCGGCTGTTCACCCGGGCCGCAATGTCGGCCCATATCTTGCTCGTGAAATTCCCGCGATCCAGCGCGCGGTACTTCTCCCCGAACGCCTGCAGCAGCACCGTGGTGGCGTTCTCGCTCCACTCAATTGCGGGATCGCGTGACGAACGCCCGCGCAGCTTCCCGACCTGCGGACTGTTGGCCGTGCCCACGTCGCCCTCGCTCATCTGGCGCTCGCGCGGCTCCATCTTCTGCTCCACGCCCAGCATGGCGGCGCCCAGTCCGCCGAGCTTGCCGTCCATGTCGTCGACTCCCACCCCTGCATGGCCGCCGTGCTTGCCGTTGCCCATGTCCACCGTATGGTACTGCGCATGTCCATTGCCGAGGGTTTGGTCGTCGTGGTCGCCCAGCGGCTTCTCCCCGTACAGAATGCGCTCCCCGCCCTGCTCGTCCAGCATCCTCAGCCCGCCCACGGGCGCCATATCCATGCGCCCGACCACCACATGATGCTCCTCGCAGTGCCCCAGCGCGTGCTGCTCCAACCCGTGCTGCCCAGCTCCGCCATCGCCTACTACCCCCTGCGCATGCTGCTGCTGCGGATGCTGCAGCTGCATCATCTCGTCGCGCGCGTGGTCCGTCGTAGCCTAATCCCTGATGAGGGCGGGGGGGCGGGCTGCCTGGCTGCCTTGGCTCGCCTTGCCTTGCCTTGTCTTCGTTCAGTTCCCTTTCCTTTCCGTTCCTTCCTTCCCTCCCTTGTGACACTACTTCTGTCGTAGTTGGGCGCCTTCTGTTCAACAGTGATGAAGCGCTCGCCCCCGCGCAAACTTGGATGGATGCGGATGCGCCTGCTGCTGCCAACGTCGTCGTCGTCGTCGTCGGGGTCGTCTCGCACCTCCTCACAGAAGAGCAGCCAACTAAGTTACGGATAACTGTTTCTCATCGCCCTCTGTCTCTTGTTTCTCGCACTCTCGTCCACCCCCTGCCGAGGCTGCCTGGAGTGGCTTGGGGTGGGGTGGGTCTGTACCTACCCTGACCTGACCTGGGACTTACCCGGAGATACCCGGAACCTGCCTGGCTGGGTATTTCTCCGGTTCTTCAGTTGCTTTTACTTTTTCAGACGGGCCTTTTGCTTTGGCTGGGCTGGGCAAGCGCAAACATGCCAGGTGTTAATTGGTGCTTTTTTTGGCGTGCGGATCTGTCCCTTCTCACTGGGCGGAATCGCTGCCTTGATTCCCAGTGTGGATGAGAAAACGAGGCTCTTGTGCTCCGTCCGTCATACTTTTTCTACGTCGTTTCTGATTACTTTTTCCTTCTTTTTTCCCGGGGGGGGCTACTTTCACTCCTCAATGTCCAAGGCCTTTTTGTAGGCCTTTTTGTGAACCTCTTGGAGTTTACTCAAAACTAAACAAAAACCAAAGTTTTTGTTAGTTTTATCAATTTCTTAAGAGTTAAAATTGTATGAATTCAAACTAGAGATGTTATGGATCACAAAAGAAAAGAAAAGACAACAATATCACTTATGGATTCAAAGATTATAATGTTTGATCAAGAAGGTGTCAGAGCTTTAAAAGTGATCTAAAGTCTTTCAATCCACATTTTATATGTCTAATCTAAATTTGAGGTTATAAATTAGAAAAAAAAATGCATAGCCATAATCGATGTACAGCTTCTCAAAATCTATTCTTCAATTTTTTGAAATAAATATCCAATGGGAATTTTCCCTCAAGACTCACTGCATTTCAAGCTCATGGAGATGAGTCTCTAATATTGAAAAATCAAGATTTGCAATGGACATCCTTGCACAAAATCTTCAATAGAAATATTATGAACCATTTATATCAAAATCAAATTTGTAATGCTTAAAATAGACTTTCAAGGATATTCAATTGAAAACAAAGTAGTAAAAATAATACTTTGGTAAGATTTTAAATGACTTTACACTTTAGTCAACACCCAAATATGGTGCCTTTAGCATTTAGAGGTTAACTTTCAATGACTTTCTTTGATTGAACTCGAATGCCCTAATTGCCGGCGAGAATTCGTTGTTTTTTGTTTGAACTCTACTGTCCAATTCATTTGGAAGAGCTTTTAAGGACAAAATTTAATTTTGAAACTTTCAATCCATGTTAGATTTATATTTCAATAGATTCATAAAGGTTCATATTAGATTGACTTATCTTATGGGGTGGGGTGGGGGTAAACTAAATGGATTGATATAAGTAGAAGGATTTCATATTTGGCTAGTATTAACTCGTCTAAGACCATGTTTCAAATTTGAACCATAGATGAATGCAAACATGTCTCAAGTACACAAAATTTTGTTTTTTCCAATCATCTAAATGTTTATAGAGTCTTGTGTTAGTTCTCTAACATAGATTTTTAAACTCTTTCTTACAATATTATTTAGTTCAAAGGATAGAAGTATGTTTGACCTCAAAAAGTAACTTTTCAATTAAAAAAAATGACTCTAGGAAAGCAACCTAAATAATCAATAGTAAAAAACAAATTAAAATTTTCAACTTTAGATTTCAAATTTTATTGAAAAATATTGGGTAGTATAGCAATTGATCTAACTAGGAGAGTGCTAGCATGTGAGCATACAATCTAGGAGCCCATGAATCTAGGCACCTTCTATGGTTATAGGTGTCTATGTTATAGTTACCTATAGTATATACACTTTTCATGGATATATTGTACCTATATTTTAGGTACGTGTATTATAAATACCTTCAATGATTTTAGGTATCCACCTACAACTAGGTAAAAGGCTTGTAGTCTCACATATGTATGCATATGCTAGCGTCATTGGATCTAATTGTATAGATATAATCTACGAATAAATTTTTTAACATTTTTTTGAAAGTCATCATTAAATTATTTTTATTATAAATTATATTTTATAATACATGTTCACAATTTTATGGATATCTTAACTACCACCTCATCTTTAAGGTTGTTGATAAAAACTCCCTCTGTTCCAAAACGATCTCTTTATTGCCCCTAATTTTTTGCCCCTAATCTTTGGTCCCACATGATCTTCTTGTTGTACTTTGTAATATTGCAAATTGGTCAAATTCAACTTTTGATGGTTGTATGAGACCAACAAAACAACTCCAAGCAATAGTTCATCCTCTATCTATTCAATCATCAATTGAAAGCTAAAGAAAATGACAAAAAGGGTCAATCAACATTGTTTATTTTTATTTTACACCTCTCTTTGAGTGTTGTCTAATTAAAGAAGATGGAGCTTTGAGAGGCAGAAAATAGATCTACACATGGTCTTAGGCCTATATTAATTGCCCACAAAATGACGACCTCACACTCAACAATTAAGTACCCATTAATGCTCCTTGAAAATGCCTAAAAATTTGTACATTTCAATACTCCAAAATTGTACTTTGAAAAGGGGTCCAAAACTCAAAGTTTCTAGGACTTTAGAAGGGCATTGAACTCTACTTACAACATGAAATGGGTTTAAAAAAATGTTATTTTTAATCTTTATTTGTAACATTTTGTCTAATGTGCAAATCATTGTAGGCCTTAGGGAGTACTATTCATAAAAAAAAAATTGGATATTTTATCCTTAAATCATTTGCCTTTTTTCTCAAATCAATTCAAGTTTAATTTAGCTAATCATAAAAGAATTAAATTATAAAACTAAAAATAATATAGTTGATGAATTTTTCAAGGTAGTTGCTTCAAAATTGACTTGAGATTAATTAATCAAATTTTGACCATAAGGACAATTTCTAACCATGATGCCTAGAATCTTATCATTTGATGCAAACATAACAAAGTTTGAAAAAAACATACTTTAGAATACATATACACTTTATCCCATATATCCCTTAGATATTTAAAGGTTAACCTTCAATTAATAACCAAGGGAGCTTAGATAATATTTATAAAGGTGTAATGTAGAATATAATTTTTTCAAATTTTTAATAAAAGAGATTTATATAATGAATCGAGAATAGAGGTGATTTGTATGAATATGTTGCAAAATACTTATAAATATTTTTCAAAAAAACTTCAAACCATTCTCGTAAGTCAATTTATCAAAAATATAATTTATATTTGCAGCATATAAATCTCTACATGATTGGCTAAAACTTCATTTTACATTGATTAGGGAAAAATGGTCGAAGTTTTGATTAGAAAATATCATTACTATCTTCTAATAAGAAATTCTTCTCCTCAATAATATTTTACAAACTTATGTATTAAATGGGATTTTGAATCCATTTACTTGAATTAGACATCTATGATAATCTATCAAGTGTAGAGTTACATCCTTGCTTCTCTATCATGCATGCATAAAACCCTCTCCTTTTTTGCAATAATCTTGCAACTTTCCACATCTTATCATCTTATACAATACATCTATCATTCACACTCAAAAGAAAGAAAGAACATAAAGACAAAATGTGCTTGGTGTGTGCAAAAAAACAAGGTCTTCGGTTACTAAAGATACAACTTGTAAGAACAAGAGAGAAGCTCTAATTATTTAACAATTGGTGTAAATGAAAATATATCATTGAATCCAAATAGAAAATACAAATGATATGACATTACTAATTTTTGAAGTCCCATGATTGACTCCAAATAGAAATTACTAGTGACATTGACATTAGTAACTTTTGTCCAAGTTGTTAATATGTACAAATGTGAATGCCAACCTTTGACCTTAAATAAGAAGAGATGTTGTCCTATGGTGCCTCATCCTTCCACCTTAAGTAAAAGAGGCTTGTCCTATGGTGTTTGATCCTTTCTCTATTAAGAATGGGCATCACTTCCACATTGATGATCACATCTTTTTGTACATCATCGTCAATAAGCGTTTCTTCTTAAAAGATGTTAGACAATAGTAATTTCAATTTTGTAATACACCAATTGTATTCATTGATAATCCATTTCACTATGCATAAAATAAATTCTTGACAATACTTAGTTGTATAATAATACATTATTTATGCAACCTCTTGAAGTTTTGGTTAAATCAAAAGACATGGATAATAGAAAAATCATTATAGACCTTTAGTGAATCAATTAAGAAATACATGACTTTGAATATCTCTAAAAGTATAATTTCTATTTTGAGATCTTCAATTTGGGAATGATAGGCTATCACTATAAAGTGATTACCGAGGTAGCTTTTGAATGCAATTTATATTATTATATGTGTTCATTGCACTACATTTTTGTATGTGATGAAAAGCTATTCTTTTTTCATTTTTCATTTTATAAAATATATCATAAATTTATAAAAATTTATAATACTTTAAAGTAGGTCACTTCTACTTTTGTATTCAACTATGTCAATCATCACCTTCCTAGAAGCTTTGAACTAGATGAAAAATGACTTTGAAAATAATGAATACGATATTAATTAAAACTAGCTAACAATAGTTAGGATTAAACCTCCAAAAGTCATAACATTTATGGACATATTGAATTGACTTTGGTCATGAAGTTCAAACTTGAAAGGTGATGAAATCTAATTGTATATTACATGCTTTGTGTATAACACTAGAAGAAAAACGTGTCCTATATGACTAGCCTTTGCAATTACAAATTGTCCACAATGACTTATTTTCAGTCATTCTAGACAATTTGTAGTTGCAAAGGCTAGTTGTTTAGGACAAATTTTTCTTCTAAGATAAAAAGTTTTTTTTTTTGTTTTAATACAAAAAAATGCTTTGAAATTCAATGAACTAGACACCAAATAGACATTACAATCACTACACATTTTCTATATTTTTAAATGGATGTTGAAGCAAAATTTTCAATTCAAGATTTTTTTTTAAAAATTCACCAAAATATATATTTGAAAAATAAATAAATTTCTAAAAATTTACCAAATTATTACATGAATATATTACTTGAATACATCACATGAATATTTTGTATTTTTTTTGTCAATTATCAAGCCATAGATTGTACCCAAGTAATATAGGTGTTTATTAGATCAATAATGAAGATATTTGAATATGGCATATGCAAGATAATATTCATCATTTTGTTTATAGGAATAAATATTTTCAACACTTCATGTATGAATTGTTATCAATGTGGTCAAATTTTTACCATAATATAATGCATAAAGATGTCATTCATATGACTAAAACAACATAATCACTAACAAAATGATAACTTGCTTCTTCGTTATCTTTATTTTCTAACTTGTAATGACTTGATGTGTTGAAAATGTGTACATTAAAAATCAAGGTGTGATACAATATTTTAAATCTATAATTACAAAGGTATGATTTCAACTATCAATATTGAGCTACAAGAAAAAATATGAACACATGTGCCACTATAGATCTAAAAACTATACTCATAAGAATAGAATGGCTATGTCTTTTGAAACTAACATTGGATGAGAATTTTTTCCTTCGAAAAGTCTAATCATTATTCAAATTTTACCTGGAATATCTTTATTCTAGTGACAACCTTTAGGTTGTAACCAATTTTGCCAAATTTTTCATGGAATATCTTTATTCTAGTGACAACCTTTAGGTTGAAAACCAATTTAGTCAAATTTTGAATGACATGTGGGATTTTGTATTGACTTTTAAAGTAAGGTTTGCTCCATGCCTTTTAGGTACCATGACAAAAATGAAAGGAAGCCAAGATACAAATGGTAAAATGAAACTAAGATGAAAATAATGGAATTTAAAGTCAAATAATGAAGCCTATAGTGTCTTTTCAATTGAGGGAGTTCAAAAGATTTTGAAGGAGGTAACTTAATTAAGACCTTTGGGGTTCAATTAATTTATGAAACCAATATTGAAAATTTTTGGAATCATAAAAATAAAATATGAGAATTCAAAGGATTTAAAGCCAATCAATAGGATTTGAATTTTTGAGTTTTTTGTATTTAACAAAGAAGATTTAATGTTGGTTATTGGTCAATATACACCTCTACAATTCTCCACTGATAATGAGTTCATAATTACCAAGACTTCCATGTCAAATGAAGTCTATAGAATTATAACCTTCAAAGGACAAACCTATTGTCATTTTTTCAAACTTAATTTGTAAGTACCTACAAATGTAATATCTTATATTTCTTTTTCAAATATGTGATTACATATCTTTTTTTTGTTGTAAATTTTTTGCAATTTTTGTAAAAACTTTGAAACTACCAAAATTTATGAATGAAAAGTGAAATAATTCATATCAAATGCTATTGATGCTCAAAAAATCTAAATTTTTTTCTTTAGGTATATAATATGGTGTAGAACATCATAGTGCAAATCTTTTTAACGTATTACTTTAAAATTAAAAATTGAGAACTCCATGGTTGTAGACTCATAATTCAAATTTCAATAAAATTCAAATGATAACATTTATATTAGAACTAGTTTAGCCAATTTTTAGAGTGACCTTTGGGGTTTGTTTATTGAAAAATATTGGATCCACTTTGTGACCATGAATTCGGTTTGAAGTTATGACTATGGAAATGGTGGCATAAAGTTACAATGAAGAATGCAATTGAGGGATGCACGGGTCTAAAAATCTCATCAAGACCAACAAAACAAACAAACAACCTAATTTGGATATATAGAATTAGGTTGTTTGTTTTGTTTGTTACGGTGAAATTTTCAGATCTATAAATCACCTAATAGCAAGCTTGGTTATGCCAAAATACAAGGAGGAGTGCACAAACTATGTTTCATGGCATTCTGAACCATGATAGAAAATATATTGAATTTCAAAGTTTTTAAGAATTAAAAAATTAAAAAATACTTTTATTTTTACTTAAGGAAATTAAAGAGGGTTTAGGCATAACTTTTGACATTCAAATGGCTAACTTTTATTTTGGGTCAATGGCCGAGCCAATGGCATAGGGCGTACTAGTATATACCATAAATGACTTTGTTTATACCTTAAATGAGTTTATTTGTTTTAGTTTATTTTGTTTGTTACAATGAGACCTCTACAACCGTGCATCCCTCAATCATGTTCTTGATATTGTTGGAAAGGTCTTTGCAAAGAAGAGTGCACATACTTGGTTTTGTAATGTTCTAACTTACAACAAAAAAGATACTAAATTTCAAAGTTTTTTTGTATTAAATTTATTTTAAATTACTTTTATTTAGTTTAGTTTATTACATTGTGGCAATAGTGTATGGCACACTAGGTTCATGTATTTTCTCATGCTTTGTATTAGAATTTTGTAATTATTTATGTAACATGTCAATTTGTGATTGTATTTAGGAAATGACCAAAAAAACATTGATTTTTCCCTCATTTTTCTTTGAAATCTTTTATATTCTCGTAAGCAATATTTTTTAAACAATCAAGCCTTACCAGGATGTAGATATGATTAATTAGATATCAATGCATCATGCCATCTTCAAAAAAATTGTAATATTTTTTTATTTAGCTAATATAATATGCAAATGAATAGGCTTCTACGGACTTGGTTTGATGGCTTAGCCTTGGCACTCTAATGAGGTGCTCAAGAATTCAAACATGGCCGTTGGCGGAGGGTACTTACAACCATAGTCCACCCAACTATAGAGGGGTGAAATGACCTTGCCATCATGTGGAGGCTTGAGAATTTCTGAAGGGAAAGAACATGTTGGTTATTTATAGGATCTATTCCTAGTGGAGGCATCAAAGATGAAATTTGCCATTCAGGTCCTATAGGCTTAAATAATTGATAGTTTCAAACCGAATCGACCTTCTTTTTTTCCAAATGAACACCACACCTATAATACATTGACAATATTTTTACCTATGCACTAACTCTTCTAAACAACATCCTAAATACAAACTATATCAAATTTGCATATTGAATTATGTCTTACATTTTTTAACTTATAAAGCATAAATTCCACTCATATTGAGTCTCATTTCACTAATTTTAAACTTATTAGGTTCAATATAACCAATTGTCTAATACTTGTTATTGAATCTTCAACTTTGCCCCATTGCCACTATTGTGGAATTATGAATGAACAAACTCTCATTATACACTGATTCCAAAGAAAACCAAAGTTATTTTTCTTTGCAAATGAAAACTTAGGGCCATATATCCATGAAGAATTTGAGAACTTGTGTCCATTAATTCTCTCAAAAATATATCAAACAATACATGGAGCATATTAACTTCTAAGTACACAACTATCTATTAGATTGATGATGAATGTTGTGATATGTCCACTTCATTTGATCAACATTCATTGGGGAAGCTTCAAAAAATGTCACCTCATACATCATTAGGAAAAAGAAAGAATGATCTACATAAATTGATATAGATATATTTGAGAAGTTAATAATTTATTATGAATTTTCAAAAATAATCTAACCATTTCTAATGCCTTAGAGTCTATGATAGGAAAGCAAATGTAAATTTGGAGCTTTCTGGGCAAAATAAATTATGGCTAGAGAAGAATGTAGTCTCCAATTTATCTTCATTTTTACAAATATTCTTTTTCTTCCCATCCCCACACGAACTCAAACAAAACCTTGTCCAATAATCACATCATTGAAGAATAAACAAATATTGTATTTTTAGCATAGTTATTTGGGTAAATATAATCTATTTCCTAAAGCTTCAATTCCATAGTTAGGATGGATATTCATAATATGCTAGAATTAAAAAATATTTTTCAAGTTTTTTAGAATGAGAATTGTTTTTTGTTGGGTTTCATGATGATAACACTTCTATGTGAGTAGGGAGAAACTACATTCTAGGAGCATTGTGTCTAACTAAAAGCAACCAAGATTGAGCTTAAATCTAATGTTAAAATTCATTTTCTAGAAGTTGGAAAGTTGTCTCCCCTTCCTTTCAATTGCCTCTCTCTATAATTTTTCTCTTCTTGCAAATGTCAAACACTTCTATACCAAATTTTGGGAGAATTTGTTTGTCATCTTTGCAAAGTTTGGCCAATTTTTGTGTATAGAAGTCTGCTATAAACTCTTGGAAAACATTCATAACCCACCTCATGGATAGATTGGATGTATATCGTAGGGGTTAAATTGAGCACTGAGGCCTAAAGGGTTAGCCCAAAACTCTTCAACTCCAAGGGCATTTTTTTCATCAAAAAACACTCAAAACTACCATTTCTATTGCAAAATGCAAAGAATTTTAGAAATTTTACTTTTTGAATGCCTAAGTATAGGATCTTGCATTATAATAGTATAAGAATGTGTGGAAGAAATTTTCAAAACTTTGATTACGTGGATTGAAAGATATTTGCATTTGAAGTGAATAAATCTATATTTTTTGCACCTTGCCTAACTAGATTTGAAGGCTTTGAATCTTCTTAGCTTAAATTTTTTGCACTATACATTTTTAAGTTCTAATTTTCCATGTTGGATAATTGAGTTGAAATTCTAGAATTGAAAAAAAAATATAAACTTGATTTTCATTCTTAGAATTTTTTAAAAGTAGAAGTAGGTATGAGATTGAAGGAAAAACTAAATTGCTACTAGCTCTAAGATGGAATTGAAAATCACTAACTCCAACAATAAAATTGATCTAGTAAGCTAACTCAGCCTTGTGGATTTTTTATTTTTTTATTTTTTTTCTGAAAACTTGTGAAAATTGGATTAAAAAATGAATCCTTCAAGATGTTTTTCAAGGAGATGCTTAAATAGTCCCAAAACAAGATTGTCCATAACTTTCTCATTACCAATCCAAATACAATGGATTGGATATTTCTATACAAACAAAAATACTTCTTATGAGAAGCAAAATTTTGAAATTTTTATTTTGACTTTTTGTGAATTTTTTATGATGTCCAACAAACTTTGTTTTGGGCTTAGGGTGGCATAACTTTTGGTCTCGGACATTGATTGAAATAAAAATGATATTATAAGGAAGCAAATGCATTTTCCTATCTTCCATAAAAGTTTTAAAAAATCACATCAAAACTTGAGATTGTAGAAGTCTATCCCAAATCCATTTTATCCCCAAATAAGATTATGAGAGTTTAGGGATTAAAGGCTTGAGAAGCCGAGTTTGGATTGCAACATATTATTTTGGAGTATTTGGCATACAAGAGTGCATGAATTGGCATATACGACAATTACAGAAGTTATGTATGTTGAGCTAAATTCTATGATACATGACACAATTTCAAGCATTATTGCACCTCCTAAATGTCTAAGAAGGTGCACAATGGCCACCACCACATTTTTAGTGGAATGGTGTTATATTTAAACATGATAAGTTTTAGTTATTAAACCCTTATGGGACAATTTGGAGTTTGGTAGGTTTCTAAGAGTTGAATTTCTCCTTGATTTTTTTGAAACTTTTTGAGGATGTGTTGTTTAGTAAGAGCTTCATCAATATATAATTTTTGTTTCAATTTGATGCCAGGTGAAGAAATTGTAGGATTTTTTTAGACAAAACTCAACTTGAATAGCAAGTTGGGCTACCAATATCTAGGTGACCAGGCAAGGGACAACAACACATGTTGCATTGGTCAAAAGGATAAAGATTGGGATGGGTTGCAGGTAAAGGGCTAAGACCTTGGCATTTCAAAGGCCTTGGAATTTCAAGACCATGAAATGTCTAAGCCTTTCTGCCATGAAGGAAGGTGGATGACGGAGGTCAAGCTCAAATTTCTGAATGGAGGGGAACATGCCAAGAATAGACTAGGAACACAGATGAATCCATTTTCCAAAGCTTGCCCAAAGCCTTAGTCTATATATTATTCACATAGTCCTTCTAAATACTATAAAATATAGAAGATTCATTTTTTTTCCAATTTTTTTTACCTTGAAAAGCATTAGTATATCTTTCAATGAACCATTTGAATTTCCAAGTTTCAAAATTATGTGGTGGCAAATGTGCTTAAAAAATTATATAGTGCATTGTGAACATTTCGACATTGTTGTCTTGCAAGATTTTTTTTCAATTGTTCGCTTCAAGTCTTTTTTTGGCTTGAAATTTTTTTGCGAGACACAAATAAGATCATTTTGAGTGTGCTAGATTTTAAATTCAAAATCCATAGTGAATTTTTTTGCCACAATCAATGGTCACAGGCATTTGAAATTGTTGGGCATAGTGAAAAAAACACTTTCCCTTCAAATGCCTCTATCTTTCAATCCCTACTATCAAATGTCACGAATTTTATACCACTTCTTCTTCTAACAAGTCTACTACAAGATACTACTGTTAGATTTTTTTAATAATTGTTGAAAATTTTGATGAACGTAGCAATAGGGGAAATTTTGAGTATTTTTTCACAAAAAAATGACCTCAGTCCTTCAAGGGTTAAAATAACCACCAAGATGTCAGTTGTTGTATCTTCAATTCAATTATGTATTTCTTGACATATTTTATTAGATATTTTTTATTCTAAAAGTAAAATACATAACCATATATACATATATACAAAATTGTATATGTGATCCCCACCAAAGCTTTAACCCTTAGACGCGTGACTAGTGATTGTGGAAATCATCCTTTTTGGCATTGTATAAAATCTACTTTAAAAATACCAAAGTGCTCACTAGAGGTCAAACCATAGTGCATGATTTCCCCTTCTTGCACAAAATTCCAAAGATGAAAAATTGCATTTATGTCTTACACAGAAAGATTCCTTGTCATTCATCTTCCAAAAAATTGCCATAGCGTTGTTTAATCCCTAACTGCCCAAGTCCATTTTTTGAGTTTCTTAGAATTTGTTGTAAATTGAACAAAAAGTAAACATTTTGATAAGTTAGCATATCAATTTTTTAAATTGTAATTGTCATTGTACAATTTAAACTAGACACCTTAGAGATCACATGGGAAAAGAAAACATAACAATATCACTTATGGATTAAAAGATTACAATGTTTAATCAAGTGTGTGTTAAAACTATGAAAGTGATTAGAAGTCTTTCAATCCTCTTTTCACATGTAGAAACAAAAAAATGGTCACCAAAACAAATTTGAGGTTAAAGAGCAAAATATGCATAACCCAAATCAATTTATGGCTTCTCAAAATCTACTTTACAATTTCTTTAAATAAATTTTTAATGTGATTTTTTCTCCAAGTTCTAGTGCATTTGAGGCTCATTTCCAAGAGCCCTCAACATTCCTAGGAAACCACGATTTGCAATAGACACCCTTGCACAAAATCTTGAATAGAAAAATGATAATCATTTATTTTCAAGCTTAGATTTTTGATGAGAAAACTAGACTTCAAAAGTGTTTTTTCAAAATAGTAACTTGATAAGGTTTTATTTAACTTCAAAGTTTTGTTGACACCTGAATTTGGAGCCTAGGGCATTGCATTGCATTTAGGGGTTAAGGGTTGAAGTGTTAAAGTAAAAACTGATTCTTCCAAAAATATCTAAACCTGCGTGAAAGTAAAATGAAAAATCCAACCAAAAGCAGGCGGTACACCCACTGAGGTCCAAAGCGCCGAATCAGGGCAGAGATTCTGCAGTAAAGAGGCTGCCAACTCCAAGCATAAAAATGGCACCACTTCAAGTCCCCAAGTCGGTCTCCAACGAGGCCTCGGCCACCCGGCCAAGTGAGATTAGCATGTCGTGTGTCAGTCCGGTCCCGCAAAAGCCTTGAAAAAGCAAAAGGAAGTTGCGGCGTGGGGTCCCAAGCGAAAGGCAAGGGTCGGAGACTTGGAGCCGGGCGGGGTGGACGACCTTGATGAGCTTGAGCGATGAGAAACAGTTATCCTCCGCCGCTCTGTGAGAAGGTGCGAGAAGCCACGCCTCGACCGCGAGCGCAAGACGAACACCCATCCATCCAAAGGTGCGCGAGGGAGGGGTTCCGGCGTCTGGCCTTCATCACTGTTGAACAGACCCTGTGAGCCGTGAGGGAAGGAAGGAAGGAAGGAAGGAAGGCAGGGATTAGGTGGGGATCTGCACGAAGTCCACCAAGATGATGCTGCAGCAGCAGCAGCAGCAACATCAGCAACATCAAGCGCAGCAGCACCAGGCGCAGCAGGGCGATGCCGGGGGCATGGAGCAGCACGCCTTGGGGCACTGCGAGGAGCACCATGTGGTGGTCGGGCGCATGGATATGGCGCCCGTGGGCGGGCTGAGGATGCTGGACGAGCAGGGCGGGGAGCGCATCTTGTACGGGGAGAAGCCGCTGGGCGACCACGACGACCAAACTCTCGGCAATGGCCATGGACAGTACCATGCGGTGGACATGGGCAACGGCAAGCACGGCGGCCACGCAGGGGTGGGGATGGACGACATGGACGGCAAGCTCGGCGGACTGGGCGCCGCCATGCTGGGCGTGGAGCAGAAGATGGAGCCGCGCGAGCGCCAGATGAGCGAGGGCGACGTGGGCACGGCCAACAGTCCGCAGGTCGGGAAGCTGCGCGGGCGTTCGTCACGCGATCCCGCGATTGAGTGGAGCGAGAACGCCACCACGGTGCTGCTGCAGGCGTTCGGGGAGAAGTACCGCGCGCTGGATCGCGGGAATTTCACGAGCAAGATATGGGCCGACATTGCGGCCCGGGTGAACAGCCGAGGCTCCTTGACGGTAATCCGCGTGATGGTTGCTATTGGGGTCGGTTTGAATTTTGATCGATTCGCGTGGTGAATTGGTGTAGATTTTGTATAGTTTTGGGTGTCCCCTTCCCTTTCTCTTTGTAAGTTCTCCAGGACCTAGTGGAGTTAGGGTTGGGAATGAAAATTGAAAGGCTGAGAGGAGGAGAATTGCAAGATTCGACATAGAGAATGCGAGGGGGCGCAGTCAGGGTAAGTGTGTGGTGGGAGAGATACACCGAGAGGCATCTGCACCGAGGGTGCTCATTTAGAGGGTTCGAGTAGTGCTCGGACACCAGTTTGGGGCAATTTCATGTGTCAGCTTGATATGGCAGAGCTTGATCAGAGTTTCTGAGAGGATCATCTTCGTAAGTTGTGATAGTTGTGTTGGCTGGCATTCGAACCTTTGCAGGAAAATTCCCCAGTCTAGAAATTTGATGTGAACTTCTTGGTTTTTTCGTAGCACTTGGTTGCAGTCTTTAGCTGACCATCCATATATGAGCAGTGGTTCTTGCGGGAAAGCAATGCCCTATTGACCAGTGCTTTCTCTACGAAACTGAAAAGTGTTGGAGTGGCGACAGTTGAATCCATGATACAGCCACCTCTGCACAATACTGACTGTCGTTCTTCTGGAATTCTGAAACTATGCACATATTTCACATATACTGACTGTTCGTCTCTGCATGGTGTAGGGCAATCTAGTAGACGGCATACCAAAAACGCAGGAGCAGTGTCGTATAAAAGTGGGTATTCTTTTCGCACTCGCTACTTATGATGCTTCAATTGATTTTGTCCTGAATAGATTCTATGTGGGTTCAAAAGCAGGACTGACCCTTGATAATCACTACGGGAATCTCAGGTCGATAATCTGAAGAAACGATACAAAGTGGAGAGGGAGAAAAAAAAAGTGTCAGGCAGTGGAACATCAAAGTGGATATTCTACGACATGATGGATGAACTGATTGGATCAAATCCAAGGCATATGCGTAGTGGGGGTGGGCTGGGAGGGGAGGACTCGCCGTTAGCCTTAGAGAACGGTGGCACGCCTCTTGGTATTCGGTCAGCAGGGGAGGAAGGAGACAGGATTTACTACTTGGAGGGTCCAGGTGGTGAAGGCGATCAAACATCTGAAACGGTCCCTAAGATCTCGCCGATACAGGGACGCAGGAAAAGGAAGAGAGCCCTGGAAGACCTGGAACGGGAACACGTGAATGCCCCGGGCCTGATGGCTCTGTTCGAGGGGTATAATGTTCCTCCGATCATTATCGATGCGATGCTGCAGGAAGACATGGACGAGTACACATTGATAAACTCTCGAGACATCACGGTGTTGCTTGAGCAGTTGCGGAGCAAACACAGGCTGCACATCAAGCTGGGACCTGCGGAAAGGATCAAGCAAGCTATTGAGGCTGCAAGAGAGAAGAAGAATAGCATGGCCCTCGTCATCCAGCAGCAGTAACTAGTGGGGACAAAAGTGTATAGCTGGAATCGGCAAAGGGGGAGGAATAGGAGAGTAAACAATTACTGTGAAATTACTGAATGGCGCTCAGTTGTATTTTAGACAGTTTTGATGCTTTAGTCCGCTGCTGGTAGAGTTTGTTTCTCTTTTATACTGGATCTACTTGGCGTTCTGCTGAACAGAATCTTCTTTGGCGAAAGGTGGGGTGTGTGTTGGAGCTGGTTCATTTTCGTTTTTACGTCGGCATGTTATGGATATAGCAATGATAGCAGATATTCCTTCACCGACGATGCCCAAGGTACATTCCGTTGTCCTCCCATCGTTTACCGAGTGTTATCGGAATGTAGAAGAGTAGAGAGACTGCCGTCAGTCCTGTCGAAGCAAGACTGACCATCGCTCACGAGCTGTAAGAGACCTGGCTTAGGTCGTATTTTGAGCGTTATTCCGATGTTTCTCAGACTGAAGAAATTTAAGCTTGACAGTTATTGCTCCTTCTGAATTATTGAAGGTGGCGTCGGATCATTATTAGTTCGGTGTTGATGAATTCAGTGTCCTGAAGAGAGTGAAATAGTCATTTATTTGAAAATGTATGCAGATACAATATTACCACTTAAGATTTAATTGAATCAAAGTTGACAGCTGTAATTTAAAGCTATTTGTGCATTTGTGTACATTTATTTCTGGATTCACTTTTTTTGTTATGTACGACCTGTATGATTGAGGGCTTAACACATTGCTGCTCTTCAATGACTTCCAAAATGATTTGGTGTGATTTTTGGAAATTAGCATATTTCCACTGTGCTAGGCAATTTTGTCTTGAAATATATTTAAAATTTTGAACTTGGGAAATGGTTGTATATGGTTTTCGGTGATTATTTTGTTTTGTTGTGCGATCAGATTTTTCTGCGTATTTTCTGGCTTCTATATAATGGTTTGTCGCTGAAGCAAACTCAACGTGGTGTGTTGCAGAAAAGCCACTAGCCAGTCAGACACACGCAAAAACTTGCCGGGGTGTACTTAGTTCTCCTGCTCTGTCAGTTCGTATATCTGGGCTTTTCAGGAGTTTCATGCGTATGGTACAGGTGGATTTTGTTTGTATTAGGTACAGTTATACTGTAGTGGCTTGGACGTAAATCTTCAATCTTTTTTCGGCTTTGATCATTGGTGGGATTGGCGCTTGCCATATTAGTCAAGGAGGGATACATCGTTGGATTACTGGTAGAATAGAGATGCATTATTCATTATGTTCAACAGAAATAAGGAGAAATGTTTCCAGATTGCAGTGTAACGTATGGAAGATTTGGTGATTTATGGGAGGTCCATTCGTGGATGAATTCAGCCCTATTGAGTTGCATGGATGTTGATGCCATTTGCTTGCTGTGGAGCATGTTAGGGAATATTGTGTTATTGACAAGTTGGTTCAGTGTATGGAGGCTTGTGAAAGTGTTGTGTTCTATGCAATAGGCTGTAGTTGGAAGATTTGTGGCCTCTGAATATGTTTATGAAGCATTTTCACCCTTTACTGGTTCGACGTCCAAAAAATCTGGATAATGAACAAAGAGGTTCCAAGGACTTTTTTGACCATAGAACTTCTCATTCACCCAAACCAACACTTGTGACTTTTAACCCCTAAAGGACCAAGTGTCCGTTCAACATACACAAGAAATCTCAGGTAGGCTCCTACGAGGTCATTTTTAGTTGGATGTTCATAAAATTTGGACATGATGTATAACTATATATCCCCTTCTTGAAAACCTAATTTTTTTCCCCAATTGGGTGCTTGGATTGAAAATTATGCTACCCTAAACTTTGTAGGCAGCTCAGGTAGCATAAGCAAAAGTCATCCTATGATTTTGAAATTTGGCGGGTGTGTAGCTTACATGACACAAGATGCAAATGTCAAAAAAAAATAACCATGTTTAGTATAAGAATCTCATTCTAGAAGGAGTTAAAGTTTGCAAGCCATGTCGGGCAAGGTTGGAAAAAACTTTTTTCACCTAACTTCAAACGTTATAATCTTTCAATCCATGTTGTCAAAGTTTCTGAAAGTTTTCCCACATGTTACCAAAGAAGCCTAGTACAAATTTGTACGGTTGAATTTTGAAAAAAAAACTTTTTTCTATTTTTTTCTTGCTGCCCTAAAAAGTGGCAGTTTTTGACAATTTCTGCCCAAAATGTGCCTTGGTCCTTTAGGGGTTAAAAAATCTCACTTTTTGTATGATGAATTTTGATGAAATTGAGGTAAATAATATATATTTATCAATATATAAATAAAAATATTCAAAAATTTGAGAAATGGTTTTGGTGCTAAGGGTTAACTTTGGAAGAGGTTGGCAAGGACAATAAAACTTACTTTTGACTAAAGAAAGTAGTCTTGTAGCGTAGAGAAATGGAAACTTTCATCCAATGTTTTGTATGCAAAGATATAAATTGTACATGCACCTTTAACCCTTGAAGGTCTATATATACAAAAAGTGGATGTGCCTTGGTCAAGTAACTTTCAAAATAACTATTTTCAGTAATTGATTTAAATAAAGAAAATGAAGCTTGACATGTTTTATTTCTACTTCATTTGGAAAATTTGAAAGAATTATTGCAATTGCAAGGTTTATGTGTTAGAATCTAAATTACACAATTTTGTGTGTCTTTCATTTGTATTTTTTTCAATGGTTTTTAATTTAAATTAAAAATTTATGCTTTTCATTCTAACTTTTAGTTATGGTAAAAAATTCAAATTATTGTAATATATTTTGTAATTCATATAATTTTATATTCATGATTTATTTTTAAAAATCACAATTTTTTATTTTTCTATCAATTTTTTGAAAAGATCAACATCAATAACCAATATACTCTTTCATAAGTGAAAATAATAAAAATCTTATATATTATATCTTTGGAGTAGGGTCTACACATTAATGCTAAATAATTAATTAAACTTTCCAAGTTTGGATCAACTGCAAAGAGTTCAACACTTTCAAGATCTAACTTCAAGAACCACTGAACTTGATGTGCAAGGTGGTGGTAAGACAAGTTCTTTATACAAGTAGGGTGGTAGGAGGTGAGACAACGCATGTGGGATATGTAAATTAGGATTAGTAGGAGCTCAACCACGCATGACGCTAAATCCTACAAACGGACTGGGGCCCACACTGATGTGGCCTGACACAATCACTGGGCCCCGTGGAGATCGTGGGTCGTTCTTAGCGTAGTTGTAGGACTATGCCCCCCAATGAAATTGCAGGACCATGCCTTAGCAGAATTGCAGAACCGCTATATGAATTTCATTGTTCAACAAGTCTTGTACATAATAGTGGTTCTAGGATTTTAGGCGAAGGTTTAGGTTTTAGGTTGTCTTTTTTTTTAACTATGAGTGGCTGAGCCCCTATTATATATCCCATATGGGTTGGGTTCCCTCCTACCACCCCTCATTTATATAAAGCCAAGATGTCTTCTCAATTCTAAACAAAAAGTAATGAATGACTTTTGAAGAAATGTGTGACATCTTGCTACATCAATGTGGGCACATTTCAAATGAATGATCTAATGTCATGTAGAAAAGGACAACATTAAAATAACTTTTTGAAGTTCTACTAAAACAATATTTTGTAGTGCAATTCAAGCAACATTTTCCAAAGTTCCTAAGGGATGTATAAGTACTAAGTTCCACACACATTTGTCTCCCAACTGTGTACTTCATGAAATTTTCATTATTCTATGGATCTTACAGAGAATGAACACTTCAATTGTTTTAAGGTTGTGAAATTTTTTATTTTTTGGGGGGTGGGGGCTTTGTACTTGTATGTCCATTAGGAACTTTGAAAAAGTTATTGTTTTGGAAGAACTTAAAAAAGTTATTCAAATGTTGTCCTTCTCTACATAACATTAGATTACTCATTTGAAATGTGCCCACATTGATGTAGCATGATGTTACACATTTCTTCAAAAGTCATTCATTACTTTTGTTTAGAATTGAGAAGACATCTTGGCTTTATATACATGAGGGGTGGTAGGAGGGAACCCAACCCATATGGGATATGTAATAGGGGTTCAGCGGCTCATAGTTAAAAAAAAGACAACCTAAAACCTAAACCTCTGCCTGAAACCCTAGAACTGCCGTTATATACAAGACTTGTTGAACAGTGAAATTCATATAGCGGTTCTGTAGTTTTGCTAGGGTGTGGTCCTGCAATTTCATCGGGGGGCGCAGTCCTGCAATTGTGCCAGGAATGACCCGCAATCTCCTCAGGGCCCATCCTTGGGGCCCATTGATTATGTCAAGACACATTAGCGTAGGCCCCAGTTCATTTGTAGGATTTAGCGTCCGCCGCTCAACCACTCATAGTTAAGCTCTCAACTTTGAGGATTCATGAATTTCATTTTAAAACCAACCTCTCCACCCTCACTTCTCGCCACATGGGAATGAAATATTCCCCTCACTTTGCCATCTAAAACTTTCTTGATGGTACATGGGAATTTGGTCTTCATTTTGGCCTTTTCGGCTAATACTAGACATTTTCTTTGTTTACAACAACTTGGTCATTTTATTCTTTCAAAATTCAGAAATTCTCTCTTTCATTTTATTTATTTTTTTGGCTTTCTTAAAAATCATTATTTCTGCCAACCTTGCCCCAAAGGTAAGGTATCAACTATTCAAAAAGATAAATTTAGCTTGATAGTAGCATTTGACTTCAAAATCATTTGTGAGGGTGTTTTGGATGTAAAATGCAAAATAACTAATTGATAAATCTCCACACCAATATCCATTTCTACTTGCATCTCTTGAAAAAAATTCTAATTACTTGGATTTTTTTGCTATGTCTAGTAATTTATTTTCACTTTTTGCTACAAAAATTATTACAATGACACATTTTTGTGAAATGAATTGAATTTTTTTATAGTGATAGGCAATCCATAATATCACGTACTAAAAAATATATAAGAGTGATATTTGAATACAATTTAAAGGCTAAATTTAGCTCAAATATGATGTTTGACCATTTTGCAATGGATTTGGTCTTTTGGGATTAAGCTCTAATCAAATTATTTATTTTACAATTGTAGTACATGAAGTTTATTTCCATGTAGTGTATTTGAGTACTTTGGTCTTTGGGGGGGTAAGTTCTAGTCAAATTAATTTTATTTATGATTGTAGAGTACATGAAGTTTAGTTCCATGTAGCATATTTCAACACTTTCGGTATGTTGGCTTCTACTCCAATTGAAACATTCTCCACCTTCCCACCTCTATCCTTGAAATGCAAATTTTATCTTATAGAATACTTTTCAATTGACTTATGGATGTGTGCATGTTTGAGTGGACCAAAGTAGGTAGAAATCCATATCCATATAACTCATTACAAGACTAGTAAGAAAAAACTTTGCACAAGGAAAGTGAGTATAATAATTGACAGAGAGAGATAAGACAATGTAGAATAAACATTGGAGACAATCCTTTTAAAATCCTATAATGGGTCTCATCCAAAATACCTAATAACATCATCCACTCATTCTTGTATCCTAAATTCTAAAAACACCAACAATTCAAAATCGATCTAATCTTCAATTTTGATTTGAAGCCCATCTAAAATTTCTAATAACATTTAAAATTTTCATTTTTTTTTTGAAAAAACACATTGTTTTGACTCTTCTATAGACTTTTGAAAATATGATTCTATTCAACCCCTTCAAAAGTCCATATCTATTATTTTAAGATCAATATTAAGTAAAATAATATAATTTCTAGTCACTTCAATCTACATTACAACACATCATGAGTCACTAATCCAATAATAAGAATGTTCTCTTCATTAAAAAGGCTCTTATAGAATGTTGTATGGAGCTTTCAAAATTCATACTGCCACTTTATAAGTCCATAGCTCTTTATTTAAAGAAGAGAACTTCTAAAGAATCACATAGTTGTCTTTGCATTCAAGTTGATAATGCATACTCAAATTTATTGCTACAATGGTGTAGTGAATTATCTACAATATGGCTTGCAATGCAAAGGTTAAATCGAAAATGATACTATGACTTAGAAAGTCATCTACACAATCATGCACATACCTTTATGCATGTGATAGCTTTATACCATAGGAATACTTTAATCCTATATATGAGAGAGCTTCTGATGATAATTATTTTTTACATATGTATAAGATGGTGTTTCTTTTGGTCATTGAGAAAATTTATTAGAAGAACAAAGCATTATGCCAAGTGTTTTTTTTAGATTCTTCTATCATAAAATTAAAAAATTATGAAAATTCCTTACATTCCAGAAGGTTAAATTTCCACAAATCTATCTAAAGGGCCATTGATTTAAGAAAATTCGTAAAATCCAAAATCCAAGTATTATTTTGCTATAAATGAAGCCACATATGTCCTACTATTGTAAGACAATCAAAGTGTTCAACTAATCCAAAGTCCTCAATTATAATGAATCATAAACATATAATGGAAAATGCGGTCTATAAAATTTACACAAAAAACACACAAGAGGAGCTAGTTGTCTAAATCAATATTGAAAAATGGGCCCTCCAAGGCAATTATTAAGAGGTTTCTAAGAGTTTTTTCTTGCTCCAAAAATTTGCGAAGACTTGAAAACAAGAGAGAATACTTAATCACATAATTCTTGTTTTCATCTTTCAGACTAGGAACAATTTAGTATGTCATAGAGTAGAGAAACTGGGATAACCAAGAAGCTCAAGAAGATTGCAATACAATATAGTTTTGGCTCATCAAAGGGTTTACTTGCATTGAACACAACATCAAGCAATGACTTGTTATTTACTTGATTTTCCCTCTAAGTTAGTAAATAATAGCTATGCACATTCTTGATAACTAGTCAATTTGGTAGTATGCTACCAATAAACATGAAAATGTAATGAGATACATAGATCTCACATTCTATTGTTGACCAATTTTGGTAATTGGTATTGCTTTGTATCTTTTGTGAGCTTTCCTCTTGCAGCAAGTCCAAAAATAGATCACAACTCAAAGTTTTCCTTTACATCCAAAGAATTAGTTACATAGAATGATTAAACATATTTGATACATCTTCGATCTAACAAAAATAACTCAATAAATGAGTACTATTTGATGACTTAATAGACAATACATAGGTTTGGTAAGTGAAATTAAGATTTAAGAGCACAATGGTGAAATTAGATTGAACAAGAGATATGATTCAATATATGTATCAATTGCTTGTCTTATTTATAATCTCTTGTTTGAATGTCATTGAAATCTACGTATGCATGGTTGGATCAACCTCTAATTTAAGGAGAGTTGGGTCTTGGCATTTGTTGCCTTAAATGACAAGATAAGATTCAACTACTTGATAGTTCTTGCAAGTGGCACTTATACAAGTCTACACATTTCTAGTTGAAACTAAATTGACGATTAGATTAGTTAGAAATTGAGGGTAGCAATTAAAATACTATTGTACACAATATTTACATACCTAGATGTCAATTGTTGTGTCAAGTGAGAGCCTATGAACCCAACAAGAATGTTATTAATTATATCATCAAAGATTGATGAACATAATTAGTGCCATGTCTTATCAAGAATGATTTTCAAAATGATGGAGGAATTGGAGGCTACATCTGATTCAAGCTTTGAATTCTACAATTGTTTGTGACCTTATTTGAAGGAAAAAAATCTACAATGTTTACTTATCATAATTCTTGGAAACTAGGTGTGGTTTAGAATTCAAGATAGAAGCTTAGGTGAGATAATGTACAAAAGAATATCCACGAGCTCTAGGAGGGCACTCCCATTTTTTAAAATTTTTAGCATTCAATCAAATGAAGGATTATTTTGATAACATTAGTCCTAAATTTTAGAATTTTTTTAAAAGAAAATCAGCATCACTATAATGGAATATTTGAAGTTATAAATAATGATGGGTAGGGGATAATATTGAATTTTTCCTATTTTTTTTTCTACAATAGCCTTGCCAAAAATCCCCTCCCCCCCAAATCTGAACTTTTCATAACTACTATGAGTACTAAAATCTCAACATTTAAGTACTAGAAGTTTGACATAAGTATCCAAGGGGCAAGATCTTGTGTGCTCTTTCTTTAAAAATCTTACAAACTCCAACCAAGGTAGTTGGAAGATTAAAGTTATAGTTGACTAATATAATTATATCACAAGTTGATATACAATACGTCACAACTTGATGAAGTTATAACTTTATTTAGTAGAAGTAGTTTTGACCCTTCTAAAATAATCATTGTGCAACAAGTCAAATACGAATTTGGAGGCAGATATTGTATGTACTTCCTAGGCAATTGATTATTTCTTTACATACAATAATTTTTTTCATAAATCAAATGGAATTTCATTGCAAAGAACATAGACTATATGATAAAATTTTCAATAATCATGCCAAGTATGTTCATAGAAGGATGGAGGAAACTACAATGCTAACTCCAAGCATTGAAAATAAAACAAATCTTATGGAAAGCAACCAAAAGTGATGCAATAGCAATATGAAAAAATCTAACTTTCCAAGTAGATCTAGAATGTCCAATTTTTGTAACTTTTGCTTGTATAGTTCGAAAAATTATTGCATGATGTTTTTTTTCCCAACTTGGGTAGTTCACAAAAATCACTATTTAAAAAAAAAGGAAAATTTGAACTTGGTATTTTAGATTTATATATACTTTGAAAACTTTGAATCCCTCCATTTTGAATAATTAAATGAAGGTTATGAGGAGTTTTTGTTTGAAGGTAGTTATAGAATCTCTACTTGAAAATAAACTTTGAAGTTTTTTCTTTTATTGAATTTTCAATATTTATTGAAAAAATAAAATTATAGGATGTTGATGTTTATTACAACTATTGGGATTTCCCTTTTTCAATTCCATAAGTAAATTCTTAACAATTTAGTATTTTAAACCATTCTCTACTTCTTTGTGCTTACTATTTTTTTCAAGCATGAATTTGAAATTTATTTTTATATGTATTCCCTAATACTTTCTTCAACATATTATGGAGATAGAGAGTTGTAAGTTGTAGGATCTATACATTTTGGGGTAAGATGATTGAAATATGATATCTAACCATTTGAGAAGAGTTGAATATACTTCTTTTTGACAACCAATCATTATGATCTTGGGTGATTACAAGAAACACTTCACGTATTTTGATCAAAAATACAGTTTTTGGTTGTAGGTCTAGTAGTACTTCGAAGAATTATCAGTTCTGCATGTCAATAATGTGCTTATGAATCTAAACCGGCAATTTCGGTGCCTACAAATCTAAACCATTGCTTTAGTACTATGTGGTACTATAGACTACTACGGAGTACAACAGAAGCCACTGGCATTAGAAAATAGCAAAACAAAGGTCAGTTGACTTTTTCATTTTTAGTAATTCAAAAAAAATTCAAAAAATTTCCATAACAAAAGCCATTTTGTTAGAGAAGATTGCACTCACATTGCACCCAAAAACTCATGTAGGAAACTTTTTCCTTCTTGGTAGCCTTTGCATTAAGGAAAGTCACTTTGACTACATGTATGCAACCAACATGTTGCTATTTTCACAAAAACTCTTTGTCATTCCTTGAAAAGGTAGTAGACCTCCAACATATCCAATTTGTAGCTTCCAATTTGCATATTTGGATCGAAAATAGTACTAAACCCCCCTAAAATGGCCAAAATAGGCATCCAATCAGGGCAGGTTAAAAGTAGTAAAATAATTTGAAAAAGTTTGAAAAAATTATGGAATCTTTGAAATTGACCCATCTACCTTCCTTTCAAATTTCACACCAAATGGACTAAAGATGCTCAAGTTATGAGCACAAAACCACTTGTCCAAGGGCAAGAAGACAAGAAATAGAACAAGTGTTCCTTGCAATCACCCTCTTGCAATTAAATTGTAAGGATTTTTATTCTGAAATTTTAGGAGAGTGTACTCTAACAACTTAACTAATGGATCCTACAGTTGGATTTGTTAAAAAATAAATATGGATGAAGATTTTAGCAATGCTTTGGCGACTAGTATTTTGAAGTAGTTTTAGGCCCCTACATATAAAAGAACTTTAGGGGTTAATTGCAACTTGTTGACTCTTGATTTATCTAGCTTTTGATTTTAGGACCAAGTTGTAGAACAGTGCAAGTTGTTTCCGGTATTGCATTCACTATGATGCATCCAGTAGGCTTCCATTTTTTATAGTGTTGTTATGTTTCCAAGATCTCTGTATAGTGTTAGAAATATATTTTGCTACTACATTTTGAAACCAAAACTTTAGACCTTTTTTTGAGCAACCTTCAATTTTTGAAGTCTATTAAAATGCTATGTGTTGTGTTTATTAACACATGCACTGCATTTTCACCCTCAACTCATATGCTTATTATAGTACTTTGTATATGCTTTTCTATATGGTGTTGGTTTGTGCTAGAAAGTAGTTACTATTTAAATTCAGTTGGTTTTTTTAAAGTAGTGTTTTGTTTGAAACTAGTTATCTAATGTTCCATTTTTTGTTGTGTACATAGTATACTATTAAATATGTAAATACAATTTCCAATGATAAATTCCTTTACGACCCTATCATGAGTGTGTTAGAAACATACAACTCTTCTATATTTATGATGAACACAAAGTATTCTAAATTAACACAAGATAATTTTTAAAATGAGAGATAGGGTGTATGAAATAAAGTGAATTTAGAAATCTAGGTAAGGTAGGCCTATGAAAATTCACTAAATTTACCTACATAGCCCTCATGTAATAGGGGCTTGAACACATGTGATCATCAAACATACTATATAGTGCTCCCCCTGAGTCCCCGAGTTGGGTCCTCTAAGCATTGATTCTCCAGTCTCCACAATAGGAAGATATAATGTATAATAAAATTGGCAACCTAATTGTTGAGGATAGAAAAGTTAATTACAATGTGTGACAATCCAATTATTCTTGAAGTACAACAAATCATAATTACATATGTTCTATACAACTACTTTATGTGATGTTTTTTTGCAAAAATCAATACAATGTATTGCACCTACTTGGCATCTAGCTCACCTCAGATAAACATTCCATTGGCTAGTATCCTCAAGAAAGTGTGATTAGCTATACGATTTTCTTGACATAATTTCCTTTAGATGTTATCCCATTCCAAAATGCCTACGATGGAAACTAGCCTTTTCTAATCCACTCCTAAAAGTGTCCAACTCTTGGTCTGCTATGAAAATGCTTAAGGTTGAAACTACTAGGACAAAGGAAGTCAATTCTTAATAGTACAAGCAATGGAGAATAATTGAGCAAAGGAGCAAAGTAGTGACTACAAGTGAAGAGTTTGGTTGTTGCTTCTACTTTTATTGGCCAACAAGAAAAGCCACAGTGGTCTAAAATTGTACATTACTCATGAATTCTAAACATGCAAGGCTCTTATCTTGGTGGTTGGTCATTTCAATTTATGCCTAGGTAGGTAAGCAATTTGCATTGAATGAGAACCACAGAGAGATTTCTATTGACAAAATATATCATTATTTTTTGTAGACCATTGCTTTTTGTTGAGACTTGTGTACAACTATTTTGTTCTATTCTACTACTAAGACTCCTCTTTGGACTACCACCTAAGATCAAAATAAATTTAGAGTATTTTTTTAGAGACCATGAATTTCCTTCATAGCTCAAGAATAGACTACAATAGAACTTTTCTAAAGTAATATGGCTAGGATTGGGCTAACTATACTACATTAGAGAGGTTATTTGATTAGAGAAGGTCATTTCATTAATGACGTTTTGTATGCAACCTAGGTGGGGATTGGGCAATCACTATCACCTTAGAGAGGTTATTACTTTAGAGAGTATACTTTAGGAAGGTTCTCTTATATTGGTTTCTCTCCCCTTAGCTCATATTCTTGATTGATTGCTTTCTCTATAGAAAGTGTTTGCCATTATGATTGAATGGTCCTTACTAAGCTTCCATTTCATAAAGATGTTGTCTACTAACTTGAATCTCTTAAGTTTCTCATCAGTATCATGTCATTTTGGAATATACAAGCCTATATTTGGAAAGATTCCAAGGATTTATTTCTATCAAAAGAAATATTCTAATAAGTGAATAATTTGAGTACAATTGCATTCATTGCTTTAACATTTAATTGGGACATCATTCTTATTAGATTACTTGCTTTAGGTTTCTCCCATGTTTTCACAATTAGGTCCATTTTCCTTTTGATTAATTAATCTGTAATGATTTGATGTGATTGGCAGGCATAGAGTTGAGTCATTAGTTAATATGAATAGTATTCCTACATAAATTAACAATGTATATGCAAAAGAAGGTTTTAAAGTAGATGCAACCCTTGTTTTTGAACTCACACTTTGATTACAAAATGTCTAATGCCTTGGCCCACCCAAAGTTTTTTGATTATAGTGGGAAGTTGCTAGATTTTTTGAGTGTAGCCTTGTTAGTGTAACCAACAAAGTGCAACCAAAATATATTGTTTTCACCCAAAAATCCTAGTGAGCTTTCTAAATTAAAGAACAACACAAAATAGTGGCAATTTGTAATCAAGAAATTTCTTAAGAAAGAAAGTTTACAAGATGAGTGTTTGAGTCACATGTTTTTGAAGAAATACTTTTAAAAAAAATGCATTACAATTTGAATTTGGACTTGAAAACACACACACACACACACAATCAAATTATAGTGTACAATTGTCTTTAGAAACCTCTGCATGGAGCTATAGCTAGGATTACAATAATAAAAAAAGATATGCAAGCCCCAAATCATCCTCTGTCCAATTGTGACTCCTACTTTTGGTTTGAATTGCACCTTGTTGCATTCAAATGTTGTGAAAATTATAAAGAATTGGCATTATGACATCTTCATTGTGGATTTGGGGTTAAAAGGATTGAGAGTTATGAGTCTATAACTTCAATGGACACCACCATGGAAGAAGTTTTTTTCATTATTCCACAATCTTGAGCGCGCTTTTGGATTACCATTGCAAACATAGAGGGAGTTGAAATAATCAAATTTGAATTCAAACAAAGAAGACTAATCCCCCCTAGGGACGACAATAGGAAGCTTTGTTATTGCTTTGATGACCTATAATGCATCTTTTTTTGCTCAAAAGTGAGATGAACAAAACAATATATTTGAAAATCCAATTTGTTTAAATATGTGCAACAACTAAAAGAACAACAATAGTATAAAATCTTTTCTAATCCTTTTATAAGAAATTTCAAGAAACTTTTTGAGACTTTGATTCTATATTAATGTTTCAAACAATTGGATGTAAAATTTAGGCATAGAAAAATTTATCTCTAAAAATTATGCACAAGAAAAGCACAATGGCAATTACCAAGAAAATGGACACTTTGATGTTTGATTTTTAGAAAATAGTATAAAATTCAAAATTCCATTTCCAAAAAATCTATTTTTTCAAACTTGAAGATTCTCATTTTCAACCATTTTGAGCTTTATGAAAGAAAAATTGTATTCTCTATACTTGTACAAAGGTAGTGCACTTTGAGTACATATAGAACGGGGGTAATTAACTATTTTTTAGAAAATCTCTTTGAGGGCATGTGCAGCTTTAGTAGAAGTCCTTGCATCCCAAATTTGAACTTCAAATGTACATTTTTGGCTCAAAAATAGTACTACCTTCTCCAAAAATTGGCTAAGATAGACATCCAATCAATGGCTACTTAAAAATAGTAAAATAATTTTTTTAATTAAAAAAAAAGGGAAAGTCTAAAACTATTACATGTACCTTCTTTTAAAATTTCATGTAAAATTGACATATGACGTGAAAGTTATGAGCAAAAGACCACTTGTTCAAGGCCAAGGGGACAAAAAATAGAACAAGTGTTTCTTGCAATCACCCCTTAGTTCTAAAGTCATTAGAGTGCTTGATGTGTGAAAAATTGAAAACGTCCACTAGGGGATATAGTATTGGCCTTACTTCAACAAGTTTGTTTCAAAAGATTAGTGAAAGCATCCATTGCAATTCCACTTTTCTAAAAGTGAGCACATATTTTGATTCTACTTAGTTATTTTGCTACCACGCTAATTTTTGGAAAACAAAATACTATGGTTAATTGAAATGTAAGATTTTAAATATACATTAGATAAAATTCACCTAGTCAACAAGCTTGCAAGTTCCCCTGAGTTCTCAAGCTATGGAAACTCGGCCACAGCAGCAGGCTAATGTGGCCAGGAGATGGCCACATCAAATAATATAAAAAAATAAATTATTATTATTATTATTATTATTATTATTATTATTTTAATATTATCTTTTTTTCATTTTCTCATAAAGTTTTCATAATTTTTAATTTTGGCTAGCACTAGTTGGTTTCCAACATGGGAAACCAACCTGAAGCAGTCTTCTACTAAAGTTGAATTTCATCTATTGAATTCAAACATTAAAAAGTAGAAGTGCACTAGGTCACATTAAGGTGTATTCAATTTGATACACATTCAAGGCTATGTAGCCTAGCTAGTAGGTTAAGGCCAAATGACTAAGGGAATTCTTGCTATGTAGAAATATAATTCTTAGCTCCCTATGTGTTTATATGGAAGCTAAGCTTATATGAAATTATAGGTGCATTAGTAGACAAGGTATTTGACAAGATTAGAGTTGTTGAGTGCTTTGATATAATGTTATATTGCAACAAGAAGTCATCCCAAGTCACCCAAATTGATCTACTACATACAATGCATCTAAACCAATTTAGATTAAATCTCCGACGAGGATCCTGGTCCATCTTCTCAAGCAAAGATGTTATGTGCTACATACACTCATTTCCAATCTAATCCATGTGAATGTGCACCATTCTATGAATTGGCAAGCCTACATTCTTTGATAGCTTCAAGATGTGGAATTGCAATGGTATTAAACCAATTTCTATTCCTAAATCTTTAGACTTCCATGCTACATGATTAGTTCTATATCTGGAGGATATTGCCAAGTTTGGCGAGAATGATTGTATATAGGCTGCCCATGCAGTCTACAAGTTTGAAGCACAACTACCAAGTCGGAGACTATAATCACAAACAAACTCCAAAGGACATACCAAAATGGGTGGTTTCCATGTCCCAACATCTTTGTCCATTTCAAAGATGTACTAGCAAGTAAGCAACCCATGCTTGCACATGTAGAAGTCATTATTAAAGACTAACAAGACATTCTTGAGAACCTTTAGATTTGCAAAGTACAAACACTAAAGTTTGTGACATGCACTTGTAGTAATATAACCCAATGGAGCACTCTCATGAAAAGACTTAGAAGTCCTATTGTTGGATGCCAACTTGTAAACACACACACACCATGTCTCAACATGAGAATTACTTTGTAATTATTGGCCCCGTCATCCACCACTAGGTGAGTTTGTAAGTCGCCATAGCCCTACCATCTCAAACTCACATCTCGACAATCATCTTCATAAACTCGAGGAAGCTCCTTCTATTCTTTTGTCAATGGATTGTTCCCTAGAAGAGGGCCCCTATTTTGGGAAAATGTTGGGGTAGCTACAACACTAGTTTGAATTTTTTAATTGTTGGGCTTAAAGATTGGATTTCTTGATCCTTGAGACCTTCTAATTTGGGGTGGGGTAATGAGGAGAAGCCCCCCAAGCTTGCAAGGACATTGTAAAGAGGCTTGCTAATCTTATGGAACCATTTGGGTGGCAAATGGGCCAAGGAAAATATGGGTTGAATCCCTCTTGATGAATGATGAACTCCCGACCATGAGCTATAAGTGTCATTTGCTTCAGGGTGATTGCAAGAAACACTTCATGTTTATGGCTCAAAAACCCGATTTTTGGCCGTAGGACTGACAGTACTACGAACTACTATCAATTTCATGTATTAGACTGCACCTATGAATCTCAACTGTCAATTTTGGGCGCCTACAAATCTTAACTGTTGATTCAGTACTATACAATACTATGTAGTACTATAGACTATTATGGAGTACTATAGAAGCCAATGGGAGCAAAAAATAGTAGAAAAGGGGTCTATGGACCTTTTCATTTTTATTAATTCAAAAAAAATTCAAAAAATTCCTAGAAAAAAATTCATTTCGTAGATGAGCCTACTCTCACATTGCACCAAAAAATTCTTCAAATTTTTTTTTCTCTTGCCCCAAAAATGTGTGCGAACAACGGTCACTTTGGCCCCATGTAGACACCTCATGCAAAGTTTTTTTTACAAAAAACTTTTTGACTCTCATTGGAATGCAAGTACACCTTTAACTTCTCCAATTTGTAGCTTCCAATTCGCATTTTGGGGTACAACTTTGAATAAAGAAAACCAAAATGGCCAAAGTAGATACCTAATCAGAGGCACCTTAGAAATAATAAAGTAATTTAAAAAAACAAACACTACAGAATGTGTGAAAATTTTATGTGTACCTTCATTCCAAATTTCAAGATGAACGGACTTATAATGCAAAAGTTATGACCAAAAAATCACATGTCCAAGGGCAAGGGGACAAAAAATAGGACAAGTGTTTCTTGCAATCACCCTTTAGTGTCATTTGCAACTTGTTTGACAAACTTCTAGAAGACTATTGGAAAGAACCAATCGAAGGTGTCGTCCTTTCGAAGAATTGCTGCCAAAGATATCTTGTTATTGGAAATTCAAGTTGCCAATGTTTGAATGTTGTTCCCCAAGAAGACAAGTTTGAGGGTCTTGAATGTGGACATTTGGTTTGAAAGTACAAGTGACTCATGCAAGTCAATAGATGGGATAATACACATGACAATGGACAACTTAGTTGCACATCAATTGGAATAGTTCATATACAAATTTTCAAATTGATGAGATTGAAAATCTATGGGATCATTACTAGGTTGAGAATTAAAGATAAATTAGAGACCTACAAGGCCTTACGAGAATCTTGATTGTGCAATGGAATCAAAAGCAATGACCATGGACAATTATATTACAATCTAAACCAATCATTATTGTATATGTTAAACACCAACAAAATTTCAATACCCACTTGTGTGAAGCTCTAAAAACAAAAACAAGAATAGACACAAGGTTTCAATTAGGATTTGAAATTTCCATGTTAACAAATATGAAGTTTCAAAGGGTTGTATGATTTCTTTTTGATAGAAACCAATCCTTGAATTTTTTTTTAAACCAAATTTGCATATTCTAGGACAATATGATAACAATGAGAAACTCTAGAGATCCCATAAATGGCACCTTCACCACACTCCAGCAACTTGGTAAGACCATTTTATTAGATGTGCCTTCCACAGATAAAGTAGCTGCAAACATAAGTTAGCGTTTGAAATTAGCCTTTGAGAACTAGAATAGAAGATATAGCCCTAGAGAGCTGGAAGAAGATAGGGCTTAGAGAACTAGAGGGAGTTAGACTTAGAAGATAAGAAGGAAGACAATAGGAGAAAATGTAAGGGTTGTGTGGAGAAGTTGTGAATTCATGTCGCTAATTGAGGTGAAGCCTCGGTGGTAAACTAGGAAAAAACAGTTGTGCCCAAGTCTCAATAGTAGTGTGCAGTTCCTACATCGACGTTCTGGAATGGATGTTTGCAGCGTATTTTCTTCATCCACGAACCGCTTATGGTGCATCTCGTTCAATTTATCCACATTTTTTGACTACCGAGACATGGATTGAAAATTGTTCGTGCCTGGTATGATCGAATCCACGAGTGCTGCACCATTTCGCACAACCGAGGCTTGCTTATCGTCCTATAAAGGCAGGTGCAACAAACGTCTTCTTCATTTTTCTTCACTGCTTCGGCTTTGGCTCCCCTCTTGTCCTTGCCCTTGTCCCATCCAGCATTGATATACATTGTCCAGCTAGTTCTGTTCTAGTGCATATTAATATAATCACATACCAAGAGACGGGAAGAATGGAAAAATACTTGCACGGCCAAGCACAGCACCTTAAGGATACCAGTCGATGGGGTGCTTGGGTGAGGTGAGCATGCTCACTGAGTTAATCACTTCATGCATTTTTTCCTATTCGCTAGTCGGAGATTCTAGTTGTGCAGTATTTTGTCGTAGTTCGTGCAGCAGAATTTGTCATAAAGCATGCATTCATTATTGTTGAAATGCAATGAATTGAATCATGATACAATGCTTCAAGTTTACGCAATTCAGTAAACCCCCACCCCACCCCACCCCACCCCACCCCCGCCCCCCGGCACTCTTCCTTAATTTCATGCGAATATAATTCTGTTGCAGAGAGCCGAAGCTTGGAGGAGCCAACTCTTGGATATTCCTTGGTATTGTTTCTCACCTTCTCCTAGACTATCTGTAATTCCTAGACCAAACATACTCACAAATTGAAAAACTCTTTTTATTCCTGCAATTCTAGTGACACCAATTCGAGACCCAGACATTTGCACAATTTCTTTAAAGCTTCAGTGAGACATAACTATGTTCAAATTACTCTATCAACATGACTGTCACTAATTCCTAAATCGACCATGGTTGCCATTGCTGGTTGTTGACAATGTAACAAATTTTTACTCTTGCTGTGTTTGCAGGCTCTCACTTGACGCAACGATTGGCAGCAAGGTATGTAATTTCATGTAACTATTATCTACAATATGACTAAATATTTGAGCCTACTGTTAATTCCTGACTGGGCCCTTGATGCAGTTGAGCTGGAATATATATTTTCATGTGGACTTGTATGTGTGCCACGCCAAAGTCGTTCGTTGATCAAATTGGTTGAATCTAATGATTTCTTTCACTCGCCAGATGCCAAGACCGAGCACTCCTGAAATTGGAGTCGGATGCAACCATGTCCATCATTATTCAGTTGACGTTCAAAAGAGAAGACTACGAGGAAGACGAACAACTGGTAGATACATTGAATCATATCTTGTGTTCTTTCTAATTTCATGATTGTGCACCAAATACCAAATATGTGTGCTTCATGCTACTGTCACTCTTGTTTGTTGAGGTTGAAGCATTGGATTGAAGAGAGTGAATCTACGGAGTATATAATTATCTGGATGTAGAGGAGGACTTTGAGCCGTGACCAATTCTTCGACCTCCTGCGAAAGGAGAGCTCGCAGAGCAACATTGATCTCCAGAATTCGTCAGCAACAGCATGTGAGTTTGACTGACCATGGCTTGAATCTATACAATCATCCTTCGGTGCTTCTCGGTAGCCAAGATGCACCAAGTTCTCCATCCCAGTTCTCGAAAGTTATGTATAATCCATGGACAAGCATAACATTACTGAGCGATGAGCTAGCTAGAGGTGTCTTCGGGAGTTATTAAGGTTTGTAGTTAATTTTGTCGATATGACGTGTACCAAATCACCATCCAACCTATTGTCAATTTCGCACTCTCCTTTCAACTTGATCTAAAGTTTCAGAACCTTCAAAAGCCAATTTCTAACCTTGAAAAAAATGGATGTCAAAAGACTATTTTACTTTGTTCCGTTCACTGTGAGGGACAACTAACCTATCTGAACGATGGTATGGTGAGTACCTAATAATAAATCTACCTGATTTTCAGGTTTACACAAGTTCATGTTGCAGGAGAAAGCGCTCGGAAACCTCTCGACTATCGCCTTGGAAGGACCCTTCTTTGATATTGATTTGGAAGACCGAATTATACTACGCAAAGTTCATACGATTTCCACCTGAGAGACTCCGAGAGTAGAGTTGATGAGCTCATTGATGATCCATTCGTAATCTAGCTTCGAATTAGGGGGTTGGAACAACTGAGCACTTCTTCGACAGTTCTGTAATTGGGGGAGGTCAGATACTAGCGTTCTTATCACCAGCCAAATGATAATTGGTCATGGTCAGATACAAATAATTCGATCAGATTATAAATTGCTTAGGCGACGCTGGACATCAGTGTGTGATTGCAAAATTAAATTTGGATTCTGGATTCTCCAGCTCTTGCGTCGGTGGGAAGTCCTCTGCCTGCATGACCATTTGATCATCTTGACATTTAGACCGCAAGTTTCAGAGATGTTTGAAAAATGAGTAGCCCACTTTCTACTTCGTGGTTAAAAAATTGAATGTCTCGTAAGCCAGTTTGCCTTGAGAAATTATCACATTATACTGTCCTGAGTACGAGTCGCATTTCCTGTAAAAATCACAAGAATAATCTAAACCTCCTTTTGTGATTTTCATGCGGCATAAAAGTGGCACCTGTGGGTGCACCTACCTTAATATAGTGCCTTACGAAACTCCGCGAGAGGCAAGTGGGACTTGTGTTAAAGCCACGATGGCGATCATCTACAGGATAGGAAATCTAAGATCAAGATACAAGTTAGATAAGCAAAAACTCAGGCAAAGAGATTCTACACCATCCTCAAATTTCAAATTCCCAGTATCCTGTCATACTGGGTACACATCTAATAGGACAACTCCCATATGCCAAGTTGCGATCACAAGTGACCAGTTCGTTTGTCAATGCAACAAACCAATGTGAGTGCGAGAATCTAAGCTGCACCAGTTCAGTATTTACAAGCCTTTACCAGCTATGCAAAGGTTTAAGAAATCATGCAGCACAAAAGAGAAACAATTCCCAGTCCCTTACTTCCCTACTGCGGCTCCTAACTTTCTACATTCACAACCTCACATACACCAAAACGGTACCTGATTAAAAGCTGCATACTTCTAATTCCTGTTGGGGATGACAAAGATGGCCACTCAGAAAATGTTCCAACCTATTTCTTCCAAGCCTCCTCATTATTGTAGCCTCTAGGCCAGATCATTATTTTTGCTGCCGTTCCCACCAGTCCAGGAACTTGAGATTGGCGTCCATGCAATTGAACTTATAAAGACCTAAGCCCAAATTGGCACCTTCCTCGGCCACTGCCCAGCTCATGGCTGCACCCCCGATGAAAGCGCCCAACGCTCCAGGAACGTTCTTGGAGTACCTTAAAGCTAAACCGGCAGTTGCAAGACCTCCCACAACTGCCCCAACATTGGCAATGGTAGCTCCCTGCCTCACCTGCATTTCAAGTACACAAATTGTCATTCCAAATCTCTGTCACACCCATTATAACCTAAATTTCAAAACAGTGGCCCTGACTGAAACAGAATAAAAGCTCCTTTAAGTTCGTTGCAGTGGAGATACAATCAACTGCAAGTATGTGATTGCATGTTCTGTATGCATATACGGTAGAGGATCTGATCCGTTAGGGATATGATCCCGTCTCTTATCCATCCCTGTTACCAACAGCACGTCAACTATTCAAACATTTGTTTGGCCTTCAATCAGCAAGTTGGGTGTAAGCAGGACTTGGCTAAATGGCTATTGCCACTGATCGTTGGAAATGGGGTTGTCAACGTCACTGGCAGTGGTTTACAACCTCCCACTTTTGAAACTACATAAGAAATTCATACATAGTGATCAGAATTGATTTCCACAGACACGACTCTGGTACCCAAAGTAATCTCTCCACAACTCGGCAGTGTCTCCCAGAAATCACACTCCTACATAAGTTAAGATGATTAACAAGCCACAACTAGTATTCTCAACCTTGAGATGCATATAAGATGCGCAAATTGCTGTACTGCGGGCACTTGACGGACGAGCCTCTGCGAATTCGAATCACTCTGACCAGAATAGAGATACAGAAAATATCAACTCTGCAGAAACTTTACACAAACATAGCAGCAAAACGGATTTTAAGCGTGCTAGGTAGACATGAATCTGTGTTCAACGAATTCGTTACGGCGGCAAGAACACTCTCGAGCACTGTCGGCAGCTCAACGTAGGTGGAGTGGCACCTCCACTCCATCATGAGCTTCGAAGACCGAGGAAAGGGTTGAAAGAAACAGGAGAAAAAGAAGAAACACAGAGAGGCAGAGAGAGAAAGAGAGGCAAGACGAAATCTACAAAATGAAAGTCCCAGGTGGCTATGAAGCCAATTGCGGAAGTGAAACCCAAATCCAGACCGAGAGATGCACACGAAACCTAAGCAAGGAAGGGAAGTGTGTACCAGTTTGAGCTGCGGGCCGTAAACGGGGTCCGACTTAATAAACTCCTGCACATCCGCCTCGCTCCAGGGCGGCAATGGCGCGTCACGGCGCTCTGAGATGCTCGCAAACTTGTAGAAGGGCGCAAGCGCCTCACGCCATGCGGCTTTGTCGATCGCCCACCAGGGTTTGTACCCATCGTCCCCCATCACAGCGTAATCTCAACACCACCAAACCCTAACACGCGATTGCACTGTCGTCCGCAACAGCAATCACGCCAATTACTCGCAACCGCCAAACCTTGAAAATCCAGAAAAATCCAGAAAATGGGAGTTCACGGGCTTCATCAGCTCGTACTACTCAAAACACTGGCTCCGCAAAATAGAAGCGAAACCGTCCACGGAAGTCTCGCTGTGGGTCCACGAGAGTGTCGCTAAACTGATGGCTCAATTCGAAGAGCAAGAAAGGTGGACGAGGAAAGGAATAAGGGAGAGAGCGGGGCTCAGGGGTACAGCGACAGGACAGGCACATCCAATTAGGGCTTAAGTAAGCAAATGACGCAGGCACCGTGCGACTTTTTCTGCTAAAGTATTATCTGTTTTTCAGTGATATGATCGTCATCCACGGTTCTCGAATATTACCCAATAATTGCACTGCATTGTGGATTGTTGACTGCTGAATTATAACTGACGATATTTCATGGAATGCTTGTAACCGTTTCTGAGATTCCCAAGAAACTGGCAAGGTAAGTGTACATGCCCACCGCAAGTTCATTCAACTTTTTCAGTTGACTAAAGAGCGAGGTGTGTCGATCATTTGCTGGGTTGCTACTGGTCAATTGTAGGGCGATCTGTGATTTAGCCGCACGTATCGCAACTCCGAAATTGAGACCGATTTGCAATGAGGAAAGAGTTTTCGAAAACGGACGCGATTTCGCTCTCTGGGCGAGCATTGAATCCGATGCACCAACTCGCACGAGCAATGGTTTGTTTCTGACTTTACAAGGCAGTGTAGGGATCACCATAACAAATAATGTCTCTTCAGTGAACATTGAAAATTCTGGCCGAATAATGTCTGCTGACTTTGGTAATAAAAAGTACGTCAATTCCAGTTGCAGTTCAAGTATGTCACTGCATTGTGGATTGATAGGTCTTACCTGTCCCCGAATTGGTGGCAAAGACACATGCCCATCGAAGCTGCTGCTGCTGCTTTGGTCCGAAAGGTCGTGACGACGCTGTGACGGTTCAAGTTTTTTGAGTCCACAATCACTCGTCGTGCTGGTGTTGGGAATTCTTGATGTAAATTTCCAATTTCCTCTTCGTCGTGTACCTCTCTTTCCTCTTTCATAGTGAGAATTCAATTCGATTCGATTCGTAACTAACTTAGGAGATTGGTTGCCGCATGTGCGTGGGCGAATCGACCCAGGGCTCATGCACAGCTGATGTGCATCGAAACCCTGGAATGCCGGTGTGTTTTTCTTTCGATCTTGCAAGAAGTCATGATATGATTCAATCGGAGATCGCAAGTAGGTCCATCGCTGCACTGATTTCTAATTTCTCAAGGTTGTGTGCAGATGGAGACCTTCCTATTCACCTCGGAGTCCGTGAACGAGGGTCACCCAGACAAACTCTGCGACCAAATCTCCGACGCAATCCTGGACGCGTGCCTGGCGCAAGACCCCGATAGCAAAGTGGCCTGCGAGACCTGCACCAAGTCCAATATGGTGATGGTATTCGGGGAGATCACCACCAAGGCCGTGGTCGACTACGAGAACATCGTGCGGGAGACTTGTCGCGACATCGGCTTCACATCCCCAGCCGTGGGCTTAGATGCTGACCACTGCACGGTCCTCCTGAACCTCGAAGCCCAAAGCCCTGACATCGCGCAAGGCGTCCACGGCCACTTCACGAAGAAGCCCGAGGAAATTGGCGCCGGCGACCAGGGCCACATGTTCGGGTACGCCACGGACGAGACCGACGAGCTCATGCCCTTGACGCACGTCCTGGCGACCCAGTTGGGCGCCAAGCTCACAGAAGTTCGCAAGAACGGCACCTGCGGATGGCTACGCCCCGACGGAAAGACGCAAGTCACGGTGGAGTATCGCCAAGACGGCGGCGCGCTCATTCCGCTGCGAGTGCACACGGTCTTGATCTCCACCCAACACGACGAAAGCGTCACGAATGATCAAATCGCGGCGGACTTGCGAGAGCATGTCATTGCGCCCGTCATCCCCGACGTCTACCTCGACGAGAACACCATCTTCCACCTCAACCCGTCGGGAAGGTTCGTGATCGGGGGTCCGCACGGCGACGCAGGGCTCACGGGCAGAAAGATCATCATTGACACGTATGGCGGGTGGGGCGCGCATGGAGGGGGCGCGTTCTCGGGCAAGGATTGCACCAAAGTGGACAGAAGTGGCGCATATCTCGTGCGACAGGCGGCCAAGAGTGTTGTGGCGGCAGGGCTGGCGCGGCGATGCCTGGTGCAAGTTTCGTATGCGATTGGCGTGCCGGATCCTTTGTCTGTGTTTGTGGATACCTACCGCACGGGCATTGTGCATGACTCCGAGATTCTGAAACTGATCAGAGAGAATTTCGACTTCCGGCCAGGGATGATATGTATCAACTTGGATTTGAAGAGGGGTGGCAGGAAGAGGTTTCAGAAGACGGCTGCGTATGGGCATTTCGGACGAAGTGATCCTGATTTCACTTGGGAGGTTGTCAAATCTCTCAAACTGAATCGTAAGAAATAAGGGATGCTCAGCAATGATCGCCACATGTTGCAATAAGCAAAAATTGACTGGAATTCGAAGAAGGAATAGCACGTTTTTTTAGCAAGAAGAAGAGAAGGTGTCTGAAATGGAATTTCAACCCAAACACATGTAAGAGCACAGTACATGTTGAAGCACAGACATGTTCAAACGAATATGATCAGCACACATAATTGGTGGATTCACATTTGGCACACATTCAATGACTTCTTATGACTTTCTCTATTGGTGGTATACAGTACCATTGTGCCATTCCTCACCATTCGTGCACATATTTTAAGGCATTCATATCAAAGCAAGGCTGCGAATGCACGCTCACTCCTTGGACAACATTCCTAGTTTTGAGGATAAGTCAATTCATGTTCACAATTAGCGAGTGGTACAGAAGCAGATACATTTCTATGCGATAAGCATAGCTTCAACGTCACACACGCGTGAAGTTATGGCAAAGTCTTACTCTAACATCGCTACGCTAGTTACAAAACGAGGCTCTTCGATTCCAACAGGGAATCCTGTCGAAGGTGCGGCCACTTACGTGAAAGTTAAAACAAAGACTTTCAAAGTTCATCTTTCGAATCGTCTGTAACAACTGTCTCGTCCACTGCTGGCTCCAAGCGTTCGTTGTAGTCAACCTCAGCGCCCTCCTCGGGTGCCTCTTCCGTGGGTTCCACATACTCCGGGAGATCAGCCGTGAAGGCGATGGTGGCGTGCTCCTTCAGGAACTTGCCCAAGCCGGCGGTGGTGCGGTGCGAGCCTGCGGAGATGGGCTCCTCGCTCTTCTTGCCCGCGGGGAAGAACAAAACGGTCGGGAAGCCCTCGATCTTCGCACGCGCGTGCTCGTTCTTTGTGCCGTCCATCTTCGCCACCACAATCGACTTCACGTCCTTCAGAAGCTCAGCCAGCTTCTTGTACTCGGGCTCCAACGTCTGGCAGTGACCGCACCACGGCGCGTAAATCTCCAGCAGCACGTCCTTGGAATCGTCCAGCACGATGGAATCGAAGGACTTGCCCACCACCACCTTCACGGTCTCATCATTCGTCTCAGGAATCTCCTCCGACTTGAAGTAAGGCTCCAGCGCGTCCGCCACGAACTTCTCCCCAAAAGCCTTCAAAGACTTCTCACTGAAGTCGCCCTCGTAACCGAACTTCAGGCCGCTCGCCTCCGGAACGAACCCCATCAGCTTCGTCGTGTCGCCCGTCAGGGAGAAAAAATCCAGCACGGGGGCGGCCACCTCCCTGTTCTCCAGGTCCACCAGCACGAAGATGATCTGCCCCTTGAAAGACTTCGCAGCCTCTTCGTACGCCGCAGAAATCTTCGTGTATTCCTCCTTGCCGGCGAACAGAAGCAGCTGCTTCTGGATGTCGGACGAGAAGATCGCCTGCGCAGTCTCGCGACTGAATGTGATCACCAGAGGAAGCTTGTTCTTCGACACGAAACTGCTCAAGCTCTCCGCCGAGAACTTCGCCTCCTCAAAGATGGCCACCTTCTCCGCCTGCTTCTTCAACACCACCAGCGATGGTGTCTTCTCGCCCAGACCGAACTCCTTCGCCACCTCCTTGTCGTCGGTCATGAAGAAAGTCACGCCTTCCTCGCTCTCGGCTGTGGCCACAAACGCCTTGGCGTTTTCGTCCTCCAGCTTTTCGAGGTATGCCACAGCGATGGGAGTCTCCACCGCCAACGCCTTCTCAGCATCGGCAGCAGACTTCAAAACCTGCACCGCAGGTCCAGTCTTCTTCAGCACCCAGCTCACGATCTCGTCCGCTTTGCGACCGCCCGAGTAGGGCTTGTGCACGCCGTTGACGAAGAATAGCAAGGTCGGGAAACCGCGAACTTGGTACTCCTGGCCCAACTCTGCATGCTCTGTGGCGTCCACCTTGGCCAGCACCACACCGTCCTTCTTTAAGATGGTTGCGGCCTGGGCATACTCGGGAGCCAAAGTCTGGCAATGCCCGCACCACGGCGCATAAAACTCCGCCAAGACGTACTTGTTGTTCTTCACCACGTCCGAGAAGTTGGCACCGCCCAACACCAGCACGTCCTTCTCATCGATGTCCTCCGCATACGCAGACGACACCGTCGTCGCGACACACAGCACTGCCAGCAGCAGTGCCGCCGCCAATCGCCAGCTCCACTGCCCCATGGCTGTTCCGAACTACACACTCGCTATGGATATGCAATGTCGATGGGAATTCCAGAAATCTCTGCAAGCACGGCCATCAACACAAGTGTGAGATTTCTTCCGCAATCACCGGTTCTATAAATTCATGGGTAACGGATGTCAACGAAGAATTTCTAGTGAAGGGAAACTTGTGAAACGCACAAGTCACCAATTGTATTGACCCAAATACGTGCATGAAGATATAAGAGACATGTCAACCACTAAGTTTCAGAGTAAGTCACATCCCGAATGCATCCCAAGTGCAATGAACCAGGACTCTGCATCCCGGGTATTTTAAACAATTATGCGTCTCACGCATACGATGCATATCTCAAGAGCGAAGCAAAGCACATGGGCCAAGCCTCACAGATCACTGGAAGCGAGAGTATAATCTCAGCTCAAGGATATCCAGCAAGAGAGATGCAACGCAAAAACCCAGGATTGCGTAATTCCAACAAGTGGGACCTAATCAATGACCTTGCACTTCATTAAAACAGGAGCATCCTTAACCACTGAAGAAGACTTTTCATAGAGTGCACCAAACGGCCGAAATGCCGGCGTTCAGCTGTAAGGAGCCCAACGTAGTCAAGACTGCCCTCAGTGCCAGGTAACGAAAGAAGTATTTGTGATAATGAATTCCAGGAGCAATGCGTCAACAATTCGTTTCACATCATGTTCACGATAGTCACTTACTCCGCGATAGGAACATCAAATTATAGAAAGTGTTCAATACAACGACTAGCGATGATACCCATACGAAATCAAAGTAAACGACGAATTCAGCAGAATCAAACAGGAAGTAAAATCTAGCCAACCACACTCCCAGCACCAAGATTTGATTACGAAGATCGGAAATGCACGAGTCACACAGTGCAATCCCCACATCACAAGCTCGAATTCAGAGCAATCCCAACCCTTGAACTGCAAAGGAAGCGACGAAACACGCCAGGGGAGAAGTCTAGACTAGCTGCATTCACAAGCAAGAGAGTTGGGTGTGCACAAACCTCAAGATCGGCGTCAATGACAAAGCGTAGAAGGCAAATCAGCACCCCACACCAACTATGCGCAGGTACCGCAGCAGCAACGCAACGCTCTCTCACTGCTCTCTCGGCAAGTGATGAGCTGCGTCTTCCGCCTGCAAACAACCCTCACAGAAGACAACGGTGGGGATGAAACTTTCTTCATCCAGGGTTTGGTATTGGATGATCGTGGTTCAGGTGATGGAAATCATCCGAAGGGAGCTGCCCCTGTCATAGGTCGTGATTGTGGCCCTTCTGATTGGTACACCTTACTTTGATCAGTTGGGATATCCAATCACGGTTTAGCTGTGACTTGGGCACTCTGACGTGGCAGGTCCGCTTCGTATGTCAGACAGCGTATTGAGCGGCGTATGGAGAATGTTTAGAAATTTTACTGTTCTACTGACTATTTTCTGCCTTCGTATGTGAAAATTGTGATCAACCCAGAAGTAGGCATATGACCGGAAGGACGTCGCAATGGCGATGATACTCGGCTTCGGCAGCAGTAACCCGCTCTATTAATACTTGAGACTTCTGGATAATGGATTTCTCGTAGGACATTTCCGCAAAAACAGTCTCCACTCGATGTCGCTGGTCTGCAAGATCCTTGGAATACTTTCTCAACGTTTGCTCAACTTCATCATCAATCATCAATCTCATATCTAGACTCATCTGGTGGCATCATCCCGGAATAGAGAATATTTGAAATCGGACACAGGTATTTATGAGAGCTCAAATTGCAAAACCCAATTAAATTGAATGCTTGCTTTGAACTTTTGATTCAACGTTACGTAGATCGAGCACTTCGCTTCCACTTCTGCAACTCTCTTGGCTGCTGCTGTTTCTGCACCTTCCAATTCCTTCCGCATTTTCGGAATAAGCAGATCGTATGCTTTCTGCCTGTCGTGCATGATTCCCTTCGCCCTCTTCACTTCCTTCTGTAGTTTTGACCTCAGGGCATGTGCCTTGTCGGTCTCTTTGATTATCTGCCATAAATGTTCAGCGAAACAGATACAGTATGTATGTAAAAGACCATCCTATTAGTCAAATAAGAAGATTCAGCCTAATATAAGAAGGAAACATCATGAACTCACCTTCTGATATTCGTCGCTCATGTCTTTCAAGGTGACTTCCTGGCTCTCAAGTAGGCTTTGAATAGTAACCTCCTTTTCGCTTTCTGCTATCAAAATGACGCTTCTCAAGAAGGCGAAGTCGGAGATCGGACTCGTTCATCTTCTACACGCGGAGTTCCTCCAACTCTCGCATTTCAATCACCAATCATGCTCCTTCATGTGCTCTCTATAAGTTACAGCATCTCGTTGTGTTCCTTCTGGATTCTCTTCTCAAATTCCTTAAGGTTGATCAATTTATGAGAAAAACGCACCATCTGAGAATGAAGAAATATATAAGACTCGATAAAATTTAACTCGATAAAAATAAACTGAAGGCATGATTTCTCTTTTAGCAACGTCGCTACAGCAAGATATGAACGCATGATTTCTCTTCCTCGAATTCTCTCTATCAACTAAAAGAACATCGACAAGCGACGACTTGTCAACAGGGAGAAAACCATGTGGACTCAGGGGCCGTTCCAGCAAATCCTTAGAAAATGGCAGGGCTCGTAGAGTGAAAAGAATAATCGAGCCTTGAGACGTGGCCAAAACTATCAATTTATGCTTCTCGTCCGTATGCAAGGAGATGATCTTTCCTGCCACACAGCCAGATTTAAGTTTATAATCACTATGAAACTACAAACAAAATCCCACCAGAGCTCCCACGCCATTCAGGAGCATCGACATGACATGATTTCTGGACTTGATTGCCGAGCTTTAGGGTTTTAGTATTTAGGGTTTATGAACATTTTCAAGTACCTGCATGAATTTGCTCCTCCCAGACAGGGGTGCAGTCTTTGGAAAGTCGCACTGCATACAGCAAAAACTCTCCGTCGTCATTGGTAACGCACAGCAGGCCGTTTCGAAATAAACCTGCGATTCTTGTTATGCCCTTGACTTTCGCTTCATAAGAAGTTTGAGCCCTGTTGCACAAATTCCATTCAGATCATTCATTTTAAAGCTTTTGAAATATGAGCAAACATATGAGCACAACCTCGGGAAAAACAAGAATGGAACAGTAACAGTAGCAGCAGCATTCTATCATTTTAACTCCAAACCATGTAAATTAGCTGCTCTCTTACAATGGCTCCTTAACAATTCTCTTTGTTCGGTACTCTAAGACATACTTTCATGGAGCTATGAAACCTGAATACGTCATATTCCCAATAAGAGCCGCTCTGATCGCCATCCTCCTCCAGTGAGCTTCCATCATCAGAGGCGACGTCTTTCGGGAGTATCTGCGATTAGGGTATATCCAATCGGTGTCCACTGCTCGGAGAGAAATGTTTGGCCCACATCCATAAACATACTTCCGGTTGGCGTCATACACAATGCAAGAATACAGAGACCCTATTATCACACATTCCGCGTATCGGGCGAAGCCATCCATGAACCAGCCAAAGATGGCTCCATCAACTCCTCCTGTGGAAAGGTACATGGAATCATGCGACCATGCCAACGACACCACAGTGCCCTGGTGGCCCTGCAACAGATCAACAGAGAAAAAAAGAAGTCCGCAATCAGATCTGATTCCATGACAAAATGCAATTGAACCACTTAGAAGCAAAACATGCAGTCTATTAGAATTGGGTTTGATTCTTTACCCAATAGGAATTTTGATCCAATACCTGCAAATCTCCAAGCTGGAACTGAGATAAGAGTTTTCTTATTCACCTCAAATGTTCATGAAACAAACTTGACTCCTTTTTTATTTCTTTAGGTTAATGTTTAGTCCAAATTCACACACTTAAAAGATGTCTCATTCCATTGATCGCATGAGTTCACAGTGGGGATGGAACACCATTACTTGTTGAAGAACTCTAATACACAGTGGACAAGAAACAGGGCAAGAAAGAAACCTTCAGAGTTGCCATGACCTCCCAGCACTTTGGGTTGCGCAGGACAATGTCTCCGCCTACAGCGATTGCCACGATATGGCCACTGGGACTAAACCTCATCTGTCGCACGTGTCTCACATCGACATCGTTCCAAAGCATTAACTTATAATACTACAATTGAACTATGTAGTCATCGCTTCTGTGGCAAATAATTAATATTACACTGTAAACACTTTGAATGATGCTTGAGATTTTTTATTTTATTTTTAAGAACCTCTTCTTTGAAAAATAATTTCCAATACTTGATTAGTTTCAATCCCAAATTCTAGAAATATTTTTTATGAAATTTCTATTTGTCTACAGTTGTGAATGGTCTTCTTCACCAATCAATTTAGTGAACAAGCATCGGTGGTACAAGACACTATGTCATCAACTCTCTCTTATTCTTATTCAAGTGAGGTCCAAGAAAAAGCATCCTCATATTTATTGTAAATTTATCTCTTCAGTCAATGTTAAGCCTCTTTCAATTCCATTCAAAGTCAAAAATGATATACTCCAAGAGTTTTTGTCCTTGTAGCACCAACTTACTCACTAAGCAATATGACATTATTCTTGGGGATTCCTCTTTACTTTCCCTACTATTCCAAACCCCCCTTCAACCACCATTGGCTAAACTAAGTAATCTCTAGCAAGAAGTAAAAAAATAAAGGGCTCTTTAGGTATCTTGAAGAAAAATGTACCTTTCTCCTGAGCATCAAGAGGAGAGAACCCCACTAGTTAATAATGTTATAAAAGTCATACTCAAACTTCCTTAATTATATATAACTTTTGTCAATAAAAGCCTCCTCCCTTCAATTCAAAGCCCATCAATAGAGTTAATCATAAGTTTCTTCCCAATTTGTACCAAGGTAACTTAGTTGGAAGAAGCCTTAACAAGAAATACTACAAAAGTGGCTATTGAAGCATGGCACCAAACTCCATCAAACCTCAGTTTGGGTACTCCAAGGAGTTCATCTTGTGTTTGTCTATGAATCTTCAAACTCGGGCTCTTGGTCCCTCATTTTAGGCACTACTACTTATCAATTAACTCTAATATATGAAAAAAAAGATTTACCCACAAATGATTCCTTTTTTTTTGTGAAAGTGAATTTGACATTGTTGGTCTAATTCATCTTGAGGTACGGTACATTGTTCATTTTCCATCCCAAGAATCCCATGTGTGCACAAAATTGTGTGCAAATCTTTGTGTTAAGAACTGCATGGTCTCTACAAAAGCAGCCAGTGCCGAACTTCTGGTTGCAGAGCTGAAGTGGTGGTGGTGACCTGTAACATGGTGGCCCCTCTCCTTGCTCAAGCGCCACTCCATCACATTTAAGGTGCCATTCAATTCATGCCATGTCTGAGATATGAGTCAATGCAATGAGTTTTGGATTTCCATTTGGGAGCTGAGAAACGTGGATGCACGTAAAGAGTTGCTTTCAATTCTCCATCAGCTCATGAAAGAAATAGATTTCATTATGTGCAGGGCAGTTTGAAACTCGGGAGACGGTATGGTGTTCTTGATCATGTACCCGAAGGATGGTGTTGGCGGATAATAAGAGAAATATTAAAATGTGGGACGAATCTGTCAAGAACCAAGGTTGTTTCAAGAAATTCTAGAACCTCTTATTGACATCCAGTAAAAATTGTTAAGGAACATGTCGATGCATCACCGTGATGAAGAAGCAGCAACAACCTGCATTTTAATTTTGCTTGTTAAAACATCTTGGATGTGGCACACACCAATCGTTGTTTCATTCTTATCAGGACCGATTTCTGGCATCGTGTTCTTGTTCAGAGCCTGTAGAAGAGGAAGAAGACTCTCGAGATTCTGTGCTAGTCACTGAAACTGATTGTGAAATTGGTTAGGAACACACTTGTTAATTGTACGTTTCAATATGATTTGTAGAATCTTACTTCATAAATATGTTAGACAGCACTGTTTGACTCTGTGATGGCACTGAAGTTCCAAGTATTTACATTGTAGCTTCTCTTGTTCGCACTCATATTGAAGAGAATGCTTGTTCGAGCATTCGTGCAAGATACAATAGCTGCCACGGCGTCCTTATGTTGAGGTACCTCCAGAAGAAAACCTCTCTGCACTTAGCTTTAGGGTTCAGGGTTTTCGGGTTAAGCGTTCCTGTAAGCATGTTGGTTTTGTTGTTGACAACTGTAATCTGTCCATCCACCTCGCTCTATTCATCCTTAGGCTTAGTTCTCCTATATTTATATCACCTCCCTTCTCTCTCTCTAGACAATTGTTATGTAGTTCAATCTGTTTTGTTTGTATCGATACTCTTCATGAGTTCTCTATCGTGTAGTATTTGTATTCTGTCAACATGGTATCAGAGTGGGTTTGAAAACCTCGTGAGACTTGAAACTTGTGTATGACTTCTTGAGTGTAACTCCTGAGTACAATCTGTGTCTGCATTTGACTTCATTAGAATTTTCGACCTTAGAAGTATTTGATTGATAGTCGACAGACTGATCGTTATAAGTACCATAGTACGCTTGCATTATTTGCAAACATGTCGAAGGATAGTACTGTCCCAGATGAGGCCAAACTTGTTGGATCATCGAACTTCCATCTTTGGAAGTACATGATTACGAGAATAGCAAAAAAAGAGAAACTTTGGTCGATTCTGTCTGACTCACCTGCTATGTCCTTTACGAACCCTGTAGATCCTTCAGATCTGAAATCAGAAGAATCAGAGGATGAAAGAACGGAACATCTCATGTATATTATGAGCATGTCAATAAAACCTTCGTTGTTAGAGCAACTTACAGAATATCAGGAACCAAGGCCTTTGTGGAATTTTTTGTGTCATTCATTCGAAGTAGATAACGACAGTAGGAAGTTTGATCTGAAAAATCAACTAGCTCTACTCTCCTTCTCTGAAAACACGGGTGTAGAAGCTTACTTCTCACAGTTCCGCCAAAACTTGGCTCAACTATCTGCGATCGGAGTTAAAATTGACGATGCCGATTTAGTTCAAATAGTGATGAAAGCTCTACCTAACAGCTACGATTATTTTTTGCAAAACTTCACTAGTGCAGGACAATTTCCCACCTTGGATCAACTTCAGACACAATTGATGTTGGAAGAGAGTCGTCGTCAATCGAAGGCGGGGAACAAGATATCAATAGAATCGGAGGCATTGTACTTTCGAGGAGGAGGTCAACAGTCACGCTTCCACAACCGCACTGGACAGCCAAGCAAACCGCAAAACCAGTTCATTCCACAGCAAGGTAACTCAAACCTCTCTAGTGGATTTCACAACCGCCAGATTCGCTGTTATTACTGCAGTCGCCCTGGACACCACAAAGATATGTGTCCAGAACGTTTAATAGATATTCGAAAGTTAGAAGCTGATAGACGCAACAAACTCAGTATTAGATCGTTTTCAGCCAATATTGCTCAAGAGGAGTCATGGACAGAACCCGAAACTAGTACTGTACCCGCTTTACCAGAACAACCGGAGGATGAGAATTTTGATCTCTTCGAAGCAGCATTATCTTCACTTGATATTCACGACACCAACTCTGGATGGTACTTGGATTCAGGTGCTACACAGCACGTTAGTGGTGATCGTTCCATTTTTACTAGCCTAGATCAGTTCAATGGCAACGTTAAAACTGCTGGTGGCCAAAGCCACCAAATCTCAGGTAGAGGATCTGTTCATTTCACGTTGCCCTCTGGAGAAAATAAAGATGTCAATGGTGTTCTCTATGTCCCTGGTTTGAGCAAGAACTTGTTATCTATTGGATCATTGGCTGATAAAGGCATAATCGCTTGTTTTGATGATTAGAAGTGCGTTCTATATAGCAGAGGTAACAAAAAGATTGTGGCTGAAGGCTTACGGAATAGAAAAAATGGTCTTTACCAGCTCTCAGCTTTGAACTTAGACATCACAGCCAACTTAGCACAAATCGAGGTCAACAATGCTCGTTTATGGCATTACAGGCTTGGTCACATCGGTTATGATAGGCTTCACGACTTAACTGCAAAACAAATGGCAACTGGAATTCCGTATATTCCTACATATAGTGAGATCTGTCATTAGTGCCAAGTCGGGAAACAAAGGAGAGAGGGGTTCCCACAGAGAAGTACTACCAGAGCTTCAAGACCATTGGAGTTGATTCATCTTGACTTGTGCGGCCCTTTTCCCATTCCGTCATTAAGCGGATCTGAATACTTTATGGTTATCGTAGATGACTACAGTCGTTTTATTTGGGTCCGATTCTTGCGTAAGAAATCTGAAGCCTTCGAGAGATTTAAAATATTTAAAACTATGATTGAACTTCAACTGGGACAACATATACAAACTATTCGCAGCGATCGAGGTGGAGAATTTCTCTCCGCACAATTCTCGAAGTTATGTGAAGATGCGGGAATTATGAGACAACTGACAAACGCAAATGCGCCAGAGCAAAATGGAGTCGCTGAGCGAACTAATCGGAAACTCCTTGAGGTGGCAAGAAGCATGGCAGTAACTGCAGCAACTCCATGTTTTTTATGGATTGAAGCGATAAACACCACAGCTTTTTTATTAAATCGCTCACCAACTATAGCCAACCCAGAGGTAACCCCCTTTCAGCGCCTCTTTACCAAAATTCCTGACATCTCTTTTCTACGCATTTATGGCTCAAGGGTCTATGTTTGGATAGAAAAAAATCAACGTGACAAGCTGGAAGCCAAAGCCAAACTAGGACTATTTGTAGGATACGATGAGCTAATAAAAGGCTTCCGCATATGGGTGCCAAGTGATAGAAACCTTATTATATCTCGTAACGTTCGTTTCGATGAGTCAAGTATTTTAAGCAACCCTAGAGTCCAACCTCACTCCACCACGATCCCCGTAATTACAGGCACTCATAGCACACCGCCAGATCAGAGTGACCACACAAACCAACCAATTTCTAACCCCAAGCCACATCTTCCAGTACACATACCACAGAACCTACCTAATATAGCACCACCAGACTGTCCAGATCCTGAAGTCCAACCCATGCCTTCCACCGAAATTACTGAGAATGTACCTTTGGACTTGCTGCCAGTTCCTGCAACCAACACACGTCCTACTCGTATTAGACAACCGTCAATAAAACTCAAAGACAGCTATACCTACTCGGTAGAACCCATTATTAGAGAGCAACTTGTTGCAGCACCTGTAGAATATATTCAACTTTTTGAACCCATTGAAAACAATTGTTTCTTTGGTGTTGTTGACGAGCCATCAGAGCCACTCACCTTCGCAGAAGCCAACTCACATCCAGGTTGGAGAGCCGCAATGAAGTCTGAACGTGATTCACTCATCAAAAATCACACATGGGAATTATGTGAGAGACCACCTGGTATCAAACCCGTGACAGCTAGATGGCTCTACAAAACTAAAATCGGAGCTGACGGACGACCCTCGAAACTTAAAGCACGTCTGGTTGCAAGAGGCTTTCAACAGACAAAAGGCATCAATTTTGATGAAGTATTCGCTCCTGTAGCTAAATGGAAAGCAGTTCGCACGGTGGTTGCACTAGCAGCCAGTAATGACTGGATACTTATTCACTTAGATGTAGTTACAGCATTCTTAAACGGAGATTTAAAGGAAGTAGTGTACATGGAGGTACCTGAGGGGTTTCGCAACCCTTCTACATCAAACAAAGTGTGCAGGCTTATAAAATCATTATACAGATTACGTCAAGCACCTCGAACTTGGTTCGAAAAAATTCAAGGCTTCCTCTCCGAACAAGGTCTTTCACATACAGAAGCCGACTACAGTCTCTTCTATGTTACCAACACCAAAGGAATTATTATCCTTATATTATATGTGGATGATTTATTGGTAACTGGCTCCGATAGCGATGGAATTCACAGTCTTAAACAGAAGCTCATGCAACGTTTCGACATGACTGACCTTGGCAACATTAACTACTATCTTGGAGTTGAATTTATCAGATCTGATTTTGGAATCTTTCTATCTCAGAAGACATATGCATCGCAAATTCTCAGTGAATTCGACATGACAGCTTGCACATCTGCATCGGTACCCATGAACAAAGGTTTACACCTTAGAACAAAAGAAGATTCACCGAAAGTGGATGCGCACAAGTTTCAACGACTAGTGGGTATGTTGATCTACCTTGTTAATACTAAACCAGAGATTTCATACGTAACAAGAGTCCTCAGTCGCCACATGCACGATCCAAGAGTTCCACATATGGATGCTGCCTATCATGTACTCAGATATATTAAAGGAGCCTTAGACTTTGGTATATTATATCGAAAAAACCATAGTCCCACAATGATTGGTTATACAGATGCCGACTAGGGGAACTGTCGAACTGATAGAAAATCGATTACTGGATGGATCTTTACTTCAGCAGGAGGACCTATCTCTTGGTCCTCGAAAAAACAGCAAACTGTAGCTATCTCTTCTACTGATGCAGAGGCGAAGGCATTGACAGATGGGATTAGAGAAGCAATATGGTTGAGGACACTGTCGGCAAAAATTCATGGAGTAATGCCGAATCCCATAACGCTATTTTGTGACAATCAAAGTACGTTAAAAGCAGCTAGAAATCTCGTCTATCATGAACAGTTAAAACATATAGAGTTGTGGTTTCATTTCATTCGAGAAAATGTAGTTGCAGGTACAGTAGAAACCCTATATGTTCAAACTCGTGATCAAATTGCAGATATTTTCACCAAGCCACTGGGTAAACAAAGATTCATAAAGCTTAGAGATGAAATGGGTATCAAAAGCATTTGCTCTCTACAGGAAAACTAGATGCGCTGTAAATACCGCTCAGCATCCTCCTGTAATTTGAAGCTCTTGTACTCAGCCTTACGAAACCCCTTAATCTCCCTCTCACAATCAGCCCAACTAGTATAAAGTCCTGTTCTAAAACCTTGTCTTACTGCGTAATATTTGCGCACTGTAGAAGTTTGTGAAGAAACACGATCATCTCGGATATCTGGCTTCACTTTAGCTTGTGACATAGAAACCTTTGGAACTCGATGTACATATTGACGATACAACGATAACAAGACTACAAGACCGAAATCAAAGATACGCTGAAGAATCACAAGGACGAGCGCCAACCAAATCACCTCCCACTGCAATCAACGGCATCACACTTACAAGTCACAACCTGCGTGCATCGAAACTTGTCACAAACTTCTTGAAGATTATCGAGCCCACTCACCGTCGACATGCTTGAAGCACCAACTGTGACGTCCTCCTTCTTCAAACAGTTTCTGAGTAACGACAGTTTTTTTGATATTCACTTTGAGTTGTTAGGGTTACAACAGTATCTCGGTGCGGGGGGGTGTTGTTGACAACTGTAATCTGTCCATCCACCTCGCTCTGTTCATCCTTAGGCTTAGTTCTCCTGTATTTATATCGCCTCCCTTCTCTCTCTCTAGACAGTTGTTATGTAGTTCAATCTGTTTTGTTTGTATCGATATTCTTCATGAGTTCTCTGTCGTGTAGTATTTGTATTCTGTCAACAGGTTTATGCTCAAGTTATTGAAATCTGGATTTGATTGGGTGAAAGGTCTGCTGTAGGAGACTTATCTTCATTAAGCAACGAGCTTGAAAATAGCTTTGCGATGGTCCGAACATTCATTTGTCCAACAAAGGTGAATCACCGCCCTAACCATCCTTATATCATTCCCTTACAAGATTAACTTTCTATACCTTCTAGCCCATTTTGCCATTTATCTACGCAATCTCATCAACTCAGATGATTGTCAATGTTTTATCTTTGTTTCAGGTAACACTATCAAACTCAACAATGGTTGAAGGAAAATTGAAGCACGTTATCTTCACGTCGCAGGTACATTTCTTGCATAATCCTTCATGAATATAGTTCACTGTTAAACACCTGGGTGGGAACTGTAACAGAATTTAACGTTTCGATAGCATAACTGAAGCTTGCAGTTGGCCGACTGCATTCTGGAACGAACGTGGCCTTGCAGAGCTTTTCTAAGAGAATGGCCGACGCAATGCAGAGCAAGACGAGGCAGTTAGTGCAAGCACTGGAATTCCATAAACATTGTCCAGCTAGAGTCTGTCCTTCGTGCTGAGTCCGGTGGGCAACTTGGCATCCAAATTACAGAGGTTTCCTAAGCATACTATCTTGCTGGATTTGCCATTACATTCTGGATGTGAACCGTGGGAATTTTTTCGTTTTCTGCTCACTACAGCTAGATGGTCATGAGTCATGCATGAAGGATTGCACGACTAGCTAAAAACAGTCTATTTATTTCCAGTTCTGTGTGTTAGACACTGTACTGTTGTAGGACTAGAATTGAAGGAAATTAGATGGTGTCACAGCTGACCTACAGTACGTAGTCGCTGGTGATTACAGGAAGAGCGTTCCAGAAAACACATCGAGATGAGTAACACTATGGAGAAAGAAGAATTGCATGTGCACAATTTGATAACAAACCTGAAAATCGTGGAGCGGGAATTGTGAGGTCTGACTCTCCATTGTGCTCGACTTCATCACCGTCAACAGATTTGAGGGGTCTATCTAAGTTATGTCCAATTCTATTTGCAAATATGGTCAATTTCATTAAAATGGCGCTATTCCATTGAAATGGCAGGCCATTTCGCTACTTTGGCATTCTTAAGGTTTAGACTGCATGGTTCGAAATCTAAACATATCCTAGATGTTTGAAATCTAAAAACACCATAGATAATTTAGACCGTGTGGTTTGAAATCTATAACATTTCTAGATTTATGAAATCTATAAGCGTCCTAGATATCTGAAATCTACATTAGTCCTAGATGTCCCTTTTACAGTTTAGAGTGCACGGTCTGAAAAATGGCACACGGAATACCACCATTTTAACGAAATTGAGGTTATCTATTGAGCTATGATATTTGCCTTTTCATGCCCACATGATGCACGCATCCATAATCTCAATCAAGGTGTTTCACTATATTGGCATGTTTTGATTGGTGAAGTAGTCAAATTAGTGAAATGGCTCAATGCTCCTATATTAACCCTTGAATGCTGGGCTAGTGACTGTGGAAATCAAGCATTTTGGAACTGTGTGACATCATCTACTTTAAAAAAATAAAAAATACTCATTGGGAATCAAACTACTATTGAAGATCTTCCCTTTTTACCCCTAATTCCGAGGATGAATAGTTTCACTTTTGTCCTATACATGAGAATTCCTTGTCATTCATTGGACAAAAAACATCCGCCTTAGTGTTTAGGAGTTAAGATTATGCCCGGTAATTGCAAAGTAGGCCAAATCATCAAAATAATCGCTAGTCAGTACCAACCTTGTTGCCCATGGCTTGGTTGGTCCTAATTGGTGATTATTTTTTATAACTTAGCTAACTATGCAATTACCTAGTCCATAACTAGTACCATCATTTGAGAAGCCATGCTACCTCATTTTTGTGTGCATGCTCTCAACAAGCATGAAGCTCTCATCTTTAACCTTCCAACGATGCAGTGGCCTAAAAGTGTCCAATGGATGATAGAGAATCCTTCTATGTAAGACAAAAGTGTAGGTGTTCATCCTTGGAATTTCATATGGAGAAGGGAGGTCTTGCATAGTTGATTGACCTCCAATGAGTGCTCTTGGGGTTTTTTAAGCAATTGATTCACTCTATATCCAAAAAGATGATTTCTACTGTGACTGGTCTAGCATTTTAGTGATAGCCCTTAACTCTATAAAGACACATTTGTCACTATGGAAATCATCCTTTTTGGTACAAAGTAAATTATCTACTTCAAAAAAAACAAAAGCACTCATTGAAGGTGAAACTAGTGTGCAAGAAAAATCTCTCCTTCCAAGGATGATTATCTACACGACTTTTCTTATATGGAAGAATTCTTTGCCATCCATTGCATAGTTAATGTCCGCAACTTTGAAACAAAGTTATGAGGTTAATCGTAGAAGAATGATGAAGCCAACAGTGGTCTATGGATGATTATCATATCAAGGTTCCTATAGATTGAAAATGAAGAATGCACTTTGGATTCCAAAAAACTGATCATTTTGGGCAAAGTACCTTAGTGATAGGTCTTGTTCTTTTAAGGTTAAACAATAGGCCAAGCCCAATGGACTTTGGTTTCAAGTCAATCTTTGACAAAAGTGGCTTTAGGACTTTTGGGGAATCTTTCAACCTATTGGATCGACTAGCTTCAATAGTAAATAAAGCTTGTTAAGTACCACTTTTAGGCTACATAGACAAAGCACTATTCATCAATCAATTTTATATGCCTTGACCACATAATTATTCCTTAGTCAAGAAGCAAGCCCCATATCCTACTTCAAGGAGATTTTTTATTCTCTGCTTTGGATTATCCACTAGGCTATTAAATGTTGTTTATGGATTGACCCTAAAAGTTTGAGACCTATTACCAAGGTTGTTTGCCAAAAATGTTACAATTTTTGAAACAATAGATGTTTTCTTCATTTCTACAATAAAATTCAAAGTCATCCATGAGTTACTTTTTGGCCTCAATGGTCTTATAGGGTTAACCCTAGAAAGATGAAGCCTATGCTCAAGGTAGTTAGCCAAAAAAATTGTCAATTTTTGGGATAAATAGCAGTGCATTCTTTGTTTCTATGATTTCTCTCAAAGTCATTCATCAACCATTTTTTAGCTCATCAAGCATTTCAAGATTAAGGTACTTCTAAGCTAGCTCATCTTTTAGAAATTTTTCCTATACTTGCTTGTATTATAGTTTTCACAAGTTTTTCTTCGAAACCATCTAACTTTGTTGTGGTAAAATTAGATTTGCTCCAAAAACTTTTAGACTATATCACATGGGAATATTTGATAGGATGCATGAAGAACTCTCCCTATAATTATAATGATTATTATAATCATTGGAAGGCTTCTCCATGAATTATGGGAAGATTCAAACTATGATGTCTAAACACTTTACGGACATCGCAATCCCAAGAGGCATTTTGAAAGTCAAACTTGAATTTTCACATACTTCTTGATTCTAAAAGTTTTTAAGTTTAGCTAAGAAAATGTAGTGATAATGATCTATTTTTTATTCCATTTAATTTTTTCCTAAATATTAAAAATAGAAATTTTGTGACACTTTAATGTTAGCACCTTGAAAGGAAAAAAATAAACTACTTTTGAAAAATTTCTATCAAATTCCTCTTGGTGGGAGCTCAAAGAGTAAACCAATTATACCACTTTTGCTACAAACTTCATATTATTTTAAGCATTTTTGTGAGTATTATGATTTTACAAAAAAAATCACTTTATAAAATTAGAAAATTTCATTTTATTACATTTAATCATGAAAAATTGAAGAAATGTTTTAGATATATATTACAAATAATGAAGTTTGACCAAGAAGGAACATAAATTGTCTTTTGAGGGTTAAAGTTTCTAAGCCAACCTAATTTGATTCAAAACTCAAGAGTGGTGCTTACTAGTTATTTTTAACAATGGATTTTATTGATTTGTGATTTGTGATAGCAAACAAGTGATTTTAGAAAAAAAATATTGGAATATTTTGCAAAAGATATATTTTAGAGTGGATGGAATCACCAAAAATCACCTATCTAAGAAAAATTCAAAGTAGAATATATATGATATCACAATATTTGGATGCATGCATACACACTTGGATGGATAAATTATTTTTCATCTATCATCTATGAAATCAACTTTTATTTTATTTTATTATACTATTGCAAAAGTTGATTTCAATATAGAGTAGTCGGCCTTGCACCATTGCCATAGTATAATAAAATAAATAAAAAAGTAATTTTATAATTTATAAAAACTTGAAAATTCAATATCTTTTTCTGTTGTGAATCAAAACACCACAAAAGAAGGTCCATGCATCCCTCCTTGCAAAAAGCTTTCTCATGGTACCTAGAATGCAACTAGGGGATGCACAATCCAAAAACTCTCAATGTAACAAACAAAACAAACAAACAAAATAAAACAAACAACCTCATCTAAGACATATCCACATATTAATGTGGATGTTAGCATAGATGTAAATACAATTTAAATATGGATAAAAATTTGGATGTAAATAGCTTCATCACTTTTGTCAAGATTGTAAATTTCCCTAGAATAACTACACCTAAAATCACACAAATAAGCAATTTAGTATGGTTTCCACTGTTACATTGGAAAACTTTTTGTGGGATCTTTTTGGTAATCGAAGGGGGATTCGAGATTCTCTTATAGTGCATTTTGTGGGCATTGTATGAATAAATTATGAATTTTCAAAGTGCTGAAAATAGGTGTTTCTAAAATTGACCATAGACTCTCATGAATAATGAAAGTATATTTTAGGCAAAAATCTAGACCAGTTGATGTTAGAGAGTTGTCGAAATTAGGTGTAGTTACCTTACTCCCTTAGTAAATTGAAAATAAAATCCTTGATTTCAACCATCCGAGCTAGTTATGATTGTCACTTTTATGTGAATGTCCTTGCCGGTTTATCACTGCTCAGGTTGTAAACAAAGAGCAATCTGGACTCTGCAGACTGGAAAGTTAACTTATTTTCAACAATCTGTAGGAAGCTTCAAGCTCCAACATGCGTGCTTTTACAGTCTAAAAGTTTAACCCCTAAATGCCTGAGGCACCAAATTCTGGTGTCAACAAAATTTTCAAGCTAAATAAAATTTTACCAAGTTACTAATTTTAGCATTTACAAAACTTATTTGTGAACTCTAGTTTTAGCATCAAAAATCCGAATTTGAAAATGAATGATTATGATTTTTCTATTCAAGATTTTGTATAAGGGTGTCCATTGTAAATCTTGATTTTCTAGTGTTTGTTGAGGGCTCTTGGAAATGAGTCCCAAATATACTAAATCTTGGAGAGAAAACCACATTATAAATTCATTTTAAAAAATTGTAAAGTAGACTTTGAGAAGTTCTAAATTGATTGGGGTTGTGCATGCTATGTTCTTTAATCTTAAATTTTTTTAGGTAAATTCAATTTTAGTTTCAACATGTGAAAAGAGAATTGAAAGACTTCAAATCACTTTCACATATTTCACACCCTAATGATCAAACATTATAATATTTCAATCCATAAATGATATTGTTGTGTTTTCTACTTTGAATTTGGATGGTTGCAATTCAGAATTTCTTTTGATAAAACTTAACAAAATGTTGTCTTTTTGTTCAATTTAGGGTAAATTCCAAGAAGCTAAAAAAAAGGCTTTGGGCATTTAGGGGTTGAACTCCAAACATTTGATATGTTGCAAAACTTAGATGCTTGGACCTAGTTAGAACATTTCAAAGAATTCATTCCTAGTTATAGCCCATGAAGAACTATCACAACAACAATTTCATTTCAATTATGTTGGTGATTTTAATACTCTTAATCCTTGAAGGATAGGCACATCACCATTGATTTCAAGCCTCACTATCCATCACTTTGTTTGTTGCCATTTCACAACTAGATGTGAATGAATATTTTTATATTTAATTTTCAAAGATGAAATCATATGTCTATTACAAGTTGTTGAATTTTCAATGTGAGGGGTGGTGGTGAAATTACAATGAGTATCTTTAAGAAAAATATGAAGAAATTTCATATCAAATACAAAATATTTGTGAAAAATATAAAATTCTCACCATTAATAGATTTCTATTATAGTTTGTAACATCATGGTATAAACCAAAGTATTTGTATCACTCTAAATTAGAAAATCAACAAACTATTGTTATAGGCCCAAAGTTCATATGGCTACAAAATATTGAAATTTATAAATTTTCAAAATTTCCAATTGGTGTAGAAACTCCACTTGATAAGCTTCATTTCATTAGTTCGAATCATATTCAAAAAATATAATTCTTATGGCTAAAATTCACATCAAGAGTAAATAGTAAGAAATGGCCAAAATACACTACAAGGTTGATATGAGATTAAGCATCTTCTTCTTTAGAAAAGTCAATAATACCATAATGAGGTATTGCAATACTATTCATTAAAAATGTACTCAAGCAACTTCCAAAAGAATTGGATTAAAAAAAATTCCATCCTATAGTCTTATGTGAAGTCATCCAAAAGATAGAAACGTTTGCAATGTCCTTTTGGAGTTATTTCTTAAACATCCAAAGTCATCTCCAAAATTGTTGACTTGAGAAAAATCATTAGAAAGTGCAATTTGGAAGCATATTTTGGAATTGGTATACAAATAAAAGTTGTAGATTTTGAGTTGTAGATTGCATATGTATGGTTATATTTACCAATGCTATCACTGATAATTTTTTATAAATTTTGAAAGGGATATTTCAAAATTCCTTCTAAATTTGATTATAAGAAAAATATTATCATTTTTTGAGTAAAATTTGTTGGAATGAATTTGAAATGAGGTTCTCTTCACATGGTGATTTTTTGAATTTTTTTTGTTCTTAAAATCTATGACCTCACTTTTGCAATTGAGTTTATAGTCTTGCTACAATTTGCCACAATTTGTCTTCATGTAAATGAGAAGTTAATAAAGAAATGGATCACAAAATATACTATTTTAGTGTATCTATGGAAGTTGTTGCTCTTTACTCTAAATCTTCAATTTCTACATATAATTAATATTTTTAGAGTATGAGCCCAACTAATGAAATAAAGTTCATCTACTCTAGTTTCTACTTTGATTTGAATTTTGAAAAAGTTCCTAAAATTAAATATTCTATTTCAATTTGAACTTTGGGTGTGTTTTCAATGTCTATTGAATTATAACTATAAAATGACACGAAAATTGAGTTCACACTATGATATTCTTCACTATAATATATCTATATGGTGATATTTTCAGATTTTTGGAGATAATTTTCTATTTGATATGATTTTTTTTGTTGTAAAGAAGACATGTAATTTCATCTTTGAAAAACGAAAATAAGATTTCCATTAACTCCTCACTGCCCAAGGGGACCAAAAGTGTCCTCAGGTCAAATTCAAAGTGTTGTAACTTTTGCATTTGATGTCCGAATTCAATAAAACTTGTTGAAAATTTTGCGCTCTCTCTTCTAGTTTGTGTGGTAAAATTTTATAAAAATTGAAGATTTGCTGAATTTTTGGAAGCCAATCGAAGTTCACAAGTTCAATTTGAGTTCAACAAATTGCATTTGATGGCGACAACTTTAGGGCTTGTATCTCCTTCATCCAAAGTTTGTTTCAAATAAAATTTGTCGAATTATGTTCCCCTAGAAGTCTAGTCATAGTGGTAGAATTTTCATTTCAATCCAAATTGTTTTGAATGTTTGGGAGCAATTCAAAGTTCAAAATCCGGAAATTTTTGGATTACAGTGAACTTCAACAACTTGCTTCTTATTCATACAATGTTTGTTTCTAATAATTTATTCTTGGAAAAGTTGCACATACTAGTCTAGTTTGTGTGTATTAAATTTCGTATCAATTCAAGAAGTTATGAGTGACTAAGAGGCATTTTAGTAGAAGGAGGTTCAGTTTTTAATGTCTTTTTTGCAACTTTTCTTGCTATTTTTTGACATTTCAAAGCCATTTCGCAAACACAATGAGTCAATTGAATGATATTTTTTTCATCAATGTATTTATATGCTGATTATGAATCACTTTATAGTTTAAAGTTTCTTCATTTGAATAGATTTAGAAACCAAATTTCACCTCCAATTGTATTTCTAAGAAAATTTCAACATCCTTTTTCAACACTAAAACATTATAATCTTGCAATCTATGCGGTTAAATGACACCAAATTTCTTGCACATCATGTGCAACAAGTGCACTACAAGATTGTACAGTTAAGATCACTATAACTCAATGAAAATTATATCTATATCACTTCAAACAAAATGTTGTTTTTGAACCTGTTCAGTCCTTGGGCGGTGAGGAGTTAAACATGTAGTTGCTAAATGGGAGCATACAAATGGATGGAATTCAACCTCCAATTCTGTCGTCATAGGCCTGGCGTTTCAGGGTTAAAATCGAATGTCCAGAATACAGTAAGTTAATCAACTTCTAATCATTGTTTATTGCTGCATGCTTGCAGTGGCAGTCAGTCAACTTCTTGGGCGCTGAAACTGTAGTTGCCAATGCAACAATAAATATAACTTATCATATGTCTATGAAAACCATACCTACCCACAAACTAAAACTCCTCATAGCTTTCATCTCATTAATCAAAATAGAATGATTCCAAGCTTCCCACGTATAAGGTAGGAGGCTCAAATTGTGAGCAGGCAATTTCAATGGTGCAATAGAATTATCATGAATAGTGGAGTGTTTTAAAAATGAATCATAGTTTTTTCAATGCCCTTTTTGCTTTTTAATTGTGTTCTTAAATCTAAAATAATTGAAAGCATGATATGGATTATTCTCTAAGAGCCAAAATTATAGAAACTTCCTAAGTTTGAAGTGCTCCATTCAAAGACCGATTTTGATTAACCCCTAACTATCCAGTCGACCATATATGGTCAATCTGAAATTTCAGGCCCATTTTTGTGTGGGTAGTGAAATTCCTGTGACTGGTTAAAAAAAATTTAGGGCAATTTTGAGGGTTAACTAAGGAAAAATTTCATTTTTCATTGATAAAAGTACATATTCAATTTTTGAGGGGTCTTCAAAGGCATATGTGTACTAAAAGTATAGTGTAAAGTTTGCTAATTTTACTTCATTTCCCGGCTTTATGCAAAGCTTGGCAATTTCATTAGATTTGAGATCTAAGAATTTGTACTTATCCATTTGCTTTGAGAATGGTCCCAATGAAAAGTTTTAAGTCTTTTCATGATTTTCACCATTGAAAATTTCAACATGCAAGTGCTAATTTGAAGTTATTTGCAATTTCTACTTATAAACAAAAATTACATTTCAACAATTGCAAGGTGGATTGTGTAATGAGTTTGATATCTTTTCATGTGAAATTGAGTTTTTTGGAAGTGCATTTTAATGTGCTAACACTCTTTGAAGTTGGTCATATTACCTCCAATCCCAAAAAACCATATATATGCAAATTTTTGAAACATTGTGGACAAAGACAACATACTAAAAATAGAAAATGTATATTTTCCTTGGTATAGTCTCACAACTCCTAGGAAATTTCGCATTCAACATTGGTGTGCATACTAATAAATAAGGTTTATTAACATCCATATGGTTAGATTTGGAAAAAAACACAATTGGCTTCATTGAGGATAACTATGAGCCAATGCTCTTTTTTCTTAGTCAAAACACTTTTGAAAAGGCTTGGGCATTTAGGGGGTAAGATTGGTCTAGTCTATGAGCATTAGTAGTAACCTATGCACCTTTCACTTTGAAAATTCATAATTAATTCATTCAAAGTCAAAAAATTATGATTTAAATTGTCAATGAATTGTTTCTCTTTTATCTTTCTCCCCAAAATAAGTGAAAAATGCTATGCTCTATTGATTTTTTTACAGAGGCCCATTATCCCTTAGATGCTCAATTTATGAACCTCCTAACTTATATAAATCTAGAGAACCAATTTCAAATTTTTATTTATTTTAAAAGTGATTTTTGAAAATGACATATCATGCAATAACTTTTTAATTATAAAGTCAAAAGTTCTGAATTTTTTTGGAACTTAAAGCTACTCCTCGGGTACATGTTGTGTGAAAGTTTCAGCAAAATAAAATAAAAATTCCATTTGTAGTGAGCTGCCTAAAATCTCTATGTTGCCAAAAAACACAGTTTGGGCATTTAGGGGTTAAGTTAAAAGCAGGAATTATGTACAAAATAGAGTTTTAGACCTCATTAAGGCATAGTAGAGTAACTTTTTTCTAAAGAATGGAACTTGTTCAATATGGAAAATCAAGCAAAATTGCATCTCATAAAACCTATTTCAGATTTCAATCTTCCAATCAAACATTATGGGCAAAGTTTAGAGAGGGCTTGGAAGAGATATGTTTTTTTTGACATTTTCAAACATCCTCTTTGAATTTTGTCAAAAAATAATTTGGAGACTTGAAATCACAAATGGTTTTCTGGAGATTAAATTTAGCTTGATTTCTCAACTTTTTTTAGTTTAAAGGTTTTTAAAAAAAAGGTATTTTACTATGCCCAAATGACATCTAAATTTCTATTTTGAATACAATTCCTGCATTTTTGGCAATGAGTAGTCATGTTCTCATCTTCAAATTGTCCCATATCCTTTGAGGATTCATGATGGACAATGGATTTCATTATAAAATTGATCTCTTCACTCTTCATTCTTACATAATGGCAATGAAGTGATTTCTTCATGTTGCCATCAAAAAATTGCTTGTTGGAATATGGTCAAATGAAAGATTTAGGTATTTGATTCAATGGATTGTTATTGGATTCTTTAGTTTGTCGACAATCCATCTTCGCATTTATTTATAAATTCAGTTGCCTAGTCAAAATTAGCAGAAAAATTTGACACTTTTCTTGGAATTTACTTAACCCATAAACAATGCAATGGACATTTTTTGTCCGATGAATGATAAGGAATTCTCCTATGTAGGATAGAAATACAACTATTCATCCTCAAAATTATGGGTGGCAATGGGGAGATCCTTTACAGTTGTTTGACTCCCAATGAATATTTTTGGTTTTTTTAAAGGAGATGATGTCACATGGTTCCAAAAGGACTGATTTCTATGGTCACCAGTTTGGCATTTGAGGGTTAAGCTAAACTTGCTATCCAAGTAAGGTAGTGTGCAAATTGTCTTCAATTTAGTATTTAAACCGAGTTGTATTTCATTTGTCAATTTTTTACTAATTGATTTTGCAAACTTAAAAAAAATGACTAAAATCCCCTCCAAAATTAGGTTATTGACCAAATTACATGACTAAGCTTAGGCATGGAGAACCACTAAATGACAAGCGAAAGGAACGACAAAAAGCTGAGTCACCCTAAGTTATAAGCTCTCCATTCACTGTCATCAGTATCACATGAGTATTGAAGAAACAACTGGCTCCTTCTCCAAAATGAAAACAAAACAAAACACTGACTAGTAAGCTTACCACCAACTATACTGACTTCCACAATGATGCAAAAGTCAACGCCCAGGGCTCACTCCCCATGTCGAAAGCTCGTTGACGAATTCGAACCCAGCCGCGTCAATTATCTTAAATTAAGTCAAGATAAGCACAGAATCTTGTGGTGATTCGTGCACACTTGTCACCACTATGGCAGTAGTGCTGTACACCAGCTACGTCAGAGCACAATAGCCGCTGTTTGTCTATTGGATGCACAACATCATTGACACCGGGTGTACCAACCAGAAGCTACTGAACAACAAGGACTAACTTAGCACGGCGTCAGAAGCGTTAGTTACAGTAGCTGAATACGGTCGGAGTTTTTCTTGCATTTTCAATGCTTGGATGAATAAGTCTTTAGCCAGCAACTCTCCCCCCAAACCTTCAAGTTGATCGGTGCTAACTAGGCTTAAGGAGACGACGAATTTGAAGGGGAAGGCTTGCCGAGGGCGTGTGTGTGTGTGTATTGCTTGAGGGCACCTGTACATACTTAGCCAGCAACTGCGCTTCTTGTTGACCCCGACCTTGAGGTTTGTTTGTGCAACCGAAACCCTCGTGCCTGTGAATGCTGCAAGTCTACGTTTCTTCCCTTGCATGTTTTTTTGCTTCTTTTCATGCTCACGGCTTGCGCTTGGTCTATGGGGTTACTGTATGCTTCTCATTCCTTGAGTTACTTGAGTTCTGCTTTTTAGTCGGGTTCATTCAGTCTATTTCCAGTGTTGTTTGCAGGAGGAAGACGAAACTCACCTGCCGAGAGAGCGTTGCGTTGCTATTGGTGCAGCTGCTTATGATTGGTGCGGGGTGATAATTTATCATCTACGCTTTGTTGACGCCGGTCTTAAGGTTTGTGCCCACCAGGCCCTCTTGCTTGTGAATGCAGCTAATCCTTTCTTCTGCAGTTCCAGGGTTGCGGGTGCTCTGTTGTCGGTTGCCGCACTGAATTCGAGCTTGTGATGTGGGGATTGCATTGTGGACCTCGTGCATTGCAGATCTTCGTAATCGAATCTTGCTGCTGGGAGTGTGGTTGGCTTGATTTTACTTGCTCTTTGACTCTGCAGGATTCGATGTTTGATTTGATTTCGTAAAGGGTCAGATCGCTTGTCGCTGTATTAAACACTTGACTGTAATTTGGTGTTCCTTTCGCGGAGTGTGAATATCGTGAGCTTTTTATATCATCTGAGACGAATTGTGGGCGAATGTCGCCTGGAATCCTGTATGTTTGCGTTGCATCCTTCTTGCTGGATATCCTTGAGCTGAGATTATACTCTCGCTTGCAGTGACTTTTGAGGCTTTCCTCATGTGCTTTGCTTCGCCAGCAAGGGCGATTCGCTACTGAGATATGCATCGTGTACTTGAGACACATCATTGTCCGTGTTCTGAATACCCGAGATGCAGAGTCCTAGATCAATGCGCTTGAAATGCATTCGGGATGTGACTTTGAAACTTAGTGGTTGGCATATCTCTCATGTCGTCATGCACGTCTTTCGGCCAATACAATTGGTGACTTAGGCGTTTCACAAGTTTCCCTTCACTAGAAATTCTTCGTTGACATCCGTTACCCATGAATTTATAGTACCGGTGATTACGGAAGAAATCTCACACTTGTGTTGATGGCCGTACTTGCAGAGACTTCTGAAATTCCCACCGACATTGCATATCCAAAGGGAGTGTGTAGTTCGGAACAGCCATGGGGCAGTGGAGCTGGCGATCGGTGGTGGCACTGCTGCTGGCGATGCTCTGCGTCGCGGCGACAGTATCTACAACGTATGCAGCGGACATCGATGACAAAGACGTGCTGGTGTTGGGCGATGGCAACTTCTCGGACGTGGTGAAGAACAACAAGTACGTCTTGGCGGAGTTTTATGCGCCGTGGTGCGGGCATTGCCAGACTATGGCCCCCGAGTATGCCCAGGCCGCAACCATCTTGAAGAAGGACGGTGTGGTGCTGGCCAAGGTGGACGCCACAGAGCATACAGAGTTGGCCAAGAAGTATCAAGTTGAAGGCTACCCGACCTTGCTATTCTTCGTGAACGGCGTGCACAAGCCCTACTCGGGCGGTCGCCAGGCGGACGAGATCGTGAGCTGGGTGCTGAAGAAGACTGGACCTGCGGTGCAGGTTTTGAAGTCTGCTGCTGATGCTGAGAAGGCGTTGGCGGTGGAGACTCCCATCGCTGTGGCATACCTCGAAAATCTGGAGGACGAAAACGCCAAGGCATTTGTGGCCACAGCCGAGAGCGAGGAAGGCGTGACTTTCTTCATGACCGACGACAAGGAGGTGGCGAAGGAGTTCGGTCTGGGCGAGAAGACACCATCGCTGGTGATGTTGAAGAAGCAGGCGGAGAAGGTGGCCGTCTTTGAGGGAGCGAAGTTCTCGGCGGAGAGCTTGAGCAGTTTCGTGTCGAAGAACAAGCTTCCTCTGGTGATCACATTCAGTCGCGAGACTGCGCAGGCGATCTTCTCGTCCGACATCCAGAAGCAGCTGCTTCTGTTCGCCGGCAAGGAGGAGTACACGAAGATTTCTGCGGCGTACGAAGAGGCTGCGAAGTCTTTCATGGGGCAGATCATCTTCGTGCTGGTGGACCTGGAGAACAGGGAAGTGGCCGCCCCCGTGCTGGATTTTTTCTCCCTGACGGGCGACACGACGAAGCTGATGGGGTTCGTTCCGGAGGCGAGCGGCCTGAAGTTCGGTTACGAGGGCGACTTTAGCGAGAAGTGTTTAAAGGCGTTTGGGGAGAAGTTCGTGGCGGATGCGCTGGAGCCTTACTTCAAGTCGGAGGAGATTCCTGAGACGAATGATGAGGCCGTGAAGGTGGTGGTGGGCAAGTCCTTCGATTCCATCGTGCTGGACGATTCCAAGGACGTGCTGCTGGAGATTTACGCGCCGTGGTGCGGTCACTGCCAGACGTTGGAGCCCGAGTACAAGAAGCTGGCCAAGCTTCTGAAGGACGTGAAGTCGGTTGTGGTGGCGAAAATGGACGGCACGAAGAACGAGCACGCGCGTGCGAAGATCGAGGGCTTCCCGACCGTTTTGTTCTTCCCCGCTGGCAAGAAGAAGAGCGAGGAGCCCATCTCCGCAGGCTCGCACCGCACCACCGCCGGCTTGGGCAAGTTCCTGAAGGAGCACGCCACCATCGCCTTCACGGCCGATCTCCCGGAGTACGTAGAGCCCAAGGAAGAGACAGCGGAAGTGGAACCCGAAGTAGTCGAGGAACCTCTGGCCCACTTGGAGGAAACAGTGCAGGAGACAGAGCCGAAAGACGAGCTTTGAAATTTCCTTGCGAATCTCTGTTTTCAATTTCACACAGGCAGCCACATCTTCGATAGGATTCCCTGTTGGAATCGAAGGGCCTCGTTTTGTAATTAGCGTAGCGATTTGAGAGTAAGACTTTGCCATAACCTCTATTGTGTGTGACGTGATAATATTGCCATGTGCCATGGGTATCAAAGTAACCACCTTTGTGGGTGATTTTCAAAGGTCGTGTTTCAGTGACCGGTGTTCTGCAAATGCTTGGAATGGTAGTCTGCTGTGAGAGTCTGCATTGGTTTTGGGGTTAGGATTGGAGTGTAGACGTGGTTTGCAGTTTTAGAGGAAATAAGATGTTCAGTTTGTACGAGCATTGAGTATCTGAACTAACTTCCATTCCGATTATGGTTTCGTTTCGAGAGGATGAACTGCCACCTCGTTACTCAAATTTTACTTCTTATCAACCTTACCCTGCTTGACAATTGGAACGCACAAATGGCTTACGCAGGGCATTATGACCGTGACATTCAACTACCAATGCCTTTACGCCCTTTGATCGGGAGTTTCGTGGCCTTTACTACTATAATGTGAAGGGCTTTGAGTCTGAAGAAACAGGTACAACAATACAACGGTTCTATTTAGGGTTGCAAGTTCCATCTATTATATTAAATGCACATTGTCATGAGATCTGTCACAACCTGTTGTCATAGATATGGTCACGATTTCATCCCCTATATTTCATCATGTCATCTTGAATGTTTTTCATTTGGTTCTGTAAGATTTTGTCGACAATCCAATATATATTCTCCTAAGTTCAATGTTACACTATAACAAGTCTTTGATAGTATAAGGTAAACTATCCCATAACGGATAAAATGGTAGCAAACCCATTGTGGGCAAAATTGTAATGGTGATATACTTTTCAGAACTTGAATGTATACAACCATTATAATTTTGCCCACAATGGGTTTGTTCCGATTGTATCCATAATGGGGTGGTTTACATTGGTTCAATTGAAGAGGACTAACTAATATTATCATTGCCAAGTTTAGGGTTTAGAAAATATAAATAAGACGAAATTGTTGGCATCAACAATTCAATGTTCGGGAGAAGTAATCAAAGATAAGATAGGTGATGGCCAATTCATAGTGCAACAAATCTAGCATTGAACTTGTTGCATTGGAACAAATCATACACTTGATCATACATCAGAAAGAATGAAGTAATAGAGTCTTCTCCTTGAAAGACTGTTGCCTCTTCTTTGAGTGGGAAATGGAGGAAGGGAGTAGCAATCTTTTTGGTAGGGGATTGTACATTAATCAAACATTCTAATTTGAGATTTGGTTCAGACCAAGTTACTCTCATTCCAAAGCACAAGGGTGCACATTTGAACTTCGTCAAATTTGTGTTGAAGCCATGATATTCATCCATGATCAATGAGGGCTTCTTGCAAATGATTGATCAACCTTTTGTTTGGATCAAATTCCTTTTTTTCTATGAAGACTCCAACAACACCTGGATTACGTGGTTGGATACTATTATGATGAGTGGGAACTACACAATGGTATTTCTCTAGCAATTTCTTAGTTCAATTGCTATTATTGTGGTATTAATAGTTCTCATAATTCACTTAAGGAGAAGCTCAAACATAGCTATGGTTTTTGACAAGGGATTTAAAAATTGCTATGCATGAATTATAAATTGTAGAACACATAGTAGTTGTATAGGACTAGACTACATTTGGTGAAACCATCTCCTAATTATCCCCCATGAGAAATTGTAGGAACTCATCATCTACTGTACTATAGGGATTAAATTTGGAAAATTAGAATTCCTAATTGGAATCAAGAATCCCAAATTAACTTCAAGGTCACAGGCCACAAAATACAAAATCGAGCACTCTAGAATGGGGTGGATTTTTTGCACCATATATTTTGGCCCAACAAGCCCATATTTGGTCTCATCCTGACAAGAGTGTGGTAGAACCACCCATTCCCAACCAGGCCCCTATGGACAATCTATAGATATTGGGAAATACAATAGAGATTATGATTGATTTCTAACGATGAATTCTAGATTTATGACCATCTTCTAACCACTAGTATCATCACACATGTCCTTGTTTTTGAGAGCCAAAGCAATCTTTGAATGAGTAGTTATGGAAGACTCTCTACATTGGATATGGTTTAAGACCAACTTTTGGCTTCCAAAATTCTTAGTAATTTCAATTTAAGGCATAAAATTTACCATAAAATTTCCAATTCCCATGATTTCTATCTTTTTACATGGCAAAAAATTTACATTGCCTTTTATTGTCCCGAAAATGCTTGAAATCACTTAAGTGGTCAACTATGGGTGGTTCTACCATACCACATTATTTATTAGTAGACAATGCATAGGAAGTTGAGGCCAATGCATGAGTGACATTTCTGACTGGGGAGGCATGGGATGCAATTCTGATTATGTATTGGACATTGTGCTGTGCTTGGACAAATGTACCCAGGCATTTGGAGCAAATGATACATTCCTAACTTAAGTACACTAATAATGATATTTAGTGTTATGTTACTAATAGTGTTACCTGAGCTTTTACTACACCTACTCTAAATTTCAATTGGTTTGCATTTAGTGTTGTGTTCACAACCCTTTAATTCATATATTTAGATTTATATTTTTTTCATGACAATTTGATGAAATGATATGTAACACTAAATGTAATTTTGTAAAAAATTTATATCCAATAGTTGACAAATAGTGTCTATGTTGACATTTAGTGTTAACAACACTAGAAGAATTGTTGACATTTAGTGTTGTGCTTCGTAATTAGTGTTGCAAACACTAAATATCATTATTAGTGTACTGGACATTGGACAACGCTAGCCATGGGCCACAACGTTCAGGATGCCTTTTGTATAAGTTAGGGCGATCACTGAGGCGGAGGGACGGAATTCTGAAAACAAAACAAAGCTGACAAGGAGGGGTTAGCTCCACAAGAAATGCCTGTTTGTGTTTTTTTTCCAGAAATTCCCAAAACAAGGAGATTGCCTGAGGTAAATGCCCGTTCAAAAATGGATGAAATCTGTGATTGATGAATGAAAAATCCATAATCACGGATTACACAAATTTCACTTGTCAAGAAGAGATTACAAAAAATAATTTGCCTGCCTTTTGAATGAGGCATTTCTTGGTAGGGGTTTACAATCACCCAATTTCGATTTTATGAATCCCTTCATTTCACATAGAATAATGGATCTACGTACTCTACACTATGCAATTTATTTGAGAGTTTGGTGATAGTGAAATATAGAGATATCCAAGGTATTCTACTAGTATAGATTGGTAGTAGATTTGGTATCAAACAACTAGGATTTTGTTGTTTTCTGTGCTACTAATGATACCCATTGAAGATTGAAGGTTTCAATGGTTTGTTTTCAACTTGAGAGACCTTAGCAACAAAATTCAACCTTCATACAAATGTGAGAATCCAAAAGAATGGCCCTTGGAATAGGTTGCCTTCCTATGGAAAACAAAAATATAGTAGAACAATGAATGCAAATAAAGTACAAAGTCAAAGCCACAATGGTCACAGAGGTGAGTTGATTACATGCCTTGATGGGTAAAGCAACTTCCTTTGGAAGTGATCATTGTTGAACTTTAGAGTTTGCTTTTTCAACAAAAGTTTGTATCAAATGCAATAATTTCTTCACAATTCTAATCAAAAGCATTCAAAAGGTATTATTGCAAAAGTCAATGCATGCATTTTAGTAAATTTTCTTTCAAAAATCCACTAATTTTTCTATTTTATTGGATGGATTGATATATGTTAAAAATGCTATTCATTCATTCTATTTTGATTAACTCCATAACCCCTAAAGTTCCAAATGTACCAATGGAGGACAATTAAAGGGTCTGTTTGATTTTTATAATTCCAATCTTTGGCATGATTTTTTGAATTCATTTTCAAGATAGGTAAACAAATTAGCTTTGATGGAATATAATTTTTTATTTCAATTGATATTAGGGAGCAAATGTTAAGCCACATAAAGCAAAAAATTGAAGTCAAGCTCAAGCAACAAAAGAAAATCACTAGAACTTGAAATTAAAATTTTAAAATTTTATTTCTTATAGATTTTATTTTTCCTTATATGGAAAAATTGATTCATTTCATTTGGATTAGTACGTAAAATTTATGAAGCATCTATTTTTGCGGGCAATCATAGCATCTTCTTGGGAAAATAACATATTCAATTCATTTTTAACTGAATTTTCACAATTTCTTGGAAAAAAATTGCACTAGGTTTATTTTGCTTGTTAATCCCTTAATGGCAAATCAATTATTTTAGGTTTTCGTGTAACCTCAAGGTTGCCTAAATCTTCAGAAAATTATATTTTATAATTTTCTTATGTATTTTGTCAAGTTGTCTTTCCATAGTAAAAAAAGTTATGATTAGGATAGAACCATACCTTGGGTGATTTTTCAAAGTCAAACATTCCAAGGAATGCTCACTATAGATTGTCTTGGGACAAAAACCTAGCCAATCAATATCAAAGGCCACCCCAAGAAAAAAAATCCCATGGGTGTGCAAGTGGACAAGGGTCTAAAATTGATCTTTGCTCGAGTCCTAATGCATAGTTTCACTAGTTTCATGCTAGCATGAAACTTTCTACTTCGTACTTCTAAGGCAAGTTCAAAATCATCATTAAACCCTTAGTCCTCCAAGGTCCAATTTTTGGACAATGAATAGATTAAAACTCATTTTTCTTTCTCAATACTACTTGGAAGTAAGTCATCCTAATTTGTGGAGATACTTTATCAAGTTGTTGTCCTATCTATTGGTTGGATTTGGTGTTACTAGAGTTCATTTTTTTCTAAAATTACAAATGTGGAAATACATCAAGTGGTTGACCAAGCCAAAATTGAATTGGGTCTAGTTCAAAATTGGATTTGGAAAAATGAGGTCACAAATTTAAAGAACACAAAAAATTCAAAAAATCACCATGTCAAGAGAACCTCATTTCAAATCCAATCCAACAAATTTAATTCAAAAAGTAATAATATTTTGCTTTGAATTGAATTTTGAAGGAATTTTGAAAATTTCCTTTAAAAATTTATAAAAGTAAGCACTGGTGATGGCATTGGTGAATCTAAATTTACAAATAGAATCTAAAACTCAAAATCTACAACTTCTACTTTGTATATCAAATCCAAAATATTCTTCCAAAGAATACTTTATGATGATTTTTTTTTCAAATACTCTATTCTAAAGAACTCTCTATACCTTTTTAGGGGTTAACTGAAAGTTGTTTCATCTAGATTCTTAACTAGAATGAAGACATTAATTATGAGGACATACAAGGTTTAAACACAAGAACTTTGTGTTGATTTGAGGCACTTAGAAAATTCCTTAATTATTCTTACAATGTCCATTAATGCATTACAAATTGTGTTGGAATTCCTTATCATTTACCAATTCAACATGACAAAGACCAATCCCATCTACCATTTATTAGTTAGTATGTTTTAATTGCAATTTGTGACAATTAGAAGTGCACATACTTTGGAACATGTAAATCATGTTGATTTTGGGTGTCTAGTTGATGTTCTTAACACTCAAGAGTTGCTTCTCCTTTTGTTCTACACCATTTACCTTACCTTAGTGGATGTGTAGATTGAGTGCATGAAATTTGAGGTTCCCTCACATTGTTGTTGTAGAGTGGTTTCAAATTTTTTTCCAACCTTTTCTAACATCCACCAAGAAGAGTGAATTTCACTACAAGAAAAAGGGGTGTTTTAAGTATAGTCCTATAAGTAATGACCTTAAATGGGTGTTTTTAGTAAAAATTTACTAAGTACACATGTATTTCTAATAAATTTTTACTAAAAACACCCCTTTAAGATCGTTACTTATAGGACTATATGTCTAGGACTCTACTTAAAAACCCCTTTCTCTTGTAGTATTTGTTTGGTGGTTACAAGCTATTGATTTTTAGATGGTAACATATTGGGTTCGAAGAGGATTGCAAACAAACCATCTTTTCTTTTTGTCTACAATACAATGAACTTTTGTTTTTTGCAATAACATAAATTTTAAGTACCTAAAATGCCATACACCAAACAAATATTAAAGCATTCTGAATGAAAAATTCTGGGCAGGACCCTTAGTATCGTACCCAATTAATATCCTGTTAGTATGGCTTCCGCAAATTGAAGCAGTATGCTACGGTTTTCTGTCTGGATAATCAATCACTCATATCCGTCCGGCACCTCGTTTGCAGATGTACCAGTTCTGTCACTAAGTAAACTTTTTTAACAGTACAATTCTTGTCTCTGGTCGTCCATTGAAACACTTGTAAGCTTAGGTGTGAATCGCTAATTCAGCGGCGAGTTCTGGTGTAGACCAGCTCATCAAGTTGTTGTCCAAATTAAAGTGCGAGGTAAGCTTCGAATCAGACAGTGCAGCAAGGACATTCGATCAATAGATCGAAACTAAAAGTAAACTTGGACTGACAGGAGACTGACAGGGGATTGTTTGGTGTTTCTTCAAAAGTATTTGTATTCCTTCCGAGGGTGGAAATGATTCCTCAGCCAATTATAGAATGTACACTCAGAACGCAAAATAGCTTATGGCGGAGCATGAGATCATCACTAAGAAAATTGTTTTTCTCATCAGTACCTGTAATCTTTAACATGAAGATTGCCAGCATCCCCACCCGAGTCGCCCTTGTACTTCCCCAGCACAGCCTCCGAGTTTGCTTTACAACGGTTGTACAGCACCCTCTGCGCAGCCACCCAGTTCTTCTTCTCTCCCGCCCACGTCTTGAGCACACTGGCTTGTAAGGCACGGCCGTAGCTGAAGCTCAGCGTCCACGGCTTCAACGTCTGCAGGGCGTTCATGGCATTCAAGTTGATGGTCGCTTCTTCCTCACTCTGCCCTCCGCTGAGGAACATGATCGCTGGCACAGCTGGTGGGACTGTTCGTTGCAACGCGCGCACGGTGAACTTGGCAATGATCTCGCAGCTCACTTTCGGGGCATCGGATCCGGGCGTCACCATGTTGGGCTTCAGCAGCGTTCCTTCTAATAAGACGTGTTGGTCATTCAGTGCTTTGTAGCAAGCGGCCAAGACGCGCTCCGTGACCTCGGCGCACTTCCGGATGTCGTGTGACCCGTCGGAGATGACTTCGGGCTCCACAATGGGAACAAGCCCATTCTCTTGGCAGAGAATAGCGTACCGGGCCAATCCCTGCGCGTTCTGCTGAATCCCAAGCTCCGAGGGCTCCGTGTGGCCGATCTTCAACACGGCTCGCCACTTCGCAAACCGAGCTCCGGCGTCGTAGTACTTCTTGCAGCGCGCGCCCAGCCCGTCGTGCCCTTGCGTGGTGGTCTCGCCGTTGGTGCCGGCTAGGGCCACGGTTCCCGTGTCCACCTTGATTCCTGTCATCACGCCACCTTCTTCCAGCAATTTGACGAAGGGCTTGCCTGCTTGGGTCTTCTGGTAGAGGGTCTCCTCGAAGACCAGCACTCCGCTCAAGTACTGGTGGGTGCCCGGGGCGGTGAACAGCATCTCACGAAGAGCCTGGCGGTTGCTCTCTGTGTTCTCAACATTGATGCTCGATAGACGGGCTCCGATGGTCGTCGTGCTTTCATCTGCAGCTAAAATGCCCTTTCCTGGCGTGCCCACGTACTTGGCCGTCCGAATGAGCTCATCTGCCGTCACACACATCAACGTAACTATGATTGAACACGTTTGTATGTCGTTTGAAATTGTGCAACTTCCAGTGGAGAAGTCAAAGAATTGAATATTGCATACAAAATAATGAGATGAGAAGGAAAGTAATGAGAAGGAACGATATGAGGAAAAATCCAAAATTTGCAAGGCCAACCATTATTAGTATTGACCTGACTGATCTCCCTCAGTACAAACCAACCGAGCAGTTTCAAGAGCATTCAGTTCTCATTGAGCTTCAGGCAGCTTCAGGCAAGGAATTGATCATTGTACACATGATATTCAATGAAAAGCGAAAATTGAGGAAGAACAAATACGCAAACTCTAAAATTAATATGTGCAAGCCTACTAGTAATGATAGTGTGCACATGTAGAGGCACATCGAAGTTGCAACGCAAGCCAATCCTTTAGTATTGGGATGAGCATGACGAATAAAGTCTAAGCGTTTAGTAGAATATTATATAACCGCACCTCAATGGTTTCTACCCGGCGAGCGACATCGCAACTCTACCAGGAATCAATGTATCCAGTGTTTGTAGTAATTCAGATACAATAATTGGCGAGGATTATTGAAAGAGCGAACTGGTATTATGAGGATATTTTAAGGCCCCTGCGTCCCCAGTGTGCAGTCGGAGATGAGATGGAGAGACATACCTACTCATCTGACAGTTCTGATAATTACCGAGAGTACTCAAGAAAAGAAGGGATTCAATGTTTGAGACCCAACCGCATTTCCAGCAAGCGTGCTTCTGGTGAGCGCCTTTGCTTTGTGGATTGCTCGCTACACCCAGACACACAAAAGGGCTAAAATAAAAACGCTAGTCGACGTCAATCGGACATCTGTCAACAACTAAGTTACAATAATCATGCACATTGAAAACAAACATACGATTCTCTTGAAGCTTTACATTTACTCCTGAGGTGATTACCTGCATATTTGCCCCAGTACGCTGACATTCTCGCTCAGGTCCCACCGCAGATCAAATTACTCTAGAATAGCTGCAGTTCAGGTTCGTTCTGTTAACAAAGGGAAAACGATTTTACTCCACTGTCTCGCAAAGCCAGCAGCATCGTTCAACATCCTTGATGCTGCTACGGTCACTTCAGTATTCACGGGCAACTCACATCCAGATCAAAGAATACGGGACTTAGCTCCAGATCACTTCCAGCTCAGTATGGGCACTGAGAACCCACTCACAACCTTTCATATCAAAGGAAACATTAGATTCGAACTGGTTCTAACGACAGACAGTTTTAATTGCGGTTGTGCTGTCAACCGGCGTTGCCAATACTCCGCACCTCAATTATCCCGAAAAGCATGACCTACGATCACTACCTGCACCCTTTTTCATAATACTCGGTGGCTTACATTTAGTAACAGTTAGAATGTACAACAAATATGAAACTTACAATACCCAGTTAGCACTAGAAACGCTGGCATTCTTCAAGTTGTTCGTTGTATTTTCACATGACATCCCGGAGTGAAGACAGCGTTGGCATGATGAGTTATCTGCAGGGCTCGAGTGAGGAGACTCTCATGCATACTTTTCAGAAGTACAAATATTTATTCCAGATACAGTAATTTAGGAACCTCAATTTTGGTTCACTTAAGAGGAACTGTTAAGGAAGTACCTTGGAAGTACCACTTAGCCCCATAGCTTATAAATACCCAGAATCAATGATATTCCTATGGAGTTTCTAGGTTGCTCCAAAACACATTAGTCAGAACAGAGCAAACGAGGCATCAAAGTCTTCGACGCGACGTGAGTGAGCGAGAATATCAATTGAAGTGGAAGATAGAACAAAACAGCACTGAGTCGGTTTGGCTCTTAGAAAAAGCGCTAAAAACTGATCCTTCATCTACAATACAGAATTATTCATGCTGTATCAATGAGAAAACTCACTGTTTGATTGGGACACAAGGGCTCACAGGTCCCATTTACCCTCCGTAAAAGACTACCTAAATGAATCAAAACTGTTAAAAAAAGAAAGGAAAGCCTAATGGGCGAACACTTGGCCACAATAGCATGATTGCCGAGTCCTTACATGCCCCTCCAGCCTCCGCTGCCACCTGAGTTATCTCGGCCACCATATCCACCGGTGCGGTACAGACCACCGCCTCCACCTGCCTGTCTATCTTGTGGTGACCGTTCAGTCGCGTAATCAACTCGAATGGTGCGACCGGCTAGGTCCTGGAACAGATACCGAGAACAAACGTCAGCAACCGAACACTACTTCGGTGTGCAGAATGACAAGACAATGATGTTTCTACTAATTTAAATGGTCAGTAAGCAAAACAAGAGTATCGCAAACAATGATAACAAGTAATACATACAACAAGGACTTACCCGCCCGTCCATTGCCTGAAGTGCAGCTTCGGCTTCTTGCTCGCTAGTGAAGCTCACAAAGCCAAAACCCCTGGATCTTCCAGTGTCTCTATCACAGATGATCTTAACTGCAAACGAAACGTTTCAGCTTGTTAGGACTTAATAAACCAATGAAGCTAGCACTCCCGGTTTCAGGATTCTTTTAACTTAAACCCAAGATTTAAACCCTAGGGTTTAAGTTCAAAAATCAATGAAACGAGGTAGTTTTCGGAGTAGTTTTCAATACACCTTCATAAAATCTCGACTACATTTCGGACATACCTTCAACGACCTCCCCGAAGGCACTGAAAGCCTCCTTAATGTTGGCATCAGTCGTACCCCATGCAAGACCTGAGCAATAATCAAGCATACATCAGAAAAATGAGCTGCTGACTATATCGCACAATATTATATCCACCAGTAAACCATACGGTCTTGTAATTAGTTTAACATTAACTCCCAGGACTCCCTTGCTCATTGGCCCTAGTGCCGGTGGAAGGACCGTAGAGTCCCTAACAACCAAATGGCACCGATCTGAACGATTGCCTGGTCACCTAACAAGCGGAGAAAAGTTTCCAATTAAAAAAAAGCTCCGGCAAAATCAAATGACTAAAGAACAACATACCACCAACAAAAAGTTTTGAGCTGGCCATGCCCCTGGAAACAAGGAACATAGCAGGAATGGCAGCGGCGCCACTGTGCTGTTGCAACATGGATCGCGCCACCGACTGGCGTACCAACCCCCCGAGCTTCGCAAGAAACGCCATTGGACCTTCTTCGCAATCAACGTTCACACAAACCAAAACTGCAAGAAGAAATTGAACTGAATGCAAGAAACGTTTTGTGAAACAAGAGAGCTTGATGAATATGAAGTGGGTAGAAGAAGCAAAAGAGATTCCAGCCGCTTCTTGACGAGGAGGATGAAAACCGAAAAGGTGCTGGAACCCGCACACCGGAACTCAGCTACGGAAAGGAATGCAAAAGATACCCATGGCCTCCCATTTTCAAAACCCTAACCCTAATGCCTGAGGGTCTTGTTCCCCCGATACTGTTCCCTACTGCACTCTGTTCCCATTGTTTTGTTCATATGGTAGGATGGGCCCAAACAGTTGACCCCAGCCGAACCTACTGTAGAAGCAGGGTTTATTATTTCATTTTTTTCATTTTTAAGGGTTTAGGGTTTAGAAAGTCATCGTCACCAGTTGTGAGCAGCCCTTGTTTTTTTACTTTTTGAGAACGTGCCCAGATGCCAATCACTTAAAATTTGGTGAAGCATTGTATTTCAACATTCATCCATCTTTTGGACCAGAAAATACTTTTCAATCAAATCCGTGTACTTTTTCATTCACATTTAGCAACTTCATCCACATTTTTAATAGAAATGGAAAAATTCTGGAAAAAAAGATTACTTTTATTTGGCAAAAAGTAGACATTTATCTTGAAATGGTGTAATCTTGCCCCATGGTGGCAAAAAAAAGGTTTGGTTGTGAGCCTCTTGACATTCATAGATTTGGATAAAATATGCAAAATGTAGATGATAACTTGTATATTCATCCAAATGTACATATGTTCAACCAAAATGGAGTGATATTGTGCAAATGTTTTGTAGCATTTTAGCAATTTTATTCATTGCAAAAAGAAAAATATATCACCAACTACTCCTTCAAAAAAATTGTATTTCTTTTAACAATGAATTGATCAGAAAAATCCCTAACTAGAAGGTAGATGATGGGCCATTCCTCAATAAATGATCCATTCAATATTTATATTGTTTGAACTTGTAATAGACCATCCTTTGATAAATGAGATTAAAGTCATTTAACATATTGGCCTAGCAACAACAATCAACTTCTTAATTGACCAAAATGGAGTGATTTAGCAACCACAATAGGATCTTCTACCTTCTTACTGTTTAACTATTTAAAAAGTTGCTATTTTAGAATAAATAAATGGATTGTTTTAAAATCTTGATGTTTTGATGTTAGGGGCAACTTGGGCAACAAGGTAGTAATGAGATGAAGCAATCAAGAAAATTGTAAATACTTTTTATTTTATCTCGATTGCTTATATCCCACAATCTATGAAGTCAAATAGACTAAATTTTCTTCCACATATTCTCGTAGGAGAAGAATTCAATATTATGTAAACAAAATTTTAAAAAAACTTTATTTCCAATTTCTACTCAATGTGCTAAAAATGACAAGTTTAGAGCAATTTTGGAACCATTAACTCAAATTCTAGTGAAGTTATGAGATTTTTTTGTCCATACTTCATAAAGGAAAAAAATATTTGTATTTATTGTTGGGATTTTGATTCTTTCAAGAAATGGATTCTCCAAGAAAATTGAAATCACTAGCTCATGTAGTTGGCTTCTTTACACATCCTCATAATGCAAGATTTCTTGCATACATCAAATACTTCCATAATCTTTGAAAATTGGCATGCATGTAACTAACATAACTACCTGTCTAATGGCCCAAGTTTCCAAAGTTTGATATTGCCTCCTTCTCCACAAAATTGAGTTAAACTATGTTGACCCTTTTGAGTAAATCCCCCATTTCTTTTCTAACTTTAACAGTATAATCTTGCAATCTAGGTGGTCAAATGGTTTGAAAATTTTTCTACAAATTCCTAGAGTAGTCTTGTACAAATTTGTTTGGTTAAAAGTTAATTTTTTTTTAACATTTCAATTATGCTCAATGTACTAGAAAGTGAAAGTTTTTTAACATTTTATGTGGAAATAAGTCAAAGAACTTTAGGGTTTCATTTTTCTATTTTTAGTCTTTAAAGGTTTGAGGAATTTTGAAAAAATATGTGTTTAAGAGTGTATATTTGTAAAAAGAAAACACATTTCTATACATAAATAAAAGTTATATATATATATATATATATATATATATATATTTGGGTGAGTTCTTTGCAAAAGAATTATATTGAATGTGGCTATTTTTGCCATCTTAAAAGTGGTTATTTCCATGTTCAATTGAATCCTAATTTTTCATTTGCATGAAGACCTTTGCAAATGACAATTTTGCATCACTTTTCTGAGAAGTTGTTATTAATTTATAAATAAGGAATTCAAGTTACACTAGTCAAAGTAATGAAGATGGTTGTTTTCACCTTATAATGATTTGTTACAATTGAGTTCTCATTCAAAGAGAGGTTTCTACACAAATTGAATTTTGTACTTGTTTCATCTTTCAACTTCTATATTTTTGATTCTATAGCTCTAATCCTTGATTTGGTTAAAAAAATTTTGTTTATAGGGATGCTATTGGTCTTTTAGGGGGAGATTTAAATACATTAAATCATTAATAGTACTCATTATTAAAAGATGAAATAAAAAATGTGAATAATCTATAATAAGACACTATAAGAGAAAAGGGTGTTTTAAGTGAGTTTTTAAGTATAGTCCTAGAAAGGAGATTGTAAGTAATGATCTTTAAGGAGGTTTTCATTAAAAAATTCTTAGAAATCAATATATTTCTAATAAAATTTTACTGAAAATCTCCTAAAAAGTCATTACTTTTAATTTTATGTCTAAAACTATATTCAAAAACTCACTTAAAGCACCCCTTTATCTTGTAGTTAGAATTCATTGGATTTTTGGCAGTTAGCATCTATATTTCTTGTTGATTGAATCTAATCAAGATAGAATTGAGAAATAGAGTATTAATTACTCTAAGGTAGAAGAAATATTTTACTAATTAAATGCACAAAAATGAGGCATTGAAATATATAAAGTGCATTCGCCTTTGTGATATGAAACTAGAAGATATAACATTATTCAATTAGGTTTTATTTTTTTTCAAAATTCAACAAGAAGATTGAATGGTTTTTAGAGATTAACATTTGTAGGTTTTGAAAATTTTGACTTAGTTAGAAGGAGAATTGGTAGTTATCAATTAGTTGTATAGTGATTTGATACATGTAGGCTCAACAAAAGCAAATACAAGCTTTTATGACTCCTAATGACACCTATAGTAGGCTTCCTTCATTGTTGAATAATATTGTGCACAAGGATATCATTCTTCACCAATTGAAGACATGTTCCTTTTGACTTGAAAAGTGTGCAAATATATAGCTAGGAGAAAAAATACTTGCAAAGGATGAGGCGGCCAAAATATTATAATCTACACTTAAAATGATTCTTTACTTTGAATATAAATGAGATCATCAATTGTCACAGCCATATTAACACCTTTTAGCTCCAAACAAACTTCAAGAGCCCTTCACAGCTTTCAAGGCTCGCTATGCTCTAATTCTAGTATCACTTAGGCCCGAACTAACTAACACTGCACATGCCACACACTCACAACATTAATTCTCATTTCCAACTCACATTGCTAAGTCCTAGTCCTAGGACTACTAGCATGCACTCTACTTGTGGTACTTGGCATGTTACTTGGTGACATGAGGCGGAACTTTCATCTTACTGTGTTAGGACTCATGGTGGTACTACTCATCATGATCCAACCGCCCTTGGTTGTCACCCCACTTCATACTAGGCCCATTGTGTACTTGCTACTCTCACACCAACACTAATCGGAACTTACAACTCGGAATACATTGCCAAAGGCCTAGTAAGGAGCGGGACTCCAACCAATCGGTGCCCTGGAACACACACACAAGTGTCCCAAGGAGCCTTGAAGCCAGTGGTGAAATTACATCACTACTTATGTGTCACCGGGACTCATCAAAATCCAAGAGGGAGTGAGGAGTGAGACCAACCCCTCCTATAGTATTTTCTGTGGCATTTGGCACCTCCTCCTTTATGGGTCAAAGGGACTTCTCAAATCCCCATGGATTTTAGAAGACCACCCGTTTCCAACCGAATTCCCAAAGTTCCAACTCCATTTGAACTCCCGAACTTCCAAATGGTGTAACTTTGCGGTCAAGGCTCCAAATCCCACATGTGAATCCATTTTGGATATCTATGCAATGAATAGATGCCGAGTAGATGGACTACTCACTTTTCCCATTTGGACAAGTTCTCACAAAGTTATGGCCCCCCAAAGATTCGGGTTTACTAGGAGTTGCGTCACGTGCGCCTTCACCACAACCCTACTTTTGGCCATAACTTTTGGCTCATCTCTTAGAACCTCGTAATGCTTGGTATTCTAGCTTCCTTGTCTTTGTAGCTTTCCAATTATATGCTACATGCCATGCTTTCTTGAGGGATTCTTTAAGAACTTTCACACCTAGCCTTTGAGTGTCCCATCGCCACCGGGACACCCCCAACTTTGAACACCCATAACTTCTAGCCTACAAGTCCAAATCATGTGTTCTTTGGACGGTTAGAAGAATATTCTCAAGAGCTTTCTGAGAATGTATAACATGTTACTATGCTCTTCTTAATGAAGGCACTATTGTGCCCTGTTTGCTCGGGAGTCTCTCATTTCTCCTTTCTTGGACTATCGCAAGGCTTGGGAAGTCACTTCCAAGGTCCCCCTTCCTCACTAAGGCACTTTGGACACCCAAGGAGATAGCGGCATGACATCAACATTGTTTGGAGGATGGAAGTTGTTCAATGAGGTAGAAAATGTGATGACTGCTAGAATAATAATATTAGAATTGCAATATCAACACGTACTAGGTAAGGTTGCTACAAAATCATTTTTCACCTAATTTTGTCAAATTCTAGTAAGACTTATCAATGTAGAACATCAATCTAAGATCATTCAATATCTCTTAAACTTAGGGCACTCTTGACAACAAGATATCTTAGACAATCCTAGCTAGGTATTCAATAAGATGAATGTAATTAGTACATTTTGATGGAATTATGTCCCAATTGGATTTACTACAATCTAACAGTGATGGCCATGATTAGTGTTTCACAACCTAAGTGGGGCCATCAAATTTCCCTTCAAATAGCTCCCTATTGAATGTTGCCTAATGTCTAGGTATCTAAAAGTTCAACACCTTTGCACTCCAACATCTTCTTTTTGGATGATGTTTTGAATGAATTTTGGAGTATTGTGATATGAAAAACTCTTTTCATTCATTCATTTTTGTACATGGAGTTAGTCAAGTTTTGAACCCTTCTATGGATTGAAGGCAATCATCAAAACATCATGTTTATAATTTTCTTAAAATAATAAGTGTGAAATATACAATGATCAATTGATATTTTTAGAGGATACCCAAGAAGGGACAATTTGTGATTCATGCATCTTGAACAAAACCATGCAAAGTAAAGGGCAATTGCTCATTTTTTCTTGTTAGTTGACCAAAAATGTGAAAGTGGATGGGTGACACCAAATTTTGTGTTGTTGCATATGATTGTTGATGATTATTGTATGAAGTATAGAGATATTGAAATTTCAATAAATTCTTGAAAAAAGAATCCAAAAATTGAACAAATTAGAATAAATTAAATATATTTGCATTTCAAAAATATGAATTATGTGGTACTCTTTCATTGTAATCTTTAGCAAGCTCTTGATACCAAAGAATTTTTACTATGCATGTTGTTCACCACAAACAAAATATCTTAACCCCTAAAAGCCCAATGGGTTTGGACAAAACACAAATGTTTTATAAAATATAAGTTCTATAACTTTTTTGAAGTTTGCATCAACAAAGATATTGTGAAGCATGAAAAGTAGAAAGTATCCATATAGTTAAAATGATAAAAATATTTTTAGATTCTCTTCAAATGAATTTTGAAGATATAACTTCAAAAATTCACCAAAAATACAATTTCTCTCTTTAGCATTTGAATTCTTTTTTATTGTTCAAAATTGTCCTTTCTATTGATTTGTGAAAAAAGGCATAAGATCTACTAATGCAAACATGAACACTTTTCCCAAATAGTAAGTTTTTCAACACTAGGCAAATCTTAAACATTTTGTGCTATTTGTGTTATAATTTTTGTTTGATCTTAGTGATCTTAGTTTTGGATATAAATATTGAAAGATAAACCAATATTGAAAAAAATCGAAAAAAAGAATTGAAAAAAGTTTTTTTCTACTTAAAAATCATGCCAAAAGTTGGACAGTGACCAAAAAATGGTCGTTTGAGCACTTAGGGGTTAATGTTATTCCAAATTAGAAAGTATTGATAGTACAAAGCCTAGAAAAGAATTCAGGATTGCAATAACATGAGTATGGTGCCCATGTAGAGTATCCATGCACAAAAGATCCTCCACAATTCACAACTTCATAGTTCAATCTAAAGAACTTGAAGTAAACTATTTTGTACTTATCTAAATATTGAGCCCAAAACAACCCCCATGTGTCTATTGAAGGCTTGTGCTTACCAAGAAAAATCATCCTAGAATTGGGTAACAAGCAAAATAGACACCAAAAGATGTAAACAATCTTCTACAAAATCTTAGGAAAATACACATGAATATATGCTAAGAATATTGTCTAGAACTACATCAATACATCAATGATGAATATCCATCTTGAAAGGTCAAAAGTCACATGATTTTTAAAGTAATGTCAACATTGCCAACCTTCATGCTCAAAATTCATGTGTGAGTCTAAATGTATTAGTCTTAACTAAGCCTAACAAGAAATAAATGGTCCAGATGGAGCTCACTATCTCTAGGTAATTCATATTTATCCCTAATATAATGTCAACTCTGCAAACTCTTCAAACATTGAACGAAAATCATCTATTTTTTGCCATGCACACTGAATGAAAATTGTATGTGCCATAGCCTCCACTAGAAAAATCATTCTTGTTTGTAAAGGAAAACATCCCATTGCGGTCAGATGACCCATAGTGGACACCTAATGACTCCATGATGGTTTTTCAGGCCATAATCAATGTCTAACCTGACACCTATGGAGTGATTAGTGACCTCATTAGGAGCACCCTACTTTTTGAGTGTAAATCATTATAGGAAGTGACTTTTCAGGGTCTTCCACATTAGAAATTATTGTGCCGCTTTAGGTGATTAAGATGAGCATATTGGATACAATTTTTGTTGGTTATGAGATAGCCTCTTGACTCTTTTGGGCAAATCACTTCAAAAATTCATAACAAATTCATACTTTGTCTAAAAAATATAATTTCAACTGCTCTCACTATTTCTCACTCTTGTCTTTACATGGGGAGAAATTTGAAAATTTTCAACTATGACATGAGGCAGAGTCCAAATTCTGACCACAATGGGTTGTTTTACCTTATTATTGCAACTCATCTTCCAAGCACATATATTAAGAGTGCTAAGCTAGGAGTGCAGTCAAATATGCAAGGGAAATAGTCTTCAAATTGACATCCATAAAAAGAGACAGTTAACTTAGTCAACTGCAAATTAGAGAGGCTCTAATTGACACCTTTTAATCCGTGTCTGCAGAAGGTGCAGAATAGGCAATAGAGATTGAAGTGGAGAAATAAAATATTGAGAGCTACTCTAGCCTTCTAAGTGGATAGTGAGACACACCAAGTTTCAATAAACTCATACCACTTAAATTTTAAAATAAAAGTCAATTTTCAATGTAATTTTCAACCACTATAAGAAAATTGCATTTTTGGTGTTGTTTTCAAAAAACATAACATGTTTCCTAATACACCCTACGCCGAATGATAAACATCCACAAGAATGTGAATTTGGTTTGATGTTGAGGAAAACATAAGTGGCTAAGTTGGAAAACAAGTAGATGTCACCATAGATGAACATTATTCTTAGTGATGTTAGAAAAAACATGGTCATGTATTCATGTGATATCCTGAAAAACACAGACTACCATGTCAACAAGTAGCTCCATTGTGACTTTTGGTAAGTTAGTAAAATTACTACGATTTATGGTAAAACTTTGACCATATGTGAAAAATTTAGGGAAAGGGAAGCCACGTGGCATGCTTTGTGAAAAAAGGAAAATGGATGGATGTGCATCTTGGATGAAAAGAGATGGTCTTTATAAACGTGGGGTGGTAGGAAGTGCAACAATCCATATGGGATATGGAAAATAAGAATTGTGTTTCATATAAGATGTCATTGAAAACATCAAGATGTCTGAAATAACATCAAATGTCTGAAACAACATGTAGACGTCTAAAACAACATTGACATGTACAATGATCAAGTTCCCATATTCTAATTATCCCATATCTTTTGTTTCACCATGAACAAAGAATGGATATAAATATGACCCATTTATCCTTTATTCTCACTAATTTTCAAAGAAGTCATTTGTTCATTTTACCATCAAAAAATCTTTTGATGGTAGATGGTAAATTTTTTGTAATTTATTTTTAATTCAATCATTTTTAATTCATTTTTTAATTTAAAAAAATATATGTTTGTTGATCTTGCCTTATGAATAGAGTATATCCAAGTTGATGTCTTCCAAAATGTCTACTTTGATGTCTCAAAAAGCATCACCAAAAATTTTTAACAACAGAAAAGTTTGTTGATAAGGCATGCCACGTCACTTTTCCCGCCACCTTGTCAAATGCCACATCATGTGCCATGTCAAAGACAGGTAGGATGAAAAACAAACCACATGGCACTTATGTGGTGCCCACATGGTGCATTGGGGGGAGCTTGAAAGACTCACCACGTTATTTGTGATGTTTAAAAAAATCAAGCCTAAAATGAATGTTTTTTTCCACGTTTATGGCCTATCAATTATAACGAATTTTAGATGACATCACAGTTGATTACTTCTATATCAAAGTCAATGTCCCATTATGTTTTCTACGACGTCTAAAAAAACTCGGGTTTCTTATAGTGAGCTATTCTTCCATCCCCCGGCATACTTGTATTTTTGGAGCTCAGTTCCATGTGCATTTGGTATGGGATATTTAAGTAGAATTCTGTAATTGTATCAATATCTGTGTTTCTGTACCATGTATGTATTTGTATCCATATCTATATTTCTGATAAATCCTAAGCAATTTCTACGGTGTCGCATTGTATATGCATTCATTATGTAAAAATACATAATTGTTTGTTAAATTAGAGGTTTTTTTTTCTAGAGTCTCAAGAAACAAATGGGGTCATAGTTCACTTGGACTCTTTTTTTTACCTCTATTTAACAAACATTTGAATTTAGTTCTTTGATTTCTATACTTTAAGATGTTTTAATATTTTAGTTTGTGTGTTGAAAGTTGTAAAAACAAAAGGTAAAACTTGTTTTATCTTTTTTTGGTTCTTTTTCATAGATTAGAAGTCCACATAGATGATATAAATAGACTTATGGAAGATAGGAGGTGGCTCATGGATGTATTATGGCCCATATAGCATTTTAGTGATGAAAATCCACTCATTTAGGTGGATGACATGGAGGTTGAGATGGCAGATGAGGTAGAGGGTCATCTTCTTCCCCCTTCTTATTTGCTTGGGAGAACTGTCACTTTGGGGAGAAATTGCACATTGTACATGGGAATTTTTGCAATAAAATTTAAAGAGCTTTTGTATCTTTTTTTGTGTTTTTGAAAGTAATCACTCACTAAGTTTGGAGTTAGTATGCAAAAGTTATGAGCTTGGGAGTAAAGGGGTGAAGAATTGCCTTGAGTTTTCAAGAGAGTGAACTTTGAAGGTCTATGAAAGTGAGAAAGTACCTTAGATTTGAATGAGACTTATAAAGGTTGTAGATATTTATGTTAGCTTTCCAAAATGGTATTATTTTCTTAGTTTGGAGTTAGTATGTGAAAGTTATGAACTTGGCAGTAAAGTATAGGTGAGCTACCTTTGAGTTGGAAAGGATAAACTTTGATCGACCATAAAAGTCGGACAATATCTTATTATTGAGTGAATTTTGAAGAAGTTGTAGAATTTTTTGTTAGCTTTCTAGAAATATATTACATTCTTAGTTTGGAATTGTAGAGCGGCCGTGGCATTCATTCTTCTATCAAATACTTCTCCAAAGGGAGTTTATGGAAGATATGCTTTTTTTTTCACTATCTTTTATAAACATATGATGTATATTGGGACTCCATGACATTTTGTAAGGGGTATATGGAAATGTAATATTATATTGATTCATATGGCATCATCTGGGGTTTATTATTATATTTGTGACTTTATATGACCTCGGGATCTTTTTTTTCTTTTGGCCAAATCTAGTTGCAACTAGGAGCCCCGCATTTTTTCAAAGCAAGGCTTCTCTACTCAATAATGATTGTATAAATTATCGATTAGGATTTATGTGTGTAAATTTTTTGTTGATTTTTGATGTGTCTTTGACTGTTTTTGACTTGTTGTTTTTGAATGTTGTGTCTTAATTGTATGTTTTAATAGGCTAATTGGATTTTATTTGGTATGTTTTTGGAGGATGAACGAATGTTAAATGTGTATGTGCAAATTTAGGTAGTTGATTTCCTAATTGGAACGGTCTAGTTTTTCAGCCAAGTTTTGAATTTTTTAATCTATGTTCCAAATTGGGTGGTGATTCTACCAAATCGGATTTTTAAGTGGTGTGTACGTCAAGTCTAGTTGGTTGTTTTGAGAGTTAATTCCAATTTGGGATTTATTTGTTTGTGGCAGTTGCCTTGCAATTCCAATTCAGTGGTTAGATGTTGGTTGGGTTGTCTCTTCCAAATTGGTAATTGCCAGTCTTGGATTCCTATTTGGTCAAGCTTTTATTTCTTTTTCTTTATCCACTAATGAGAGTTCCAGTTGGAGTCTCTGCCAATTAATGCTGTGTATTTGCGTTTATTTTATGAGCATGTTTGTGTTTGTGAGTGAAGGAATGCTCATGTCAATTTGGAATTTTATGTGTGATTGTGTGTGTTAATTGATTTAATTGGGTGATGAGTCTGTATGGTTCAAGATGGAGATGTTTGTGTCCTAGTTGGAAAAGACTAGAAGTTGAGGAGATTATGCGTTAATGTGGAATTTAAAAATGTGGTGGTTGTGCTGTGACGAAGATGGCGAAGTGATCTAATTGAAGATTTATGAGAACCTAGTTGGAAGTTGTAGTAAGGAGAACCAAGTATTCTAATTAGGACAGAGAAAAAAAATTTAAAAATAAAACATAAGAAAAAGAATAAAAAATAAAAAATGTATGTCTGACTGATGAGAATGAGTGTGGAGAATGTTCCAAGTTGGAATGTTGTGAAGCAATGAGTAGTACTGGTTGGAGATTTCTGATAGGAAAAATTGGTTGTGATTGGTGATTTAATCACCAATTCGGAAATGAATATGAGGAAGTGTTTAAGCTAAATTGGTGTGTTGAGATGGGTGTGTATGTGTGAGTTGAAAATTAAGATGTATGAGTTCTTGCTCAATTTGATTAAGTTGATGATTGGATGTTAACGTGAAAATATTTTGTGAGCCAATTTGGAAGTTATGAGTATGTTGTTATGCATTTAATGTGGTGCTAATTTGGAAGTTAATGATCTGAGTGTGGTCCATTTTTATTCCGAATTGGAGTAAGTGAAAAATATTTGATGTGACATGTGAAAGGAATCAGTTTATGAGATAGTTAAGATTGAGAGTGTATTGAAGAGAATAAGTAAGAAACAAATTCCAAGTTGGAGAAGCAAGAGGTTGCGGTTCCCCAAATTGGAGACAAACAATCTATGAGGATTCAACCAAGTCCGAAGCTAAAGAGTTAAAAGAGGTTACGACAGTGGAAGTCCAAGTTGGAGAAAAGACTAAGGATCCCAGTGAAAGTCGAAAGAAGTTGAAAGTCAATTTTGGAGTTGCTTAACCCTTGTAGCCATTAAGAGTGGAGTGGAAAGAATCTAATAATTAGATTATAATTGTGAGGTTTTTGATTACTCCTAGTTGGAAGTATTTCTCTTTTTGTGGTTGTTTTGGCTATTTGGCTATCATTTCTTAAGATAGAAACATTCCTATTTGAAATAAGCCTCCCTTGGAACGAACTTTTCACTATTAGCTTGGAAGTTAATTCTAATTAGAATCCAAGTTTATCTACAAGTTGAGATGGCTTGAGACCCAAAACCAATTGTATGCTCATATTCTTTCAATCCGGGGTGGGGCTAGTTGCATGTTGCAATTTATATAACCCAAAAAACTGAAATCAATGGTAGGGGCGGTGGATTGATTCCCCAATCAACGGTGCCCATTTTTCCTTGAGGGGAGGGGGGAACTAGAGCATAGCTTCGAAACAGGCGGGGTGGATTCAATAGACTCCACTCCTTATAAGTTATGAGAGCCAATGGAAGACTTGAGAACTAGGATAGGCTTAACTCATAAACATCGACAAGGACATTTAGTGTTTGATGGATGACAAGGATTCTCTCTATCTAAGAAAGAATTGCAACTATTCATCCTTGGAATTTTGTGCGGAAAAGGAAGATCTTCTATAGTACTTTGATGTCCAATGTGTATTTTTTATTTTTTTAAAGTAGATGATGTCACACGGTTCCAAAAGGCATGATTTCTACGGTCACCAGTTCGTCTTGTAAGGGTTAATTATCACCACATAAGTCAAATATATATATTCCCTAAAAATAGTCATAGCAAACAGAATCTTCATAGCTTCACACAATGACTGTTAATTCAAGCGTTCCACCTTTGATTCACATAAGCTTCCACGATCACAGTCTTTGGTTAGCTTTTGTGCCAAAGTATGCACTTAAACACAACTGACTGTGCTGATATCCTAGGAAGCGGTCCATCAAAAGTAAACAACAACAATGAAGTCTAATCAACAAACACTATCTAATAAAATTCCTCAAAATTATAACTCAATGATTAGAATGCTACAGATGGAAATATTTTTGAATTCTTCAGATTGACTTAACAAAGAGTCCAAATCAACTACATTGGCAAAAGCCATGATCAAACCTAGAAAATCTCTATAACTTCCATATGATTGAGTACTTGCTCTACAAGTTCCTTAGGAAGCTCTCTCCCCACTTTAGCACTCTACAACCCCTTCACTTTTTGTTGAAACTTTGGTAATTTAGTTTATGTAACTATGTAGAGCAAAAAACTTACAACCACAAACGACCTTAACCCCTCAAGGCCTCTACAGCGCAAAAAACGTTGTTCAAGCTTATTCAATCTATTGTTGCAGCGTCAGATTATGCAAGGTGGTGGAACAATGCAAAAGGAAGTTGGCCAATTTCTTGAAAGCAACCCAAATTGGTAATTGTTGGAAGCTGCGGTGAGCTTCAAATTTGGCAATGGTGCTTACATTAGCATCAAGCCTATCTTGAAACATGGCGGTTTATTTGGCTTTCCAAATTTTGACCGGTTGCAGCCGGTGGACGACAGTTGGCCGTGCTACAACAAAGAATCCGATGCAGGGAGGCACCAGAGTTGTACCTAATTTAGATGGAGCGCACATTGCGGGGAGGCACCGGACTCGGAATTTGTTCACAATCGTTGCTTGTCTGACCTCGGTCTCCACATGTTGGTTCTGCATACCTACTGCAAACCTCCTCAGCTAGTTTTCCGTTGTTCACCTCGCAAAGGGTTGGTCACGCCAATGTCTCGTAGTGTCAAGTTCTTGCTCTAGGGTGATTACAAGAAACACTTCACGTTTTTGGCTCAAAATCCCAATTTTTGGCTGCAGGACTAGCAATACAACGGACTAATATCAATTGCGTGCGTTAGACTGTGCCTACAAATCTCAACCGTCGATTTCGGGTGCTTGCAGATCTTAACCGTTGATTCAGTACTATATAATACTATGTAGTACTATAGACTACTATGTAGTACTATAGAAGCCATTGGCAGTAGAAAATAGCAAAAAAGGGGTCTATGGACCTTTTCATTTTTAGAAATTCAAAAAAATTCCCATAAAAAGCCATTTTTGTAGACAAACCTGCTCTCACATTGCACCAAAAATTTCTTCAAAATTTTTTTTTTCTACCCAAAAAATGTGCGTGAACAATGGTCACTTTGGCCTCAAATAGACACCTCATGCAAAGTTTTTTTGCAAAAAACTCTTCGTCTCTCATTGGAACACAAGTACAACTCCAGCTTCTCCAATTTGTGGCTTCCAATTCGCATTTTTGGGTACAACTTTGGTTCAAAAACCCCCGAAATGGCCAAGGAAGACACCCAATTGGGGGCACTTTAAAAATAGTAAATTAATTTTTAAAAAACCTCAAAAAATACAGAATGTGTGAAACTTTTATGTGTACCTTTATTCCAAATTTCAAGACAAATGGACTTACGATGCAAAAGTTATGACCAAAAAAACACATGTTCAAGGGCAAGGGGACAAAAAATAGGACAAGTGTTTCTTGCAATCACCCTCCAATTGTGTTGAAAATTTGTGGGGGCATTTTTATCTACCTCATTCGCTTCCCTTCAATTTTTGGTTTCATGAATCGCACCCCCTCGATGAGCACCCCGCTTGAAAGTGCATTGACTGTCAAAATTTCACTTGAGGTCGAGTCACTCAGCTGCAAACAATCATTATAAAGTCAAAATCAGAATGGTGAAATGTTTCGATGAAGGTCTCATTCTGTGCGTAGGAGAAGTAGCTATTGTAATCAATAGTGAAGTGGGCAGAAAATATGCACAGCTTCTACTTCGTATGTGATACTATGACTAACTCCTAAACCACAGAAAATGTGCTAAAAATGTAGGGGTGTTGAGGGGTTAACCCCTAAATGCCCTTGGAAGGCCTTTTTTGAGCTTCTTGGAATTTGCTCTAAATTGAATAAAAAGCCAATATTTTGATAACTTTTATCAATTTAAAAAAAATTGGAAACCATACAAAGTCAAACTAGAGATGTTAGAGATCACATGGGAAAATAAAACACAATAATGTCACTTATGGATTGAAAGATTATAATGTTTGATCATGAGGGTGTTAAAATTGTGAAATTGATTTGAGTCTTTTAATCTTCTTTTCACATGTTGAAATGAAAAAGTTGGTCACCAAAAAAATATGAAGTTAAAGGACAAAACATGCATGATCCCAATTAATTTATGATTTCTCAAAATCTACTTATCCAATTTTTAAAAATGGATTTCTAATGTGATTTTTTCTCCAAGTTCTAGTGCATTTGAGGCTCATTTCCAAGAGCCCTCAACACTCCTAGAAAATCAAGATTTGCAATGGACACCCTTGCACAAAATCTTGAATAGAAAAATCAAAATCATTCATTTTCAAACTCAGATTTTTGATGCTAAAACTAGACTTCACAAATAATTTTTCAAAAATATTAAACCACTGAAAATAGTAATTTGATAAGGTTTTATTTAACTTCAAAGTATGGTTGACCCCAAAATTTGGTGCCTCGGGCATTTAGGGGTTAAACTCCATACTATAGAATGATGTAGGAATTTTGATTTAATCCTTTGTTAACTCACACTCTCAAAAAGATATAAGGAGTACTTTGGATAATATTATATCAAAGACACTAATATATTGGTTGAGTATTGTTAAAACTTGAATTGAACTAGAACTTCTTCATAGTCACTACAAGAAGTAATTAAATGTAATATTTAGATGACTTAGGCTTTCTAATTGAAGAGAAGAACTCCAACCAATAACTAGTTGGTGTAAATAAAGTTGTTCACCAAAGATCCCACAATTGACTTTAGAAAATCACTACAAGTGATATTAATGCTCCATTATTTTTGTTATGAAGAAAGGAGACTCTTTTCCATCAAGTGATCTATGAAAAATTACTTTGCAAAATTGAGGATTGGGGCTATTTGAGTTCTATCTATTTTGATAAATTTAAAGGTAAATCCCATTCAACAATGAAAGTAGTTGGTTTCTTTCAATTTGGTGGAAAACCATTTTATAGAATTTCTACAAATAGTCAATTTTTAATTTAGTGATGCAAATTGTTTGTTTTTTAGTTGATACAAATAAAAATTTTGAAGTATACGTTTTCTTGGCGTTTTACATTTTTGGGGTTATCTTGCTTAAAAAATGATTCTATGCCTAATTTTTCTATGATCTAAATTACTTAAATGCCTAAAACTTTGCCATCTATTTTGAATTTCTTAAAACTTAAAATATTATTTTAAAAATCCACTTATATTGTTGAAAAATGTGACAAGTAGTACATGCATTAATTGCAATTGCTTACATAAATTGTAGGTACAAATGCCCCTTTAAAAAGTCTCTATATATGTGTAGTTTAAATTTTGTCTTAGAGTTTGAGTATACCATTGTCCATGCAAAACTTCATGTGCGATCATTGCAAGAAAAATGTTTATCATTTTCTTCTACAAGGAGTGTTTTAACACCTCAACACTCCGACGTCCATTTTTTGGATGATGAACAAATTGAAACTAACATTTCATCTTCCTTACTCTTTGGATAAAAGTTTTTTTAATTTTGTGGTGATACATTATCAAGTTGTTGTTCTATCTAAGGGTTGGATTTGGTGTTACTAGAGTACTTTTTTTTTTAGAATTACCAATGTGCAAGTATGTTAAGTGGTTGACCAAGTCAAAATTGCATTGACTTTAGTTCAACATTAGATTTGCCAAAATAAAGTCCTAGATTTGAAAAACACAAAAATTTCAAAATATCACCATGTGAAAAGAACCTCATTTCAAATACATTCTGATAAATTTTACTCAAAAAAATACATTCCTTGCTTGTAATTGAATTTAGAAGTAATTTTGAAATTTTCCTTTCAAAATATATTTCAAAATATTGGTGATAGCTTTGGTGAATCTAACCATTTGGATGGAATCTAAAACTCAAAATCTACTACTTTTATATGTATATCAATTCCAAAATATGCTTCCAAATAACAATGTAATGATTTTTCTCAAATTGTGAATTCTAGAGATGACTCTGCACTTTTAGGGGCTAAGTTAGGAGGGTGATTGCATGAAGATATTTGTCCTACTTGATGTCCTTGCCTTTGCAATGTGATATTTTGGGTAGTAACTGATGAATTATACCTTCAATCAATCCAATATTCATAAATGAGGCACATTGGACTATTCAACATTTAAATTAAAAATTTCAAATATCTCAAAATTATTTATTAAAATTTTTGATCCTCTTCAATTGGATGACAAAGTTTTCAATTTTGAGAGTTTGAAGGCTATTTTTAGTTTCAAACGAATTTAGAACTAAAACCGAGGTTGCAATTAGCATGATCCATACATTAAGTCAGGCTATTTTGTTTTGTTTTGTTTGTTTGTTATATTCAAATCTCCCAGACCATGCGTCCTCCAATCACGTGCTTGGTACCATTGGAAATACCTTGGCAAGGAGGGATGCACGGGCTTTGTTTTGTGGTGTTTGGATCTACAATGTGAAAGTTATTGAATTTTCAAAGTTTTTTTGAATCAAAAAAATGAGAAAATTAGAAAACTACTTTTATTTTTCTTCCGACTATGGCAACGGCACAAACCACACTAGTATAGATTGAAATTGAGATGCTTTTTTCAGTAGCAAAATCTCCATCTTGTACATGTACTCAAAATATATTTTATCCTTTTAATACATATGGTTTATAAAATTTCTTTTTCTTTAGATGTAATAGGTTGACCATGAAAATTTACAAGTTGAAAAAAAATTCCATTTGATCTTATTTTAGTTTCTCATATTTATTTTCTATTTCTTAAAACATGAACATCTAGGCATCTGTTACTTTTGTATGTTTGTAATTTGCCATCAACCAATTTTTGTTCATAACCTTTGGAAATTTGTTTAGGACCTAAATTTTTCTACAACTAATTATTTCATTATTTTATATATTCAAATTTATTGAAAAATTATAATATTGTATGTGCAAATTTTATTTGCAATAAATTAACAAATGCTTCTTAGAATAATTGTTGAAGACGAATACAATAATTGTATTTTTAAAACTATGGAATATTTTCGAAGAAAAGTTTTGAAAGTCTAGAGTGTATGAATATAAGAAAAATAATACAAAAGACTGCAAACAATCATAAAAATGGATTAGAAAAAAATCATATGAAAATAAGGTAAATTTGCTTTCAATTATTGTTCAAAATTTGAACACAAAGACTTTTATCCCTAAAGTTTGAGGGACTTTTTTTAATCATAAACCACTCAAAATTGTCATATATATTTTAAATAGTGAAGTTAATTAAATTTTTTTCTTCACATCTAATTGTATGATTTTGCACTAGGCTAGTATAAGAATGTGTGTAAGAAATTTGTAAAACTTTAACTATATAGATTGTAAGTGAAGAAAACAAAAAAATTTGAACCTAACTTAACTACATTGTATAGCTTTGAATCTTCTTAGTTTAATTTTTTTGCACTACAAAAATTTGAATAAAAAAATGTTGAAGAATGGAGTCTAAAATCTAAGAAAAAACATTAAAAAATATGTACATTTGATTTTCATTCTTTAAAAATTGTTAGTAGAAGTAGGTATGAGACTAGAGAGAAAATTCCATTGTTAATAGCTCTAAGATGGCATTGAAACACACTAATTCCAACAATAAGATTGTTCAAGCAAGCATAATAAACCTTGTGAAACTTTTTTTTTTTCAAATTGTGAAAATTGAGTTAAAAATAAATCCAATATGTTAATTTTTCTAGAAGTTTCTAAATTATACAATTGCTCACAAAACAAGAAGCTCTATAACTTTATCGTCACCAATCCAAATGGAATAAATCAATGCTATCCATGTAGACAAAAATGGGTTGAGGATGGCATAACATCTGTTCCTGGGTATTGATTGAAATAAAAAATTATATTCTAAAAAAGATAATGTGAGATCATAGGAACCTACATAAACTTCATCTAAACTTTCATTTGTCTAACTAAGGGGCAATGGGACTTTTGGGGTTAAAGGACTAAAGAAACAAAGAAACCATCATATTCTACGTAACCTTTATAAAAATTCATAATCCAATAATATATAAAGATATATTAAATTTTTTTAATCAATTGCAAGAATTTGAGACACTAAAAGACTTCTATTTCAAGCACTTGGTAAATGCACATCTACTATTTTGCATGACATGTTTTGTGTGTAAAATGTTTCCCTTAGATCTTTGAATTATAAAACCAAAAGACTAAATTTTTAAGAAAGTAGAGGTTACTATTTCTATTATTAGAATTTATCATTTTTCTATATTCTTTAGTTTTACTTTCAATTAACATAAACATCAGAAAATTTGTCTCACTTTTCGATTCCAAAGATTTTGAGACTTTCTAATATTCAAAATTAACAAGCTAGAGAGCATAGATCTTTTGAAGTTTAGTCTTTACTTTTAATACTAGAGCTTTTTAGATGTGTAAATAAAAATTCAAAATTTATTGCCTACAATCTATAGTGCAAACAAGGTTACAAGGATCCATTGTGTGCACATTTCTAAACAATCTAAAAACCATCTTTAATCATTTCATTGGTAGAATGTCATCTTTAGAAAAAGTATCATTAATTTCAACTACATTGAATCATTGTTTAATACAAAGTTGTATATGAAAAGTACTTTTTCACACAACTTGTGACATAAAATGGTACAAATGTTTATGCAATGGCATCCTTTTCAAAATTCAAAGTAGAATTGAAACTACACTTCGTAAGCTATTTTTTTTTAATTGGTTGTTATAGGGTCCCTTGTGACTCCTTATTTAGAGAGGAATGTAGATTTTATATTTTTTTAACCATAAGAATAAGTAATTAACTCTAAAAGGATAGATCTATGATAGGATAACTGAATTTCAAAATCAATCATGGTGTATGTTCTATTTATCCAACAGATTCAAATGAAATTTGTTCAATTTCATTTTTCAAAGACAAAAGCATGTGTCTTCTAAACTGAGTCATAAAATTTCCAAATATTTTTTTTGTATGATTTTAAAATTACTATGAAATGTTGAAGAAAAAGTGAAGCAAATTCATTTCAAATAAAATTAATTAATTTTATAATACCTAAAAATTTCAACATGAACTTAGGTGTACATTATAGTTTAGAATCTTCTGGTGCGAAGCAAAATGTCATGTCATTAGAAATGTGCAAGAAAAGCCTGTCCTATTTTGCATCACACCTTACATGTTGATTTGTTTTTTGGCCATAACTTTTGTATTTTGACTCCAAATGACTCAAGATTTATATCTAAGGTAATCATGACTATTATACACCTTGCCTATTTTTTTTGAAATTTTAAAAAACGTTTTACTATCCAAAAATAGTCCCCAATTATTTGTCACACTTGCCAATTGAAAGGGGGGGGGGGGGGGGGGGAGGGTAGTACTACTTAGTACCCAAAAAAATGAATTTTGAGCTGAAATTTGGAGGGTATGGTCTTCTAGTAGACTTGTAGCTATTCTTTGAAGGAATTCTAAAAATAATTACTCGTATGTGGTATAGAAGTCCACAAAGTGAGTGTCTTTTTACTTGCATTTTGAAATAGGTATAATATTATTTTGGTGGTTCTTTTGGTGAATAACCACTTTTATAGAATTGTTTAAAATGGACAATTTTTATTTGATTTATTTGATTTATTTTCCTATTTTTAACTAATTTAAAACCAAAATATCTATTTTCTTGAGATTTGGCACTTTTCTAGTTCTATTATTTAGAGAATTTTTTGATGCCTTTCCTTTGGCGGTTACCTTCATTTTAAAGGTGTATACATTAGACATATTTTTCTTAAAAACTAAAAATTAGTTTAGATTCTAAAGTACTTGAAAACAATATCATGAATATTGTTCAAAATGCAACAAAATCAGCACATGTTTCTTGCAATCACCCACTTCTAGATGACGAACTTCAAAGTCAGTATTGACCATACAATATTCATTTTCTGTATTTTTTCAAACCTTTCAAGTGGTGTACATACTCACAAAGTTTCATTTCATTATTTTTATATGAACGCAAACAAATCTTTTTCAAAGTCAAATTTCACAAATCATAAAAAAATCAACATACGTGGATATTTTTCATCTATTTCATAAACCTCCCGCAATAAGCCCTTGAAGCGGACCACAGCTAGGGTCCTAGGATGATGGGCTGAAAGATCTTCTATTTCATCTCAAAGTTTTTAATTCGTAGATTCTGTTCAGAACAAAGTCATGAAACATGGCATGAAACTTGTCGCCACTCTTTACCAGCGTAATATAATTTTTTGGGACCTAGAAGCCAAAGACAAAGGTATATTTTTACTTACGAAATATTAGGAGTATAAGTTCAATGCCAGTTGTGAAGTATACAATATAATAAGAGTAACCTTGTTTCCGGCGGTAGAAGTTTGCTCTGTCTTATATGGTTGCTGCTAACTTAGTCAACCATATATCTTATGCACCGCCGAGCTTCGCAAGAGCTCCTCCAAATCCAGCATGGCGCCAATGCCTTGCACTTGCAATTTTGCAAACTTCAACGATTCTAATTAAAGTTAGTTCTGACCGTCACTCGCCCATAAGTTGACGTATACAGTACTAATTTATAATGTTACTGTGTAGGAGCACTGTCTCATTCAATTAATTCCCGCCCTTAAACTAGCAATAAATTGGTTAATTTAATCACTCAGTCGGAAGCTTGGAGTCTCGGAGGATCAAAACATGGAACGGTGGGACCGATCACGTTGCTGACCGCCTTTCTAAATTGCAACATGGAAAATGCAGAGTTGCAGACTCCACAACTTGCTCTAGAACGTACCGACTGGAGGAGATACGGAACCAAATAGTTACTTACTAGCAGTTCCTCTTTCTGGTTTCAAAAGGAACCTGCGAAGCTATTTTAGCTCGCCATTCTGGACAGCTAAATATGATCCTAGCTATAGAGCGTGGGTAGTCTAACAGTGGATTGCTATTATTTGTTTGCTTCGATCTGATCTAGGACGAGGACTCTGGTAAAGGGGAAGGTTTTGGTGCGGGATTTGTGTCCCAGTTTCGAGCTCAAATAGAGGTTGTAGGAGGGTTGTCGAACTCAAGGGATTCTCTCTGCCTTGAACGTCGATCAGGGCTCAAGGTTGCGAATTCGGAGAAGAAGTTCAGCTTAAGGTCGATCGGCCTCAAGTTCAAGTTTTAGAATCGAGGTAGAGGCTTGTGAGTTCTGAGCGAGCGAGCTGTTGCATTAATCAATTGGAGTACCTGTACGTGTAGGCGATCGAGATGGCGGAAGGGGGAGCGTGGCGGAGTGATGTATTCGACAATGGCCGTGACTTCCATCACGGTGAGAAGACGCAAGCGAGCCCCGTGCCTGGGGTTCCGGCAGGCATGTACAACCCCGCGCCTTCCTCGCGAAATGGCCAAGATGCCGCGTATCTGCCGATCGTCTCCATGGCTTTGCGTAGTGCCACCATTCTCTTCAGCGCGGTAGCTTTTGCTGTCATCGCGTCGAACTCGGGCGATGAATCGGCGGGCGTTGTCGATGACGTATATTACCAGATATGGTGGAAGGCCATCGACTCCTCGAGCTTAGCGTAAGTCACGTCTGATCTCTCCGGAATCGTGAACTAACATCTCAAGGTTTAAGCTAAAATCCATCGTTTCACGTGCAATGCTTGGTTGGTAAGCATCAGTTGTTCACTGCATGCGGAATCTCCCATGTGCAGAAATTAAAATCAATAGCAAAATGCGCATTGTTCAGAACCTTCCGAAACTGTGAAATGTTCTTGTCATTTAATTCATTCTCACGGATTTTTCTTCGCTCTCCCGGGTTGGAGTTTAATTTCAGATACCTGTTGTCGATCGACGTCATAGTGTGTTTCTACTCGATCGTGCAACTAGTGCTGTCTATCGTGAGTGCATGCACCGGATCGCCTGTGCTGAAAGCACCCAAATCGCCAGCGGCTACAATCACCTTCGTCTGCGACCAGGTGAGTGCCAGCTCTAACGACATATCTACATGTCAGTCCGATCCCATTTCCTGTGTAGATCTGTTGCTTTTTCAATCAAGCCAGTAGAGCTAATTAATTTGGTTTACACACGTACAGAGCAGATTGACAGGAAGAGAGGGGCAGAGATGTGATAATATGTGACTGGTTGTTTGATCAACAGGGACTAACGTACATGCTTATGGCGGGATGTGGAGCCGGAGCGGCGACGTCAGTTTTCTTCAAGAAGGGAGAGTCTGGGGCATATTCCTGTGCGGATGGCTTCAGTGTCTTCTGCGACAAGAATGCTGCTTCGGTCGCCATGAGTTTCATCGCTTTCTTCGCCATGGCTCTGTCTACCGCTATGGCTTACTTCCGTCTCTACAGGATAGCTTGAACTTCCACACGGTCTGATCTATCTGCCGCCATGGCTTACTTCAATCTCTGCAGGATAGCTTGAACTTTGACACTGTGGGTCGCCATGGCTTACTTCCGTCTCCACAGGAGAGCTGAAGCAGAGACGTCTTTGTACATCTGTCGTCATGACTTACTTCCGTCTCAACAAGATAGCTCGAACTTGTCAATGACTGGACGCTCTCCAAGTCCGTCGTCTCAAAATGCAGTGAGCGGCCGAGAACTAAGTTACTGTAATTTTCTGAAGTTACATAGTTATGTTCAAATGATGTTCTCGGTATTATTTGTGCACTGCTCTGGGGTTTACCCCTGAGGAAGGAGTGCTCTACTTACTATATTAGTGATATAGCAAATTTAATATTGACTCGAATCTTTTGATTCGATTTTTTCTGCTCTGCGGGGAGTTAGCATCTGAGTGTCTTTACGCCCAGTCCAGCCCTTGAATCCTTTTCGCACATAGATTTCTTACTTTTATAACTCTTTTATGTAATTCTAATACTAGTGCAACAATCTATACCTTACATGATGTTGTTTCTTTGTTTTGTTTTGTTTTACTTGTTTGTTATGGTGAGATCTCTTTGACTATGGGTCCCTGGTCGCCTTCTTTGTACCCTTGGAAAGCTCTCCACAAGGAGGGGTGTATGGGCTTTTGGACCTACTCCGTGAGAAAGTTGTTAAATTTCAAAGTTTTTTTCAAATTAAAAAATTAGAAAATTACTTTTACTTCTATTTTTGGCTGTGGTAATTGCACGTGGTATATAGAACTATGACTTAAATTAGGATGTTTTGTTTTGATTGTTTGTTTGTTTGTTACAGTGAGATTTTTGAAATCGTGTATACCCTACACTAGAAGAAAAACATGTCCGGCACAATCAGCCACTATGCAACTAGTGTCTTATACAACTATCTTGTGATTGAAATCCTCTCTATTAGCACCAAATCTAATGTAATTGTTTTATGTCATTGTTTTATAACATTGATATATTGTTTTAGTTGCAAAGTAGATAATTTCTAGTTGCAAAAAACAACTAGGAAAAGTTTGCAACTATGAAATGACTGTAGTTGTTTCTTAGTTTTATTTTAGTCGTTTCCTAGTTACTTTCTAGTTGTACACTAGTTGTTTCTTAGTCATTTCCTATTATATTAGAGAATTCACCTTTTCTATTGATTTGGTTACATAGATTTGATTTACTTTTCTATTGATTTGGAGAGTAATTTCTTGATTAGAATAGAAATCAATAGAAAAGTGAACCAAATGAATGCAACCAAATCAACCAAAAAATTGAATTTTCTAGTATCAAAGCTAGTTGTTTCCTAGTCGCTATTAAGTTGTACACTAGTTGTCTCTTAGTCTTTTTCTAGTTGTTTCCTAGTTGCTTCCAAAGTTCATTCCCATTTGTCTTATATCAATGGCCCCATATCAATTGTAAAGAATACCATTAGGTTGGACATATAAGACTTGCAAATTGTTGTAGATTTATGCAATGAATTTTGTTGATAGAATTCTAAGATTTCTACAATTTCTAAATTTTTATGATTTGTAAATTTCTACGGAGTATAGATTTCTACAATCTATAGAAATTTAAAAAAATTTTAAATCTATGAGATTGTAAGGTATCCTAAACCAATGAAATTTATTAAATACTAATATTTGAATTTTTGAAATCTAGGAAGAAGGAAGATCTCTATCTAGAAAAAGGTAGATTTGAAAATTTGAAATCTAGAAAAAAAGATAGTTCTGAAATTCAAAAATCTACAAAGAAGGTAGATCTAAATCTAGAAAAAGGTAGATTTGAAATTTAAATTTAAAAAAAAAATGTAGTTCTGAAATTCAAAAATCTAGAAAGAAGGTAGATATGAAATTCTGAGATCTACAAATCATCGAGATTAATATTTTTTAAATCTACAAATCTACAAGTCGCAAACAAGTCGTATACAAGGCACGACTTTTGCAATTGCTACATCTTATTGATTTTAGGGTGTCCACTACGACTACAAGTCTCTAGAATATCACTAGTCACAAACTAGTTGCAAGTGTCCTATACAACCGAAAAAACAGTTGCACAGTATAGTCGCAAAACCCTTCATTTTCTTCTAGTGATGGTTGTATTCTTGGTACCATTAGAAAGCTTTCTGCAAGGAGGGGTGCACAAGCTTTGTTTTGTGTCATTTGTACATATGGTGTGAAACTTATGGATTTTTTAGTTATCTTTGGATCATAGATTATTCTAAATTATGAATCTTTTAGACTGTGCATCACTTAGTCTCAATCTTGGTACCATTAGAAAACTCTTTACAAGAAGGGGTGCATAGACTTTGTTTTGTGGCATTTGAACATATAGTGTGAAAATCATGACTCAATCATGACAAGAACTGGATTAATAACATAAGGTTACAATAATCAATTTGAAAGAAAGAAATATATCTCGTTCCATTAGATTGTGAATAGTGAGGTTTCTATTGAAGAGTAGTTGGTATTCATAACATTTGTCTCAATTATGGATGAGTAGATGCATGGATGAGAGCATATAAGTTTAATATAATTGGTAATGAAGGAAGATTAGCTTTAAAAGTTTCAATTACAATTGTGGATGAATGTGGATGAATGAGAAGTCATTTTAATAAAACAATGTCCATGTGTATGTATCAATTAAACACCCAAAATTTAGAAATTGGAGTGCTTAGGGCGGCATGGGCTCAATGTCCCAACTGAATTTTCAGTTTGAAGTTTTGTGAAGATGTTTTATAAGAATTTGATCTATAGATCATTTGGTATTCATACACGAAAAAAGGTTGAAGTGGATTAGAAATTTTGAATTACATAGTTATTGTTTAATGATTATTCAACTATTATGCTATTGTAAATGATATTAAAAAATAATTAGAAGTTTCAAATTCATAGTTCCTTTTATAATTTAATACATTCTATACAAAAACAATGAAATTGCAAACATATAAAATTAAGGCTTATGATTTTTCAAACATTATCATCTCATGACATATATCCTATAGAAAATTTACATCCATTAGTTTCAAGTCTTCTGTTTTCCCTCGAATCTTAACCCCCAAAAGACAAGATCAACTACTAAGTTAGATATTAAAAAATGATTTATTTTTGGAGCAAGGTCATGGCAAGAAACACCAATCCTATTCTCCATCACAATGAGAGTGATCTTTAGTCATCCGTTACAACTTTTGAAGCACAAGTCCAATGAACATGAAATTTTTGTGGAACATGTCTAACTTGATGGTAATCATATCCCTTATTGTTTAGAAATTTAAAAAAAAAACATTTTAAATTTAAAAATCATTTTTGTTAATTTGTCACAAAGTGCAGTTTAGGGTTTTTTACTACATTAGGAGTCCCCAAATTTAATGATTTAGAGTTGAAACTTTCATGGTCTATTTGCATAGTAGGAAAGCATATATCTACCTAAGGAAATTTGAAAAGATATTCTTTTAAGTCCTCCACCTGAATGCAAACAACACTCCCATTGTGTGCAATTTTTGAACATTGAAGATGGTTCTAAGATCGTTCTTTTGGTGAAATCTCATTACCATCAATGCTTCCCCAATGGAAAAAAATTAGTTTTTTTTAAATTCATTTTCCTATTTTTTACAAATTAGAATGTGAAAGTGCCAATTTTCATGAGATTTAGCACTTTTCTAGTTCTCCTACTTTGGAAATTTTTCTCTGGTTTTCCTTCCCATGATAACTTCTTTTTAAATTTTTATACATTAAATGTATTTTTTCAATTTTAAAAAATTGTTTTTTAATTATAAAGTACTTCCAAAAAAAATAGCGTAACATGGAAAATGCTATGGATGGTGTTTCTTGCAATGACCCACCAATAGTCCAATAGGTGCATTCATAATTTCTATAGTAATCTTGGAAGTCATCCATTGACTACTTTTGGGTCTCTATAGCATTTCATGGATAAACCCTATAGGAGTAAGGCCATTATTCTCTCAAAAACCATTCAAAACTACCACTTCTATTGGGTTCATATAATAAAACATAATTTTTTTTAGAATCTCATTATAGGATCTTGTACTTCACTTGTCTCAAATCATGTGCTAAAAACTTCATGAAGTTTGACCATATGAATAGAAAATACTAGCATTTTTAGTTAGAAAAAGTTGGAGTTTTTTTGAATGTTTGGCATACAATTTGAGATGACTTTGATTACCATGTGTGGAAATTTTTTGAACTACAAACCTTCGAATTGAACTATTTTTGTATTGAAGAATTGAGTTGAATGTCTAGGAAAAATTTTCAAAAAAGAAAAAACACTTGATTTTCATTTGTTAAGAAAATTATTAAGTAGAAATAGGTCTAAGCTTGAACAAAAAACAAAATTGCTAATAGCTTTGTGATGGAGTTGAAACACAATAATCCCAATGATGAGATTGTTCTAGCAATGAAGCAAACTTAACCATATCAAGCACTTTTTAAAAAAAAATTAAAATAATTGCATTTAATTTAATGAATCTTCTAAGTTTGTTTTTATAAAGATGCTTAGATTGCTTGATAAACAAGATTGTTCGTAACTTTATCAATGCTAGTCCAAGTAGACTGAATGAAAGCTTCACATGTGGACAAAAATATAATATTTGAGGGAAAAAAATGAAAATTTTATTTTGAATTTTTGTGATCTTTTTTGTTGTCCACCGACCTCCATTTTTGGCTTAGGGTGGCAAAACTTTTGCTTTGGGACACTGATTAAATAGCATTATATTCCCCAAATGCTAATATATTCTCCTATCTTCAAAAAATAGTTTCAAAAAATTACAATGAAAATTGAGATTTTAGGTAACTACCTCAACTTTTAGAGTCCCCCCCAAAGGTATTGTTGGTCCTTTTGGGGTTAACTCTGAGAAAATTCAAAGGGCATTTATTTGGTGAACAAACACTCAAAAGTGCCATTTCCAATGCAAAGTGCAAAACTTTTAAACATTTGATTTTGGGGGGCATATCCCATTATAAGATCTTGCACTAGACTTGAATGAAAATGTGTGGAAGAAATTTAAAGACTTTTGACCATAGAAATTTCAAGATATTTTCATTAAAGTAAAGAAAAAGAGATTTTTTTTCCACCTTACTATAGTAGATTATAAGAATTCGAATCATCTGAACTGAAATTTTTTGCACTAATGATCCTAAATTAAAATTTTGAAAATTTTAAATAATTGAGTTGAGAGTTTTTATAAAAGAATCTTAAGAAAAAAACTTGATTTTCATTCTTCCAAATTCTCTTAAGTGGAAGTATGTACTTCATTGAAGGAACCTAAATCATTAAAAAAATTTAAGGTTGAATTGAGATATACTAATCCCAAGAGTAAGATTTTTCAAACCAAAAAATAAACCATGTGCAATTTCTTTTTTAGAAAATGGTAAAATTCAAGTTCAAAAAAACGAACAATATAGTATTTTGTCAAGACAATGTTTTATTGTAGGCAAAATAAGATACTCAATAACTTTTACATAACTAATTCAAATGGAATGAATCAAATTTATCCAAATATATATTTGGATAAATTTGCATAATATAATCTATAAGAAATAAAATCCTTGAAATTTTAATTCAATTTTTTCTTGGCCCACGCTGAGCTATTTTAACTTTTCTTGGCACACTTTTAACTCTCACACACAAATTGAAATAAAAATTTAATTTCCGAAAAGCTAAATAAGTTTATTCAAAAAAATTCAACCAAAAATTGAGATCATAAGAACCTATCAAGAATTTTCAAGAGTTTTTAGAAAGGAAATTGATGACTTTTAATTAGGGATTAACCCCTCAAGGACCAAACAATGTTTTTTCACAACATAGCAATTTGGGGCAACTCAAATGTGAATGGAATTATTTTTTTCTTTGAATTTTTTGCATAATATGTGGTCGAGCAGTATCTATAAAGAGCAAAAAATTTCATAAATTTTGACTATGTGGGTAAAAAGTTATTGTATTATATATAGCTTCTATTGGTTGGTGGGAAACCTAGGCACCTCAAAAAAATTACTTTTTGAAGAAATAAAATTTTGAAATTGTTATCCTAGATTTATACACTCCTGGAAAAGCTTTGGATCATTCCATTTTGATTAATGAGATGAAAGTTATGAGGACTTTTAGTTGCGGGGAATTATGGAATCTCTATTCAAATAAACTTTGAAGTTCTTTACTTAACTCAACTTTTCATATTTAAAAAAATAAATAAATCCATATAATGTAGATTTTTTATTACAACATTACAACCATTGGAATTAACATTTTTCAATTCCATAACTAAATTCTTAACAATTTTGTAATTTAAATCATACTCTATTTCTTTCTATTTATTATGTTTTTCAAGCATGAATATGAAATATTTTTTTGTTGAAATATTTTTACATGTATTCCCAATTGATTTCTTCAATATATTATGGAGAGCACGATTGCTAACATATGAGCCTAGAATCTTGAGCCCATCAGCTTAGAAGCCTAGGCTCCTGTGTTATTAGTATCTATATTATAGGTACCTTCCATAGTTATAGGATGTTTATAATTATAGGTGTCTATGTTGTAGGTACCTATATTATAAGCACCTTCTATGGTTAAAGGATGTTTATATTATAGGTGTTTATATTGTAAGTACTTAAGTTATGAGTATTTTCCATAGTTGTGGGATGTTTATATAATAAGTGCCTAATTATATTATGGGTGTCTATGTTTTCGGTACTTGTATTATAGGCACCTTCCATGGTTATAGTATATTTATATTATAGGTTCCTATGTTAAAAGCATCTTATATGGTTATAGGATACTCATATCATAAGTATATATGTTATAAAAACCTTAAATAATTGTAGAATATCTACTTACACTTGGGATCAAGGCTCATAGGCTCACATTTCTAGTCTCACATGCTAGCATCGTTGTTACGGAGAGTAACAAGTTGTAGGATCTACACATTTTTTATATAAAGTTTGAAAGATGAAATATACCCTTTGGGTTTAAGTGCTTTCAAAATAATTTGGGCTTGAAAACCTTGAATGCATATAGGGGTTAAAATTTTCCACCTTTTATTCTATTTTTCAATTAAGTATACGGGTTGGAGACATGTTTTATTTTGAAGATTGATTGGAAAGTGAGACATACATAGGGAATCACATAGATGATTGTCAAGTCATATAGTGCCCCATATGTAAGATATGGGGGGATGCATATATGTTAGAGTTGTCAATGGACTTTGTATCAAAGCATTAGATAGAGTTTGGTAACAATAAATTTGGTATATCCAATTATATTTGGTGCATGTAAATGCTATGCTTATATCCCCGTATTGAAGGACAAATCTACTTGTTGGTAGTCAAATTCATCCTTCGAAGGACAAATCTACCTATTGGCACTCAAATTCATCTTTTGAAGGACAAATCCACCTCTTGGCACTCAAATCCATTCTCTTATGTACACACATCCAACTCGTTGGCACTTAAATTCATCTTTTGAAGGACAAATCCACCCGTTGGCACTCAAATCCATTCTCTAATGTACACACATCCAACCCGTTGGTACTCAAATCTACTCGTTAGTGTACACTCATCCAAAGTGTTGGCATCATATTTACCTATTGGCCCCACTATCTCAATATACTAGTCTTCACACCTTACCATCGCACCCAAATTATAACATAGAATTAGACATTCTTGACTAGAACACAAAGACTTTTTAGAATATACCTAAATCAATTAGCCAAAACCATTTAAAACAACTAAATGAACTTTTGGACTTTTGATAATATTAATATAAAGGTTTTCACTTAAGTGCATATAAGAGTTTTTATGTTGATATTAACCCCTAAAGGTTTTTGACTATGTTTTCAACAAAAATGCTCCAAAACTGTCATTTCTAGTACAAGAATCAAATTTCAGAAAAAAAAACAATTTTGGACACATGTAACTGTAGGATCTTGTAGTAATCTGATTTGAGAACATGCGGAAAAAATTTCAGAAATTTTCACCATGTAGATTGCAAGATATTAGCGTTTGAATTAACAAAAATGCTTTTTTTGTCCCTGCGAAAAACCGGGCAGCTGCTCTTCACAAGGTCAGATTTGTATGAAAAAATGTACAAAATGGATGTGTGTCTTTGAATTCATTCTTCAAATCAAATCGGCTAAATGCTTGAAAAAATTCAAATCATTTGGAATTGTACAACATATAGGAAAAAAATAGTAAGTAGAAAGAAGTAGAGAATGATTCAAAATATGACATTGTTAACAATTTATTAATGGAATTGAAAAATCCCAATCCCAATGGTTGTAATGTTGTAATAAAAAATCTACATCTAAAGTTTTATTTTTTTCAAAAAATATTAAAAATTGAGTTAAATCAAGGACTTCAAAGTTTATTTTAGAGTAGGGAATCCATAACTACCTGCAAACTAAAACTCCTCATAACTTTCACCTCATTGATCAAAATGGAATGATTCAAATCTTTCTATGTATATATAAATCTAGAGGACCAATTTCAAATTTTTATTTTTGAAAAAAGTGATTTTTTCAGATCTGCCCGAGCTGCCCGAGCTCGGAAAGAAACTACATATCATACAATAACTTTTTAACCATGTAATCAATAGTTATGAAAATTGTTGGCCCTTAAAGTTACTCCTCGACCACATGTTATGTGAAAATTTCAAAGAAAAAAATTGAAAATTCCGCTCGTAGTGAGCTACCCAAAATATATATAATGTCAAAAAACCATGTTTGGGGCTTTAGGGGTTAAGTTTATTTCTATAGAAGTTTTTTGTGCTTTTATTTTGATTTCGAGGAGGTTTATGTAATGTCTAGCTTAGAAACCAAATTTGGATGTCAAATGAACATATTTTTAGTATTAAGGAGATTTATACTAATAGCAATAAAACCAAATACTTTTATCATGGCTATTGCATATTCAACATTTGAATTTTATTTTTTTTATACAACTACTTTTTTGCATAAATTTAGTTCTCTTGCATTCTTTACATTTTTAACTTAACTTTTTCTTTATTCTTTTCAATTTGTGGCAATGTTTTCTTACAACAAATTTGTGTACATCAAACCAATCATTTGCTTTCATCATAGAACTCCCTACCCATTAATCATCAACATTTTGAGTGATTGTTGTTATGTCTTGAATTGAAGATCATTGTAAAAGTTCCAAATTAAATTGAAAATGTGATTGAGTGATTTTCATATACATTAATATCCAATTCCTAAAGGGATTGATATGTGTTTGACTTGGTGATGTAGTAGGAGTTTTTTCATATACAAGAAAATGTATGTACTTCATGAAATATTGGATTAAATTGAGAGATACTATTCAAATGTAGGAGACCATAGAGTTTTCACACTATTTTTAATATTTTTTTTAATTCATTCTAGTAGTGCAAAAATGAAAGTATAATGTGAGTGAGAGAGAAATGGAAAATTTGCATGAATAATTCATATTTTGAGCTCTCCTCTCAAACATAACAATGAATTGTTATTTTATCCCATTATGTTGATTTCTTGATCCTGGGGTTCACTATAAAATGATATTGCATGAAATGTAAGAAATAGAGCTGGAATCAAGAAAAATCATATATGCAACTTATCCCGCTATTAGTGTATTTAGGAAAATGTATTGCAAAGGGAATAGGAAGTTATTGTGGTATGTATGTTCATGTAGGCCATATTAAAGATGATAAAATTTGTTACATCATTGATCAATCAAAGCATCTCATTGCTTAAACAAAATCATGTATGTGCCAACCCTACACTCTTTTCAAGGACGGCAATGATTTGTTGTAGCATTTCACTAGTTGATAGATCTTGGTTTTAAATTTTTTCTTCATGCAACCTTGACCAATTAAAGCCCTTCCTTGTATTGTTAAGGATAAACAAAATCATTGGTATGCGATGCCTACGTTCTTTTGAAGATAAGAATTACATGCCCTAAAATTCCACTAGCTAGTTGGTAGATCTTTGTTTCAAATTTGGTCTTGCTTTGCCCAAGCACATGTGAACAAAAAGTATATGAAGTTCATGACAATGACATATTTTATAAGAAATATAGGTACTAGGAGTAATAATGACAAGTTATGTTGGAAATATAAGTACTAGGATTGACAATGACATTTTCATTTGGAAATCTAGGTAGGATTGTTGAAGATGTAGGTGTTGTGACATGATAGGGACGACTTCTATCTGACAATGACATGTTCAATTGAAAACTTATGTAGGACTACAAAAGATGGGGGTGTTGTGTATAGGGACAATCTCAAGTTGGCTATAATATATCTAGTTAAAAACATAGGTAGGACGACTGGAAGTATTGTGTATAGGAATGATCTTGACTTGACAATGATATATATGGTCAATTTTGTTAAAATGGTAGTATTCTATGTGCCATTTTCCAAACCGTGCACTATAAACTTTAAAAGGGACATCTAGGACTAATGTAGATTTTGGGTATCTAGGACTCATATAGATATTAGAAATCTAGAATATATATAGATTTCAGACCACATGGGCTAAATTCTCTATGGTTTATCTAGATTTCAAACATCTAGGACATGTTTAGATTTGTAGCATCTAGGATAGGTTTAGATTTTAGACCGCATAGTCTAAACCTTGAAAATGCCAAAGTAGTGAAATGGCCTAGCATTTCAATGGAATAGTGCCATTTTAATGAAATTGACTATATATTTAGTTGAAAATATAGAGAGGAATGTAGAGGGTGGGGGCATAGAGAAAGATAACCACATTTTTTGCATTTTCTCATCTAAAGTATTTGAAAAGAAGGGGAATGAAGAGTGGAAAGAATAGAAAATGAAGAACACTAGTTTGGAAGAAGGGGAAATGAAGTGCTAAAAAAATTGAAGAGTGAGGGAAGAAAGAAAAATGAAGACCCCAGAAAGAAGGAGAACTAAAGTGAGTGGAAAGAAGCAAAAATGTATTGTATGGAAAAAGGGAAAAGTAAAGAGTATACAATGGCTCCAAAGAATTCCTTGGAGGCAACCATGAGTTTGGAAAGAAAGAAAGCCCTTTATTTGTCAACACCAAATCCTAGAAGACTAAATCTCAAAAGAATTAGGTTTCTACCTAACAACTTGTCAAGGGAAGTTTTGGCCTACCTATGGGAACTCAACTAGTTTAATTGTTTTATATTTTTCTTAATAAAACCAAAACCTCTTAGCTAGTAATAGAGATTAACCCTTCATAGTTATCCTATACAATGCTTCACCCCTAGTTATTGAAGCTACAAACTTGATGATACTCCACTACAAATCTAACTTTATGAGCCACTATATAAAGTTTAGGTGCTTCAATGATATTATCATATACTCCGTTTCACCTAGCTAGATTTTAAATTACTTTATCACTTGTAAATGACAAATTATAATTGGGGAAGGTGGGCAAAAATTTCCCTTAATGAGCTACAAGGTAGAAACTTGATTCCCTTAGGACTTAGTGCACTAGGATGCTAAATTTGTCTCACAAAGTGGGTCATGTAAGGTGAATTTTGTGTCTTGTAAAGAAAAGCCCCCTATTTTGTGATGAATTAATTTTACATTCTTCACTTCCCCTTGCTTTCTTTGGGGCCTCAAATTGCAAATAAGATTTCAAAATTTGCAATATTTATCATGTATGGCAAATAAAAAAATTCCTGTGCCTTCCCCCACGCCTAAATTCACCGTGCGTGGCTCACTTTGTGGGACGGGTTTAGCGTCCTGCCTTAACTTAGTGCCGATGCCTTTCCGTCGAGGGGAAGGAACAGAGTCCCCAAGTTTCCTAAGCTCAATGGCACTTTGAGGAGCTTCCCTGCTACCCTAGCACCTCAACCCAAAACACAATATCCTCCTTTCCAAGCTTAATTTCCCTAGCTTGTGACGCATTTCTCCATGGTCGTTTCCATTGTTTCCCCCCCTCACCCCTTCCATTTCCAAACCTTCTCCCTTGTGGCCTTGTGGGCGCTTGTGCACTCTTGCTGTCGGTGCGCGCCATTCGGGGTTTTGCGCTCTTCGGAGGGTTTAATGGGTGCGATGGCCCCGTTGATGCACTTCTGCCAGTTCTCGTGCTTCCGCTAGTGGATCCAAGGATCGAAGAAAAGGAGTGTATAGCATTTGTAGAGGAGGGCTACGTCTCCAGTTTGGAGTACTCTGGGGCTTTTGGGTTGCGTTGATTCAGCACTGGGCGCCATTTGTGTAGGTTTCGAAGATGGGGCATGTTCTTTCGATGCCGGAATCAGTTCAAACTGAGTATTTGAGATGAGGTGTGATATCTCCCTGGACTTGGTTTAGTTCAGTTTTCCTTGGGATGTTGGTCGACCAATCGTGAAGTTATTGGTTTGGAGGAAAAGTGTGGGCACGAGTACGAGCTGGACATCGGGTTGCACGGGGTTGTAGGATTTATACTAAGTTAGGGCTAAATATAGAGGAGGTTTAGGGGTTCTTGTGTGTTACCGGTGTGAGAAGGATTTGTGACAGAGAAGGAGGAGGCCATGGATTAGTCTGTTTGTGAGTGCCTGGTGTGAATTCATGGCAGCAGTGCAGGCCTTGGCCCCTGTACCTGCGGCCTATCCATCTCCTGCAACGTCTCTGTCTACTCCCATGACGGCTGCGTCTTGGGGCGCCGGTGCGCTCCACCAGCGCCTCAATACTTTTGTGAAGAAATCTCTCATTCAGCAGCTGGTGCCCACTGGTGCTGTTGTAAGTTCTTTCCTGTGGGACCAATCGTTGATGTAGCTGGGAAACACTTAACGTTAACGTTTTAATTAGTTACTTGGCTTCGTTAGAATACACACAATGCATTGCATTCGAGTGAAAGTGGCGACGGAGGCAAGGGATTTGTCAATGCTTAGCTTTGCTTAATTTACCTGTCCTGCAGTTACCTGGACTCTACCATTGCGTCGATGGCAGCTGAGGTGTTCAGTTATTTGGTTGCAGGTCTGTGACCTCTATTGCGGACGAGGTGTTGACACTCAAAACTGGGCAGAAGCCGAAATCGGGAAATATGTCGGCGTTGGTACGTGGCTTCCAGTGCAATTGAGTTCAGTGTATGAAATCCCGAAGAAACTGTAATTATTGTCACTCGCATTGGCTAGTCAAAGAGGTTTGACGAGTTTTTTTGAAGTTATTTTTACTTTGGACCTGTGAATACCTTGTAGTGATTGTTGCTAAAACCAGAACGATTCTGAGAGGTACTTTATGAGTGTTAAGCTAATTGCTTTTTCCATCCTCTCATTTTTGCCTCGTTGCCACGAGTCAAACTACAGTTTGGCAGTTTCTGCAACTCGTAATGTTTTTCATTTTCTACGTGAAGATTTATCATCATCAGCATTGGAGGAAGCAAAGGAGCAGTGGGAGAAGAGTGGGAAACCATTTGTTGCAAGATTTTCTGAACTCAACCCGTGCATGGTAGTTATTTTCTTGCCTTCATGGGCGCAACTATTGCTGCAGAATGCAACTACCTGCTATCAAACTCCTAAACCCCTCAGAATTGGCAGCTTATATTCCCCACCAGTAGGCTAAATTCTGCTACTCACTCAATAGTCAGAGAATTGAATAAACACGGTGATCAACTCAGGTTCTTGCAAACCTTCGTGAAGTCCAGCTAGGGTAGCTAAATCGAAGGGGAGGTTCAGAGTTGTCCAAGCATCACCTCCGTCGCTATTGTTCTCCTTGATGAAAAGGACTTGAGAGGTTTGAAGTGGTAGACATACTTATGACTGACTTGAAGCTACCAGAATCTAGGAATAGAGTCGTTGATATTCTTCTGGATTTATTCAAGCGAGCGAAGTGTTTAGCCTATTTTTTCACCTCTGATGTAATGCAGGTAGATTTGGAAAAGCACTTGGGTGAAGATCTTCTCTCCGCTGATATCGTCACTTGTCTCGCTCATCTACAGGTTGTTCCTTTTGGATGTATTGTCTAACTGGAAGTGAAATGTTATATTACCTGTGGAGACATGAATCGTTAGTGGATCAAATGCTCTTAGCATGGTATAGCTATCGTTTGGTGAGCCTGATTTGTTCATGAGGTGCCTTCAGTGGTCTTTGTTAGTCATCTGGTTTTACTTAGCACTTTATTAAGGATGCACGGAGTACTATAGAACATGGAGGGATCAACCTGATGTTGTTTATTACAATGCATATGCTTATGTAGTTTTTGGAGTGTTTGGTGCAGGATTGCTTTGCGAGCGAGGATATGGTGCGTCAGCTCTTGAAGAATGTTGCATCTCTACTGAAGCCAGGTGGCTACTTCTTCGGAGCTACTCCCGACTCTTCCACCATCTGGTTTATTATCTTTCCCCACTGCCATTTCAATATAGCAATTGATATTGTCTCTTACCAACCAATTATTGGAATGAAACAACCCATAGAAGTGCTGGCATCAGGACTGAGTCTGTTGGTTCACATGGTATTGGGGTGGTAACTTTTTAGGTACAAGTACCAGAAAGCTGTCGAAGGCGCAATGAAAGCCGGATCTCTCAGAGCAAATGGACAACTCCCCCGCGTGAAAACAGATTTGTATAGTATCAGCTTCGAAGATGACAGGTACTTTTCGTTTCCGATATTTTAAGCTCAGTTGCTTGAAGGTTAATAATTGAACATTTGCAAACTGCGGGGAAGCACTTGTGAGTGATGATTCCCTTCTGTGTGTAGGGAATGGATCCCGCTTGCGTGTATTTTCCTGAAAACAAGAGCATGTCTATTGAAGAGCTTGTCAGCACGTCGTGTTCTCTTTTCACCCTAGTTTTCATTCAAGGTTGTTGGAGGTAGACCCTTATGCCTGTCTTAGGCTGACTTCCTGCAAGAACGTAGGGGACGTCGACTGCTATTGATCCCCTCTAAGATGTATTTTGAATGCACTCTAGAACTAGGGTCTAGAAGGTGAGATGGAAACTATTGAGTGATCGAAGAGCTCTTATTCTTTGATTGCCTGCGACTTCAGGAGACAGTCGTTGGTTTAATCAGTTGAATATGGTTAAGTCTGTAGTTGATTTCAATATAGGCTGACGCTTTTTCGCCTGCAGGTTTAACTTGTATGGATCCAGATACCAGCTACGCTTCACCGATGATACTGTCCCACCTCAACCGCAGATCCTGGTTCATTTCCCGAGCCTGATAAGGTAATAAGGTGCTTCCTAATAGGAGTCTTTAATATTCAGGGAACATAACGTCGAATTTTCAAATTTATTTCTGTACTGGATTTGTACGTGTGGTGTTAGCAGAAAGGTTGATGCTTTGGATCCAGTGCATGGATTCTTTTTTTTTGTTCGTACTTTGGATTGTTCGATGCGATCGGTAGTTGTCGCAGGAACTAACCTGGTTCTGTCTTGAGGTTTCTCAGGCTTGCAGAAGAGCTGGGATTAGAGTATGTGGAGATACAGAATTTGACTGAATTTTACGAAGACTACCGGTACTTTTCGTTCTAAAATTTCTTTTTGTGCTTGGACCGAAAATTGAATATGCTTTACACTGAAAAATGTAGAATGTTGGCAAGACTATACTTTAGGGTCTAGTTATCATAACGTAAGGTCAGAGATATCCATCTCTATGTCAGATGCTCAGTCTCCAACTCTATCTAGACCACATTTTACACACCATTGTATTGTAAGATTGTGAGACTCCGAGAAACCTGACTCAGATGAATTGTGCTTGAATGTCATATGCGACACCGGCAGTGTTCCATTCGCAGAAACCCTTCAGAGCAGTTGTGGTACCTTGGTTGACGGTAAAGGAAATCCAGTTGTGGATGGGAAGTCTCGCCTTTCGCCAATTGCCCAAGACGTGCTAAGTACGTCCCAATCTTGAAGCTTCTGTAGTAATCTCGTTTCTTCTATGTATTATCTTCCCTGATTGACTCATTGTTCCTATCTGGTATTGCGGAAAGCTGCTGCAAAATGTGAACCAGTCTGCTCAGTTCCTGCAGCGTTTCTAGTGTATTTGCATCAGGTCGAGGTTTAACTACGCCTTTTTTCCCCTGCAGGTTTGTATACAACATTCGTCTTCAAGAAACCTGACCCTGAGCAACGTGTGAGAGCTCTAAAGCGAGCTGCTTCATTTGTACCTACTTCTGCACCGCCGCCTCCTTTGGCTGATGTCAAGAAGCATAAGAAATCTAGTCCTGCTCTTCATGTTCGCGTTCCTGCCACATCAGAGGAGATGTCCTCAAAAAAACGAAAGCTGTCGGCTTCTCCAGCCATCGCCACTTCGAATGGTTCTAAGTTACAAGAAAAACAGGAGAGGACTCCCAGCAAAGCCAAGCCTGAAGCTGTCGCCAAGAGCGAATCAGATCGCTCTTTCGCAACCCCCGAATCGAGGGGCCTTGCATCCGCACAAAAAACTGAGAACCCAAGGACAACCAAGCCAAGAGCACCTGGGGCTCAGACATCTGAAAGTCCAAGCGCAAGCAAGGCGCACGCAACAGGAGCTCCCAGTCCAAGCGCTAGCAAGCCTCCAGCATCCGTTGGTCAGAGAGTTGAAAGCCCAAAGCTCAAAGCATTTGAAGGAGGTCAGACAACCGAAAGTCCCAATTTGAGGATCCAGGAGTTGAAGGCAGAGGAGGGCTTCAAGAGCAACAAACATGGAGGCTCTGACCCTGACACAGACAAGCCGAACTCCAGTGGATTGCGTTCTGAGACCGTCCAGAAAATAGATACTTCGAAGTCCGAGACTGAGCGACCGGGTAATGAAAGTGCTACAATTCCGGCACCAGTGAAAAAGAAACGAGTGTCGAGATGGTCTAGTGAATACGTTCCAAAGAAGACTGCTTTATCAGCTGAGCAACTACCAAGAGTTGATACGATTCCAATTACTGTACGTGTTGATAACGGTGCACCTCAGGTTAGAGGATTCACTGGGGCGGTGGAAGGTACAACTAACGATGGCAAATCTCAACGTGATTCGAGATACTACAACACGACCAGAGAGCCCAGCAGACCTTCCAGAGGCTCGTATCAGAGGAAAAGTCCACTGCCAAAACAAGAGCGCAGGAATGGGAAAGAGCGCACCCCCAATCACGAACAGAATTCTACACCGAGGCTCTCGGACCGTGAATCACAAGTCAAGGAAGAAGGTGAAATCGTACCAGAGCCTCCTAGTCACAAAACCTCCAGCCCGAAGAGGGATAGACCTCCTGTGGGAACTGAGCTTCATTATGAAAGACGTACTTCTCTGAGAACACAACTCTCCGAAACCGCAGGAACCATGGGGTCCGAAACTCGCCTTGAGGCAGGCACTGCTTCCAACAGTCAGGTTGGACCTGCAAATCCTGAGAAGCCTCAACCGAGATCTGAGAAAGCTGAAGGTTTGACTCCGGATACTCGACCCGAGGAAGGTTCCATTCAGAAGAACGATTCTATCATATCTGGAGCTGCTGTTAATAGTACCACTGACAAGGTTAAGCATCATTCTGCTGAGCCTCTCACCGCTGAACCTGCCAGTCTAGAGACCAGTGAACCCAAGAACGAGAGTCCGAGCTCTAAATCCCGAAGAAAAGATGTGGCTATGGCTGTGATGACGGAGAGAATTTCAACTCAGAAGCAGGGAGATAATCCTCCAGCGACTTGTGCAACAGAAGAGGGAGTGGCAAAGACAGGCACCGAGCCCGTCATGAAGAACGAAAGCACTACTTCAACTGCACCGACGCAGTCTGTTCAGAGGAAAGACGTCGACATGGATTTTGAAAAAGGCTCCAAGTTGAGCCGAGACAGTCCGGCTGCTCCTGCTCCTGCTGCTGGAGAGCATCATTCCAAGCCAGGATCCTCACAGAAGCGAGAGGAGCCTCCTTCTGACACAGGGAAGAATCATCATCACCCGGGGTCCAAGCGAGATTTTGAGCCGGCTTGGGAGACCAAGCCCCAGCGATACACACTGCGACGTGCTGCATCCATGAGCGAACAGCAAGCTTTAGAGTCTACTCCAAGTCCTCAGGTGTGGTCCAACCGAGGTGCTTTTCCTGGGAACAGAGAGCAACAACAAGGAAGAGGACCACCGGTCTTTCACCCTCGCATTCCGTATGTGAATTCGGTCCCAGCATTTGGTGTTGCACCTCGACCACCTCTTCGTGCAGCAGAGAGAGAGAGAGTCAGAGTACCAGTTGTTGTGGCTCCGTTACCTGGATTACCCGGATTACCTGGATTACCTGGATTGCTAGGAGCTGCTCCTTCGCCAGTTTTTGGAGATAGAGGCATGATCCCAGGGGACCGAAGGTTTGACAGTATGGGTCCTCCTGAAGGGACCCGGGGGTATAGTGACTACAGTCCCTCCCCTAATCGGGGACCGCGCTCCATTCGAGGCTCTTTGTACAATGACAGAGTAGTTTCTGCTGTTGCAGGGCCCAGAGGACCAGCCGAGTTTCCAGGAGAGGGCTCATACTCTGGTGCCAGTAATGGGCTGGGGGCTCCCTGGGACGATCACTTCCAAGGGGATGGACGCACCAGAAACCGGTGAAAGCTTCTATAGCGTTGTGACTGACTATTTCCGTTGTGATCTTGCATTTGGTAGACATGATCAAGTTTTTACAGGTTGTAGAGCTTTCTGTCGACTTCCGAGGTATGGGCAGCAGACTGAAATTGATCACAGGAAGGAGAATTGATCACGCTGCCATTGCTGAGGCTGTGATTATTGGGGTATAGAAATGTGTGACTTGATGTCCATGTGGGCAACCTTGTAAAGAGGCCAGAACTGGTTTGTGGCGGTGAGGGCTTTAGCGCCACCTGTGGCCACAGGGACATGGGTCACAGGTACAGGACATAAATTGAATTACTAAGTTCCAAGAATTTGAAATATCCCAAAGTGGCCACAACCGAGGATGGATTAGAGTTCAAATTTTTACAATTGCCATTCCCTTTCGCATCTCTGATTCAAGGCGATGTCTTTTTAATTTCTAGTCCAGACATGCAAGTGAAGTTCCTCGGGATACTTGTCTACAGTAAATGATATGGCTTGTAATTGAAACGCTGTCGAGGCGCATCTACGTTGAATTTAATCACCTCCTGACTAGGATACGTGTGCAACTTTACTTGGCACATTAATTTATCACATTTTTATTGGATGAGTGCAGCACTTGAATTCTTGGTGAAGACTACAATAGTATGGAAGCAGATTGGTCAAACTATGACTCTCTGACTATACTCCCTCATTTCAAAATATGGGATCATCAAAAAAGGCTGCACATTCTACAAGCCATTCTGCGCAGTCATTAGCTTGGATAATCAATATTTCTACACAAACGTTGAGACCCAGCTCAATATTATTGATGAGCTCGTTTTGAGAATACGGGGTTCTCAATCTTCAGAGAATGAGGACGTGGCACTCTCCTCGAATTGCAGAGGGCCCATTGTGTAATTTGCATTTGTATACTCATCTCACAAAAGCCCCTGATGATGTGATCCTTCAGATCCTAACATAAAGCCCCCGAATAGAATCCGTGTCCCTTCTCGAATCTAAATTTAGCACGTAAATGGCGGCACCTGCAGAGATTTCAAGCTCGAGCAACAAGCCAAGCAAAGGAAGAGTGAGAGAGCCTAACAGTAAGCTTAGAGAAGAGAGAAGAGAGAGGGCCAGCCAGGTCGGTCGGTCAATCAGTCGTTGTTTCTTTTGTAGCGCCGTAAACACTCACTTGCGATGAACAGTGTTTTATTGGTTGATAGCTCATGTCCTCTTTCAGATTGTGAGGAGTTACACGGTGTGTCCACAATTTCTCCTCAATCGCCATCGCCATCGCTGTTGTAAAACTCTGTGAGCGATGACAGTGCTGTGCTGCTTCTTGGGGAATTTTTTTTTTGTGGGTTTAAGTTGAGAATCGGCGAGGAGAGCGAAGCATGCGTTGTGCAGCTCATAAAAAAAGAAGAATCAGGTTGGGAACCGTGTATGCGCAATTTGCGAGAGATGGCAGGGAGTGAGCGAGAGGGAGAGAGCGTTCTTTGGGGGCTATTGGAAAGGGGCAGAGGAATAGAGAAAGAGCTAGAGATGCTTCAAATTTTTTGGAGAGATTATGGGCGCATTGGTAGAAAGAAAATTTGGTACTACAACACTTTCTTTGTGCTAGGTTTTGGGTACTTAAGCCTTTGATTTCGCAACGTTTCCTTGGTTGTGGATTTTTCTTGGTTGCTGATTGTTCGACATTGTTCTGGTCTGCCCCAATGCGAGTTGAAAATGCCACAACGTGGGGTCCTGTTTGTCGCTTTCGGGGACTTGTTTGCGTCTTAGGGATTCTTGTGTCGCTTCTTGATTATTGATTTGTGGCACCTTCTCGAATGTTGCCCCAATATCCGGAATATTCAACATTCTTGCCAGTTGAGAATGTGTGGAGTCGTAGGTGGAGAGGAGGGAACAATCAAGTAGCTTGGAGAGAACTTAAGAGGAGCCCAAAATGTATCGACTTGTACAAAAACGATTTCTCTAGAGGATGGGTCTTCTAGCCAATTGAGATTGTTATGTAGATTGTGATCATCTCTATGCAACCACATGAAAACCTTCTAGGTTGTCCTCTTGAAGTATTTAAGGGTTATCGTGAGCTTGTTGATTGTTTCTCAGATCGTCTGGAGAGGATTGAAGAGTTTAAAATTTAACAATAAATGTCTGCCACTCTTGGATTGTGTGTCATTCAACCATTGCAAATGTTCTACCATGTGATATAATGCATATATTTTCTGTTTTTCTTGAAGGTCGAGAGAGATGAACTCCGGTTTGAACTCTTCGGAGACGAATCAACTGATGTGCTCGTAGTGGACGAGTCGGTCGTCAACATGCTTCCGGTGAGTTTACCGCTTCAAAGTACCAATTATATAATGACTGTGAACTACAGAGTACCAGAATTTCACTTGATTAGTGAGAAAGGAAGAGCAACATAGGTTTGCTTCACTGAATTGGATTCGACTTTCACCTGATTGATTGAGAGTGTTGTTGCAGCATTCTGCAAATGGAGATGGAGGCACTACTTTGGGGCTTGCGCGGATAAAGCTCCATGAAATATTGCCAGAAGATGGTGCAGCCTCTCCAGTGTACACTCGAGCAGTCGAGAAGTTGTCACTTTCCTTGGCTCGGAACAACGCTGCCATTATTGAATTGAATTCCGAAGATGCATCGATTGTGCACTGCGCTCTTGAATCTGCGAAGCTTTATTTTCGGACGCGGTCCCACACTGCGACCTTTTGGAACTCATCAGATTGGCTCAAGCTCTCGGGTTACTTGGCTGCTCCTGCACGGGACATGTTTTTCTACCGGGCCGGGAGGTGCTGACTGACATGACCAGAACAAGAGTTGTGTAATAGAGCATGAAACTCCATGGCGAAGATAATATTGAACTGATACAATAGTAAGTGATTTCATTTTTATGTTAGGCTAAAATTTTGTTACAGGATAATTGAATATATGAGTTTGGAATGCAGAACTTTAGAAGGTGAAGAGACAGAGCCACCGCCGCCATGCCTGCCCGAAAGTTTTCGATGTTTGGGGAAGGCTTCACGTGCTTTTTTGAGTGGAATTGCTCGTCATCTTCGACTTCGTGGAGAGTAAGTATCTCGATATTGATCATCAGCACGGTGATTTCTATCTATGTTTGCGGATATAAGGAATGTTTCTTTCGATGTACAGCAGCGTGAAATATGCCTACGAGCAAGCCCTCTTTGTTCCTGAAACATTTAACTGATCCAGCTCAGAGTGCTGTGTTTAGACGATAGTCCTTCTAAAACAGTACTAGTGGTTACTTCAAATCTTAGCGTAAAGAACACTGCAAGGGCCTAAGAGTAGTGGTCAATGATTGTAATTTGTAAGTCAACATCACGGGTGTGAGATCGACTCTGCAACGACTGAATTGACTGTTGCCTACAAATCTAACAGTAAAATGAAACCTGATGCTGACATATCTCAAGATTTAACCACGAAATTGGGTGATAATTTTTTTTGCTGGTTATTACAAATTTGCACTCATTTGCTGATTTGTGCCTACATATGACAGCGCGTTTGGTCAGCTGCTGGACGATTCCCCTCTTGGGACTGGAGAAATTTCCTCATCCGTGCTGACGGCTACAGCGTTCCATACAGGCGAGAAGGGAGCCATCAGAGATTCCAGTGCTGCCCAAGAAGTCGAGAAAGGTTTTTTGCTTCTAGTTGCGTCTGATACACCTGGCTTGCAGGTGTGCTATACATTTTCTCTTTTACCCCTTCCCTTTGTTTTTCCTTCTTTACGGTTAAATAATGCATAACTGGACACTATGAAGGAATAACAAAACATGAGTGGTCTTGGTTTCGTTTATGCACTTACTGATTGTCTGTCACCTTCTAAATGTGTGATGAATGCTGGGATTGCGAGTTCAAGTAAGCTGACTAACTAGAAAGATGGTCCTTTCACCGTTCTCATGTGCGAATGAGGGTTCTTCGGTAGGGAACAGTTAAAAAGTTGGATACTCTTAAGGCTGTTGTGTAATGTTGGTGGAAACAGGTACTGGATCCTAGTGGCCGTTGGTACCTGGCTGACAATGCCATGGGTCCAGGAGACCTGCTGTTACTCACAGGAAAGACATTGGAACAAGCTACTGCGGGTGTGCGGAGGGCTTGCGTCTATCGTGTAGTCCCTGTAACTCCGACAACTGTGAACGCCTTCTCAGGCAGGTGTGTTGTCATAGAGCCTCAGCCAGTTATTAATTTTCTTAAAGAGTATGTGCTCGGGTGCTCGAGTGGTCTGTTATTTCAATTAGCTGGACACGACATTCTGAACGTAAGGCAGGCACACAATCAATTCAATCGATTTTGGGTTCCTAACGAATTATAATTCCATTTTTGGCAGGATATCCTTAGAATTTCGACTCATGCCTCGTGTGGGTCGAACTATCGACTGCATGGCGGTAGCGCAAGCTGGTCACGCCGTACCTGATGGATATGGGCCTATTCCAGTGCACATATTCCTCAACCATGTAATTGCCTCTGAGAATTCCATTGCCAACGATTCATATTTACATATTGTGAGACTCTTCGTTTTTGTCCTTTGATCCCTTTTCTTGGAAATCTGGTTCTACTCTGCGTCTCAGGGATTTCAGTGAGTTGTGTTTGCAGTCTATAAATCTGTGCTGCTTATTGTTAAATTATGTACAGGAACCAATCGGTTGCAATGCAGAGCCAACACTGCGAAATACTCTTTCTGACCCTCTCACGTGAGTGCCAAGAATCAGCCCTCCTTTTCTCAACTGTTCCAAATCTGTAGGCTTTGCTCAGCTCTGAAGCCTGAGCATTTTGTTCGATTTTCTCCCTTGCTAACAGAAGTTATAATTATTCGATTACTCTATAATACAGTTCAATGTCAAAGAATCTTATTTTATTTTTCTCACTCCTGTTGGCGTCGTCTCTTTGGTGCAGAGGTGCCCTTCTGGAGGATGCCATGGCATCATTTTGTGGTCACTCTTATGGGGGCGGTACTTTACAAAGAGTCTATGACACGGTACAGTCACATATTCCATTCCATGGATATTCTAAATAAGGAAAACCCTAACGTTAGTCTAATCGCCAAATCCACATCATGTGAACCTAGGTGTTATTTCGTGGATGTCTCTTGTGTATTGCCCCTTTAGAAGTTGCTCTCTTTCTTGCTTTTATGACGGTCGCCAAGATCGTTGCCGATGCTTGTTTTCTCGCCAATTCCGAAGCAGTTAGGTTAGCATTGTACGAGTTAGTTAAGTTTGTGCTCCTTATTTGCGCAACTTTTTGACGTTTGTTATTGGACTTCCAGATGCAATGCACAACGTGTGGGGCCACAGTGGAAGGAACCTCTATGGTTCACAACCTTGGTATGCTCGAAAGAGGAATTTGCGTCGTCATGATGACCTTTTTTTGATGGTTTCTGGGGCAGATGGAAGTTACTTATTTCCTGAGTGCAGCAGAGTTGTTAATTTTGGGCCTCGTCGATCCTATGATATACACTCATTATTTATTTTAAGGATTTGTTATGAATCTGCGTGTGAATATTGGCATGGATGCATGTGACAGCCTTGAGAGCAGCAGCTTCTGCTTTTAAACGGGATGAACGAATGAGGCAGTTACATTCTGGATCTTTGCGGTTCGCTAAGCGCAAAAGAGAGATGGGAGAGCAAGCTGACATGGGCGGATTGAAATTGCCTGAGAAGGTATTGTCCATGGCATTCTCGTAAGTTGTTTCCAGTTATGACTATCTAGTTAGAAATAAGCTGTTGTGTAACAATTTCGTTATTCATGTTTAGATTCTACAGCATACAGAAAAGTGGTGACACTTTTACCTTTCTGGAATTTCTATCGATCGCAGGAACTTCCAAAGTCACCTGAGAAGAATGTGAGTCCACGTATTGGCAACCAAGGGAAGGGTGTGCAATATCCTTTCTCCGTCAATGAGAAAGTTATGATCAAGGTACATCTTTCCATTTCCATCACTCAAGTTTTGCAGTAAATCAATCACTATTTTTTGGACTTGGTGAGGATTAGGGTTCTGTTTCCTAACTTTAAAGACCAGAAATGAATAATATGCAGAGACCGCTTTAGTTTTTGGGTTATTTGTTTCTTTCTCAAGAGATAACAAATACTCCGTAGATAGGAAGGTTGTTACTTGACGTGGTCGTTGCAAAATGTAACATCTGTGTTTAATGAAAATCTGAGATTGACCTACTGTGTCTGCCTGTTTGTGTCTCGTACATGAACAGCAAGATTGGACAAATTACATTCTCCTTGGAGATCTAAATGTTGTGGAAACTGGAATATCATGTTAACTGCGGGTCTGTCATCGTGAGGGTCTGACCTGATGGCCAAGCTGGTGAAGCTGACCAGAAAGACCGTTTCGGGGGCGTTAGGTCAGCCGCTCATAGAAACGAGTGGTTTCTCCAATTCATCTTTTGGATCCGCCAGACAGTATGTATCTTGGTATGGTCATGAAACAATTTCTCGTAGTACGAGTCTGACAGACTAAACCTTACCTGGTCGTGACACTTCAGCTCCTTCTTGAACTTTTGCTGGCAGGGTAACAAGCGCACTCCTGAAAAGTTTGTTGGAAGGGAAGCCTGCATCACTAATCAGTGTCTGAATGGATGGTAAGAAAATCCACTTAGTCGCTTTAACAGTGGGAGGACTCATTCATGCAGATCGGAACGAAACCAGGCTATAGACATGCAGTAGACTTGTTGCAAATTTCAGCCATTCTCATTTCCTAGGTTGTTCTTTCGTTTAGAGACGCTATATTTCTAAGAGAGTCGACTTGCGCTCGTAGGTACTTAGTCCGGTTATTGGACAGTGGAGAGAGTGTGCGGTTGCAATACCGATCTTTGGCAAGGTCAGCTGACGACCACAATGGGGTGAGCGATGATGCGCGGGTTCCAGCTGCCCAATGATGAAGCCCATAGTCCAAGGAGCTCGTCCTTTTCCGAAGGAGGATATTCACGGAACACTTGCTCTCCTTGTACATTAGGATACTCCTGGAAGACGTTCAAGCAGTTCAGCTGCAGGCGACTCCTTGCTGACAGGGCTCCAAGTATGATGCGTAACGTGTCTGTCTGAATTTTAAGGAAAATTCTTCAACTTGGATAGCAAGGAGCTGTCAACTTTCTACATTGCCTGTTTCTGCATCAATCTATTAAAGTGGACCCTGCTCTCTCATCTCCATCAAACTGAAGCAGTTCCTTGGGTAACTGCCTGGGAGTGGATTGCTTCCAATAATAAGGGTGTACCGTTTCCAGAGCGTAGGTTTGGGAGGTAAATCCAGGATTGTGCATTCGTGAAGCTCCCTTGCAACAGGCTCATGACTTGGTAACTTTCAAAATGTGCACTGATGTTCAAATCGTTAGCAGGAGCTTTACGCTGTCACGGAGAAGAGTTGAGGGTGTAGGGAAGATCCTGTAACGATTAGGCAGTTACGGAACAATGCAGTAGTGCCCTTTCTGCTCGGAGGGGATGCCTGAGCTCTGCCCACAACTGTAATTTAAGTGACACTGAAACATCCACGCATATTGGTGGCTTTCCAGCTCGTGTATTTTCTCAGACTGCCTTTCTCCAGCACCTCTGTCTGCTTTCTAACATCAAACTAGGTCTCCTTTACTTTCATTTTAAGGCAAATAGGGCTTCATTGCGCATGCATTTCTGAACATTAAAGATGGTTTCAAAATCATTCTTTTGGTGAAATTTCTTCACCATGAAGTCCTCCCAATTGTCCAATTTTTAATTTCTTTGTAAATTATTTTTCCTATTTCTTACAAATTAAAATGTCAAAGTGTCCTTTCTTCAAAATTTCTGACACTCTATTTCATGAATAACTTTTGACCTACATTATCTTAAGGTCTCAAATTTTGGTGATGTGTTATTTTTAGTGTTGTATTAAATATCCTTATTTTATTTTATTTTTAAATATTTTATTCCAAGAGGTCATAGTACAATTAATACTAACAAAAAACACAAAGTGCAACAAATGGATAAGTCATTCTCACAATTGAAATACCTTTCGATTTTCTATTTATCTAATTAGATTGAATTCAAAAAGCCCCAATTCTCAATTCTACTTAGTAACTCATCATAGACTACTTGTTTAAAAAGAGATTTCCTTCCTAATAACAAAAGGTATGGTGTATAAGTATCACTCATAATGACTCTTCAAAGTCAATTGTAGGATCTTTGTTGAACAAGTTTATTTACACCAACTCATTATTAGTTGAAGTTCTTCTCTTGATTTTGAAAGGCTAGCCCTCTTAAAATATTATGTTTACTTATAGTACTCTAGTTCAATTTGAGTTTTAATAATACTCAACAAATGTATTAGTGTCTTTCATATAATATTATCCAAAGTACTCAATCCTCATCTTTTTTTGACATCATGTTTTAAGTATGAATTAATGAAAGATTGATTCAAAATTCATGTGTCACTCCATAGTCTGGAGTTTAAGTTCATTTGCAGTTGTAAGTTTTTTGCTCTACATAGTTACATAAACTACCAATGTTTCAATAAAAAAGTAAAGGGGCTATAGAGTACTAGAGCAAGGAAGGAGCTTCTAGAGGAACTTGTGGAGGCAAGTGTTGATGTGGAAATTATAGAAATTTTCTAGGCTTGATCATGGCTTTTGCCAATGTAATTGGTTTGGGCTCCCTAAGTTATTAAGCCAATTTGATGGAATCCAATATATTTCCATTTGTAGTACTCTATCCATTGTAATTTTGAGGAATTTTGTTAGTGTTTGTTGATTAGATTTTATTATTGTTGTTGTTTACTTCTGATGGTCTTTTGCCTATCAATAGGGACATTTGCGTTAATGTGCATATTTGGCATGGGCACAAAAGCTAAGTTAACTAAAGACTATAAGTGATTGTTTACATCTTCTGGTGTCTATTTGCTTGTTACCAAATTCCATGACTTTTTTTGGTAAGCCAAGCCTTCAATAGACACATGGGTGTTGTTTTGGGCTTAATGTTTAGGCAAATAGACAATAATTTACATCAAGTTCTTTAGATTGAACTATCAAGTATGGATTGTGGAGGATTTTTTGTATATTGATACTTTACATAGACATTGTATTCTTGTACTTTATTGCAATTATGTATTCTTTTTTCTAGGCTACCTTCTGTGAATACTTTCTTTAACCCCTAAAGAACCAGCATGTGGTTTTTGGCTACATAGCAATTTTGGGTAGGTACGTGTGATTGAAGATATCTATATTTTTGGCCCAAATTTTAATAGAAGATGAGGATGAGGAATATCTTCACATGCACTAAACTTCATGACATTTGGAAATATGAGTCAAAAGTTGTGGCCTAATATGTTCCTTTTTTTATAAATGGGCAATTTGGGTAGATGAGGAAAAATCACTTTTTCAAAAACAAAAATTTGAAATTGATTTTCTAGAATTATATGTATTTGGAAATCTATGAATCATTCCATTTTGATCAATGAGCTAAAAGTTATGAGGATTTTTTGTGTGTGGGTAGTTATAGATTTTCTACTCTCAAATAAACTTTAAAGTCTTCTATGATACTCAATTTTCAATATTTTTGAAAAAAATAAAATCATAGGATGTAGATTTTTTATTTTAATATTGCAACCATTAGGATTGGCATTTTTCAATTCCATAATTAAATTCTAAAAAATTTAGTATTTTGAATCATTCTCTACTACCATCTACTTACTATTTTTTCATATATGTTGTATAATTCCAAATGATTTGAAACTTTTCTAGCATGTGGACAACTTTTCTACCAAAAAGAATTTGAAGAAGCACCACCATTTTGGACATTTTTTCGTAGAAAAGTGAACTTGTGAAGTGCAGTTGCCTTGTTTTTTGCAAGGCCAAAAAATTGGTTTTAGTGAATTTTAATGCTTATATCTTGCAATCCATAGGGCAAAAATTTCTGAAATTTTCACCACAGGTTTTCAAGTCATCATAATACAAGATCCTATGGTTACATGTGTCAAAAAAAATGTATTCAATGTTGTGAAAAATCATTATAAAGTATTATTTGGAAGACTATTTTGGAATTAATATACAAATAAGAGTTGTAGGTTTTGAGTTTTAGATTCCATTTGTATGGTTAGATTCACCAATGCTATCACCAATATTGTTTTTATAAATTTTGAAAGGGAAATTTCAATATTCCTTCTAAATTTGATTACAAGCAAAGTATTATTCTTTTTTGAATAAATTTTTTTGGAATGGATTTGAAATGAGGTTCTCTTCACATGGTGATTTTTTGAAATTTTTGTGTTCTTTAAATCTGTGACCTCATTTTTGCAAATCTATTTTTGAACTAGAGTCAATGCAATTTTCGTTGGTTAATCACTTGACATACTTCCACATTTGTAATTTTAGAAAAATAGGTAATCTAGTATTTACACCAAATCCAACTATTAGGTAAGACAACAACTTGATAAAGTATCTCCACAAATTAGGATGACTTTCATCCAAGTAGTCATGAGAAAGAATCGTCAAGTTCAATCTAATAGTCATCTAGCTTAGAAACTGGATGTTGGAGCACTAAGTGTTTAATTATGTCTAATTGTACTTCCAATTACTTCTACAATATGCTACACTAAATAAAGAAATTAGGTTGCCTTACAAGCCATTAACCCCTAAAGGACCAAGGCACTTTTTAGGTAGAAATTGTGAAAAATTGCCACTTAGAAAAAAATGAAAAAAAGAGTTTTTTTTTCAAAATTTGATTGTACAAATTTATACTATACTACTATGCGAATGTGTGGCAAAAATTTCAAAAACTTTGACAACATCGATTGAAAGATTATAATGTTTGAAGTTAGGAGAAAAAATTTAGTTTCATCCTTGCCTAGCATGGCCAATGGCCTTTAACTCTTCCTAAAAAAAGATTTTTACACTAAACATGGTTATTTTTTTTGAAATTTGGATCTTTTATCATATAAGTTATACACCTACCAAAATTCAAAAGTTGAAGAGGTATTTTGCACATGCTTCTTGAAGCTACTTGAGCTGCCCAAAAAGTTTAGGGCAACATAACTTTTGATCTAGGCACCCAATCGGAAAAAAAATTACATTCCCACTGAGGGGGTATATGTTCACACCTTGTATCAAAATTTGAAGAACATCCGTTATAAAATGACTTCATATGCACCTACCCAAGATTAGCTACGTTTGTTCAACAATTATTCGGTCCTTTAGGGGTTAAAGTCAACAAAAACTTCTACATATATTTTCATTTGTACATATGAAAGTTCATGAGTCCCAACTACAACAATACCTAATTCAAAAATAGTGCATTCTTGTAGAATAATAGTAAATATTTATATTGTGTCAAATGTCGAGAAATTAGTATGGATCAACCTAATTTCACTATTTAGTGTAATGATTTTTTTGGCACAAGCCAAACTAGCAAACTTATAATCATATTTGGTAATTTAATCCTGAGAATTTTAGGGGTGTCAGTTTTTGCTGTTTCCTGATACCAAAATTGAAGAATCGTCTTACAATTGTCCTTCTCAATTTTTGGCGCCGCGCAGTTGCAAATCAGAAAAATTCTCCAAAAGTTAGAGCCAAACGGGAAACGTGTTCCCTAAGTCATTGGGAACAGCATTGAGAACTCTAAGAAGAACGAGTGGGCAGACTGCGGTGGAAGAGTACTCTGTTTGCAAGCAACAATTCGACATCCTTGACAAAACCTTCGCTGGCTTTTTGGTTTCCTGTGCGTCGCGATCGGATGATTGCAAGATTCTGACCTTCTGGTAAGACTGGAATGGCGATTCTCTTTCCATTGGTAGCTCTTTGGACGATTTTGGCCCAGAATTGCTGCCTAGGGACGAACTTCCTCGGCTTGAACGTGCACTCTGTTTCGTTGCGTTCTTTTGGTGGTTGCAATTTCTGTAGTGTGTGATAGGAATTTGAATCATTTTTGAAAGGAATCGTTTCTTCTTCTAATCCTAGGGCTGTGTAACGGGTTATGCCGTGCGACTAAACCCAGGACTTTTCTAGGGTTTGGAGCTGGGATAAGTGAGGGTCGCCAATTTGCATGTGAATAAGGGAAAATTCGCGGTGAAATTTCATGAGGCGTTTGCGCTGTGTTTATTTTTCTTCCGAAATTCGCAAATTGTGATTAGTATTTCTCATTTAGGTTTCGGTGTACACGGTCCTTAGGACTCTGGCTCGAGGCTGTGCGTCTTCTTGCAAAATATTCAGAACATGTTCCAAGTGCATTCGTTGAAGGGCTTGCAGTATGAGAGTGTACGCTTTTAGATTTCAGGAGGTCTTTACACTATCTTTAAAGCATCAGATTATGGATGCGGATGCATTTTGATTCACTAAGAAATTCATTAATCTTGAAGGTTTAGAGTGGAGCACACCGCGTTAAATTACCCCGGAGTAATGTTTGAATTGTAACTAGTTTTGATGTGTTCTTCTGGCTCATGATTTCCCGGGGGTACTTTGGTGTCTGACTAGAAGGTGCAGCCCATCTGGTGAAGATGGGCCGGGAAAAAAAAAAAGGTGGTCCTGGTCGCAGTAAATCGCGGCCCTCAAGCAGCAGGTTTGATTGTACCTATTTTAATAGTTGAACTTTGTATTTGATTGTTAAGCGTTATTTTTATGATTTCATCTATCAATTGTTAACATGATGCTAGAAATCTTAGTAGTTTTTAACTTGTAAGTATTAGAATCAAAATTATAATATCAGTGGTCGTGGATGCAGCTTGGCAGCTGCCCATCCTGGAGCAGCACCTCTTGGATTTGGAGGGTATATGGGGAGCTCTCTAGTGGAGACAACATTCTCAGCTGAAAGGGAGGTCTCACAGGTACTATTACTACTATTTTTTTAAGATCTTGATTCATTCTGTTTTCAGCTCTCCTTGGCAAATTCATGCACGGTCTGTCTGATCGAATTCCATACCATGAAGTCTGAAATTGGAGCATGGTTGGTAAATTTTTTGCCTCTTGTGTTCTGGAAGAATTCTTTAATAGTTTTTTGTAACTCGTAATTTTCATGTTCTTTGTCTTATTCTTGTTTTTGGTTAATATAGGACCTCGATGGAGAAGCTGCACTCCAACTTAAAAGGCTGTCCAAACGAGACCCAACAACGAAGGTTAGAAGCCCACCCTCAAAGTTTGATTGCATCCTACGTAGAAATAAGCATTTGATAGTTTCCGATGCTTGGACGAAATCAATCTGCTAAATCTCTTCATGATTGAGTGACCCTGCAGCTTAAAGCCCTTGCTGCTCTCAGGGGAATATTTAAGGAGCGTTCGGTTGATGAGCTGGCTGCAATTCTCCTCACTTGGGTGCGTCCTTATTGCAAAATAAGTTTGTAAGAGCTTGCATGGTAACTTCTTGAGTTTAGGGTGGTTTCTACTACGTCTATTTGAACTGCATCTTTATGATACCTTTTCTGGTTAATGACTATGATCGTCTGCAACGATCATTCTTGCAGGATGACCTGCGATTATATGTGCCTCTGGTTCTCTTGTGTATGCTCAATTAAAAAGTAGTGATCCATATTGAATGTATTGAATCTCATTCATTTATTGACAGGTTTTTGAGTATAAAAGACTCGTGCAAGACAATAATCGGCAGGTGCGGGAAAACACCCATGGGGCAATGGCCGACCTCACGACGAATGCAGGGTACGTCCTTACTTGTATCCTTGGTTTTTTACTTTGTTAGCATCTTTGTCACTTTTGACTTGAAAAAACTATTTTTCTTCATATGGAAACTGGTCTTATTGATTGACTGTTGACTCTTAGCTTCATTCGCAAGCTGCAATACAATGAAGTCCAGTTATCTACTATGTCCTAGAATTACTTGTACCTTGGACGAAAGTTAGACGCGACCATTAGATTGGCAACATCTGGACCTTTCTAGAAACGCTGGAGCCGTTTCCTAGAAGCTCTATCGTGGATAATTTGATTCACTTTGTTTTAGATCGTAATTGTTCCAAATCTGTCAGCTGAAGCACTGACGGTTTAAAATTCTTGACAAGTAGAATGTATTGATGTCTTAAAGAGTTCTTGGTTTGGCTTGTATTTTAGTTTCTCTTTATTTTCCTATTTTCCTACGTACTTTTACTATCATGCATTCCACCGAAACTTAGATGTCTTCCTTTTCTCTGTGTCTCAATAGGAGAGGGTTAGCTCGCCACCTTCGATCATTGATGGGGGCTTGGTGGGTTTCTCAATTCGATCCTTCAAAAGAAGTTGCTGAAGCTGCTCAGCGATCATTTCAGGTTAGACGCATGATCGGCTGCTTAGAGCAATATCCATTTCGGACGTATTAGTCTCACTTAGTATGTGACTTGTTGGTACACAATGTTTCGGATTTTAATTTGACCAGGCCATGCATCATTGTAGGTCTTCATGTTGTATCTTATGTTTGGATGACCATACTCACCTCTGCTGTTTCTTTGCTTTCCTTCTACTTAATTGCAGGTTACTTTTCCAGATCGGAAGAAGAGAGTGGACGTGTTGGTTTTTTGTTTGAAAGACATCATGACCCATCTGGACGAGAATTTGAAGTTGACTCCTCTGATGTTAACGGAAATGGGTACTTTGCCAGAAGAGGTTGCAGAGAAATTAGAAAGGGTGAGTTAATAATCTGCATTTTCTGTGAATGAAGCGTGTTTTTCTACATTATTTAGAACGGAATGGTTGTTAGGTGAGCATGCTTTGGAGGTTTACATGTTTTTTGGTCTAGACGTTCAGGGTTGTAGCATTCCCACCTCTGAGCTCATGATAAGTAGTGTCTTGCTTATGGACTCTTTTATTTGAAAACTGACTCTGCTCTGTATTTTTTATTCAAAGTTTGGGCCCAGTTTTCAGACGGAATGCCTTGCTTTAGAACTTACTATTTCCTTCGCATACCCTCTATTCGAGGTGTGGGATTCGCCTCATATTTGTCATTGTTTAGTTTGCTGTATTTTATTTATTTCTGCATGTCTGCCATGGGAGTTGGTGCCATCTGCACCAATAGTTCTAAATTAAGAATATTGTGTGCAGATTTTATCATCTTCTCTACTTGCTCTGGCTGCACTACTTGATGTATTAGTAGGTTCATCATCCTCACTTTGGAAGGAGGGGCCTGCAGAGAGCACTTCTGCAGCTGGTGCCGCTGTAGGGGCAGGAGACGCTGTAAAGGAGGCTGCCACTTCGCTCTTTTATGAACAAAATTCTTTCCAAAGCTTTGTAAAGAACAAAAGTTCTCAGGTGCGGTCGGCTGTATATCAAACTCTCCGGACCTACGTTCAGCACATTCCACAGGTACTCAATCTGTGTATTACACAAGTAGTATTCCATCCGTCGCTTCTGAGTTTTGGATTGCAAAATGAAGAGAGTCGTTTGGTCTTTTTAGCTCCGATGGCTCGAGATTTTCGTACGGTTCTGCCTCTCCGATGCCACAGAAATGTATACAGCTGGTGTTTAATTTGAAGCTCCAAAAATTATTTCAACACCTGTGATTGATTTTTGGTTTCTGGATGCAGGTCTTCTCTGCTGAAGAGAATCTTGACAATTCTGTGAATCTTGTGCTGGGTGCTTTGGGAGAAAAAGTAACAAGTTGTCATCAACCTATGTGGGACATGATATTACTTTTTAGTAAAAAATTACCTCAAGCCTGGGGAAGTACCTCTATAAGCAAAGTAGTCCTCCCCAAATTGTGGGATTTTCTTAAACAGGGCTGCTTTGGATCTCAACAAATTTCTTACCCCTGTATGTATCCATTGCTCGCACTCATTCCACCTCAATTCGTGACTTCCCCTCGAGGCTTTTTCCTTGAGTTCTTTAAAAACCTCTGGCAAGGCGTGTACGTGCCTGTATTATCAACTGCAGATCGGCTATCCCTATTCACGACTTTCCAAGAATGTTTTGTTTGGGTTGTTAAGAATGCTAAGAGGTGGGCATTTCCAACTTTTCCATGCGGTTCCTGTTGATTATAAGCGCGAATTTGTTGAAAGAAAATTTAGTCTAATTATGCGTGGTTAGTTGTGAGAGCCCATTTGCATTTAGGTGGCTTAGGTTCTTAAATAATTTAGGCACTTGCTAATGGCGTTGGTGCAGTCCGTGCTCTGCTCTTTCCGATATTTGCAGATATCGATGTTAGTTCTATCATACCCCTTTCCATTTACTGTTGCTCAGTTTGGCTGACTTTGCGACTGATATTCCATGTTGCTGCAGATATGCTAAGGACGCAGACTGTAAAATATTGCAGGACTTTCTAGTGGAGGAGGTGTTGTTGAAGATAGTCTGGTGTCAGTATGCAAGTGTTGCCAATCAGTCTCTTCTAGAGAATTCCTCACTGGACCAAGACTTCAGCAACGCTGTTACAAACTCTGCTCATTTGGAACCTGTTTTACCACCACCAGTTTGGGATGATGTGGCTAGTACTATTGTTGATATTTTGATCCTGCTTGGCCAAGAAGGTGTTTTAGATTCATTCTGGCCTGGATTTCAAACTGCATGTGTGAGCATTCTCCTGGACACGTCTTCAGAGAATGCATCACGATTGACTCGTCTCGGAAATTTATTTTCTGTGCTTCACGTGAAGATACCAGAATTTGAGAAAACAAGCAATGCGTGGCTTCTTCTGAATGCGGTTCAGCCATTTGTGGAGAAGGGTTTTCCAGCAATAAGACGTTCAGTGAGTTTACTTTTTTTTCTCTTTGTCGTATGAATTGTTATTTGATTACTTTTTGGGTGGTGTCTCCTTCGAATTCTAGGACGCTGTGTAGTAGCGAAGGGCTCATCGGCGAGTTGATTGTGTCGAAATGTTGAGTAATCCTGTGTTGATCTTCACTATTCCCTTATACTCTACTTAATTTGTTATTCTGAATGCTGAAGCACTAGAATTTAGGGAGACAAATAATTCTGGCTAGTGCCTAATAAGCTTGCGGTTCGTTCATGACAGGGACATCCAGAAGCACTGCGATTGCTTGGGAAGCTCATTGCGACTTATGGGACGTTCGCATTCACTTCACAAGAACAAATTCTGGGCGATATTATCAGGAGACAATTCCTTCAGGAGGTCGTTCCATGGTGCTTATCTGGAGAAGAGAGCAGACTAGTTGAACCTAAGATAGACCTTCTACTGTCTTTCTTTGAGGTGAAGGAATTCCATGATTATTGGAAATCAACAATTGAGTGTGCCACGGGATGGCTGCGTCCGCATGACGAGCGAATGGACTTTGATGATAATGATCTAGCACATGTAGGAGTTCTGGCTACTTTAGTTGGAAAATTCAATGAAAAATGGGCAAGGCTGACGAGACCTGCAGGCAAGGTGGCTGAGGATGACGCTGGTATGAATGTGTTAGATCTATGGAGATTACCCAGACTTGATGCCGTTGGTCTGACTGTTGCACGCAGTAGCAACCTTATTCATCCAGAGTGTGTTCGGCTTCTAAGGTACATGGGTTCTATGCCTTATTTTACTCACTTCCCAATCACTCTTACCCTAATGGTCCTGGGATATCACTTTCTTTGATATCAGTGCGAATCCGTTGTGGACGTGTGGTATTTATTGCGCGCCATCTCATTACTGTCTTCTCTTTATGCAGGAGTTTTTTGAGTACCCAGAATCCAGAGGATAGTCTTCTCTCTTCTGCTGCTATTGCGCAATTGATGGAAATGCTTTCAAAACATTTGATTGAGGTGCTGCTTTTGCATGACAATCCATGGACTAGAGCTGCACCCTCTTTCATTTTGTCTGATAGTGTTGATTACAAATCGAATAAAACCCAAAGTGGTGATGTGGAGAAATCAATCAGCTTTGAGCTGGCAAGGTCAGCACTTGAAGTGGTGGAGGTTTCCATGCCGACTCTTGGTGCTCTTCAACTAGAACCTAGTGGGACGCAGCTGCTCTCCAGCCTGTTTTGTCTATATTGGGCTTTTCTGAAGCCCACGCCTAGAAAAGTCAATGATGGAGATTTTGATGAGTCTGAGGACGAGAGAAGGGAAGAGGACACGTTCCCGAATTCCGATGGTGGTGAAGAACACGCTTTAATTCAGGAAGTGACTTCAAGCCACCACATCGAGCAGAGCCGGTTCTCATTTTTGAATTGCTTAGAGACCCTACGCAAGAGTAGCCCCCCAGCTATCTATCAGAAGTTGAGGGCAGAGAGCCGTGAGCGCATACGGCGGGTACTTACAGAAGTTGTGAGAAGCGCGCTTGTTTCTGAGGAATCCTCAGACGTTTCTTCTACCTCTACTTTGTGCGCCGATTGGGTTTGTGACATGGTTGAATGCTTTTGCGTGGATGAAAACGAAATTCAAGATACTATATCCCGTACTCTTGCTCCAAGACTCTCCTGGCCTATTTGGGTGGCAGATACCCAGTATATAGACAACACAATTCCACTTGTCAAGTTCCCTCGACAGACAACTTTGGTTGAGGTCAGTTACAACCTGTAGTTTGTTTTTTGTTGGTAGTTTGTGGTTTGCGTAATTGAATTTGTAGCCTACCAGTTGAGGATGTTGGGTTCGCTCGTCAGAAAACTGTCGTTCTACCTTTTATTTCAGGACTGAAAAGAAGTGCTTTATCTTCTGTTCTCTAATGGATGTACTTACTATTGTCCTACTTTGATATTAAGCAGGAGGGGGTACACCAGCGGTTTTGTGCATATGCTGATGTGCTGGCTACATATCTTGGGCCGGAAACAGTGTATAATGGGCGTACTTCCATGTCTATTGATACAGGTAATGGGGAGTATAGGATATGGCTCGTCATTGAATTACTCTGCTCCTGGGAATGGCCGGGCGGCTCTGCTTCTTTGCACCTTTTTGAGTTCCTGTGTGACACTGCAAGAAACGCAACCGGACAAAAGATTCCTCCTTTACTGGATATCTGTTTCCGTTCTCTCTTGGCTGGTTCTTCTTCCGAAAGTTCAGACCGGATTGCCCAGGAAGGTCCTGTTGAGGATGATTTGTTTCTAGAAATTGGCCCCTCTACAAATGCATTGCTATCCTTGCTGAGAGCCTTGCTGGATGGTGAAGCTGTGTGGAAAAGAGAAGATGTGGAACAGTTCTTTTCTGAGTACATTGCAAAGTCAAGCAATGCAGATGATTTAGCAGATGCAGGCTTGCTCAAAGTTCTGCCTTCTGTGTTGTTGATTTTGATGCCAGTGCTACGTAATCCATTGATTGAGACTTCTGATGCCGAAAGACTTGAAAAGGAGGGTTGGGCATTGAAGCAGACTGTGTGTGATTGGTTAAACAAAGCCCTCAGCCTTCTACCTCGTGCTGACGTTGGGAAAGGATGCATAGAGTTTAAAGGTAAGCAATGGTTGGAAGTGGCCATATCATGTTATCCTCTGCAGTTGCCAGGCCTGAAATCTGGTATTGCTGCAGCTGCTAGTGCAAAGATCAGCCTCCAAGAAACTTCCCTTCTTCTGAAGTTACTACGAAGGCAATTTAGCATGGCACAATACTCCGAAACTCAGCTCATATCAGCTGATACCACAGACGTGATGCTCCAGCTTGGACTTGAGCTGACACTAGCAAGGTTAGTCGCTGTGTCAGTGGCCTATTGCTGGCAAGATTTTAGTGTTGAAGAATGGGCGTTTATCCTCAAGTGCCTCCGCAAATGGGTGGACTCGGCTGTTGTAGAGTATGAAGAGATGACTGAGATTATCGTGAGCTTTCACAAAGATGGACAGCAGGGTGATTTAGATTTGCAGCAATTATCAAGTAGAAAGATTTTGATTGAACTTGCTGCAACAGCTGTATCAGTTTTAATTTTGCTCAAAGATCTCACCAAGCTTGAAACCGTGACGGCTTTGAGGGCTAAAGGTGTTTTGCGAGTATCCAACTGGGTGGCTGTGGAGGACCACATGATGGAAGCTCTTCTTCGAATCCTGTTGGCTACTGGTCTTTCTGAGGCAACGGCATTGGACTTCGATGCCGACAGTGAGGCTGCAAATACCATTTCCAAGCACCGAATGGCAGAATCGTCCTTGTGGGAGAGCCTTGCTGTAGTTGCTCTGGGAGCTACAACTAGGGCTCGTGAAGCTGCAGTCCGAGCAGCTGACTTGTGGGGAGTTGGAAAGGGATCAATTAGTGCCCTTTACGCCCTCTTACTGTCTCCCAATTCAAGTGGTGCTTTGCGATGGGTTGCGTTTGAGTTCCTATCAACTGAACCCATCCAACAACTGGCCGTCACTTGGGGTGGTGCTTCTCAAAATCAAGAGGAAGTAGAGGATGCTGCTCCGCAGGACGAAGCTTCGCTTGCAGCTTCTGCCAAGCTTCGGCCAGAGCTTATCAAATTGTTGGAAACTCCAGAAAAGCTTCTTCTTCAGACCTCTTTCACCTCAGCTCTTCGTGTATGTAGTCACCTTGCTTCTTTTTACAGTTTTAGGGTACACTGATTATTTTTGAAAGTATGTTGTCGCTTTGGAAATGCTTGTTTTATCACAAACATTCTGAGTTGACTTTTCTAGTTGCACGTTTGAAACCTTCTGAGCTGACTCTTCTAGTTGCACGAGTGAGTTCAAATCTGTTAGATCATCAAACCTTAATCTGCAGCTTACTGTACGGTGTTGCAGGTACAGTATCTTTTAGGATGGTCGCTTTTATTAATGCGTCTGCATGCATTGCCACTACTTTCTCCAACTAGGGAGAGACTGCTACTGTTTGCAAGAGATTCCGACACGTCGTCTACCCTCTTGGACTGCCTGTTTCAACACATTCCTCTTGATCTAACTTCAGGTCAAATTTCATACTCTGATTGATGATTTCCACAGCTATCGTGTCTCTAAGTTTCTAATGATTCCCATCGTTAATATGTTTGCCCACTAAATACCGATGTAAATGCAGGAACGTCTGCTTCGAGAAGAAGAGCTGCAGCAGCTGGTGCCAAAATAAGTGTGGCTGCTACGTCTGCTACTCGGGCAGTGTCAAGTGGAACTGTAGGCTTTGCTGTGGAAAGTTTGTGGCCAGTGAAGGAACAAAATGTAGTAGTCCTTGCTGGGGCAGTCTATGGTCTGTTGCTGCGGGTTTTACCAGCATGCGTGCGCATATGGTTCACAGGTCTACGTGACAGATCGACTGTATCAGCAATCGAGAACTTCACATCCAACAACTGCAGCACGCATCTTCTTGCTGACGAGTTTTCACAGGTATGGTATAGTTGCCATCGCGATGGCTGCCGTATCATTTTGCATGCGCTTTTAACATGATATATTTATGGTGCACCTCTATAATTCTACGGCTCTCTTAAGAAATCAAGCAATTGAGAGTTTCCTTGTATGGTGATGTACGCAGCTCCAAGCGTCAGTTGTAGCAGATGAGACTCTTTCCATTCGTGCCAATCGCACGCTTCGTGAAGTCACAGCTGTGTATAAAAAGGAAGAGGCGTGCCTGGACATTGTGATACGGCTCCCAGCCTGCTACCCGCTGAGGGCTGTAGAGGTGGACTGCACGAGGCGTCTCGGGATCAGCAAGACCCTTGTCCGTAAATGGATTCTCTCCATGGCATCTTTTCTTCGAAACCAGGTACTTTTTGAACACTTACATAACTCTTTAAGTGCTCAAGCTAAGAATATATTATCTACTTTGGAAGCTAATTGTTGAGTATATTAACTTTTATAACATATTTCAATCGTTCAAGAATGTAGGGTATGATGTCCTCTCTGTGCTGGTTCACTTTGTTTCCTTCCTAGAAGCTTACCCCGGAAGTGCCCAAATGGCCAAAAGTGCGTGCTTCCATGTCTATTGGAGTTGAAGTAAATCACTTAGGAAGCTTGACCAATTCTCGTTCAAATTCCGAACTCCAAGTCGTCTTAAGAGGTATGCAATTTGGTCGCTTGTGCATGATAGAATGGAGCATTGCTGGAGGCTATCCAAATGTGGAAGAAGAACGTTGACCGTGAATTTGAGGGGGTGGAGGAATGCCCTATCTGCTATTCCATCATTCACACTACCAACCACTCCCTTCCCCGACTGGCGTGCAAAACTTGTAAACATAAGTTCCATTCCGCCTGCCTCTACAAGTGGTTCTCCTCCTCCCACAAGTCTACCTGCCCTCTGTGTCAGACTCCCTTTTGAACCACCTGTGCAAGAATTTAGACTCCAACAAAGGGTCAGTTAGAGGGCGCTTTGTCTAATTCCTCCTTTCCATTTAATGCATATTATCGGTATCCTTTGATGATTATTTCAGTCATTACTCTTGTAGCGTTTTCACCAGAATTTTGTTAGTTAAGTAAAGCAAATCAACAGTATTACGAGAATCTAGTGGGTGCACCAAGCTCCTATCTACCGTGGGAGATTTTGTGTTCAATTAGCAAAGCTAAACTAAACCTAGATTTGATTCACGAACTGCGGTTCCATGTCCGGAAATTTAGAGGTTTTTGTTAATTGAGTTACAGCTATCCGTGTAAAGCAAGGGGTGCTTTATACATGCTCATGAAACAGCGCAAGAGTGCACAGATTCCAAAATTGAAGCATCTTTTGCAGTGATTATTATATGTAGCATGTCTTTGAGAGAAACCGATGCGCTGAAGGCTGTTGAGGTTCATGAGGTGGTGAATGAGCTCTTACAGGGAAGCCCGAAAGTGGTCGTTGAAATGGGAGAACTGAATTTCTGTGAAATTGGTGAAGAATCTGTGATGAGTTTGGGATGGAGTTTTCCCATTGCCATTGGGCACCTTGTGCAGAAAGAAAAGCACATTGCAATTCTCCCTGATGAAGTGGTCAAAACAATTCAAATCTTTTCTTACATAAAGAAATGTCAATTTATTGTATAGGAAGGATTGCAGATTCAAGACAAATCCAAGAAATTTCCGAGCAAAGGAGGTAATATCCCCATGCGATGGGGTCTTAACCATAGTTCTTTTTGTACAAAAAGAATAGAGGAACTTGTGAGCTTTAAGTATCATGGAATTAAGTCGTTGCCAATGCCTCGTGGCGACCTTAAACTGTGGCCAATTAATGGCAAGAATACCCCATTTTGAAGGGGTTTGTCGAGAGGTTTCAAATGTGATTGAGAAATTAGCTGCTGTTGTTCGAAAGAGGATCTCGTTGTGCAGCTCCATAGTATGCAACATGTACAGCAACAGTTGGGATCGCGTGCTAAATGGCAGCCCTAGTGAGTTAGAGCATTTCATGGCAAGGAAAAGAGAACATCTCGAGCTGTTCTTTCGGTGAAGATCGAATATTTTCCTCCGAAGCTGGACTGGCTGTCATCACCGTCTGTTTGGGTATCCGAGTCCACTAGATATTCCAACTGATCCTTGTGCGTTTTGGCGATGTCTTTCCTTGTTATCATGCCCACCAACCTGCATTCCAACACCACCGAGTTACAAGGTCACAGCAGCCCTGCACTGAAATCTCCCACGAAGAGACGCTGCCAAGCCAAAAAAACAACTGGTGATGATTGATTTACAGGGAGATTCTCCTGGTTTCCCTTACGAGAATATCAGAAGTTTCCCAGATGGTTTTGCTTGAGGGATGGGAAATCAGGCAAAAGCAGCAAACAGAGAAACCAGAGGCCCAAACATTCCCTGCAGGCAGTACTGTAAAAAATCGTGAATGACAATTAGGAAATCAGAGATAATCTCCCTGTGATTCACTGCATCATTAATAGTATTTGATGCGCTGCTCATCTTCATTAAATCAGGAGGCATTGGTTTGCGTGGCAAAGTTAGAACCTGACCTGTTGCTTGCATCCGTCACGCACAGATGTCTCAGACCCAGTGTTCGGAAAATGATGTAGGCACGCCGCGCCGAGGTCTCGGCACGAACCTGCAACAACAAAATGAGACAACCCCGACTGGAAGTAAGATTTAACAGTAGCGCTGCCAATTATACCGGCTACACAGCAAGTGATTCGTGTCCATGACTATTCCATTCAGACTGGCAGCAGTGTAGCTTAAGTGGACCAAAAGCAATAAAGGTCTTCATTGTAGCACACAATTCTATGAGCTAATTCTACATCTCCAACGCATAAGAGATCTACTTGAATTCCATTCTGAATAATCACTATACCACTTCTTCCACTAAAGTCTCTTCCTTGGAAAATATCACAGGGTAAGTTTTCAACGTTGTACCGTCCAAGGAGCGCGGTTCATCCATGGCCGAAAATCAATTGCTAATTCTTTGCCAGAACATTGCGAAGCCTGGTGAATATCCTGGCCCTTACAATTACCTTCTTCAAGGCTTCGAGTGCTACTGCTGCCGTTCATGATTGGTTGTAGCAAGTCCTGGAATAATGCACGCCACGCGATTAGTGTGAACTGAGGAGAAAACGAAGGCCATGGTCTCGATGTCGATCAACAAGGAACTAGATCATTTACTATTCTCAAAATGCATCACAGAGACGTAACAGTCAATCAGTCAATCACTTCTTTGCAATGATTTCTGTAACAGGATCACAGCAGGAAGTGAGAGATTAGTCATACCTTAAAGAGCAGTTCATCAATATCTAATTCATCGACTGCTTCAGGCCGTGAGCTTAAATATCGCCGATGGGGATGATGACTGTGGTGGTACACATGCATGAGTCGGTCCAACAACCTGTGCTCCTTCTTCAACCGCGGCAATTGTAAATAATTACCGCTGCCGTGACTATGCAACATTTGGGTATCCATTTCAAGAAAGGCTCGTTGCTCTAATAACAGCAATATCTGATGCCTCAACATTACACCCACAATCTGACCATCCGGGTGATCAGCATGTCCATTGGTGTGTCGAATGATAGGGAAGCCATTGTGGCCTGTTTCACGAAGTACTCCCACCACCTCTGCCACGGAGGTAGTCTGGAAAAAAAACCCGATAAGATGAGAGTCTTAACCAATTGATTACTGACTTATAATTGGTACTAATCTCTCAGTAGAATTATTGACGATCACTACATCATTTCAGTCTCAAGCTTGCGATTACCTCGTTAAAACATATCACATCTGGCGCCATGATATCCCGAGCCGTGATCAAGTGAAGCCTCTGTGAAGGCTCACTTTGCAGAAAATGAACCCCACCAATTCGCTCCAAGTCGGATTCATACGCCCCTTCAGAATGAATGTGATGGGCAACCCAATTGGAGAGGACAATCGCAAGTATTACTGGCAATAAGAACTCGATTCCCCCTGTGCCCTCTACCATGATCACCACCTGCACGCATGTGCCACCTAAAACTTCGTTACTACAACACCATTCTGCGTTATCCCATCAACGGAAATGGATTTAAGTCCACATTCAGCATGCTTCCTAGACGTCCACACCACAGGGATAGCCAAATAGAACAAGGGGTCCATGTCAAAAGAGTTCAATTTGTTCCAAGATCAATATCCTATTCTTTGTCCAAAGTAAAGACAGATTAATGCTCAGAACTGGATAAGAATTTAACACCGCACTAGTTTACCAAGGAAATGGAGGATCGAAAAACTCCACCAAGCATAGCAGTCGCTCCCACAAGCGCATGCATTCCCGGTTGTATCGGCCACCTGCAAACCATTCACCAGATGCCAGGACATTCATCATGTTATGAACAGAGGACCTGAGTAAGCTTATGCCTGGCACGAAAAATTATGTATGAAGTTAGTTAATGCCATGGCCATATAATCCAAATGTGCTAAGAGCTAATCTACACACATTTAAAACTGGTTCAGTACTTCATAAGGTACGTAGTATATTGAAGCTCATTGCTCGCAAGCAGTTTTCTTCAAGCTACAAACATTCAAACTATACAAAGATTCTGTATCACTTAAAACAGGTAGGAATCGTACTTCATGTCGAGTCTAGGAAAAGTATGTACTCTGTGCATAACATGATGAATCTCTTACCTTGGGAAGAAGAGCTCAAAAACGCGCCCCAGACATGCTCCAAAAGATGCGCCAACCTGATTAGCAGTCAACGTGAGTGAGAAGCGAGTAAATGCCTAGGGTTTTTCACTAACTTCTGAATGTACAGCTCTGATAAATCCCTCTCAGCGTGCAAAGCATGTACAATTTATCATGCTTGCGTTCTTTCAGACATAATTTCAAACAAGATGACAGCAGAAAATCAAAACCCTGCACATGAGATGTGATTGCATACCAAGGAATGTATAGCATCATACGAACAGGGGAAAAGAGTACGTACCATGATGGAAGGCATAAAAATGCCGCCTGGAGTCGCAATGCCATAGGCTAAAATAAACAGAATCAAAAAAGAACTCGAGTGAATGGCCAGACTAGGAATGGAGAATGGAGAATCGCCAGCACCCGCTCCTAATGCGAGAAGCTGTTGGATTGTCTGAAACGAGTCAACAGTATTCTTTTTCAACGTCGAGTTCAAACTAGTCAAACTAATTAATCAATCAAGAGACTGCTATTCTACACAAATACACCCAAATCCTCCACTAAAGCAAAATTCTTACAAAATTCAGAACCCATTTCGATAATACTTAACAGTCAAAAATTTCAAGTGAGATGTCTTAAAAGAACCTGACTTGGAACGGCAAAGTAGAGGGAAGCTAGGTCATTGTAGTACTGGACCCCTGTTTCCAGATCTGGTAGCGGACACGTATATCTGTACCAATACTCTTCGCCCTCTTGTCTGCAGAATATAAAATTATTAATATTATATAAGGTTATCAGATCGTACACAACCTCACATCCAGAAGAGAAGTGAACCCTAGGAGTGACAATTTCAAAGATCACGAACTACTATGCAGAGAAATTTTTTGTAATAACTTTATATAACTGTAAAGAAACAATCCCAGGATACCATTTCCAGATTTCTGAGCTATAAGTAATGCTCTGCGATCCACATACCCTTTCTGGATGGGTAGACAATGTCCAAAATAGTGGGGCAGCATGAAAAAGGCGATGACTGAAATGAATGTGACAAGACAAGCCTCCAGCACCCTGCACCCTTGCTCAACAGAAATAAGAAAAAAATAATAAACACCTCTTTGCGCAACTCAAAATCTGAGAACACCTGACGACGATATATAAACTGTTTTCAGAGTTGCAAAATAAATGTCAAGCAGGAAGTATAGTTTCAGTGAACTGGGAACTGAAATCATGAATTAGATCATGTCCCCGCATGGCATGCATGCTGTGCAGATTTGAGCATATAAGAGAAACCTTCTGATCTAAGTACCAGCTTCGAAACGCAGCATTTGATGAACAACAAGAGGGAAACTAATAAGATGATGGAAATAGTAGACTTAGGTTTCTGTCAAGAGAGGATCAAACCTCCGAGCCCTGTGCTTTGACGACGGTCGAAATCGAGAAAGCCAGTCATGGAAGATGTTGAGAAAAGCACCGATCACACCAGAAAACACGCTCGTGACCACAAATAGCGGCAAGTCTATGAAATCGAACTCAGGCTGGCACAAGACAGAGATATGATATTGAAGAACAGAAAATTTGTGCCCACACTAATTCTCTACTTTGGATACCTCCAGAAAAGCCAATCAACAACTAACCTTTGTTTCGTTAAAATGGCGGTAATCCACAAACTTGGCACTTTCACGTTTAGACCATGCGATCTGAAAGAAATCTATACCACTCCTAGAAACGAAGCGAAAAATGGCGTATGGAATACCGTCATTTTAACGAAATTTCCCATAACTTCTGAATTGACTATCTAATCTTTTCAAATTTTCAGGAACGTATTACAAATAACACGTTCAATGCAAATTCCTAAAGTAGTTGTATCAATTCATACTGACATGATACTTTAGGTACATTCGGTCCACGACTACAAATGAAAAAGTGTCATTCCTGTTTATCGGCTTTATCCTGGGAAAGATATGACAAAGAAACCTAGACCCAGATAACATGTGTGCACAAAATGGAGACGACGTAGAGATTGGACACGAATGTAAACAAGGCGAGATCACATTGAGCAGTTAGCAGGCCACTGTGAAATCACAGTACATGTGGAAATTTATCTCATCACTAAGCATTCATAATTCAATTTCATCGACAGTGATAATTACCTTTAGACCTTCGAAGGAGAGGGTGCCAGGTAACGAGAATGAAAATTGCCTGTCATATAATTCCAGCCCATCTTATAAAGCATTAGCAGCAAGTGATGAAAGTACTCGAACCGGAAAGCAATTTCATGCGCAGGAGTAAACTCTTTATGGGGCAGGTCAAGCTCGCGCGGTTAATGGTCTAAGAAGCAAGTATAATTGATTTGTTAGCTGAAGAAGTAATCACAAGTTGTATCAGAGTAGAGTATACCGTTCATTGAGCAATGACAAAACCATGGTGGCACACGTTGCGCATAAAAGTGACCGCCACATGACCTGCTCAAGTAGCCATCAACACATAAAACTGGTCAGGTACATATTTTCACTCAAAAGTAGTTACATCTTGTTGTTCTGTTTCCTGTAAAGAATATGGAAGTATTCACATAGTTACAGAATGAATCTTCTCCAAAGAGTGCAAACCTTTCTGGACCAGAAACTGGAGGCTTCCTCCATAGAAAATAAGACTCCGCCAATGGGTGCACCGAAAGCAGCTGCCAAACTGTCAAACATAAACACATGATTCTTCTTGATCTTGCAAAATGGGGATTGAAAGAAATAGTTGGAGTTCAAATATAGATACATTAAGAAATATATGACATTCAAACATCAAGATATTTGCAATACATGAACTCTAGTATCTAGTTTAAATTAAAGCTACAACAGCGATATTGCGAAAATAACAGCAAGGATAACAGCGACACGATTCTGCAAATTTTAGTCAACTGAATGATGCCTGATTCTGAAGAACAGACTCATACCCAGCTGCGGCTCCAGCCGAAATGAATTCTCGCCGGTCCTTATCGTTATAGAATTCCTGTATTGCACTTTGACGGCGTCATTGCACGAAACATGTAAATTCGATTTACTGGAGAATGACACAACCCTAAAACCTGACAAACACTGCTCTCAGTATAATTATGGAGACGGCAATAAATTGAATTAGATGATTCTTAGTGACGAATGGTGAAATAGAAAAAAAATTCCACAAGGAATCATCACTCTTGATCCGCACTTACAAAAGCCCAAGCTTTCGGTCTAAGTTGGTTAAGAACATTCTCTCGCCAGGTAGGTTGTGGAGGTCGAATGACGTCGTCTTGGTGCACCTTGTTTGTGGAAGACGGGCCGTGCATCCACGTCAGCTCTGATGCAATTGCACCACCAATGTGAACCATGGGACCTTCTTGTCCAATCTGAGCACGAGAATGAGGCAATAATCAGCATGTAATCACTTCAAACTGAAAGGTTTAAGAAGCTGCCCAGAAAGAATGAACTCCCAAATGAACAAATGAAAATCATCAAGAACGAAAAACCGCAGTACACCACACTGGCAATGCTCAAGTACTGAGAACAAGCTGCAACGTGGATAGCGCAAGATGAGCTGCAGGTAGAAAGGAGGCGCACCGGTAAGCCAGACGACACTGTGCAGATAGTGCCCAGTATCTGCGAATTCAACATCACAGACGAGGAAACCCCTGTCATCAATTAGAAAGGGGAAAGCAGATGCACACACTTTTGTTTAGCTCTACATATCCAGCAGGATTAGAGGAGAGAAGTATTAGTGGAATTTCAGAAATAGGAACACACTTTTGTAAAGAGAGTTCTGTGCCGAAAAAAGTCGGGAATATCATTTCCATTCAGATACGCCATGACGAGAGTTACCTGCACAATAAATTAGATTCCAGCAGGATTCTACTATTATGAGGAGCATCAACAATAGTTCATAAAGACTGCCCATGTCAACAGCTTCAGCAATATTGCATTACCAAGGGAAAATATGAACAACTAATATGCAGCTGTCCGTAGTGCGATCTACTAATTGTTAATCCTATGGCCTGACCGGCAGCTGGAATTGTCCCGGATCTGAGCAAGAGGTAGAGAGCATACCCCTCCACCCGCGGCTGCTGGAGCCCAGAAGATAACCAAGCAGCTCGACAGAAGAACCAGAGCCACGCTTGTGGCCGCATAGTTCAGAAAAATAAGCCCTAATTTTCCACGCTCAAGCAGCAATCTCTCTGTCCACTCTCTCTGCGGCAGCATGAATGCTTATAGAATCAAATACCAAATCGCAAAGATTCATAGCCCAGTTCTGTTGCCATGTATATGAGTATGTAAACACTATGAATTAGCGAAGTCGAACCAATCGAAAGTAGATCACACTGAAATGAGTTGCAGCAATGAAGCCCCTATCTACGCAAGAATGAAGTCGTCCTAAACACGCATGCATTATGATTGTAAGTTTACTAAATCGGATGTAGGTTACCTTGGATGTGATAATAACCTCTTGACAAGATTCGATAATAAATGCAATCAATCCTACAAATCGGACACGATGACTTAGCTCAACCTCAAACTCTGCAATTGGATTTACTCGCCAGCTCTGGAGAATCAAACAATCTGTCAATCTAGAGGCGTCAAAACATGAATAAATCATAATAAGACAAAAGTATACCCACAACAAGTCCGATCAAAATTGTAATCCACCACTTCGCAAGTGTGAGCCCCGTATACCTGCATTGCGATTCAACCACTGGAATAAAGTCACTGACACTAGTACTAGCTTGTAAACCAACCAATCCCACACTTAGCATCGCGGTGGACATAAATCAGCTGCAATGATCAATAAAATTCCGGTACAATAATAAGTGCGAAACTGGGATTGTTCAGACCCATAGAGACGACGACGATGTTGCTTTGTGAATAACTGATCGTCGACCACGTTGTGAATGGAATCATAGTCAAGGCTCTCCACTGCCACGTCGCCCTGGTCTGAATCCTCATTTGGCTCCAGAAATCCATCATTCGACAATTCTTCTTCTTCCTCCTCACCCGGGATGCTCTCTTCGTCCTCATGGTCAATGAGCAACGGAACAACAGCTTCCACATCAAAATCAAAATCAAAATGATCTGCTTCTTCCATCTCGTCTCTCAATAATCGCAACTCGCAATTTGACAATACTCCGACTCAGCTCGCACCGGAGTTTTACACCTTAGGAGTGCGACAAATAATCGTGGCTACGAAGTAATTCCGTAGCCAACAACCGATCACAACGGCGGTTTAGTCTACTGAACCGGGAAGAAGTCGAATGTACGCTCATTTACGCGCTGGTGTGCAAGCTAACCAAGCTGCTTAACTTGGGTTCTTCCTTGTCCACGAAGGAATCGATCTGAATGGTTCCACTAGCAATAACTTACACGAGCGGACCCGGCCAGGGAAGCAGTTCTCGTGCGCGCGAGACGAGCGAAAATATCGATCCGCAGGTACCGTGCAAGGATTCACGGTTGACTGAGTGGCCCCCGCACGCTCCTGACCGTGGTGTTGAAGATTCGGCCATAGTGGCGGGTGTCGTCGTGTATTGCAAGCTTCATCGCCGCAACAAGTGATTAACCAGTCAGCACACGCAACGACGAGGCGACGCATCCAGCCCACGCCAGTCCGTCCTGATCGAAGACCTGGGAGTACTACAACCTAACTTAAGCTACCGTAGCTAGGGACTCGAAGATTCCAACTGCTTGCGCGACAACGTAGAGAAGAATCCACTTGTATAGAATTTTATTTCTGAAACAGAGTGACTGCTGATCATATGTTCTTTGTGAACACAGAGAATCTTGTTGCAATAAGATTCAGTTTGAAGTGCGATTCAAGGGCGATGGTGAGCTCGCGGAGTTTGGACAATATTCCTGGGCAAAGCTGTCGGTAGCAGATTGATGATTCCACAAGAGGAGGGAAGTTTGAAATTCTAAGTAATTTCAAAAGGGAGTGGATCGTGACTGTTGCGCGGCTTGCTCCCGTATTGCTTGTTTATGTGCAAAACAAGGAAGCTCGGATGTATTACTGCAGCTAGACTGTAGGTTCTAAGGTAGGAGGTCCATAAAACAGTTCAGGCTCTAAATGTGTCACCTATCTAGGAATAAGTGACATGTTTTTTGAAATATCTATTACTGTCACTGATGAGAGAATAGGCTTATTCAGGTAGAAATAGAGATATCAAGGTTTGATGGAGAATCGAATTGTACAATTTGAACAAAGGAGAAGAATAACCCCTAATGCTTGAGGCACCAAATTTTGGTGTCGACAATATTTTGAAGTTAAATAAAACCTAACCAATTTTCTATTTTTTATAGTTTGTATTTTTGAAATATAGTTTTAACATCAAAATTCTGATTTTGAACATGATTGATTATAATTTTTCTATTCAAGATTTTGTACAAGGGACCAAGGGTGTCATTTGCAATCTTGACTTTCCATAGTTTTGTTGCATTGTAAATGTGCATACTATGTAAAATATATATCAACATGTTGAATCAGAAGGTTTTTTATAAGGTCTCAAGAGGTAGAAGAAGTGATGATTTCTTAAAATTCTATTTTTTTTGCCTCTGTTAGACAATTATGTCATCCTAGTTCTTTGATTTTTATATAAATAGATATTTTGAAACTTTAGATAATGTGTGAAGGGTTTTCGAAATAAAAAGCCAAGCTTGTTTCATTGTTTTTTTGAATTTTTAAAAAAGATTTAAATTCAATGTAGGAATATGGATAGAGTTATGGGGAAAGAAACATTAGTGAATGCTGAAAATGTAATACATGTGGCCTTTTAAGGGATGACATCCACTTGCTTAAGAAAAAGGTATGGAGGATGAGGTAGAAAATAAGGTGGAGACCCTTCTTCTTCCTCCTCATGTTAGTTGGAGAGAGAGTTGTGAGTTGGAGAGACATAATGCGTGTTGTATTTTGTGAAGTTTGTAATGAAATTTGAAGAGTGTCCTCTTCTCTTTCTTGTAATTTCAAAAATTTATATGAAAAAATTATGCATGGTGGAACATGAAAGGGTTAATTGTAATAGAGTTTGAGGGTAGAAATTTCGAGAGCAAAAATTGCGAGGGCTCAAATCTTTATGGTGAAATTTTTTTTTTGAGATTTGGTAAGAGTACGTATTGAATTATTAAATTTCCAAAAAACTATCATTCTCTTAGTTTGAAGTTTATATGAAAAAGTTATGGGCCATTAAGTAAAGTAGTGAAGAGTTGCCTATGAGTGGAACAAAAAGAAATTTGACTGGCTATTAAAGTGATACAACATTATATTTTGAGTTGAAATTTTGAGGATTTGTAAATAATTATGTTAGCTTTCTAAAAAGTCTTTACATTCTCTATTCGGAGTTAGGGAGTAAAAGTTATGGACCTAGAGGTAGAATATTGAAAAGTTGCCTTTGATTTGGAGAGAAGAAACTTTGAATGGCTATGGAAGGTGAATAATATGATATTTTTACTTGAAATTTGGAGGAATTATAAAATTTTGTATTAACTTTCTCAAAAGCTATCACACTCTTCATTTAGAGTTTTAATGCAAATTTGACACTCAACTAAGTATTGAATATGTCTTCCAAAGACTTTGGAAGTTCATACTCAACTTCTACTAGCTACCCCATTCAATTTTTGGATGTTTTATTTTACTTATAAACACTATATAATAATGACTTGAAATATTTTATGCATTTTCTGGGTTCAATTGTCACTTGATCATGGGATCTTTTATATCATGGGCCAATTCTAGTTGCAACTAAAAAATCAACGTTTTCACAAGGCAATTCCTTTCTATCCAATAGTGTTGAAGGCTCTTGGAAATAAGCCTCAAATACCCTAGATTACGAGAAAAAATCACATTAGCAATTCATTTAAAAAAATTGTAGAGTAGGTTTTTTTGAGCCACAAATTGGTTGGGATTATGTATATTAGACCTTTTAACCTCATATATTTTTGTTGACCAAAGTTTTAGATTCGGCATGTAAAAATAGTATTGAAAGACTTTAAATCACTTTTGCAATTTTAACACCCTCATGATCAAACATTATAATCTTTCAATTCATAAATGATATTGATGCATTTTCTTTTTCTATTTGATCTCTAACATGTCTAGGTTGAAATTTTACTCTTACAATTCCAAAAAAATTCATAAAACTTATCAAAATGGTACCTTTTTGTTCAATTTCAAACAAATTTCTAAAAGCTCAGAAAAGGCCTCAGGCATTTAGGGGTTAAAGAAAACCAACCTATGACAAACAAAATGATTGATATTCCTTGTTGACATTATTGAAAAAAATTTAATTTTTTTCATATAAAGACAAATGTGATAAATGGAGAGAACAATTGAATTTTTATTTTTTTGACAAAGTATGAATTTGTTATGAACTTTTGAAGTTTGCTACTAATTGGTCTAGAATAGTCTCTGGACTACCTTGAAACCACATAAAAGTGTACCCATAATGGTCATCTTACCTCCTAAAGCAATCACAATATTTCCTAATGTGGTCATGACATGAAGGAATAAAAAAGTTCCTTCTAGTAATGAATTTACACTAAGAAGGTGGAAGTTTTGATTACAATCACTAATTAGAATTCCTTCACTATCACCTAAGGCATTGATTGTAGCTACTAACTCAACTTAATTAGCTAAAATCTTCTTTATTGCAAAAAAATTGTTTGTGGGTTGATGCAAGATTATGATGGGTTGTTTCCTAGGTGTGTGCACTAGGTGGTTGGTTTATCATAGGTTGGTTTATCTTACTCAGCATTAGTGCCCAAATTATTCTATTGACAACAAGTTTAGGATTTAGGATAGTAAATCAATTTACATACTTTTAATCACTATATTATCCTACACTAATTATTTAATTTGAAATTGGAGTACACAATAAAAGACTTCTATGATGCATTCAAATTGAAAGACCCTTGTCCAATTCATTGTTTTTCATGAATGCAACCCAAATTTAAGAAATGATATATCATATGCTCAATTCAAGATGTTTAACGAATATAGGATAATGCATACTTGCATATATATCCATGGATATATATACATACATACATGTGAATATATATATATATGTATGTATGTGGATTTTGAGGGGAGGTTAGATTTTTTCATCTTCCTTTTTGGACCCCTTTTTGGAATTGAGCACATAGTATGATGCAACTTTGCTATTGAAATGGACCCTAGACTAGGCCTTTCAAAGTGGTTTGCAATGCATAGCATTTCATAGTCACATTATATACATTTGGGACATGTTCTATATCACTTGTCATTTTTTATTGAAAAGGATTACAATATCAAATGTAACTTGTTTTGCTCACAAGTTTACCAGAGGTACAAAAAAATTGGGATAATATATGTATCCATATCTGCATACAAATGTATCCATATCTAATTATAGATCCATATCTATATCTCATATATCCTATAAGATATGGGATAATATAAAGGACACTTGGTTCACATTTGGAGGCCATAATGTATGATGTGTAGTTGAGAATTCAAAAATTTGTATACATTATTAGGATGTTGTAATTGGTTTCAAATATTATTGTAGCCAGAAAGAAAAAATGCAAACTAAGGCTACTTAGAATTTGTGTATATTTGGACATAGTTGCATGTGTCTTACAATTGTCTTTGTATGTGATTGAATGTGTCATGGGCTCTACAATGTAAAGAGAAGAGTGCATGGGGACTTTCCTTTAAATCTTTCACTTTGAAGAAATTATTGAAATAAGTTGCCATCTTTTTTTATAAGTACATAAGAAAATATCCTACATTTATACAGGTACTTTTTTCAATATGAATTTCCCATTGATTTGATGGAATTTTTGAAATCCCCATTAATCCATAAATATCCAAAAATGTTATTGTCCGTATTATTTATATTGTTCAAACTAAGCTCAATGTTTTGTTGTAGAAGGCCTAATGGTGTCGCTATAGGGCATGGAGAGGCACTCAAGAATAATAGAATAATTGTTTCCTCAATGCAAAACTATTATAGAATGATTGCATGAAACACTTGTACTATTTTTTGTTGCACATTGCATTCTTTTTTGTTTTACAGCGATAACTTTTGCATTCTCGCTTGAAATGACTCAAAATTCATACGCAAAGTACTCATGACTATTGTACATCTTGTCTCATTTTTGGAAATTTAAATAAAAATTTTTAATTTCCAAAAATAGCCCCCAATTTTATGTTACACTTGCCAATTGGTGAGACTTTTGAACAAAAAAGTACCCAAAGAAAAAAATTTGGAGTTAAAATTTTGAAGGGGATGGGCTTTTGGTACACTTTTAGCTACTCTTTAAAGGATTTCTAAAAATAATTAATTATATATTGTATAGAAGTCTACAACTCACTTTTTCTACTTGAATTTCAAAACATGTAAAAAATTCTTTTGGTGTTTCTTTTGGTGAATGACCATCTCCATAGAGTTGCTACAAATGGACCATTTTTCTTAATTAAAACTTCAAAGTATGAATTTTCTTGAGATTTGGCACTTTACTAGTTCTTCTACTTAAATTTTTGTATGATTTTTCTTTGATTTTACCTTCATCTTATAGGTGTACATAGTGGCCATATTTTTTTTTGGAGTTTCATTTTTTTTCTAATTACAAAGTACCCTAGTAAAAGAAAACACAAGAATTGTAAAACACAACAAAATTGACATTTGTTTCATGCAATTACCTTATACTACCTTTCCTAACATTACATTTTAAATAGTTAGTCATTTTGTTACAAAAGGGTGATATTCATGTTTTCATTATTAATCCCTCATCAATATGCACTACTACAAAATCACCCTTTGATTCTAACATAACTATTTTTTCTTGGATTTTTTAAAATTCATTCAGTATCATTTGCTAAAATTTGTAAACATGTATTAAAATGTATTATATTTAACAATTTATAATCATTTTCAATAGAATTCATATTGAAAAAACCATGTTAAATTTTTTGTTTCTTTCTTGCTAGATATCTATTAGAATTTGTTAGAAATTATTAAACATAACATAACATATTTTACAATTTTTAATATATTTTAACAAAGTCTAACGCAATGAATATAAAAAATCAATTAAAGGAAATTTAGTTCTATTAGTAATAGAGGGAGGTATTCTCAAGGCTATAACTTTTTGATAAGTACTTGGTGAATTCTAAGCATGCATCTAAAATGCCCCAATTCAAAATGGGCGGCCAAAATAATACATTCATATAATGTTCGGAAGATGTGTAGTTGATGAAGTCTCTATTACATCTTTAATGCCTTTACAAATGGCTATTTGGACTTAAATGGAAAAGATTTTGAATTAGTAAAAGCTACGTAAAACAACAAAATCACAACAAAATCGGAACTGAAAATTGCAAAACTATTGTTGCTCAATTCTATTGATTGGGACAATTTTTATTTCTTTTAAGAAAATTTTCATCACTGCCACATCAACATGCGTTGGCATTGAAGTTTGAACCCAAGACTTTGCTTTTACAAACCAAATTTTCCAACCAACACACCCTAGTCAAATTTGCATGTGCATGTATGAATATCAAATTGTTACTTATAAAATTTATTGGATTTTTGTTGCTTTGTTCCCAAAAAGTTTTGAAGTACCTAGAACAATAGAAATCTATCGGGATCTTTATAGAATTCCATGAAATTGATCAAGTCACAGCTGTTAGTACCCAAAACAAGAAAAAATTGTTGATTTTTTGTTGTTTTGGTCACAGATTTCTAGTAGATATCGATTTCAAAAAAATTCAACTCTTCCCAAACGGTTGGGTTTCGTCTTTGAAAAAACTTATCCAAGAATGTTTAAATCCTATAACTTGCAACTCTTTGTAAATATGTTATTAAAATAAGTTGGAAACACATACAAAAAATCTCAACAAACAATATTTTCTATTCACGTTTTAAAAAATAATAAATAGAAAGAGGTAGAGTATAATTAAAAATACTAAATTGTTTGTAATATAGTTACAGAGTTGAAATATTTTAATCCAAACAATTATAATGTTATCTAATACCTATGTTTTTTTGTTTTTTTCAAAATTATTGAAATGTGAGTTCAATAAAGAAACTTAATAGTTTATTTTAGAGTAGAGATTCCACAAATACCTTCGAATGAAAACTTGTCATAACTTTCATCTTGTTAAAGATTAAAATGGAACAATTGAAAGCTTTCCATATATATAAAAAACCATACTCAATTTTTATTTCTGGAAAAAATAATTTTTTCTAAAATTTCTGGAATACCCTTGTTGAGGAAGGAATTGCATATTATACAAAAAAAAAATTATCTATATAGTCAAAGGTTATGAAAATTGTTGTGCCTTAAAGAAACTCCTCAACCACAAGTATGAAAATTTCAAAGAACAAAATGAAAATTCCATTCATAAATGAAAGACCAAAAGCACTGTGTTGCTAGGAAATGCTGCTTGGTCTTTGGGGGTTATTTAGGATATAGAATATTTGGCCATTGCAATAGATGCTATTTCACGACAATTTTGGAGGGGAAGTTGAATGGAAGGGGGGTAAATGGATAGGGGTTAGAAGCTAGAATCATAGCTACAAATTCTAAATGTCTTGATGTGTTTCATTATATGGGTTGTTCAAGATTGGCATCCGAAATGAGCTCTAGAAAATTAAACAATGTTATTAATATCAATATTTGGGGGAACATGTTTGGAGTGTGCTAGAAGGCATATAGGTGTTATATTTTGTAGATCATTGGTAGACAATACTTTGAATAATGTTAATGGCACGATTGAATCAACTCTACATATAGGTGTTTTAATATATTTTGTAGATCATTAATAGACCATACTGTAAATAATGTCAATGGCATGATTGAATCAACTCTTAAACATCTAGCAGTTCTGAATATATATTCAAGATAAATGATCAATAATTGTCATTTTTTGCTATGTTAATCAAAATTGGAAATCATAACTTTGTTTTGAACTTACACCATACAAAAGTGTATTAAACAATTGAGTCAATGTATAGAATTGTTTTAACCAATTGACTATGTAGATTGAAAGATTATGACATTTGAATTTTGTAATAAAGATTTATTCATCCTTTTTTGATAGGGACAAAAAACTTCAGGCCCTCTTAGATTAAATTTTTTTATTAAATACACTACTGCAAAATTTCAAAAGAAAGTATGGAGTCTAACTTCTTGAAAGTCATCTTGTAATACAAGGAGGTCTAAAATTCAACAATACATTTAGCCAATTTTTGATGATTTCTTGTATATTAGAAAAGTATCTTTAAAAATCTGATTTAAGAAACATGGGTGTCATTACCTTCTACAATTTCTAATATTTCCATAGAAAAAAAAAATATAGGCCTCATTTTCCCAACTCTTCACCTCCCAACCTCCACCCAAAATCCTCCTCCCTCTTTTTCCTCCTTAGTTCTTCTATGTCCACTTCCCACTTATGGGCCAAGGATGCGAAGTTAAAAATGCACTTAAGGGTATGCATCTGAGGAAAAATATTAAAATTTCATATAAGCAGAACTGCTCCATTGTGTACAATATCCTACATGATGGATGCGTGCAAGAATGCAATAACAATGAAACTACAGGATCATATACAAAATCGAAGGGACACCATCCATCGCGATGGAATTGTTGCGCGTCACTAACTTAGTCGAGCTCCGGGTTTTGGATATCCCGCATGATCTCGTTTTGCGCAGTATCGTCCTCCAGCATGCTAAGCAGCCGGTGCGACACACGGTCTTGGATGTAGGCCTTCTTGATGCGACGCGCTTTGATCCACGCGGGCTCCTATCACAACACACACATTAACGCATCTCGGTGATACTCGTAATATAAGGTCTCCAATCACCACACAGTAAGGGAGAGATTCCATTCACCATACAGGTGAACTTTGAACCTAACCCTCCAACAATCCACAAAATTGCACCGTCTAAAATTTTGAACATTTATTTCGTGTTAAACTACAAAAAAATTGAGAAAAAACGAATGTCAGTAGATCAAGTATTTTCACAATTAGTAAATTCAAAGCTCACCTGTATGGTCAATGGAGCCTCTACCAAACAGTCAATGGTACATCTTGATCTGTGATTTTAGAAGACATTTTAATGTGCAGATCGGTGATTGTTCTGTGGTTGTGTAGAAATTAAGATGCGAAACTGCTGTGTGAGGAACATTCATTGAAAGCGGACTGAGTTGAAAGAAGCTAGCGCCTTACCTCGGGAACAAACCAGGAGAATAGAAACTTGGCCAGAAGCAACACATGCTCCAGCAGGAGAATAGCGGCTAGGCCTGGCTCAATCTTCCACCGTCCCGCGTCGTCGTACAAGCACACCAGTAGAGCGCAGTTGGTGACAATCGCCACCACTCCAAGGTTCTGCCATGACCGGTCAAGTTATCAATATTTTTTGCATAGGATATGGACGATGAGCGATTGAGAAAGTTGTGGAATGAATATCGTGAGGAAGGAAGAAGGTTAGGCGTACTTGAAATATAGCTAGCCACGCTCCGATCGAGGCAGCTTGTCTCGGGGCTGGTCGTCGCATGGTGACGAGAAGCTTGAGTGAGTCCGACCGAATCTCCACTAGATTATTCTGTTTACAGCAGGACATTAAGGTGAGATTACAGACAATTTGGAGAAGGAATGATAAAAATCTGCAGAAATGAGAAACCTATTACGCTCCAAAACCTATATGGAAAACCTAATTCGCTAGAGTGACTGTTTAGAAGAGAACAGGGAAGGGTGTGTACGAGAAGTGCAAATGTGGCAACAAGTGGATAGGCGCTGGCGAACATGGTCACCATGCCAAATTGCACGGCAAGCTCCAAGAAATCTGCACTCGAAATTGCGAATCGATATTTTAGTTTGGCTATGTATCAGAATGAGGATGTGAACTGCAGTGCGTAATACTTCCCCAGCATTCCAGAGCATTCGACAGGTTATTTTTCTGGCGAGAAAGGAGTGGAGATCGTAGAGTTACTCACCATCGAAGAGGCCGTCTTCGAAGTCATTTCCGACGCTGGCTTCATATTTTGGCGACAGGAACTGCTTCTCAATGCCCAACGCGTGGCTCTCAGGGTCCTTCTCTCCTGTATCTCGTTTGATTTGCTCGTCAGCCTTCATAGCCTTATATTCGGCCCATCGGTACGTCAAATACGGCACCAGATTCTCTACTACGTTGCTCATCAGCTGCAATTCAGGCAGTTAATTAGAAAAACGGATCAGTTTTGCATCATTCGAGTAGATCTTACCGGGTTATCTATTAACTATTCAGACGACACTGAGAAGAGTGGTGAGCACCTATTCACTCTAGTTTGATCGTCACACCTGAGACACGATGAGGCGTTGTACCAACATTGAACGAAGGGTATTGAAATCTTTGTGCAGAATGGCTTGATAGAAGAGGCCAATGTATGATTGAAAGAAGTATAAACCGAAGACCTGCAAAACCATATGCATAAATGAAATTCTGACGAGAAACATCAATCTGTAAAACGCAAGGAATTTCACGGAGTACTTCGACGCATCTTTGGTCAAATATGTACTTGGATGATGCAGGTACCTTATAAATCATGCTATTTGCGGCGGCTTCCTTGTTGGCCAAATGTTCCGACTTCGTCAGCGCAATGCCTACCTGGCCCCCGATCTTTGTGAGGTACTGGACTGTTAGAAGATAAACTCCGGTGAGTATGTACCTAGCAAAAATAGAGATGAAGACCCTTATCAACAGCGGTAACTCGAAAATCTCCTCACAAAATTCTCGAAGAGCAACGCAAATCACAGGGTCTATGAATCGTGAGTTTACTTGATGATGTCATTGGGGGCGTATTTGTTAAGGTGGGCGTAAAGGAGCTCAAAGGGCAACTGGACACACAGAATACATGTGACGGCGATCATGCTATTCTTTAGACTCCGGATACGGGACAACCACTCTTCTCTTCCCAAAACCCTTGCTTCATAATCAGAGACGTTCGCTCCATACAAATTCTCTTGCTGTGTCGCTCCTCTGAGTAGTACCCCTTGTTGCTCCCTCGTTAACGACTTGATTGTCTGAAGTTCCTCGCTCTCGTAACTCATCCCCCAACTACTCAAGGCCCCACAGGCAATCATTATCAATCCTGAAACATGGAAATTAAAGGGAGTACGAAAGAAAGCTGCAGTTAAGGACTTACTTGTTCTGAAGACTGGCGTTCTGGCGACGCCAAAACTGGAGAAACACGACAGCCCAGACGACGACGATCATAGCATATATCGGAGGTACTGCGGGCTCCATTGCTCTGTCCAAAGACAAGATGGCGAGACAGAAATCCGTTGAGACCATTGATCCAATTACACACGCATTCAAGCCCTATCACAGATTTCTACTTGGATCGTACATCCATATGCACGTAATAATTCCTTAGTGAATTCACTAATCATATCGACTGATTGAATGCTTAGAAAGAGTAATTTACAAGCTTCTTACATTACCAAATAGTCCGACCCTCTTCTGGGTTCAATCTTACAGCATTAGAAATTCATCTCTGTGTTCCTTCAAAACGCGCTCAATTCTGCCAAATTTCAAAGTCCCACCTCATTTACAATCTGGAATATGCTGAAGTCAACGAGAGATCTTCCTCTCGTATATTTGAAATTTATTGAAACCAAGTGAGTTCGCTTGTGTGTATTGCGGTTGCGACTCTTACAAACCACTTGACATGAAGTGCTTCTAAGGTGATAAGTAAAATGCGCGCATTCAAAGTTATTAAGGATAACATTATAGAGGTCAGTGACTAACCCTTGGTCTGTTAAGTTCAAGAAGATTCCTAAAACGGCAGGGAATATGAGCCACCGTGTATACATGCCCAAGAATGCAAAATATGTAGCCACCTGCAAGGGCGTCATCAATGAAGTAAGAGACACCGAACCATTCATCTTTCTCACCAAATAAAGGTATGCATTACTGAAACACAATCATGGCTTGATACGAGTATTTTTCTCACTAAGTAAAGGATTCTGCAAGTCTTATAACCTTCGCACCGAAGTATGCATTCACGGCATCGAGGGGCTGACTCGTAATATCCATCCACCTCATGGTCCAGTGCCGTAGTAGCCACTTCCGTTGCTGCTCGTCTGCAAGCAATCACCAATGAGCAATCGCAGCGCGGCATAATTTGAATAAAAGGACACCCTCCAGTGGAAAAAAGCTGGAGTCCTAAATGAAAAGGTCCAACAAGAGACTTACGATGGAGTGGCATAATTTCCTTGATGATCCTATCATCTTGCAATTTCTTCACCAATGACTCAGAAGAATTTCCTGTCCCGGACACCGAATTGATGATACTGGTGATGCACTGGTAACGTTCTGTCCAACTGAAAAGAGCGTCACCCAATGGCTGTCGGCAAAAACCATCCCGACGCTCCCAATCAAACACCACATCAAGTCCTGCGTGCAGTGAGGTTTCAACATTCAAAGTTACATCAGAAACGTGCGCAGCGCAAGCTACTCTTGAATTCGGTACTTTCCATGGAAGCGGTGAAACCCAAGTTGAAACCAAAAGCTGTTACAATACAATCCGGGGTTCAAGGCTTGTTTGCCTGAAGTTAAAGTAGACACTAACTTCCAACTGTATTAATTGCAGTATATTTCGTCATCGGATGCAGAGACTTCATTGATAAGCGCAAAGGAGCTCCAACCACAATTTTGCACTTCCAACTACGGTTTAGGGTTTCAGGTCCTGACTTACGAGCCAAGGACGAATTTTGCAAATACTCGAAGAGAAAAGTGAACCGAAGATCAGAGGAAGTTCAAAGTTTCACCGCATTGATCCGTTCCACAGATTCCAGAAACCAAGAAAATCGCTGAGTTCAGTATCCCATACCTACATTGGTGGGTTTCCTGAGCCTCAGTTTCTCTGCTGCTCGACCAACGACTTCTAGCGGCGCTGCAACCTAACCGCAACCACACATGTCATCAGATCATAACCCTAACAGGTGAAATAAAATATGCTTCAGTGCAGCTATTGGAAAATACTTTTTACCTTGAGATATATGAGGAAGTTTGCTCCATCAACCTCTTCAACAATGAGGCCTACATTAGACAACGCTGTAAATAGGTGCCTCACAGGGTCCCCTCCGAACTTCTGTCACACCACGCACAACATGAGGTGAGCCTTCGTCCCCAACCAACGAATAATTACAGTAGGGATCAAAACAAGGTGCAGCACGTACAGAGCGTTCGCTGTCCAAGTCTTTCGAGTCGATCACAATTGCAATTTCGAAAGGTGGTGGTGGGGTTTTCTCTTTCGCATTCGCAGACCAAATCGACTTTCGAGAGGATTCCTCCATTTTGGAACCACTGCAGGCGCTGTGAGCTTTTCAGGCGTCTGGGACAGAGCACAAAACAACTGCATTGGCCACTTAGGTCGTTCTGCAAATTCGCAGACAATGCAGCAGAAGGGAGCAATTGTGAGCAACCCATATCACAGGAGCAAGGAAACATGCAAGGTTCCCAAATTCAGCACAATCAATGCGCAAAATGTGCATAGGGTACTCACCACTTCAAGTGATTCTCTGGTGGGTTGACGCGATTCTCGTCACGAAATGAAGAATTCAAAATTCAGCAAACGATCACCAATCTCTTGAAGTGGGTGGTGATAAAGCTTGGTGTTGAAACATTGGGAAGCAGGAGCGAGGGAGACGAAGTGCAAGGAATCTACATAGGAATGAAGATACTGGGACGATGCCACTTGGCTCCAGTGACAAGCAAGTCTCGGTTGACACGTATGCATTAGTGAGACGTGTCAACTGTCCAGAGCGCGACTTCGGTACTTGACTGGTGGTTAGGGTTGCGCCAAGAACCAGGATATGCGCACACCAGTCAGATGTCAGAACTGCAGCAGTCTTTACTTTCCCTGCTTATTCAGTGATTTCTACTTGAAAAGAAATTCCCATAAGGTAAGGTGAAAACACTTAAAACCGTCAAAATAAGGAATTCAGCATAGTTGAGTGGATAAGAGCATCCCCACCAGCTGCTTCCCTATCCCTATCTCCATATGGATGAAGGAGAGCAAAGATGGGGATGGGGATGGGGAAGGCAAGCACCGACCAGTTCCTCCCTAAATTTTTCATTTATTGCTATATACAGGCAAGGAGAAGTCAAAACGAAAGTACATAAACAAGAACAAGGACAAAGTTACAATTCTCCCACGAATCAGTGAAGCACAGCTCATGCTCCAGAGGTGAAAACTCATTTAGGGATTATCACGTTTCAGTTTGGTATCCAAGAGCCCATATACAAAACTCAGACCCCCATCAGTAAATTTTTCAGGGTAGGGAATGTTGGAGGGGGGGAAGTCTTCCCTATCCGAATGTTTTTCATCTAAACAGGGGATACAGGAAGCCCCTAGTAGGGATGCTCTAAGGGAGGCAACTGCCATTTCCAATTGAGCACATGTGGAGCATAGGTATGTTGAGTGGAAAAATTTCCCTATGTGCAGAAATAGATTTCAGGAGGATTCCATAATTTTTCACAATTATATTTTCCAAAACAAAATTATCATGAAGTTTCCAAGTGAAGATTCTATTTGTCCCATATAGGGCATATTGGTCATCCTATTTCTAACCAAGGTCTGGGTGCAAAATCAAGAGTCCTATAGCCCAATTATAATGTATCATTCACTGTTGATCACTTACTCATCTTGTCTCTATACAACAATAGACCTCCCTATCGATTGCCAAAATGGGAGGGTGATCAAGAATGGGTTGGCTCCCATTAAATTAAGTGAGAGATGTGCTTTTCTTGAGGTCTTCATAGCTGAATTTATTATAGGATATCCTATAGAACTATCAATGAAGGTCTTCTTTTCATCAAAATATACTCAAAACTTCTATTTCTATTGTAAAGTGTAAATTTAAAAATAAATAAATAAATATGTAACCATAGGATCTTGCATTTAACTAGTATGAGATTGTGTATATTTGCATTTAAAGTAAAGAAAACAATATTTCTTGAACCTCACCTAATTTTATTTTAAGACTTTAAATAGATTTTCAATTTAAAATTCTATACGGCTAAAGAATTGAGTTGAGAGTCTTTTGAAATAAATTCACAAAAAAAATTTGATTTTCATTCTTAAAACAATTAATCCCTCTATCGCGAATTAGATCTAGGGTTTCTTAGAAATGGCTAGATTAACTAGTGAGTTGCTCCTATTTTTAAGGGATTGTGTAGTTACTGTAGCTTCTAATAAACCACACTAGACATGAAAGAGTGGAAGTCAATAGTGAAGTGGCATATGTTGAAAACAAGCAAGGAACTGACAGACTGCTTCAATGCTATTAATTTGGATCAGTTTCTAGCCAATGTTGTTGCGATGAAGTCCAATGATGTCTTCTGTATTCAATTCCAATGATGTTTTGTCATTCATCTCCAAGAAATTCTCAATAAGAGATTTGTTGGTTATACAATTATGAGTTGAATTTCGATTCACTTTGTAGGAATTAGATTGTTGTATAACTACAAATTCTTTTGCTTTTTGGTGTGGGAACTAGTTTACCTTCAATTGTTGTCGACCAAGTTGTCGAAGGCTGATTTTTTGCACCATAACAAATTTAATTTCAGACAAGTATATTTGGAAACCCTAAATTTTATTTCAGAATAGAGGGAGTATTAAGTAGAAGTAGGTATGAGATAGAAGGAAAATTTAAATTATTAATAGCTCTAAGATGGAATTGAAACACATGAATTTCAACAATGAGATTGTTCTAGCAAGGAATCTAAACCATTTAAAAAAAATTTGAATTGCCTAAAAAACAAGATTCTCCATAATTAAAAAAAAATTCAAAAAATCAAGCCAAAATTGAAATTATAGAAATCTGCTTGAATCTTCAAGAGTCTTCTAAAGAGACTTTTGGTCCTTCAAGGGTTAGTGAATTAGTCATGTGTATTTAGGGTCTACAAGTCAATTTTTATCCATGTAAGTTATAAAATACATCTTCAAATAATATAGCTTGTTGAGCAACTTATTTGCAAAGATTGACTGATAGCACATGAAACACAAAATTACAAGAACTAAAAATCTCTCTCCATGGCACAACTTGCCCTTACACATTGAATCAAAATTACAAGAGAAGACTAAACCCTATTCAAATCCTAATCCAATAATATCAACTTTCTACAAGTGCAACAATACATTTAAGCAATAGAATTTGCATCACCTATCTTTCTGCACCAACTTACTATCAAAATCTAGCAATGTGAACCAATAATCTTCTATAAAATGAAAAAGAGAGGGAAAAAAACCAACCAATTCTACAAAAAAAATACTCCATTAAACAAAGAAAGCACTATGGATTGCCAATATTGACAAGTGCAAAGCAAAAGTTCTTTGACTTAAACGTGCAATTAATAGAATGATGCAAAGAAAAACAATATCTTTGCACCATGCAAATACTGAGCACCTAAACCATGCCAAAAATTATTACAATTTGTACCCATGTAATGCTAAAGCAACTTCTAAGTTATTAAGGTAGGAGGCTCAAACTCCATTGGTCTTTAAATCAACCTCTACAATCATTTGAATGGATTGAGGAAAAAAGTGTAATTTATTGCTAGAGCCAATCATTGTCCTTGCTTTCCCCATTTCTCTTTATAACTTCAAGTGAACAATTTATGGAAGGCCTAGTGACATAAATAGGGACCTATGAGACAACTTGTTTGAAAATTCATAAATAATTCAATAATACTTCAAAAAATATGAAACCACTTGTGTTACATTCTACATCTATTTCTCTTTGTCTGAAAAAGTAGATAAAAATATTCCCATGAAAAAAAATACATGAAAAAGGTGGACCAACCCGTAGATGAACGATTTGTGAGCCTTCTACCTTAGAGGTAGTCTTTGTTGACTTCATTATGAATTACTACTACATGGCTAGCCTTGCATAATTTGAACCCAAAACGTTTGAGGACCCCTGGCTCAACCTCCCTCCCTCCTAATCATTGGCTCGTAGTTGCCTCAAGGCCAATGTGAGCACTCTTCTTCCATTTTTATTGTTGTATGATCTTCTTCCCTTGCATGATTTTCTTCCCTCAAATTGTGATCAAAGTAATCCCAATACAACCTTAAATAGACTTAGCCTTCTTTTCGCTCACATGGACATACCTACAATTAAAAAAAAGGCTACCTCCAACTACTGAGGCCACTATGATTCAATTGAAGAATGCTCCAAACATCAAGTAAAAAGTGGCATGAATGAACCCCTTCTCAAATTTTCCATTTGACTCCTCCAAACAAGTTGCAAGGCATATGATAGCTTATGGCACCAGCCATCCATCTCACTCCCTTATCATGTAGAAAATAGTCAAGACATTCCATATAACCCTTTTATAGTGCACATTGGATCACAACAACAAGAGTGAAGAGCCGGGACATGTCGGGGCTTAGCAAATGACCAATTCCATAGCTAGCAGTGGGTAAGAATTACAACCCCTATTGAGGTTGCTTTCAATCCATTGAGTAAGGTAGAACATCCAATGACCACTCAAATTTGCAATACGGGTATCTTGTGCAATGAGATGATAGTTTCCAATATTTTTTAGAGATATAATGAATGGAATTGACTCAAAGACAAGTGGAATCATGTTAATCTCTTAAAAACTTGAATGGATATGAAGTTTCAAACCAAAAATATAAAACTGTTAGTAGGTGGGGGTCATGACCATCTTAAAAAGGTATAAAATCGATGACCTACCAACCTAATCCCATTTGATGATTGTTATAAAAGCACAAGTTCAACATTTTAAAAGCACCTCTTTTATTGGCTAAAACTACAACTTGTTTCACAAATATTCATTCACAGTTATGCTCACCTAAATCAACATTTATTAAATCACATCTTAATCAACCTTACAATGTCTTTAACTTGATGTAAACTCGGAGTAATTCTTTGACAAAGGCACCCAATTACTTGCCTAAAGTTTATGACTTCTACACTCTGTGGAAATGGGTGGGAATACTAGGGCAATTAGGAGGGTATTGTAGATGGCAGAATTAGGTAATTGATAGAATTGGATTGATTGACTCTAGTTGGATGGCTTAGTAAGTATGTATTTTGGTTTGTGGTAGAAACAAAGTTAACACTAATTTAGCTCATTGCATCTTAAAGTAATATAGAAAAGATACTTTGGATTGTACCTACATGGTACTTTATTATACCTTATAATCCATATATATACATGTGTCCAATTTTTTTTATTATGGGGTCTATTTATCTATAATTATTTTACAATAGATATGCCTCTATTTTTTTCCTACTACTTTTCATCCATTTTCCTACTCCATGTGGTAGTTAAAACTAAAATTTGAGACATTTAAACATGTTCCTATTGTAATTCAAAAATCTATGTGTCATTTTAGGGGTGATCAATACAACATGTGCAATCTAACCAAAGTTGAACATAATCCATGCAAATAGTACATATATACATACATAGTATATCAAACAATTCATATAAATGAATCAAATATATACTATAGGAAAAAAAAATGAAAAAAAAAAATTTCACAAATAATATTATATCGGCTAAGCATGATATATGCAACATGTCTTTAACCCCTAAACAATGTTGTGGGCATTTTTTGTCCGATGAATGTCAAAGAATTCTTCTCTATAAGATAGAATTGCAACTATTCATCCTTGGAATTAGGGGTGGAAAGGGGAGATCTTCTACAATAGTTTGACTCCCAATGAGTATTTTTGATTTTTTTAAAGTGGATGATGTCACATGGTTCCAAAATGCCTAATTTTCATGGTCACCAACTTGGCATTCAAGGATTAAAATAATATTGTTCACCACAAATTTAAGTTCGAGCAAATGAATAGATGAGACGTTCAAAAATCAATATGAGACATTGTTTATTATTTTATCTATTTGGAGATGGAAAATGGATGCTCTTCATGTAAGTCCCCCCCCCCCCCTCCCTTTTAGACTAAGGTATAAGCACCAATAGTTGATCATTTCAGCAATTTTAAACCAAATGATGTAGAATATGAGGTGGTAGAAATTTTTCTCATGTAGGAAGTTAGGAAATATGGGGCTAGCAAAATTTTCAGAATTTTATTCACCAAATTGAAATTACTATGAATTTTGGGAGCCAAAAAGTGCATTTCATTAGAAGCCAATGTCTAGAGTCTTCCAATTCCAATTAGTGAACTTCATTCACTACTTTGAGACATGTGCCTTAACCTTATTAGTCCCAACCTTAAAAAGGATAGAAAAACACATTCTAATCTTGAATTTTAGCCTTGGGTTGGAAACTGCTCACCCTATTCGTTGGATACTAGGCATGGTTGATAATTGGTGCTTCTACCTTACTCCTTGTGTAGATTTATAAATTATGTACTATGGATCATTACAATGTACTATATAGTTATCAGCATAGAATACGATAGCATGATTCACCTTTAGCAAAAAATAATTAAATTTTTTGAAGACAAATGGTTTAGAAAATTAATAAGTCCCTTTGCCAAATCTAAGGACAATTAAACATAAAGAAAGTCAAAATGTTAGAAAAGATACTTGTACAACTTGATTCCTAAACTTTATAGCAAAATAGGGACACTATGAAAAGTAATGAGCTCATTGAAAGCCATGACTATTACTTTCCTATGCAATGAAGAAAACATTTAACTTTCAAGATTATTTGAAAGGTTGCTTAAAGTTAAGAAAAAATATTTAATAGTAGTCAAACAACTTATCAGTGAAAATATGAATTTCCAAACCAACCCTTTCAATTTTAAATAATTATTTGGCAAAAATGCACCAAAGATCTTATACATTGATACTATTGAATATCATCAATGCGGCAAATCAAGTTAATATTTTCATTCCAACTTAAAGTAGAATTTAGGCTTCCTAAGCTTCATTCAATGGTAGGACTCAAAATGAAAGTTCATTTTTATTGCTAAAATGGAGATCATGATTAAGGTGATAATAGATGTAAAGATATACTACATATTGATAAGTGGATTTAGCATCTTATAATGTAAGAAGTGGGTGATTGCAAGAAACACTTCACGTTTTGGGCTCAAAAACCCGATTTGTGGCCATAGGATTGGTAGTACTACGGACTACTATCAATTTCGTGCATCAAACTATGCCTGTGAATCTCAACCATTGATTTCAGGTGCCTATAGATCTTAACCGTTGATTCAGTACAATATAGTACTATGTAGTACTATAGACTACTATGGAATACTATAGAAGCCACTAGGAGCAAAAAATAGCATAAAAGGGGTCTATGGACCTTTTCATTTTTAGTAATTCAAAAGAAATTCAAAAAATTCCTAGAAAAAAGCTATTTTTGTAGACAAGCCTACTCTCACATTACACCAAAAATTTCTTCAAAGAAAATTTTCTCTTGCCCGAAAAATGTGTGCAAACAATTATCACTTTGGCCCCATGTAGACACCTCATGCAAAGGTTTTTTGCAAAAAACTCTTCGTCACTCATTGGAATGCAAGTACACCTCTAATTTCTCCATTTCGTGGCTTCCAATTTGCATTTTTGGGTACAACTTTGGACCAAAACCTCCCCAAATGGCCAAGGTAGACACCCAATCAAAGGCACCTTAAAAATAGTAAAGTAATATTTTTAAAAACCAAAAAATACAGAATGTGTGAAACTTTTATGTGTACCTGCATTCCAAATTTCAAGACACGAGGACTTACGATGCAAAAGTTGTGATAAAAAAACCACATGTCTAAGGGCAAGGGGACAAAAAATAGGACAAGAGTTTCTTGCAATCACCCAAGTCAACAATATTACTACGATTGTGAGGAAATAACAAACCCCATCCTCTACTTAATCCTTAAAGGACGAACTGGTGACCACGGAAATCCTTCCTTTTGGAACCGTGTGACATCATCTACTTTATAAAATCCAAAAATATTCATTGGAGGTCATTACAAGAGAATTGAACCCATCAAGACTTTGATTTTTTTACTAATTTTAGTATTATTTGAAGTAAGTATGAGGTTGTTGGGTAATCATGACGAATATTTGAACCCATCATGCAAATCTTGGCCCAATTAGTGAGTTGAGAAGGCTCTTTCCCATCCAAATTTTTGCAATACAAAGTGGCCCTTTTGGGGATTCAATTTTTTCCTAATGCAAACTACTGTGCAAGATCTCTCTCTTTTTGTAACAAAGTCCCGAGGATGAACAATTGCACTTCTGTCCTACATAGGAAGATTCTTTGCCAACCATTGGACACAAAATGTCCATGTCAACGTTTATGGGTTAATTATCCAGATTACTCCCCCCCAAAATCGGATGAAAGATTGAATAATTTCTATCCTCCAAGGGTCCGGAAAGTAAAGCAAAGGCCATTTTTCCAGGTAATAATGACGGAATTAGGGTCCTCTACCTTAGTATTAATATTGAACCCCAGTACTTGGGAGTTGGGACTGGGGAACTTTCCTGAAGCGCTACTGTTGACAACAGTTATGATGAAATGGAATGTTACGGAGTACGGAGTATTATTTTTCTGCAAAGCAGGTAACGTAGAATCTATTGCCGCATCAGTAGAAAGAATTATTCTGTCCAGAAAAGAATGATGACTCAGCTACAGAAGAATGAGCACTACTGTACTGTGACTCCCCGAAGCTGATACCAGGGTTGGTTTGTTTTTTCATTTTCATGATGTGCCAAAGTGCCGATGTAAAATGATATAGTGGTGCTCCAAATTTCAACATTCATCCACATATTGGATAGAAAATATCACATTAGCACGTACACTCACATCACATGTGCAAAATTTTGATTTCATCCACAATTTGGTCCAAGATTCTTTCTTTATTTGAATTTTTTTGGTGCAATTTGGCACCAAAAGGCCCCCCCCCCAAAAGCCTTGGTGGACATTGATTTGTCCAACCAATAAGAAAGAGAATTAGCATTATGGTACTTAGGAAATTAGTGTCACCACAAAATTTTGATTTTTGGAAATTGATAAAATGCAAAAATATTTTCATCCTTCATTCATTCCAAATAGTGTGATTTGGATAGAAAATTAGTGTTCCACTCACTACTAGGACAAATTGGGTTACTGAGAGCAAACTTGTATATTTTGTTGAAAATGGAATATCTTAGTTTTCCAATGTTGGAATTGACTTCATTGAGTCTCATGATACTCTCAATTCTGTGTGAATAGGAAAAAAGTGCATTTTAGGATTAGCTTAAAGTTTGCTTTGTTGTTAAACTAAAAGCAACCGGAATGTTTAAATCTAGCATTAAAAGTATTCTTTTAGAAATTAGAAACTTGCCTCCCCCGCTTTTTGCAAGCCTCTCTTGAAATTTTTGTAGGTCAACAATTCCAATTCTCTTCTTGGAACTATTGTGCAATTCTATGTAATTCCAAAATTTTTCTCCTCTCTTACGCAAGGTTTGACCAATTTCAGATGCATGGAAGTTTGCCCTCATCCCATTCAAATATTTGTGGATGTATTAAGGAAGTCATGGTAGCCACAAGCTTCATGAGCTCTCTCTCCAAAGTCATTGAAGTTGACAATGTGTCAGATGCTTACTTCCTAGTAGAGCTTTGTTCACCAAGCTCGGGAATAAGGTGCATGATTTAAAAACACCAAGGTATATATATGTGTACCTAATTGCATCAACTACTTTTTGATGGAAAAAGGTTCTTTTGATCTCTAAAAACCATATAAATAATGTAATAGCTCTTAATGGGAGTTGAAACAATTATTGCTTCAAGGGTGGCCGATTAGAGGGAGTCCCGTGGCATGATTTAGGTTCCCTATATTTTCAACTTTGAAAATTCATAGAATATTGTCTAAGTGTTGAAAAATTACAAAACAACTTAGGTTGGTTTTCTCTCGAAGAGGCTAACACTCTTATAAAAAATATAATTATTTTGACTACTAACTAACTCTTCCAACTGAAGAAACGCCTCCCTTGGAGACTCCTCCTATTGGTCATACACCATTTTTTTTGACCCTCTATCCATGTCACTCATGTGGTGATAATTTGATGATTTCTACTATTTTTAATAATACTTTTCTATTTGTGTCTTAGAATTAAATGTTATAAGAAATATATTTGACAAATCCGAAGCCCTCACTTGGATGCATTTGGCAAAACGTACAGAGTAGTGAAGAAGGCCCCCAAATTCCATGTACTCTTGCCCCCATGGGTGGCTGGGGTGGATTGACCCCCTCGCTCGTCCCCAAGGGAAAACCCTGAAATTTTTTATTTGTCACGCATGATAAAATTTGCAAATTTTGAATTCATACAGAGGCCCCAAATGAGATAGGAGAGGGAGAGAAGATAAATCAATGAAGCACTAAATAGTTGGTTTTTTTTTTAACATGTACCCTTGGATTGACTCGGGGGGACGAGCGAGGCGGTCAATCCACCCCCGCCCCAAGGGCTGCGGGAGGTCACGCTTTTCGCGATAGATCGCCCAAACCAAGTACGCTGCTACCGGTAATCCAGATTCCGGATTCCGGAATTCTAATAACTTTTTTGTTGGGGGACGAAATTCGCGAAAAGGGACGAAACTCTCGTAAGCCCCTCGCGTGACTGACTGTAATATAATGCTGATCCGCCACTGGAAAGGTCGTACGCGATTTATCCAAGAGAGAAGATGCTATTCCGGGAGAGCAAATCCGCCGAGATTTGCTCTTCTCCCTCCTCACTATCGGATTTCGCTCCACAACGAATTCCATCTGCGGGGCCTTGTCAGCAAATTCCGGCGGTTTCGACTTCAGCGGGACGTAGTCCAGATTCCAGAGATCCGGCCAGAAGTCATCGAACTCCACTCCACTTCGCTTGCACACTCCGCCACCACAGCCGCAGTCTGCAATTGTGTGCACGTGGTGGCTTGACTCTGGGAACAATTGATTCGCACTAGTCGTTAGTTTCCGCAGCTGGAGTGGCTGGGGGGAATTTGATGACGCTGCTGCCCAGGGGGGGTCAAGAGAAGCTCAACAGGGTTGGCCCTGCTTTGGCTGGAGTTTCGTGGGATGGCTTCTTCGGTTGCTGTTCTTGGAGGAGTTTGGTGGGAGGGGTAGTTCTTGGTTGCTGTTCTTACTGCATGTGGAGTTAGCTAGCTAGCTTGAAGGCACGTCGTGAACATCCATGCTGTGCATATATTTTCCTGACAAAAATCGGAGGAAGTGAATTGGCCAGAGAAGTGGAGTGATTCACAGGTCAGGAAAATTTCAATCGTTTGAGGAAGGACGGAATCTCTCGGACGTGGTTCGTGACTGTAGGAAGGGATGACTGCAGGGATGGAAGCTTAGAATTGGTTCGTGAATTAGATCCATGGTTTGTACATGCTTTGGTGTCAGGGTGGAAACGTAATGTTGCTTTTAGGTCTGTAACGGAAGGACGTGGTGGAATCCGAATCCAGTGATATGGACCCACCCGATTTCGTCCCTCACGAGTTGGGTTCCTTACGGTTTGCGGCTGGCGGGAGGGATCAACATGGTTTCGAGCTTTGCGTTCTCCTACTGTAGAACGCAACGATGGTTTGTGGCAACGAAGGCTACAAGAAGTTTGAGGAACTCTTTTGGAAGGGCTGAATTGAAGCTCCTGGAGAACGTCTGCGTTTGCAGCAGCTGCAATGTCCTTTTCTGAGCAATCTTGCATGGTGGCCTGGCTGGGATTTTAGGGCGTCATCTGCGATTCTCTATACGCAGTTTGGAATTGACTTTCAGTTGTTGCGGTGAAGTTGTTTGAGGATCATCCACAGCTGCTGGTGGAAAATTTCAGTTGATTTTTCTCCTTTTTGATGGCGAAGGTAGGGTTGATGATTAACAGAGTGCTGGGGGCCGTGGGTTTGGTGAAGAAAAGTCATCTGCGGAAAGCCTCGACTCCCAGCATCTTCAGCGATGCATATAGCAGTGGCCTGTTGCCTGCTCTGGGCTCACACCAGAGCTCCAAAAACGTCATTAGCAAGAAATATATCATTCACCCCTACAATCGACGATACATGTATGAATTCCGATCATCGTACAACTCGTTGCATTGAAGAGCAAAGAAGTATCTTCAAAACATGTACCCATGTGTGTGCAACAGTGCAATGTACTTTTCTTAGGACAAATTCTGTGCATTATGATATTGTAGCTTGAAGACTGTGTTTGTTTGTAAGGTTGTTTAGGTTGAATTTACAGCTTGGAGACCGATGTCATGATGCTGGGAATTTTCTCAAGTATTAGGGTTTTGGTGAGAGGTCACGGTCCTGAATTCGTATGATTGTTGTTGCGTGGACAGGTTCTGGCAGAACTGGTTGGTCGTGTTGGTTTTCTACTCGGCATGGGTGTCGCCTTTCGAGTTCGGGTTTATTCAAAACCCAAAAGGTGCTCTGTTATACACGGATCAAGCCGTCAATGTTATGTTTTTCATTGACATTGTAATGACCTTCTTTGTGGCTTATCTCGACCCAACAACATTCTTGATGGAAGACGACTTGAAGAAGATTTCAGTCAGGTAACATTCTGGAGTGATACAGTGACTCCTGTTTTTTCGTACTGAGAATCGTTTTCACATGCGGTTATAATCTAGTGTGCATGATCGATGTCGGATTCTGCTTGTTGTGGGTGGAAATATGTCAGATCCGTACTGTCTCGAAGCTCAATATATTTACACTATTTCATCAATTCATTTTCTCTGCCAGGTATTTGAGTTCATGGTTTGTTCTCGATGTTGCATCAACTGTTCCCTTTTCCGCAATAATGGCAATTTTCACGCATAAATACGAGACAGGCTTTGCGACAAGCTTGGTCAATTTGCTGCGGCTCTGGCGGCTGCGGCGTGTTAGTGCCGTTTTTGCAAGGTATCTCAAGGGCTTGAAGCATTTGATTGCAACTTTCCGGATGTATTCATTCTTCTATTTTTATTTTATTATTTTTGGTTAGCTTTGGTGAATGGCACCATGCATACACGCAGTGATAATGCTATTTCTATATCCTGTGTCGGATTTATATTTACCGAATGAGCACATATTTCTGTAGCTTCAGGAGGAGATCCTGCATTGAACTATCATCTTCGTGCATGCCTTGAACTTTTGTTTTGTTTATATTATGATTTTGATCCTTCCATTTGTGCACTTACCCTCATTGACGCTTTTGTGCAGGGTGGAGAAGGATGTGAGATTTAGTTACTTTTGGACTCGTTGCCTCAAACTCTTCTTGGTATGTGAGCCCTGACTGTCTCGCTGAAAAACTTCGGAGCAGTTAACTATGCATCTTTCCATGCTCGTCTGTGCTAATGGTCGATGGCTTTGAATGAGAGTTTGGCGACTCTGTGACCAGAGTTTCAATCGCATAACAAAGTAATACTTGGTAGTTCTAGACAAAAGGCCAAGCTGGATCATAATTATATTAACCTTCTCCTAGTGGGTTTGAATGTTCATTCTTTTTATTTCTTTTGCGTCGTTCTTATCGTCTGACAATTCGAGTGATGCTGCAGGTGACACTGTTTGTTTGTCATTTTTCGGCGTGCTCCTACTACTTACTAGCTGCCCGGTACCCCAAAAGCAAGGAAACCGAGACGTGGTTGGGGTCTGTGCTCCCAGATTTCCGAGATGAATCGTTGTGGTCACGGTACGTGACTAGCATGTACTGGTCCATCACGACGCTCACGACTACTGGCTATGGGGATTTGCATCCAGTCAACCGTGGTGAAATGATCTATGACATATTCTACATGTTACTTAACTTGGCCCTCACTGCATACATAATCGGAAATATGACCAATCTTATCATTCGTCTGACAGCTCGAACACGAGATTATGTGAGCTTCTCACACTCGCTGTATTGTTTTCTACAGTTTCGGTACACCTGGTAGAAATGGTCACCACAAGATGCTGTCGAATCCATACAATCTTGTCACATTTGAATTTTGGTGTCTCTATTGGATGCTTAGGTTTTGATTTAATTGGGTGTGACCTTAGCGTGACTCAGTTCAATCATTGATGGAGTTTTCGACGAGAAATCATCTGCCTCTCAAGCTTCAGGAGCAAATGATATCCCACGTGCAGCTCAAGTTCCAGACAGAGAGCCTCCAACATCAAGGAACTATAGCATCTCTTCCGAAGGCCATTCGGTCGTCTGTTGCACAGACTCTGTTTCTTGAGACCGTGGAGAGAGTTTACCTGTTTCAGGGCACTTCTTACAATTTTCTCTCTCAGCTGGTGCGCCATGATTGATTTCTGCTTGACTCATCTATCACTTGTGCTCAAGGATTAAGGATGTACCTCCATTGTGCGCCGTATTATCGTATTGAATACGTGTTCTGCAGTTTTCCTGGGCAATTTGATTCTATTTATCAGGATTAACTATTCAAGTTTAGGCAATATGCCTGGCATAACTTGACTAAGTTCTATTGAGTGAAGGTGTCAGAGATGAAGGTCGAATTCTACCCTCCTCGCGAGGACATTATACTGCTGAATGAGGCCCCCTCCGAATTCTACATTATTGTGAGCGGCTCCGCTGTAAGTCGGACATTTTCTCTGCCATGAGTAGAAATTTATGATGACCCTCAGAAGTACTGAAACTTGTATTCTTTGTTGCATTTTTCCTATGAATATCTGTGCATTCTTTTCAGTACTTTATAATCATTTTGAATGAAGGGGCTAGCTGTTCTATCAAGATATGGAGATGAACATGATATGTATACGACCTTGTTTGCAATGGGCTTGCTTTAGCATTTTTCTATTCTGAAAATTGTTGAAGTACGTTGGTGGTGATTTGCGTTTTATGACTAAGGAAGTATTTGTTGATGGGTTGCAGGATGTATTAGTTGACAGGGATGCTGCTGCCACTCAGCAGGTAAGGAGTAGTTCCCGTTTTCATCTTTTTCAATGTTGACGTGCATTTACTGTCTTTCCATAAAAACTCATTCTCATACAATTATACTGAACATTTCAGATCTTAACGACGGCCCATGCAGCCGATGTTGTTGGCGAGATTGGCGTGCTTTGCTACATGCCGCAGCCCTTTACAGTGAGAAGTCGGAAGTTATCGCAGCTTTTGCGACTTGATCGCATTGTGTTCATGAACATCGTGCAATCTTTCAAGGAAGACGGTCAGAGGATCGTAGATAACCTCTTACAGGTTCCAGAACAATCAGAATTGTCCTTGCTTTCTGATTCGATTTTTGACTGTTTCAGTGAGAATGTAACAAAGTGCTCTGGGATTGCGCAAATTAATGAAAACCTCTTCATCTCTTGTGATTGCAGCGCTTGCGGGAATCGGACGATGCAAGATTTGAGGAACTTTCGTCAGAGATTGAGGTTCTGCTCGCGGAAGGCAACGAATTAGCTCCGAGTTTATGTGCGGTTGCTGCTGGAGGAAATCTGGAGGTAATGCAGGAGCTGCTGAACAATAACGCTGAAGTGGACAAGACGGATTATTGTGGCCGGACAGCCCTGGTAGGATTGATTTTGTAATCTCTACTCTATCTTATCGTCGTTCTTATGTTTGTATTGAGTAACTATATATGATTGAACTTTCTAAAGTTTTAGGGCTGGGATTAGGGAATGAGATGGGATTACTGTACTGGATGTCTTGTATAGAGAACCTGTGAATTTTGTTTTTACTTTTGTGGAAGTCATCATGCATGGTAGAACAAGAACTAATTTTGTAGACAAGAGAGATTCCCCCCGTAACTTTTTACAGGAGTTAGCTTGCTTATATCTATTTTGATTGTTCGTATTTTGTGGTTATGACCAGCTTATTGCATCAGCAAAAGGTTATGAGGAGTGTGTTAAGCTCCTTCTGGAACAAGGAGCGGACCCCAACAAGGCTGGTAAGTTTGGAGCTACATTGACCTTATAACAGTCAGTAGGTCTGCATGTTTGTTTTTTGATTCGCCGACCTGAAAAACTTAGTCTATCGTCGAAACAATAGACTTCAAATTTGAAGGCATCGAGCAAGAGTGAAAATAACCATAACTTTGAACTCAACAGTTGCTAAGCATGAAGTAAGGCCGCATCGCATTGTAAAATTTTGGAACAGGTAGTACGTTTGCGGTTTGCAGAAATTTTAGAAGTATCAAGAATTGAAAATTCAAGTGGTATGTGTTTGAGTGTTTTGTAGATGTGGATGGGAAAGTTCCCCTGGTCGAGGCCCTCATTTCCCGTGACACAGCTACCATCAAGCTGCTTTGGGAGAACGGGGCAACCTTGAAGAATGCGGACAATGGGAAATTTCTCCTTCAAGCCGTGCAAGACGGCAACACCGACCTCATTGATGACTACATAAAATATGGAGCTGACATAAACGGAGCCACTGATTCTGACGGGCTGACTGCCCTTCACACTGCGGTCACTGGAGGTCGGATGGAGATGGTTGAGTTTTTGATATCCCGAGGGGCGGACGCTCACTTCAAGAGCAGTGATGAACATATCCCTTCCCCATGCGAAATAGCTGAACAGTACGAACTTTGCCCTGAGATTACCTCGTATTTGAAAGCCCAACCGGCCCGTGACGACACACACCATTCCGACGCATCAAAAGAAACAACTAATACAGACACGAAGGGCCGACATTCAAGGAAAGGAAGCTCCACTGTTGAACTCCAGGTAACATCGCTGTAGATATTCAAAAGTTTTTTATTCTGCAAGGTTCAGATAGCTCAATTGGAAATCAAGGATCTGTTCCCTCTAGAAGGGGAATTAAGTTGGCTAGGATGAAATATCCCCTAAAGCACCAAGGATTCCTGTTTATTAACTGACCAATTCAATTGATCATACTTGTGAAAACATAATTCAAATAGGTCCAAATTTCCTTCACCAAAATCAACGAAGAATATTGCATGTTGCTAAGAAATAAAATAAAATAAAACAGAATAGAGTCCCCTTATAACGTACTCAAAGCTGCGTAACTTAGAAATAAAGATTGCACCTATTGGTCCATTTTTAGCAAAGTACCTTGGTGATAGGTCTAGTCCTTTCATGGTCAAAAGCATGAGGCCCAATTTGGGCTTCTTGATCCTTTAGGGACAAAGTTTACTGCGACGGTGATCTGACCTAGTGTTGACTGATTTTCTTCCAGTTCGACAATACAACGCCTCCGGTGAGCCCTCTCAATGGAGTAGCTACTGGGGGTGCGGTGGAGAGGACGCTGTACTCACTGATGCGAAAACAGTCGGCACGAGGACGTCTCATGACGCTGAAGGGACACAGGGTGGTTCGCCGGCAACTAACAATGAATCCTTCCAGTTGGATTCCCTTGCGGCGTGAAACGAGATTCAATTCCAACCAGATCGTTCCTTCAGGAGCTGAGATTGCAGTCCGTGTTATCCTGCACCCATTTCATCCTTGGAGCAAGGAAGTTACAGGAGTTGGGAAGTTTGTTGTCCTGCCGAAATCCTTAGAGGACCTTCTCCAACTTGCCAGTAAGTGAACCCTCCCTCCCCACATTCAATTGTTGAAATAATAGGTGTCAGAGTTCTAGGTGTAGAGGCTGAGGTAGTAAGGACCGCTTAAGATTGCACAGTTCTAATCAGCAACCTTAAAACTTGTGCCAAAATCATCCTGCTACAAGGGGTGAGTTAACAAGTTTAACATAATCCATTGCATTGATTTCGTGGCACCTCGTGATGCATTTGATGTAACAATTTAGTGTCTGATCCATCTCGACGAAGTAGCTTGAAACCTTATTCTCTCAAATATATTTAGCATGTCACATAGGCGCCATGTAACTTCCACCTCTTCATACTCATTCCTGTTATTTATCTTGAGTAGAGTCAACCACTCCTACACGGTTACACACCGTGATTGATGCAGAAATCATTTCTTATTTGTGTAACCTCGTTTTGTTCAATGTGTGAAATCTAAAGTGGCCCTACGCATTCTTTCTTAACTTGGCTTTAGTAGGAAATGGAGGCCTCAATTCTCGTCCCATAATCTCTTGTCCTTGGTTAGAGATTGCAAAATCCAGTCCCCAGTTCAGCTATAGATGTGGGAGCTATGACCTGGAAGTCAGACATTCCTATTTTGATCTCGTAGTGATTTTGGTTCAACCTTTGTTGCTCAGTATGACCAAATCTTCAGGTTCAGGGCATAAGCTGACTTTTTAAGGTATCACAATTGCAGAGGAGAAATTCCACAATAACCCCACGAAAGTATTGAGTACAGAGGCAGCGGAAATTGACGATATTAGCGTTATCCGGGAAAACGACCACTTGTACATTATTGACGAGGACAAACTCCTCACTGCTCCCCAAGGTGTGGAACGAAACCTGTTGTCTGTTACGAAGTGGGTACGTAGCCTATGGGGATGGCTATCAGCTACTAGTTTTTCAGTCTTCTTCGAATCTTATTGAACGTACGTCGTAGGATTAGAGTACTTGTTGAAATTGCGAGTAATTGTGATGTTCAAAAACAAGGAAGTCTTGGTCTCGTTATCCATATGTCATAACAAACGCTGTGTTTGTGGAGCAGGGATTAACACAGATGACCTCGTAGCAAATTTACAAGCAGTAATTACAGCATTGTCTGAAAGCAAAAGTCAGACTGACGCAGACGGCTAAGTTAGGGTGGAAAACACGAAAGATTCGACGTAGGTTAGAATCAGTTCAGCATCAACGTGATCAGAAATGCGTAGAAGTTAAGGAGATTTGGGGATATAGTTTGTTGCAAAGGTCATGGATTGGATAATGACAATCATCCTTGCAAGAGCTTTAGAATTCATTAAATTTTTTATGTAGCATATAGTGATTCATCTTTGTCTTTGAAGTGTCACTTTTGTGTATGACTGGATGGCTGCTGGATACCAAATTTTTTATAGGTTCTACAGAATGGAAAATTGTGTGTTGGGCCTTTCACTAAATTATAGTGTAGAATGGAAATTATAAAAAATCTACAAATTGGAGATATCCTTGAGTTCTCATAGCACATGCTTTTTCAAAATGTTGACATGATAGAATGTTCTCAAACTTTACTCAATGTGCCCCAAACAAGAGAGGGAAGTCATTTTGGAAGCAGTAGCTGATTCTAAGTACTTCCTCTGTCTCAATATAAATCTGTGGTTTGTAGTGGAAAATTAGCCAGAGTACCATGGATTTATTTGGAGACAGAGGTAGTATGTCATAACATTCTTGAATGAGAAGGCATGGGGTGCTATTGTAAGATTATATTCATGGTACAAGGGCCCACAATACAGTATATGAGCAAGACTTGCATTCAAGTTTTTTATAATGGCAGGAGTCTTGATTCATGGAAAACAAAGAGTTCCTTGCATTGGAATTCAAGAATGTTATATTGAATAAGTAAATTTCTAAAACAAAACATACAGTGACTGACAAAATTGAGTACAAATTTGAAATGTTTTCATTCAAACAACCATACCATGAACATCAATGGACAAAGTACAAAAGTAGATATCTGAAAGTTGTAGTGTGTGACATACTACACATTACTATGGAAGTTTGAAGAAAGAATTAGTTGTGATTTGAAAGAAAATTAATTTCAAATTTAGACATGTCTAAAACTTGGTTTTGTGCACTAATAAGTGGAATTATTTTATCTTTTGCCAATTTTTTCTTAGAAATCCAAAGAAACTTGTTGTGCCTTAGCATGTTAGTTTACATCATTTCATATTGTTGTACACAAGAATTGAAGGAAATTGACATTAATAGAATTTAAAATATCTACAATTTGACAAACATGAAAATGATGTTGGTTCTAACAATATTTGAATTTTTTTTTGGAATTGAGAGCATGGAATTGCATTATTCATTGTAGAGATAGTATATGTTGCAACATGGAACATTGTTATATCATAATGCCCTTGCATTTGAAATATTTGTTGAATAGGGCAATGTGTTTAATTTATATTTTACAGTAGTATAATGAATTTTAGGTTCAACTTTTTTGTCCTAAAACTAGAGTTTATGATGCACTTACTATAATTGATCCCAAAAATCCAAAAAAATAAATTATCATTATAAATATCATAAAAAACTATCAATTTTATGAAGGTCACTATAATTTTGACAATCATTAGATGAGATTTGGGGAAATAAGGGGTGGTTTCAGTCCTGTTCTCCATGCTATTCCTGCAACAGTAATGGCATGGCTAACTCCTATTAGCGGTCATAAATACTATAAATAAAAAATAAAAAAAATTTGATCTAGAAATTGAAAAATAATTCAAAAATTCAAAATTCAATTTTGTGCAACATATATCTAATCTATATTATGTTCACTTCTATTTTGATTATTTTGATTAAAGTAGAAGATTGCAAGTTCTCAAATGGATTTTTAAGGATTTCTAGTAAGTTCTTACAATATCAAATCATGAATATTGATACTTTTTGAAGCTTTTCTTGATGGTAAGGAAATGTACTAGTTTTCTAGGTGTCACTAATCAATTTTTCCCTACTCTAGTAGGAAAAATCTATGTAACTTGATCTTATGCTCAATATATAAAAAGTAGTAATCAAAAGCACCCCATACATAAAAGTAAAGATAGTGAATTTCATTAAAATGGCGATATTATGGTAAAATAGCACAACATTCCTTTAAAATGGCATGATAATATGTTAGAAATTGCAAAGCATTCCATTAACCCCTAAAGGACCAGCCTTGTGTTTTTGGCAATATAACTTTTTCGGGCAGGTACATGTGAGCCGAGATTTGACTTATTTGGGCTGAATTTTTTTACAAAGTGTGGATGAGGAATATCTTCCATGCGTGCTAAATTTCATTTCATTTGAGTATACAAGTGAAAAGTTATGATGCAAAGTGTTGTTTGTTTCTCAACTTGGGTTGAGGAAAAAAAATCACTTTTTTCAAAAATAAAAATTTGAAATTAGTTTTCTAGATTTATATATATGGGGAAAGATTTTAATTGTTCCATTTTGATCAATGAGATGAAAGTTGTGAGGAATTTTAGTTTGTAGGCAATTATAGAATCTCTACTCTAAAATAAACTTCGAAGTCCTTTATTTAACTCAATTTTTAATATTTTTTGAATTAAATAAAACCATAGGATTTAGATTGTTTATTACAACATTACAACCATTGGGATTGGCATTTTTCAATTCCATAATTAAATTCTTGACAATTGAGTATTTTGAACCATTCTCTACTTCTTTTTACTTACTATTTTTTTCCTATATGTTGTACAATTCCAAATGATTCTAAATTTATCAAGCACATAGCCAACTTGCCTTGAAGAATGAATCCAAAGATGCACCACTGTTTTGGACATTTTTTCATACAAATGTGACCTTCTGAAATGCTGCTGCTCGATTTTTTGCAGGGCAAAAAAACTAATTTTTGTCACTTCAAATGTTAATATCTTGCAATCCACATGGTGAAAATTTCTCAAATTTTTTCCACATCTTTTCAAAACAACTTACTAAAAGATCCTATGGTTACATGTGTCCCAAAACGTGTTTTTTTCTTAAATTTGGTACTTGTGCTAGAAATGGTAGTTTTGAAATGTTTTTGGTGAAAACATAGTCAAGGAACTTTAGGGGTTAAAATGACATGGAATATGTTAGAAATGACAAAATGATACTGTCATTATAATGAATTTCACCATGAAGGTTGAATCAAAAGTAAAAGTTAAATCAAAAGTAATACAAAAGAATTATACAATGTGCATAGAAGATATGAGCAGAAATAATCATTTTTTTTAAATCATCATACTTCTACTTTTTTATCCTATACACCTGTATCCATGAATTTGTCTTTCCAATTGATACTGCATGAGTTGCTAATCAAATCCTGCATTTTGCATTCTTAGTACCAGAGAAAAAGAAAGATTAACTAACATTCAGAATTACTGAATTATAATTGCACAGTTTGGCTACTAACACGAACTGATTTGTCTCACTAAATTGAGAGGGGGGAAATTTACCTTCACCTTGAAAATTAGTGGCACCACAAAATTGGTACACTTCTTTATTGTTTCAACCTACACTAATTCAATCAAAAGTAGTGTGACTTTCTGTAACAAGCACCATTTATTTAGGACAAATCAGTGCTTCTCCGACTCCGACTGCCGCCCATGGCAGATTCAAACAACATCCAGCCTTTCTGGGGCTGCAACATCTGCTTCGAGGAATCCCGCGACCCCGTCTGCACCGCCTGCGGACATCTCTTCTGCTGACCCTGCCTGTACACATGGATCCTCAACATGGCCAACTGCAAATGCTGCCCTGTGCATGTGTAGATATATCGCGTCTCACCAACAATGCAAGCATCTGTCATCCCCGTCTACGTCACTAAACAAAGCTTTTAAGCTTTAAGAGAGCCTCCAGAACCACCTGCTGCTGCACCTGCCGCCGCCCTAGTTTTATTCCCCCTCGGCCCCATCCACCACCTGGGGTCCCAACTACTTGGGCCGCACTGCAAGTGTATAGATATATATCGTCAGAACCTTCGGCGATTGTGGTGCCGGGAAGCCATCAACCGCGCCAGGCTTGCAGGACCCCAGGAGGGGATTGCGCAGATGCAACGTCTGGTCGACGCCGACGCTCGGAGCGTGGCCGGACTGAGGCGAGAGCTGAATGCGCAAAGAAAGAGGTGGAATGTGTATGGGGTGGACACGACCATGAGCGGGAGACGAGAGGACGAACCTCGACCGTCAGATTCACGACCCAGATTATCTGCGGCGCGGCTTGGATGTCGTTATGGGCGCCCCAACCAGTCTCTAAGTTAGCTACACTAAATAAGTTAGTGAAATTAGGTTGCCCTACCCCAAGAAAGTTGCTTTACAAGCCATAAAGTCAATAAATATTTCTACAAATACTTCCATTTGTACACATTGAGGTTTATGAGTCCCAATTACAACAATACTTACTTCAAAAGTAGTGCATTCCTATACAGTAACAATAAATATTTAATTTAATTTAATATTTAATTTCATAATGTTGAATGTTGAGAAATTAGTGTGGGACAACCTAATTTGAATATTTTGTGTAGCATAGATAACTTGTTTTGGATGATGTACTATTGTACTTACATTAAAGTAGAAAAAGAATGAGGCTTTTAAAGGGTGATAGAATTGGACAAGTTGTGTAAATTTATTTATTTCTCAAAAAACTTACAATTTAATGTGGTATTTTTTGAATTATTGGTCAAGCTTTGGTAGCCTTCTTGAAGCATCATTCTCTCTCTAATGACTTCAAGGCTATACAAGATAAACTAGTCTATAGCAAGTAAAATGATTCATTTGCCTTGTTGGCTTTGTTATAAATTTATGATTTTTTTTGCATAAAGACAAATGTGAGAAAAGGGGAAAGTAATTAATATTTTATTTCTTTGACAAAATATGAATTTATTTTAAATTTTTGAATTGTGATGCTCAATTGGCCCCAAAGAGTCTCTACACTAGTACCTAAAACCAACAAAAAGTATATCCATAATGGTCATCTTACTCATCTAAAGTAGTTAGAATATTTTCTAGCATAGAGACAACTTTGAAGTCCTAAAAAAGTCACTTTCTTTGATGAGTTTTTATTCAAGAGGTACAAATACCTATTGCAATCACTAATCACTCCATCTCCATCATCCAAGACATTGATTGTCACCACTAACTCAACCTAATGAAGCCCAAATCTCATTTATTGAAAAAAATCTATCATAAGTTGGTGCAAGACTTTGATTCTTTAATGTATTATACCCTCAATGTTTGTGATGGGTCTTTTACATGTCCATTAGAGGAAATTTGGACCTTGTGCATGGCTGTTTGATTACATGAGAATCTGCAAATCTCATTTCTTTTAATAAATTAGTAAAAAACTAATGAAAAAAATTTGGCCCATGTGATCACTTCATGTGCTATAGAAGATTGGGACTAAATACAATTAAAAAAAACAAAAAAACATTTATTTTTCCCGAGGATTTCTACATTTGTCAAAAGTCAAATAGCCCTCCCTAGGGGCCAAATTTTCTCTAATGCATAGGTTGATTTACCTTATGCAGAGTTCTTAGGGCAAGCCATATTGGTCATATGGTAAGTAGTATAGTATTAGGTAACATTCACCAAATATAGACCAAATAAGCAATGGAAGATGGTCCCTATTTTTGAACTATCTATAAGGCATAGAAAGTCAAGTTTCTACTAGCAATTATGATAGCAATAGCAACATGGACCTTGATCATACTCATAGCATAAATTTCATCCAACACATCTAGAATGCCTTTGTAGCCTTGAAGATGGCCATTAGGCTTTAGAAGACAATTTGTTTTCATTCATATACTTGCTTATGTGGAATATTAAGGCAAATATGTCCAACTACTTTACTTAGACAAGTGTATGATTGTCACTTTGGTTATATAAGTGGTAATTACCATTCACCTAAAAAACTAAAATCAGTCAAATAAGCAATTGAGGATGGTTTCTATTATTGACCTATCCAAGATTTGTTAGATCTTGTTGAAATTGGAAAGGAGATTTTGGATTATTTTAGTATACATTCTTTTAGACACTTTGCACATAAAAAAATTCCAAAATTTTGTAGTGTTGAAAATAGGTGCATACTAAATCAACCCTAGCACTAGCCTTTGAGCCATAGGCTATCATTAATGGTAGTCTAAATATTATGCAAGAATATGTAGTATAGGTTGATTTTTAGAAATGGATCATAATTAGATGGAGTTACTTAGGATACAAAACTATATGAATAATGTTTTCATATCTAAAAAATTCAATATCAAAACATGAAGCATACTTGATCTAAGTACAATCATGGCCATGTCCTATTAAGTTGACATTGTGTAAAACTCTCAAAAGAATTCTTCACATTTTCTTAAAAAATTCAAGTTAATTTCATTTTTTCACAAAAAAATGTGAAAAAAACCTGACTTAAAGAAGATGTAAAAGTACATCGCTAAAAAATAAATATAAAATACTTCATTCATAAATAGTCACAAAATGGGAGCTTTTAAGAGTCAAGGATTCTTGAATTCAATTGAGTATCTAGATAAGGTGTCAAGACAAGCTTGGGAATTATACGGGCATTTTTTTGAAAGAATACTCAAGAATGTTTATAGCAAATTTCGTTCAAATGGCAATATTCCATAGACCATTTTCAGACCAGGGTGATTGCAAGAAACACCTGTCAATTTTGTTGCATTTTGCTGATTTTTTGGGGAGTACTTTAAAATTAGAAAATTATTTTTTTTTAAATTAAAAAAATATGGATAATGTATATACGTTTAAGATGAAGGTACCCATGGAAGGAATTGCATAGAAAAATTCTCTAAGTAGGAGAATTAGAAAAGTACTAAGTCAAGAAAATACATACCTTGATGTTTTAATTAAGGAAAAATAGTATAAATAAGTAAATACACAAAATAAAAATTAGCCATTTGCAACAACTCTATAGAGGTGGTCCCTCACCAAAAAACCCACCAAAATAATGTTTTATATGTTACAAAATGCAAGTAGAAAGAAGCTCACTTTGTAGACTTCCACACCACAAAAAATTAACTATTTTTAAAATTCCTTCCCTGGAAAGCTAGAAGTCTACTAGAAGACCATCTCATCCAAATTTCAGCTCAAAATCTTTTTGGGGGGGTTCTAAATAGTACTAAAAACCTCTAAATTGGTAAACGTGACATTGAATCGGGGTCTATTTTCGGATAGTAAATTATTTTTGAAAATTATGAAAAAATTAGGGAAGGTGTATGATAGTCATGAATACCTTCCCTATAAATCTTGAGTCATTTGGAGCCAAAACACAAAAGTTATGGGCAAAAAACAAATCAGCACACACCGTGTGACATAAAATAGGACAAGTGTTTCTTGCAATCACCTACCACTTGGTCTAAACCATCTAAGATAGCATAGATTTAAGACCATACAGTGTAAAATGTAAAAGTGCCAAAGTTGCATTACAGTACTACCATTTTACAAAAATTCGCTACGTTTTCTAAACTCAATCCTCAATTGTTTACAGCATTCCACTTCTTGAGGCTCAAATCCCAAACATCAACACGTACAGATTGGGTTGGAGCATCAATTGATCAAAAATTTAGAACCAATCAGTAAGTTGCAATCAAAATTCCAATTTGGAGAAGTTGTCAATTATATTGTATGTAACTACAAGTTGATGGCATCTCCAAATTATGCTCTTTATGTAGTACATGATGAGGGACATTATTTCTCATATTGAGCTTTGATTTTACAATACTAGACATAACTTCCATGTTGGATGACTTGGATCTTAATCTACATGCTCAATGAAGGGTCTAGAAAGAATTGCATCACAATATGAACTCCTAGAGGTCCAACATCCATTTTCTAAACAATGAATAGATTGAAACTCAAGTTTCATCCTCCTAACTGCTTAGATGAAGTTATTCTAATTCATGGAGATACTTTATCAAGTTTTTATCTTATCTAAGGGTTGGATTTGGTGTTATTAGAGTACATATTTATTTTTCTAAAATTACAAATGTACAAGGATGTCAAGTGGTCAAATTGCATTGTTTTTAGTTCAAAACTGGATTTGCCAAAATGAGGTCATAGATTTTAAGAACACAAAAATTTCAAAAAATCACCATGTGAAGAGCACCTCATTTCAAATTCATTCCAACAAATTTACTCAAAAACTAGAATATTTTGCTTGTAATAGAATTTTGAAGGAATTTTGAAATTTCTCTTTCAAAATTTATAGAAATAGATTGGTGATATCACTAGTGAATCTAATTGTACATAAGGAATCTACAAATCAAAGTCTACAAATTTTATTTTTTATCAATTCCAAAATATGCTTCCAAATTGAACTTTATAATGATTTTTCTCAAAACAACAATTTTGGAGATGATTTCGGATGTTTAGGGGTTAAAGCAACTTTTAGTAATGAAAAAGAATATGCCTCTCTTCATCAAATGAAAAATTGTCAACTATCCTGCAATGACCTCTATTGAGGTTAGAGCATTGCCACCCATTCCCCCAAAAACACAACTGGGGGAGTGGGGTGGCCCGGGCGGTACTCCTCCAAAGCGTCTTCAATGCCCCAATCATCTCTACCCTTAAAACATGCCAAAACAGGTCAATTTAAAAGCATTAATGGCTTGGCAAACCAAGGAGCCAATCAACATGCCAATTGATTAAATAAATACAAGATATGATGTGTTATGACCCATAAATCAAGAAATGGACAAGATCATTCAACAAAAAAAGAAGGATGGCAAGGAAACTGTTTGCTGAGAGACTTTTGGAGTGACCAGTCTTAGTCTTTTCGTCCCTGTCCGTGTCCACGGTGAGGCATGTATTGGAGACTAGCCATGCCCTGGACCGGGTTGGCCAGCTTTGGCGTCAATGGCTGGCAATGCGCTTATGCTAGTTAAAACATCATATGGAATCTTGAGCACAGTTTCTTGTTTGCATTTCTATAAAAACATTTTTCTTAGTTTATAACCTACTTCTATGGGCAATGTAGCGCTGCCATGAGTGTCTGGCATAATTACATATGGATCTATAAATAAGTAATATATTCAATCCCAGTTCACCATTGAATAATATAAACTTGACTGATATGTATATACTGCTGTCAGATTCATCGAAACTCCTAAAAAGTTGTAATCGACAAGTTCAACAAGCAACTGTAACTTACTAGCAGAAGATACTAGTGCATAAAATCAAACCTCATACTGTATTATTCGTTAAATTGGTGAAGTTGACTCAGTTCCAGTTCCCGACTGAAACCTCAAATCTATACTAGGTTTAATTTTTAGAGCTCTGGCGCTTGAAAAGTCTTGGTTTCCACTGATCAGATCTTTGTACAGCTAGAAGTTGTCGTCAATTTCGTAAAATTGGTCCGATTTTGCAGACAAAAATAATCTTCTGTGACACATATTTTCACAAAGGTCTTAAACGGAAATTTCGTTAAATTGGCAGTATTCCCATGCCACTTTCCCTTGCAGGGCAACTGTAGAGAAGAGGGGTGAAGGGCATTGGATGCCATGCAAATCCGAGAGCATGGAATATTCTTGGAATCTTCAATGAGCTTCATATGAACTACATTGGAGTGACCCCGTTTGGTTTGGGTGTGACTATTGTTTGTGAGTGTTATTGATTAGTTCACCAACGTTCTAAAGCTTGTAATAGAGAAATAAGAGGTCCAAAATATGGCACCTTGGAATGGATAGGAAATGAGAGGGGAGAAGTTGGTAGTTCTTGTTGCAAATAGTAGTTTACTTTGTACATGATATATTATTTTGTAGTGAAGCCTTCTCTCCCTTGAGAACAGATGCACATTGAAAACAAAAATTTACAAACTAGGCTATTTATTAGAACTGAGATTGCTACCCAAAGAAATTAGTTGTCCACTACACACTAGTAGCCCCTGCATGGGTGCCTTCTTCTAAAAGCCCCTACAAGGAAAATCATTGGCCTTGCCTTTCTTGTTTTGCACATCGACGTAGATTATCCACTGCAAATCCCACTTGCTTTCGTGGTGCAGTGAAGCTCTCCCCGTTGTTATTTGTTGGTTTCCAAGATGCCAAAATGCTGTCCGTTGAAATCCAATCAGCCACACCGCAAGTCTGGTCAAGCTTCCATTTGAAACTAGGCTTTGTATCCCACCCTGCATACAATTGTTGCACGGTCTTTGATCTTTTGCATGGTGTATACCAACGCACTCGAACTTCGCGATAGTGGTCAAGTTGGGGATCAAATTGGGGATTCTCCGTCGCTCGACCAAGCCATATGGGCTCATTGCAATTTGCACCTGGTCTCACAAATAAGTAGAAACCTTCACGGACATCAATGGCAATGTTGTACGCACGTGGAGGCCTTCCTTCAAGAGGGCCAATGTAGGGCTCCTCTTCATCAAGTTTGTCTCGTGTGCCTCCATCTTGCATGAAATCCGTCATGTAATCCCCAGGTTGTCGAGTTCGAGGCCAAAATCCTTGTTCCAATATAGTGGGTCGTTCATCGAATTGCCCAATGCTATCATGTATTGCATTTCTCACTGCGGTCCAATATGTCACCAAATATGACATGTGGGCCTTGTACTCCACTGTCATGTCTTCGTTGGATATTTTTGTCCAATGACGGATGTACCCGTCCAACCCATGAACAATCTCAGCTTCATTTGCCATTTTCTTAGGTTTCACTGCGGGGGGGTCACCTTCGAGAAGCACAGGGTTGTGCTCAGCGTCTTCTTTCCATAACTTCAATCCATCTTTGGGCTCCCACGTTGTGTTTGTACACTTCAGTTTGTATTGCATGATTGGCCAACCACTATCATCCACAAAAAATTTGTATTGCCTTCCATTGGAATGCCCTACAAGTTGTTTCCTGCTCATCCCAATAAATGACCTAATGAATGCCTTGAAATCTGGCACTTCTTCTATTAGGTGAGGGATGACGGGGTCCTGCTCCATTTCCATGTATGATTGCATCAACAGTGGTAAGGTTGGATGGTCCTTTTCGTGAAGTTGCATGCTCCATCGACCAAATGATGCATCAATGTCATCGTGAGTATGTCCAACCATCATGAAGGACACTACCACCTCCTTTACTATTTGTCTTGCAACCAATAGAGACCAAAAACAAAAAACATATCTATTCTTGTTTTCCTTCCACGAGTTGTCCATTTGGATGTGGAGCACCAGTGGCAATGGCTGCGCTTCAATTGGTTGTAGAGGTATGTTTCTAAGAGAATTGATGCAAATGTCGTTACCATTGAGTAATGCTCGATACAAGTCTGTGCTTCCAGCTCCCATGAAAAGTGCCCTTGAAGACCTTACAGGGGGGTTTTCCAAGTCTTGTAGCAATTTTGCAATTGACCCCACGGTGAAATTGCTATTGGTTTTGAACACATCCAAACTATAATGTGCATATTTGCCATCACCATGTCCATGTGCAAACATGCCCGTTACTTTCACAGGTAACTTCATCAAACCATCAAGTGCTTTGGTTTTCCTTGCAAGTGCCGGGCATGCAGTTTTCGAATGGTCCATTTTGTCATGAATAATAGACAATAATTGAGATGGTCGGAGCACGGATAAGATCCTACTATGATAGTACACATGACGACATGCCTCTTGCTGAAATACGTGCTTGTCGTAAAGACGCTGAATCCGGTTGTAGTCTTCCGTTAACGGCACAAATGTAGCCCGTAATTGATGTAAGTTGTCACAAATGCTACATCTTGCAAATGCGTCTCCTCTTGCTTTGATGCTGTAGTCGGAGAAGTGCTTTGTCTTGATTTTATTGAAGCTGGATTGTGATACTGTTGTTAACCCAGATTCCACATTCACCTACAAGGAATGCAACCACAAACTTCATTCAAAAAGTGAACACCCTTGTGCAAGAATGTAATCAATTAGGGATGTAGATGGTCTTCTTTCAAATGTTGAAATGTCCTAGGCATTTCTTATCATCCATCCAAATATGTATGGAACATAGGGTGCTACTTTTACCTCATTGACTGTTGCCAAGAACTGTTTCCATTCTGTACCAGTAGGGAGAATTTTGACGTTGGTTTTCTCGCCTGTGGGTAGAGTACATTCTAGATGGGGCATGTGGTCTGCCTTTGCTTCCAGCAACGACCGCAAAGTTTCTACTGCTTGAATAGTGGCAGCCTGAGCCTTGAATCGATTCGAATTGCCGTGTGGAGCACCTCTCTCATTATTCTTTGCTTTTGCTGCATATCTCTGAAAAGTACACTTGCTGACGTTGTGAACAATCCTCCATCCAAGGGGACAGATATCCACACCCTCCACCATGACAAGCATGGTTCCAGAATGTGCTTCTCTATGCATCATCTTGTGAATGTCCAAATTTTTGGAAGACCGGACTCGAAAGGTCTGTAGATGCATTTCGCTCCGAAGTGCCTTAACGGTGAGAGGGTTGAATTTCCTAGTGCAATTTCGGTGGCAACAGTCTTCTGAATATACCTTTAAGATGGATTCATCGGACAATAGTTGAGTCCTTTTGTCAACTGCAGGGGTAGCACGAGTTCTCCTATCATAATAGTACTTTCGTTTGTCCTTGCTTTTACGATTAGCCTCCAATTCTTTGTTTAAGGCATCATGCTTGCGACCATGGTCGTAGACACTCACGTACCCGATTTCACCATCATGAAATAAGCGACGAGTTGGCCAACGTAAACATGTATCCCCAATATTAGGGTCCCTGTTGTACACTTGCAGCACTATGATGCCAACGTCATCGAGACCCAACCTCCTTTCCCCGTTGATACATGCATTTGGATTTGCATTGATTATAATGGCTTCCGCAAAATTAGAATTATCAGCATGCCTCACAATGAGCACCTTTCCGGACCACCCGTCGCGACCAATGCCCTCACAATCAGGAATGGGACTAGTGTCGACGCTGTCAACAGAGGGTGTTTCGGAATCCAAATCCTCCTCATGTTGCAACCGACCCTACGCATGGCAAACAGTGCGATTGTCATCTCTTAAATGGGGTATTACAAATCATTGAAAAATTTATTGATGAAAGAAATAGCTGCCGTGCAAAGACTCAATGTCTGTCAATTTGATTTGGGAATACCTCATCTTCGTCGTCGGATGAAGAGATCGGCATTTCGTGTGGGAGATTAGAGAGGAAACAGTGAAGTGACGAGATCGCTGTCGGACGAAGATGCGAATCCTGCGAGACAATAGGCAAGCATGTAACTCTATGCCCTTCTATGCATGAATCGAGGATACATGTTCATCCATGATGCTTCGAATGAGAGCATTTCAAGTCTCAGTATATGCTTTGGTTGGCTTCTGGAAGTGTGGCCTGAAGCAGCCAATAATAATCAAAATCATTCCATTGTACAGAGCACGCAATATGCCATGCAATCACCATTCCGTAGTAGGTGAGAACAAAGAAAAACAAGAGAGAATTGGAAACGAATTTCTATAATCATAAAGAAAGAAATATACCACTTTCGCGGAGTTCACACTGTGCGGGCTGAAGTTAGAAATGATTCTCCAGTAAATTAGAGCAAGTGGTCAATGTGCAAGGACTGGATATCGCAAGGGGTAATGGACTGATTCATGACCAAAACTATGTCTTGATCACCGTCTGAATGATTCAGACCGTGCGGTCTGGACTTAGGGAGGACAAGCGTTTAGGGTTCAAATCACGTGGCCTATTCTTATTTATGGTTGTATCGAAATGCAAAATCACTATTCCAAAGATCAAACCGTGCGCCCTAAATCTGAGGATAGATCCATGCGTGGATTCACTTTCATCCTTGCACGGATTTGACCGCGCAGTCTGAAGTGATTTCCTATTAGGGCTCTGGAATTCATGAAAGGAATCAGTCGTCGGGGATGGATCTTATGAACCTCGATATGCTCTTTTCAGGAAACTGCCTGCATGATTCAGACCGCGCGGTCTGATGCCAGCAAAGTTCTTATGGCGCCGTCTGATCTGATTATCCATTACATCACCCATCCGAACACCGAAGCGACTTCCGAACTGTAGGAACGGACCTAAAGAACTTGGTTCGCTTCGAAGAACCTCCTTGTAAGGTTCAGATCGCGTGGTCTGATCCTAGCGGAGACCTTTAGGCATGACCTACATCAAAATTGTGAAATGTGAATTTCTCCACTGCTTTGTATCCGTGAAATTGTTGGTCAAATTTTAGAAATACTGTTGTCCTCGTCCTACCTGCTCATAGAAAGGATCCACATTCGTCCTCCACGGCACGGCAGATGTGACAGTAGCACGAAACCATTCATAGAAACATCCACTCCAACGAAACCAACACAGAGACATCGATATGTAGGATAGTCAAACAATTGTCTCTCACAAAAATCACGAGATGCATGACCGACATGCCCAGATCAGCTAATTGTCCCCATGAACAAATGCCACATAACGTGATATTCAATGCTCTTACCTCACTCCATTTGGCTTCCAAAGGATGTTCACAATAAAAACGTATTCCCTAGTTCAGCGACTGCTGCATGCTACCATCGCCAGTGTGCTTCCCACTCGTTGGTATTGACTAATTAATTTTGAACGACATGGCAGTAACAGCCTATGGAAAGAATCACATTTTCAATGATTGGCATGCTTGCCGAACCTAAACTCCTGTGTAACACACATCCTCAATTCAAAGTGGGTATCTGTCTCCAGACCTTCCACACTTGCTCACTCACGTACGTATCGTCATTCACTTGCCTTGAAGTTGGATTTCAACTGCAATATGCATTTTCGATCGTTGAATACATACTGGAGTGCACGGGAAAAGAAAACTTGATTTGTAATGTGGCCTACATTGACAAGATAGTAACGACTACTAGAGGAGGCCACTCCTACAACAAGCGTTAAAGAAGGCGAAAATCGGAAAAAAAGAGAAATGACTTACTGGATTCACAACGACCGAGATTCACTGAGAAAGGTAACAGAATGTGCAGTTCGCAAACGGCCGCTTCCACGCTGATGACCCCTGCTCAGCTACTGCGCAAGGAGATCGCTGCATACGCATGAAAGTATCCTTTGCATGGACCATGACGAGCGATGAAATTCAGAGAATGGACTACACAAAATCGATTGTGGAGAAGGGACGGGGGATAGTGCACTTTTTGGACTGAGTGGGATACTGCGGGAAGGGTGGAACCTAGCGCTAAATGCTGACCTTGGCTTTAGGCGCTCATGTGATACATTCAGAGGAACTACTTCCATACACATGCGGCTTCAGAGCCGACTTCAGGCGCCCCCGCTCATCGGCAGAAGTTGTTTCGCTAGCCTCTGCTCCAAAGCTCTTGCAAACTGAGAGAGCGAGAGGTGCTGCCAGCTACGCCTTCAGAGGACACTACTGACGGACCTCTTGACGCGCAACAGTGAGCTTCAAAACTTGGTCGACACCACCTCCTTCTAACCCCGTTGGGAAATCATTTCATTCGCAAGAGGCGGCTCCAGCCCGCAGCTGCATGTGCGGAACACTACTGGCAACTGCATTGATTTCCCTGGAACGTTCGACGGTTTTGGATTCACAGTATGAAGATTGCAAGTCCAATGCATTGAAGTTCCTGTATTACTGGTACTGTAGTGCAAAGTGGGTCGTAAATATGATGACAAGAGCTTCGTAATTGTGCTCATGGTGCCTAAACATTTGTGTTGTAGGAGGAATTGCAATAGAAATATGGGACCTCTCCTTCGGATGTTGGAATTTCTAAAAATTGTTAGCAATTCTTTTTTGTTTCATATATATTAGAACCAAGAGGTTATTAGTATACACTTGTAATATGGAAATTTGATTCCTAGAGTGAAATCGGGCACTTCTATTAAAATGTTGTGGAATTCCCCATGTCATTATGTGGTACATAATGTATTGTATTGGCAAGTGGAAATGTGCTAAACCTTGATTTGATAGTACTGAAATCCCAAGTTTTGAAGTCTTCTAATCGTGATTGCAATAAAAAAAATTAAGTACAATAGAACCTTCTGCATGGACAACTAAACAAGATTTCTTGTCAAACTTACAAATTCTCTATTCATGAAGCATAGCAATGGTTGGAAATGAAAACACATCCCTTACAAATGAAAAGAAGGAGATGCCTTGGGTATGAGTGAATGCCACAAGCATGAATTTATGGCATAGATGTTCAATGGCATCAACTCATACGAATGCAAATGCAACATCGATAAATTGGACTACACATGTGCATTGTTCTCATCACATTTTGTTCCAAATAGTGTTATGTATATCAAAACTTGTTCATTCAACCTCAACGATGTCGGCCTAAGTGTGGACAGGGCACAAGGTTCGCCAAGTTTGCTTGAGCTTTGTTGAGCCTACTACGGACGTCCTTGAAAATATCTGTATCCAGTCGAATGGCAAGAGAATCTCTATGAAGACGTTCTGTCCCTTGTTCGTCATCCTGGAAGGGAAGTGACATAAGTATATATTGAAATGTGTACTTAAGAATAGGCACTTTTAAATGAATAAGCACTTGGAAAAGAGCTATTGAAACCCACATTACTTAGAATTTTTTTAATTTTCTGAAAGTAGTACAACATTGTTGTGTCGTTCAAAAATTGCTTTGTACATACTCATATGAATTCTAGCTTCCCTCAATGGCTAGTACTACACATAGATAGAATTAATGTTATTTGTAGAGGTGATTGTTCTTGACAAACCTGAATCAGTTGCAGCAGTAGGCGACCATTCTTGGAAATAGATAGATTCTCAACATCCTCAAATTCTTCCATGAGAGCCCTAGATGCTATTACAAGATTCAGCATATCGAAAGAAAACATTACAATATACAACTATACAATCGTTTCCAAGTAATGACAAAACCCATGTACTCTAAAATCACATTAAAACAAATTCACTTAACTACAAGCCACATAAGCTTACCTTATGAATGATAGGCAGAACAAGTATTTTGCTGTATTACAATTAGCCCCAAAATTTGGAGTTTTTGCCATACAAAGACAATTGAATGAAAAGCAGTAAGCAATTGAAATTTCATTTCTCTAGCAAAGTATGCATTTATTATGAATTATTGAATTGTGCTTACCAATTGGTCCAATAGGGTTTGTAGACTATCCTAGCACAAGCAAAAATTGTATGTGTAATGGCCATTGTACCACCTAAAGCATTCAAAATATTTCCTAACATGGCCAAAATATGGAGAATTATAAAAATCACTTGCTTTGATGAATTCACACTGAAAAGAAAAAAGTTATTTAAATAAACAATAATGATTGCATCACCAACATCCTAGCCATTGATATCTATGACTAACCAACTTCATGTACTCCCACTCTTATTTATTACATAAAGATTGCCATGGGTTCATGTGAGATTGTAATCAGTCATTTCCTAGGTGCCTATCATGCATGGTTTAGGGTTTAATAGATAGGTTCATTTTAGTTCACATTGCATAGAAGAAATGTTACCATTACAATGAATTATGCAATAAATGAAAGTTAGAATGTGGATTATACTAAGGCCCACAATCAATTCACGAACTATGTAGACCTCTAAACATTGAATTTTGTTGTACAAGGTGTGGATAGCTCTTACCATGCTTCATTGTATACAATTTGTAAAAATCCGTGAGGGTTCTAATATTTGGTTGAGGAAGGGGAACTCTATGAAGCAAGGTTTCCTCTCTACTACAAAACTTTTTCTAGTTGCAAGAGGATGCAATTGGTCCTTCATTTTACTATAAATGAAGGACCCTAATCTAGAATACTATTTTTTGTTTCAAAGAAATTGTATGCAAGTTAAATTTTAATCTTGTAGAGCTTGATTTTTTTTTTTAAAAGTGTACCAATCGTGTTTTATAATAGGAGGTAAGGAGCTGACCTCAAGTTCGTGCAATCCTTGCCATGAATGATGTGGACGTATTCTTCCATCATAGCCCAAACTTGCTGAATTGCCTCATCAAATTGTGCTCCCTATGTGATGCTGGTTTTGTTTTGCAATAAACACATTGCTCGACTTGCATTAGCAAAGAGAAAAAAAAATTCATAAAATGTCCTCAGTTTATCATCCAAGTTCAATTGTTCCATACCATGTGTCATTCAAAGGATGTCCAAAAAAAATCTAATATTGCACTTCAGAATTGTCATTGGTAAAGAATTATGGCAATCTCAAATTCAAAACAACAAAGCATGTTCTCTAATGAATTTAGTCTATGATTCTTTTGGGAACAACATTGCCCAACTTTTACTCACCCATCTTGCAAATTTCGAAACGACCTTTAGATGTATCACAGTGGGAATAGCAGGCAAAACAGTACAATTTATAGCCTTGCCAGAAATCTTCAGCCCTGTTTCAAGAAACCAGAAATCAATCCCAATGCAATAGTGAAAGCCATTGTTTAGTGCACTTCACAAATAATTGAATGAAACTACAAAAAAGGGAAAAGGTCGTAAAGTAGCTTATTGGAAATTAGAAATGAATGTAAAGGCAAAAATGAAATTACACATCCGAATTCCTCATTGTCCAGAATATTTCTGACTTCCTCCGAGCACTTGCTGAAGCTTACACTTGCCATTGAGTCTTCCTCAAGTTTGACCTCACCGAATACAAAAGTGAAATCTGCCTAAGAACATTGCAAGTTGCTATTTCACTACACCAAAGGACATGCAGAGTACTCCAAATAATCCTCTCTTGTACCACATTAAATAAAGAAGGGTCAATTCAAGTGGAGTTGTTATTTTTAGGCATGAAATGTGTTTTTCTAGGAGTATTGAAAAAAACTCCTCTTGGGGTGGGGAAACATGCACTATTTCCATGTATTGAAAATAGTACCCAAACAATCAATGCAACTTCAACATGCCTGAAAAATAAATTTCAATGAGAGTTTATTAAAAATATTAAAATTTCTGCCAAAGACAAAAATGGTAAAGCGGGCCACTAAGGCCATTTTGAAGGTACAATGACGCAAATCATGTTGTGCATGGGTCCACTGCCATTTGGAAATGGTTCGTTCACCATTCTAGTTGTAGCCTACGAAGAAATGTTAAAAAAGTCTTATGGAATCAAGGTATATTCCTTGCCTTCAGCTAAGTGGTGAAGGGAAAATTCATCGCACCTATTCAAACTCCAATTACTAGGCCAAGGAATCTTCCTGTTCATCTCTGTAATAGTCTCAAATTACAACTACTGACAATTTCTTTTCATGCCCTACATCTCCATTTGTGCAAAGCTAGAGAGTGCATTCAATTTTGACTACTTTGGTTTAGGGTTCTCATTCTCTTCGCTTCACTACACATGCACGATTTTCGTTGATTTCTTCCTTTTCGTTAAACAAACTCAATGGAATTTCATTGTAGAGAGTGACAGAACAAAACCCAGTAGCTTCCATAATACTCGGTTACAAACTAGGTTCTCTAGGACTAGATCTACAGTCTCCATGCATTAGAGTTAGCTCTTCCCAAGATTGTACAGTTTAACTAAACGTTCTGGGGTTCGGTTTTCTCCTCTTGGAATCTCTTGCTAGGTGTTCACTAGGCCTTCTAGTTCGATTGCCATTGTTCTCAGAAAATGTCAAAAATGTCCGCCGGGAATTCTTCCCTTGGTTCGCAGGACCTTTTCTTCTATCGATGGAAATTGTCCATATGTTTCAGAAAAAAACTCACCAACCCATTAGCCAGAATTGGCCTGGCAGGGGAGCACAGGCAACAAATGAGTATTGTGGATGCCGAAAATAGTACCCCCATAAGCAGAATGACAGATGTGCTCCTTTGAGACATTTTTTCTTCTCTTGAGAAATGTGAAATAAACCTAACCCCAAAAAGTTGACAAAAGACCAACGACACAAGCAGCCTGGCTACACTTTGGTCTGACATGCAGTTATGGGAAAATCTTCGGTCTTACCCCTATTTCTTGCGATTTCTCTTTGGGATTCCGGAAAGCCCGTCAGCGACTGCGTCATCCGCCTCCTACCTCGCGTACTTGCCAGGATTGTTGTGCTTGCCAGGATGACGTTCTAACGCGGCCGCCCTGTCTGAAATTTGAGGTCGTGGGTCTCACTGGAAGTACTCACATTACTTCTACCTACATTTTAAATTCGTTTCCCTTTGCTCTCGCTTCGCCCTCATGCTGAGTCTTCTGCCTCCCATGCCTAGCTACAAAGTGTCAGTTCTGCATTGTAATGTGTACAGAGCTTTTATTTGGACAGCAACTGCGACGAGTTTCCAAACCCCGGCCACACCCATTTTCAGAGAGATGAGGGTACAGGTAGAAAACCTAACTTTGAACAGTACGAGCCATCAATTGTATCCAGTCGCCATTAAAATGCTTTGAATTGTAGGAGGACGCACAACCTCACCGTTCTACTCGTTATTGTATTGTTATACGTGCAACTTCTCTATGGAAGTTAGTAGGGCTTTTCAGGGCATTGTTACAACGTGCCCAAGTGGTGATATTACATGTTACAGTGTTGCTCCAAATTACAACATTCATCGCCATATTGGATGTAAAATATGCTTTTCATCCACCATTTGGCAATTTCATTTGAGTTTCTTTGTTAAATTCAAAGTTCTTCAACAATTTCATAAAAAATTTGTTACATTAATTAGACATTGCTTAGCCAAATTATGTTAATTCGTATGATGGGTTTCCATGAAGCCCAAAAAAGTAGCTTTCGAATTCATGACTTCATCTCTGAAGTCCCAATGCCTTTCTCGGTTCAGAAACGACATGAAATTGCTCTTTCCACTGTGTTCACCCCTTCAAACAAGAATTGAATTTTCTTTCCTAGTTTTTTTGGGGGGATTGTAGGATCTCATAATTCCAATGCTTGAAATTATGTGTTGAAAGTGTCATGAACTTGCACCATGCACATTGAAAGGTACTAGCATTTGAAGTTTGAGGAAATCGTTATTTTTAAGTGTGCTTTGCAATTTCAGACAACGAAATAGTTTTTCCTGTCTATATTTATACTACACCCTTCAAAATTAAATGTCAGTGCATTGGAAAATTGAGTTGCAAATGTGCATGATTGAATTTCTGAAAGAAGCTCCTCTCTTTCATCTTATACAAAAGGTTTAGGGCCAAGTAGATCAATGAGTGAAATGAAGATACAATTGTAGATTGTTGGAAGCTAGGATTAACCCCTATGTGTGAGAGGAGACATTTATTGGATGCTATTAAAATAGGATTTGTTGAATATCAAGTTCATGAAGTCTTGCAATTTCAAAATCCGCAAGGTGGATTATCTGATAAATTGTAAATTAGTACTCACCACTACATTGGCTTCAAAACTCAACCGTGAAACTTTAAGTAACAGAGTAGTTCTCAAATTATTTTGGATTTTCTAGATCCATCAAAAAAGAGCTCATCATTCATGTTGTTCTCTTTGTGATGCTTAGGGATTAAAACAATTTAATATCTGTGGCTCTCATTTTCTATTGGTCTCTCATGTCTAGCTGTTGTATAGGATTCCCATAACATGTTTCTATTATGTACAAAATACATTTGAAATTGACCATTTCTATCAAAGAGGGCTTCCATTCACTCAGTCTATTTGAAACTGCGAGCTTCAGTTCTTGTATGTATTCTTCTGTATAAATGATTTTGGACTTCTTGAAAAAAAACTAGAATGAGCATCTACTCTTAATTTGTCCACATATTTTAAGTTTTGAGGAATTACATTTGAATTAAAAGACGTCGGGTTGTTGAGAGCCGAAGAAGCCCTTTTCACTGTGAACCCTAAATGCTACACAAAGATCGGTAATTGTAAATAGAACCAGAAAATTGGACAAATATAGCATTTGATATATTCATTGCAAGCCGAAATTAGAATTAATGTAGGCCTCTATTGTAACGAACCACATCAAAGAATTATATATTTATACCCTGCACAATAACCAATTGTAGAAGAAAATTTTAAACACTTGTTGTTCACACCTATCTCCTTATTTTTTTAAACGCCTCCCCCCCTCCACGAGTTCTATGTTCTGTATATGAAACAATTTCTGTTTACACTATATAATTTTTAATGTGAAATAAAGAAGGTATGAATGACCTACGCTCTATTTTTTTTAATAGAGTTTGGTTTGTCATTCTTCAGAATTTGTGGCATTGATATACCATGACTTTGTGAACTTCTCCTCGTTCAGCAATTTGAAGTGAGTTCAATAGTTCTGATGGATGTAGACTAATTCCATCACTCCTTTTTGCAAATTCCTGATGAAAGCACTTCACTTGTTGTAATCCCATTTTGAAACTAATTGTTGTATTGGTTTACATAAATTATAACTACGTGAAATGAATATTAACATAAGAAAATAATAGCATTAGAAACCTAAGTATATGAACTTTCTTAACAATTATATCATAGGCCAAGCTAAACAATTTTCAAAACTGTTCTATGAAATTTTATGAAATTTTTTTGTAAACAGAGCACCCAATAAAACACTACAAATGATTTTTTTTTTAATTTTAATTTGATGGAGCTTTTGATATGGATGTTTAAAAATGATGCCTATGTGTTTCAATTTTTCATATATAGGCTTGTTGCCAAAAATATGGTAGGTTCTTCTTGTCTCTAAACAATCTATTTGAGTGAGTCGATTGTGCCTTTTAAAATAAATGTTTTAAAAAAAAAAGATAAATATATATATATATATATATATATATAGAGAGAGAGAGAGAGAGAGAATTATAAATCTTTGAAAATTATATGTCTTGTACAATTCAAATGTAGAGAAATTTATCTTCTAAATTTTTGCCCACTAAAAGGTCAGTAGAAAATGCCATGAAAATGGACACTTTCATCAATTTGATGTTTAATATTTACCAAATAGTAAAAACATTCAAAAAAGTACATAAAATAATTTAATTTTTGGAACATGAAGATTCTCCTTGCTAACCATTTGCATCTTTTGAAAAAAAATGTGTTCTCTACACTTGCGCAAAGGCAATGCACTTTTGAATACATGTGCGCATTCTATCATTATTCATGCACTTGTGAAATCTAAGAAAGATTCTACTACACTTTAGTATCAAACCTTGAAAGCAATGTCTAGTTCTGCTACTTTCAAATCATTTGATGATATTCTTGCTTGACATGGCCTCTACCAATTTCATATATCATCGTACTAATTCTAAGAATCATTTTTGACTTTAATGCAAATTTCAAGAGAAGAAAATTTTTATATTTGAAAATGTTACATTAGGAATAGTAAGTTGTCAAAGGTAATTTGTCCTACATGTCGCGCCCCTTAGTGGCACTTACCCCCTTAAGCTCACTTTTCAAACACTTAATACCTTAGTGCCACCAAGGTTCACGCTCTCCTAACACTGCACATGCCACGCACCCACAATGTTAGGTTCCAACTTAAGTCACAGGGTTCCCCATTCCTCCGTGACTCCCAATCCTTTCCTTCCAATACTTAACTCCCACAAGACACCGAGCATGTCATTTGATGACATGGGGCGGAACTTCCATTGATGTCCAAGCACTCGGTGAGGCACTACTACCACCGGTGCTAACCGCCCTTGAATGGGACCCAACTCCCCACTAGGCCCAACCCAACTCATTTCGGGACTCACTAATCGGGACTCACTAAACGGGACTCACACCATGGCTTAGTGTGGAGTGGGACACCACCCAACCGGTATCAAGGAATGCACAAGCACTCCATGGTAACACACAAGTGGTGGTGAGGCTCCAACACTAGCCTCACCACCCGGGGCCACTTAGGCTCACCATGGCACCATCCGGGAGTGAGGAGGGAGACCACCCCTCCTCATAGTACTCTCTGCAGGATTCGGCAGCCCCCCCCCATACTAGAGGTCACCGGGAACCCCCAAGATGCACCCCATCTTGGAAGACCACCCATTTCTCCCGATTCGTGCTAGTTTGGGACTCCCGAACTTCCACCCGGCATAACTTTGCGGTCCAGGATCCAAATCGCACATGCGACCCCATTTTCGACATCTACGCGACGCGTAGATGCCGATGGACTACTCACTTGCTCCATTCGGACAAGTACTCGCAAAGATATCGCCCTCCAAAGATTCGGGACACTCCCGGCGCGACCAGGGCGCTCCCGGCGCGACCGGGACACCCCCAACTTTGAACGCCCATAACTTTTGACTCGCAAGTCCAAATCACGCGTTCTTTGGACGGCTAGAAGCGTCTTCTCAAAACCTTTCCAAGCACGTATCACACACCCCCAAATTCATCCGGATAAGCGCTACATCGCTCTGATCGCTCGGGACTCCTAGTCCCCCTCACCTCATTTCTTGCAAGGCTTGGGGCGTCACCCCCAATGTCCCCCTTGCTCACCAAGGTGGCACGGGCACGCCTTGTGATGAGGGTCGTGACACTACATTTGTTTATTCAACATAATAAAAGCATGTCAGAAGCTCTAGAATTAGAAATTGATAAGAATCTAAGTAATTTGAAGATAATTTAATTTTTTATAATTAAAATATACATATAATATTTTTTGTAAAGGATACATATTTGACATTCATTGACCTTACATATAATTATATATATGTATGTAAATATGAATTTTCCGTAGGTTTACAACACTTCAGGAGCACCCAGGGGACAACATACATGTCTAGAGGGTGTGTATAAAAAGCTTATATGATCACAATGTGTACATTGTAAGCCACACGTGGATTTTGAAAGCATCCTATGGTGGGAAATACGGTTGTCTACATATCAAGAACAAGACAAATAGAATCTTCATTAGAAGAATTCGTGATACAATTGCTTCGAAGGGAAAATCTTTAGGAAATTATGAAATTCTTTTGACATGTATTTTGGAACAGGAGTCATTTTTTTCCTAAACTTTTCCTGGCTCTACATAGGCTGAATAGGTGAACCCTTGAAAGCAGTTGGTCTCCTTGGAGCTTATTGACATTAGTTCTAAATTGAACGGGAAGTCAACATTTTCATAAGTTCTACTAATTTATTTCGAATTGTAATCATATAAATTCAAATTAGATATGTTAGACTTTGTATAAGAATAGAATACATTACAATATCACTTACAGATTGGAAGATTAAAATGTTTGATCATGAGGGTGTGACCAGTATGGAAATTTTACAATTTTCTTTTTGCATGTCAAGTCTACGAAGTTGGTCACTAAAAACAATATGAGGTTATAGGGCTTAACTTGCACAACCCCAAGTCATGTATGTTTTTCCAAAATCTTTTCTATGATTTTTTGAAATGAATTTGTACTGTGATTTTTCCTCCAAGATCTAGTGTATTTGAGGTTCTTTTCCAAGAGCGTGTGACACTATAGGAAGTCAAGATTGCAGTGGGCATCCTTGCATACAAGCTTTGATAGAATACTCATTATGCTCCATTTTCAAAATTGCCTACTTCATTGTAGAACTAAATTTCAAAATGAGTTCTCCAATAATATAAACTACTAATCATAGCAATGTCTTTGGGTTTCACTTAACTTCAAAGTATTGAGAACACCTGAATGTGGTGCCGTGAGCATTTAAGGTAGTATGTTCTTTTTGTGACCATCTTCTTCAAACAACGCAGTAGGCGCCCTGGAATGGACAATCAATGGTTCTAAAATGGACTGCCACAAATTTCAAAGCATAATTAAGATGTGCCAAGAGATGATTCATACTTTGTCAATGCATGGAATAAGAATCAGAGAGGGTCCATTTCAAAGCCAGGGTATGTCCACTTACTTTTTCTAAATAAAACATGATTGCCCAATTGCCTTTTTACAAATGTTACAATAATGTAGGGTCAACTGAAGTTTTGTAATGGTTGCATTTAAGACCCTTCTATATTACATTTCGAATGTTGTAGTGCTTGTTCTTAGTCAAACCATATTTTTTTTTAGACTGCGTGTATGTGGTTTTTGGAAGGCCTATGATTACAAATACATGCGTACCACATAATTTTGTGAAAATTTAAAAGTAATCCCAAAATTCTCCAAAAAATATGAAACCACTTGGGTTAGATTCCACATCAATTTTTCTTCTAAGTGAAAAAAAAGGAAAAATAATTCCACGCATCTAAGAACCATCGAAAAGGCCCAGCAGCCCTAAAACGGTCGCTTGCAGAGCATACTACTATAAGGTAGGAACACCTAAATCCGATAGGAGTCATTTATGGACACCTATAAAAGAACCTAAATCCAAGGGCTTGTGGACCCAAAGTAGACAAGTGGGGTTCTAAAGTGGACATGTGGGGTTCCAAGAAGTTGTCACTTTTTCAAGAAGTAGCCAATCATCCGCACTTAATTCAAATTTAGAGTGTGTCCCTTTTGGGTGTTTCCGTGCCTGCTTTGGTGTTAGTCTAGTGTCCATAGTAGGTACATCTACGAAGTTGTCTTCAAAAATTCGTAGAATATTCATACAAGCTTGGAAAAATACGAAACTAATTTTGTTGGTTTCCTGAACCATTTCCTAACCCGCAGACAAATTTTTTTTTGAACACAGACCCTCACAATCATGTCATCTCAAACAAGTGTCCGTTTTAGGTGTTCCTACCTTAGGGCTTTTGTGGTCGGATGAGGGTGATCATCCTCACAGCTCCTCCGCCTGCCATGTGCATGTAGGCGTCAGGAGTTTCTCGGCTATACGGGCAGCTGCCCGTTCCAGGACCGGGTAGGTAGGCAACATCCTCACAAGGTTCCGGCTTGGCTAGGGTTTGGGGTTTTCTGTTTTCCCCGCCTTCGTTCTTCGCACGCCCGTTGTGTGTTTTCGGCTCCCTCGGCTGTCGCTCGCCTTCGCCTTCGCGCTTGTTCGTCTTCTCTGTGCATTGCAATATCGTTGTCGTGTCTTCTATCGCGCAACTCTCTCTCTTTTTCTCCTCCGGTGCACAGTAGTTGCCATCGTCTTGCAACCGCACATTGTCACCTACGCTCTGGCGCTCGTCAACTGTGGCGCTCTGCATCGGTGTGCTCTTGTAGCGAGCGGACAAGTCATTCTCCCACTCCAGGAAACAATTGTAGGTGAGTAATATGAAACCTGCCCTCGTCTTGCCTCCAATTTAGATTCTATCATCCTTGTAGTCTTCTATGTGTATCTGGTGTCTTGTACCTTCTTCGGTACCTCGTTGGAGTCATGCATTCAGAAGTTGACATCGTGTTCTTTGCAGGAGTGCAGAGTAGTGTGACGGTGAAGGTCCTTTCAGTTGACATCAACGCCTGACCGAACGTTAGGTTTCAGGTGAGGCTTCTGGCCATTTGTCGTTGCGGTTCAATAGAACCCTATTCTGCTTGCTTGTGCGAATGAACCTGGCTCCCAATGTTGGTGGGGTTCACTGTTTATTTAAAGCATTCGTTTGTATGTTTCACGCTCACCTCAATCTCGCTAAAGATGAGCATTGTCAAAGTAGGAAATACCATTCCCTAGCATGTCAATGAAGTTGTATTCGCGTTTTCCATTTATAGATATATCGCAGAGCGAGTTCCATAAGTGCTATTAGATTGTTAGAAGCAATACTAGGAAACGGGCTGCACTTCAATTGTTTACATTTCTGAAAATGTGGTTTCCCTAAGCTGACGAGGGGCCTCCTGCGTATGGTGATTCTAGGTTCACTGAAACGAGGGCGCCCAAGGTAGTGCCGACCAGCTTCCGTGGTGACGTTGTCGCAAGAGAGGATCCGAAAGCAATAGGTACGAATCATAGCATCTGGGAGAAAGGTACCCTATTACCGCGCAGTGCAAGTGTTTTGTAGTTCTAATGCTGCTACCATGGATCAGACCGCGCGGTCTAATCCATGCCATCGTAAACACCCACTAGCAACTAACGAATTAGACCGTGCGGTCTGATCCATGCCATCATTCGTAAAGGCGGTAGCCAGTGACGGATCAGATCGTGCGGTCTGATCCACGCCATCGTTGACAATATATGAAGTTCAGAAAACAAATGAAAAACCGTAGTATGATCCTTGCCATCGTCTCTAAGAACCCAACACTAGACAAAATCTATCTGTAGTATGATATCCATCCACAAACAAAGTCCACGAACCATATCAGACCGCGCGGTTTGATCCTAGCGAACAGCTTCAGAACCCAATCAAATCGATGGATCAGACCACGCGGTCTACTGCATGGTGGGGTCCCAGAAATCCTAAGTCCAAACGGATCAGACCACACAGTCTGATCCATCATATCCTGTCAGTCCATGTCATCCTTGGTCCAAACCGCCAGCGATAGTACACGTTGGCGCCTCAATTCCCTTCTGGAACAAATCAGGTCAGCTAGTCTGATCCGTGATATCATGTAGAGCAGCCTATCACCATTGGTCAGACTGCGTAGTCCAATCCGTTCTAGCATCTGTTGAGTGATCGGGAACGCAAATCAGACCGGGTTGTCTGATCCAGTCCTTCGTCTCGAGGACACAGCCGCCCTAAAAAGAGAATCTCCTGAATCTACACCATATACTCAGAATGCTGTCGGATTCGTGAAAACGTCTAATCCTTTCGAATATGTCAGGGCTCCTAGAAGCCAACACAATCTCAGAAGCGACGGACCATTTGATCATATACAAGACGTCCGCAATGTAAAGAAACGTTTAGATGGACGTCACCGACGTGAGAAGTGGAGGTCAAGACCACACAGCCTTGTTATAGACTAGATCATTCGAGACCCTTCTGCAATAATATGCTGAACATAGATGAATCAAACTGCATGGTCTGATTCTCAATAGCATAGAAATGGTCTCCAGAATTCAATGAAGTATGGCCTTCGTTCATAGAAATTCCGTAACACAGCACACTTCTGAAGTGGACTAATCGTGGACGATTGTATTCAACGGATCAGACCGCGCGGTCTGATCCTCTGATATGAAGAACTCCATTCTAGAAATTTTAACCAGGACTTAATATCCACATGAATAATATGAAAATGAAAAATATTCATGGGTAATCATCTGTGATGCAATGGAGCCCATTGTAAATTCATACGCAACAGATGTTTGACATCCGTCTCACACAAGTCGGAACAACTGTTTCCTCTGTGTACAGTAATATGGCGTCCTTCTTAGAGACAGAACTACCTCTTACTGGGTACTTAGTCGATTTGAAGGCTGATCGTATCCAAGAGCCATGGAAGCCAAGAGTGGAAGGGAAAATCCCGTTGAAGCTCGTGTCATCAAAGTCACTCTGGACGATGGACATGACCGTCCCCGAGAGTGCCGCCGTCTTTACTCTTCAATTAGGATTTCATAGTCGGCGGGGACCTAGTTGGAGGTTTTTTCCAACTGTAATTGTATTAGAAATTAACGTGATTAGGGACACAATTTTTATAGACGTAGTGAATTCGGCAAACGGGGCTTTGGGAGTCATCATCATCAGCATCAAGGACAATATGGCCTTCTGTCATGAACAAATGATGAAAAATTTCGTTTCTACTCCCAAGGATTTCCAAAGTCTGATGATAGATATTAAACAAGAATGCGAGAGTCACAACGGCAGCTTCTACAAGACCGCCAAAGTAGTGTCAACTTACATCACTAGAGCAACAACTATATCGACCACTAAACTTAGATGTGAAAGCTGGCGCAAGGAAATGGCCTCCCACAGAAATAAAGCGTCATCGTCGAGAGGGCCTAAAAAAGAACCGATGGCAAAGCAGCCTCCACCCGAAGCACGCGCAGACGTGCTACCGTTACACAGCCAGTTGCCTCCTACATCCGCGAACATCCAAGCCGATGCTCCCACCAGACCCACTGCCGCTAGAGAGGGAAGATTACCAACGGAGGCCTCGGAAGAAATGAATCCTGCCAATTCTCCAGCAATTGAGGAACAAAGACGGCCTGCTCGCCCAAGTCCAAGAAATAAAGTAATGATGTCAAAGAAGCGGAAAAGCAACATTGCTCCTGCTCGAGGGGAAACCTCCGGGACTCAAACGGAAGAGTGGGAGAGAAGAGTTCGCAAGCGTAGGCCGAAATCAACGCCAATTCCACCCGTTTCGAACCCAACCGACACAGTGGAGCCGGAGCCGAAGCTTATCCGGAAGATCAATGGCGTCTGGACTGCCAATCCTGATACCATCCCTCACGATCCGCGCAAGGTTCTTGAGAAAATTATTGTGGGTTTGACCTTCAAAAACGAGGAGGGATCCAGCCAGGAGGTGCAGATGAAGAAGCGCTTGAAAGCCGAAGTAGACGCCAATCAGAAGTTCAAGATAGCATCCGAGTACATATACATATTCGGCAAGGGGACGCTATTCGAACTCGACGTGGGGGACATGACGAATATAGATCCGAAGTCGGGTATGATATTCAGGCCCTTGGAAGCCAAGGGTGTCGAGTCTGTTCTGTGGCGCATGGTGAAGGTGAACTTCATCAAGCAGACTTTGACGGTGATGCCCACCACCCTGATGAGGCCGAAGTCGTGGGCACAGTGCGTGAAAGCGAAGCCATTCTGGATCATCAATGGGCAGCACTCGTGGAAGGCCTCCGAACAAATTATTAAGCGGATCTACACCTGCGATGACAAATCCATCATGGACAAGGTGAAGACCTAGAACTCCGAGATTGTGTGGACCGAGAATAAGGATCACTTGCACGCGTTGTCCTGCAAGTGTAACGATGGCAATGTCAATGGTCCATACTTATCTTCAGTTCCGACTACAATTATCCATTGCCGTAATGTGTGGATCAATGCGGGACGGCCGATGCAATGTCGGAAAAACCAGAGAGCGGTGAGCGACGAGGAAGCTTTCAAAAAGTATGAGGTAAGCGGATGAGTCTACAAATCAGACCATGCGGTCTAATTTACATTTGAGCCTTGTCAATTTCATTCCACAGAATTTCATTTTGTTTAAAAATTTAGACCATATTAAATTTATACTCTTCGAATTTCAATTCCAATCTACTTCAGACCGCGCGGTCTGAAGTGGGTTTCAGAATTCTCAGTGCTCCAAAGACATTGTTCTTGGATTATAATTTCTATTGGATCTTCGTTATTTCTCGTTCCGTTTGAATTTGTATTTCAATGTACTTCAGACCGCGCGGTCTGAAGTGAGCTGGCCATGTTATACGATATTCGCAGCTTCTCAGCTGTCTCTTTTTACAAGCTTTCAAGGAACTGGCTATGCAAAGCCTGGAATCGACGGGGAGCGCTAAAGCAATGGAGGATTCGAAGAAGAGCATCAACTTCGACTAGATGGGGGAGCGTAGGCTCATCATGGCATCCGACGAGACGTGGAGCAAGTGGGAAGCTGTCTTCCGAAGCCACAAGCAAGGGACATTGTGGGACCTCGACACGGCTGGACTCTTTAAAGAGAGACGAAATAGCGATCAGTCGTTGGTTCCCTTCAAGAGCGATCCTGTCAATCACAACCAGCTGAAGTAGCTGTTGGGTCTGGATGACAAGTGCATCGGCGAATTGGCTACACGCATTCTGGAGAGACCGCCGAGGGTGTATATTGACAGGGTGAAGAAATGGACTCGAGCGCTCTCCATCAATGCCTGGGCCACTATGAAGAAGCACAAGCTCGTGCTGGCCAAGTTAATTGCCGAACATGCTATCGAGGACAAGATCGACGAGGGTTCGCTGGTTTTCGAATACAGAGAATTCTTGCCGCCTGCCTGGAAGGCACTCAAGGGGAAACTAGACATCAATGGACATCACATGGAGGCGCTCCGAAACGCAGCTCTGAAAAGATGGCTGAATAAGGAGTGCGGGTCGGGGAAGGCTAAGGAGGAGCAGCCGGTTGACCTCTTGGAGTGCATGGAGCGAATCATGACCAACACAAACCGACTTCAGACGCTGCAGAAAATGTCACGAGCTACAATCTGTAGGTGGCAAGGGGGGAAGGTAAATGCTTTCAAAGAGGAGCGTTTGTGGTACCGCAAGCTAAATAGTACATGGTATGTCAACCACACGGGTTCGGCCAAACCGAGGTTCTACGAGGTTAGAATCATGGATTTCTGATTGTTTCCCCGAGTAGCCGATGTAGAAATTTCTGCGGGATATAGAAGAATACTTGAATCGCTGGAGAAGGAATCCGGGGACGTGATCTCGCAGGCGGTGCATACTTGGATGATCATCTACGACAAGTCCAGGGCACATCATATGGAGGAGATGGTCAAATTATTCCTCCTACATCATATCCTTCAACGTGAGGCATCCTACATTTTCGCCAAGGGGGAGTCGTGCCATTCAAATTGAGAACCCGTGAGGGTCATGTATGTGCAGTTGTCCAAGATCAGATTCGTCAACTCAGACGTCGTGATGGGAGACTCGAAGACGGAATTGTCAGCGGAAGATGACGAGGCTTTGGACACGGAGCTGTTCAGGACGAGGGAGACGTATCGATTCGACCATCAGAAGTACCTCGCTCTCTACGAGCTACGTCACGAGGTCTACATTCGCTTCATCGATCGATTCTGCCGATTTCAGGGGACAGTCATGCTCGTTTTCGCTAGAGCGAAGGCTGTTTCCGCATGCTCAGTAAACCTCCTGCCTCTAATTTGTCTCAGTATTTCAATATCTATGACATGATTCACTGTCAAGGAATCCAATCGCACGACTAACATATTGTAATTACTCGCAGATGCTGGGACGAAGTTCTGTGTCCTATCAGATGAAGGGCAGCATTGCCAGCGCTCTCCACATCTACCATATGGATCACGGATGTGCAATGTGGCTAGACATTCTCGTGCCCGAAGACTACCTTCTCAACTACGAATACGTCGATAACTTCGAGTGCGAGAAACATCCTCCCCTCGAAGAAGGTGTGCAAAATCCGACGGCCAAGCAGTCGAGTGCGAATCCCCAAGTCGTTGACGAAGAGGATCAAATAGCTGACGTGGAGCAGGAACTAGATCCCTACCTATGCTACGAGGACACCGACTCCGACTTCGACCAGGAGGGCGGTCCAGGGAATAAGCAGATGCCTACTCAAGGGGATGTAGATCAGACTGCGCGGTCTGATCTCGTTGACAGGATTCCAAGTACACAGGATCTGGCGGAGGAAAGAGTTTTGGATCCTGAGCCTCTCATGTTCTCCGGGGGATCCATAGCGCGGCCGTCAATAGTAGAGGAACTGGCCATGGCTGCTGTAGCACATCAGACCGTGCGGTCTAATGTGGTCCAAGCGTTCGCTGTGTCGGACTTAGTATCTTCTGAGGATGAAGAGGAAGTTGGCTTCTCTACAAGCGGAGCTTCTCCATCAAATCAGACCACGCGGTCTGATGTACCCAACGTTTGTGGAGGGTCGGGAATTGCGTCACCATCACAAACGACAACACCCAAGTCTGGAGGCAAACTCCCCGTGAATCAAACCGCGCGGTCTAATGTACCAAGCGTTGGTGGAGGTTCGGAAATTGCATCACCATCACAAGCGACACCCAAGTCTGTTGGAGGCACCCCTCCAGTGAATCAGATCGCACGGTCTTATTCGATTGAAGATGCAGGCACAACTCCCATATCTGTATTCAAGGTGCCTCCTCCCGTGGTCATGGAGAAGATAGGCGCCTCCCCGCTGAGTATGCAGGCCGTTTCTTCGATTGTTTTGGTCGCATCTTCTGTTGTGGTATCGCCGTCCGGAGCAGCGTCTATTTCTTCTCCCGCTCCTGCCATCACATCGTCTTCTGTTCCAGTTGACGTCCCCGCTCGTGATTCCACTGTCAATGAGACTGTGCACTCGCAGACTCCAGTTCCTACCCCGATGCCGTCTTGGTTTGATATCGTGCGGGTCGAGAAGATAGATGCCATGTAGAGGCAGATGAATATGTTGGAGGAGGAGAATCCCAAGAAGGACGTGATCGAGCTCGAGGACATTGATGACCCTGTTCTGGAAGCACGGACAGAGATGATGCAGAGCGACAGAGAGGAGCGGAGGAAACTCGTGCACGACATGTTGGGGACATCTTTGGCCGAAAGCCGGGAGTCGAAGCCGAATGTGAAGCCCGGTCTCAATTACGACTTCATTGAGCGCATTGTGGATAAAGCCACGAGGAAGGGGGCGGCCAAGTTGGAGGCTTCGGAACGGATGGCGCAACTCTTGGTAGAAAGCTTGGAGGACAATAAGAGGGAGAGAGAGTAGAGGGAGAGGGAGAGAGAAGAGGAGAAGCTCAAGGAGTTGAAGAAGAAGGAGAAGCGCAAGAGGAAGAAGATGGAGGCGAAGGCAGAGGCAGAGAGGCAGAAGGCGGAGAATGCCACAATGGTTGCCGAACGAGATGAGTTCCTGAGAAACCTCATCGCCAAGCTAGAGATGCTAACTCCAGCAAGCATCCCTTCTTCTTCCACTCCCATGTCCATGGAGTTGACGAATCCGCGGTGCGAACTCCATAACATCTCAGGAGTCTCCACTTCGGCCTCTCCTTCCATGGCTGGTTCCGTAGCTTCGACCGTGGCGTCGATCTCGACGGTGGTCCCATCCACTCCTTTGGTGAGTGTCGATCCCAAAACGCATGCGGATGACCTCAACCTTAGTCAATTTCATGTTGTAGCTGTGCCCGTGCATTGTCCGCAAATTGATGACAATGACCCCTACAGCTTGGACGTGGACTTGGCTGATGGAACGTGTCCGTGGACTAACCTCTGACGAGTAGCCTACCCCCGTGACGCAGGCCCTCACAACCACGCGGATAGAAGCTACGGAGTTGCGTATCCCCGCCATCAGGCTAGCCACGTCTCCGCTGGTGGAGGTTGTGCTCGACGTCGAGCGATTGGAGGAATTGCCGATGGTGAATGTCAATGCATCCTCGATGCGTAACCCCTCCACATAGCCCCCCCATCCACATGTCATATTAGTTAGAATTCGCAATGTGGGTGCTATGTGAAGGTGGTGGGTCGGGACGATCGAAGGTCGTCGCGAGAATAGAGCGCCAGTAGATGCTTAGTCACATTGCTTGCAAGTTCCTATGTAAGGCCATATTCGTTATATTGAGACTTTTCGCAGATTTTGAGACATAATGCTAGTTATTGGAAAATTCATTTTAAAAAATAGTAATTGAAATAAAAAAATAAATAATGCTCAAATAGTGATCCTATAATGAAATTCTAAAAGTTGGTGTTGTTACCTATTTGTAAAAAAATACCAGTAAAGAAATAAAACGGTTTATCCTTGAGTCGAGGATAAAAATGAGACTGCAAAAGGTCTCAATATAATGAATATGACCTTATGTAGTGAGGATGTCACTATTCGTCGGGACCTGAGGCCTAGTCTGATGTAAATATTGTGAATTATTCACGGACGAACTTGCGGACGATTCATTGTATATACATTGTGCATATTTTGTAATCCAGAATGTGCTTGTTTCTTTTGCATTGCATGTAGTCTGCAGCGTTCAACATGGTAGTCATTGAACATGTATCATTTTTCCATTCAGGGCCATGATGCTCTTGTGCTTGGAAGCACAGCTCCAATTCCCGTGCCAGTCAAGGATTCTACAACCCATCCACTCACTTCCCCTTCATGCGAGCAACCGAAACTAGTCGTCGCCTCCATCGTTGCTCCGGCATCTGCTTGCATCATGGCTCCGCCGTCCACCGTGGCTCCTCCATCCGACGCCATCATGGTTCCATTCGATACCCCCGTCATCCAAGAGGTCCTCGCTCCAGTTGCAGCCCCTCCCGATGCGGCTGTAATCACCCCCGCTCCAATGCAGGCTACGGATGTACCAATAAAGGTGAGGTTCGATTTCCTTGGGTGCCCCTTGCAGTGCTCTGAATGTCGTTGTCCGTGTGGTGTCTTCCTATTATTGTGGGCTTCCGTCGTTTGCTGTCCAGAATCCTACTTTGAGTACAGGGTTTCATATGCGCAAGCTCCGTTGCGAGTATCCGCGACCCCTCGTCCGCGTTTTGCTTGGAAGAGTTATTTTATCATTTTGGAGTTAGAAGGCGTTCTTGGTCACATTGAGCACGTCGGACCCCAACCACCACGTCCCCCGCCCCCGTGTCCCGAGCCCGCGCGTGTAGCACCGTGCGAGGCGGATTTCAGTCCTAGAAATCGCCATGTGTTCAGGGAATACACCCTGTATTGTCGCCCGAAGTTGCGCTCCTTCCTCAAGAACATGGATGAGAGGTTTCGCCTTGCCATTTGGACGAGACTGCCGTGGGATGTGGCGTTGCCCATGGTGGAGTTCCTATTTCGGGGCATCGAGTGCCTTGCAAAAATGCCCCTTCTCACATTGGAGGATTGCTCGACCATTGTCAAGAGACACCCCTGGTGGTATTGTACGTGTCCCCCTCGGCCTCGCTTGCCCGAGAGCGGCTGTCCCGCACACCTCGCGCATAGCTCGTTTGACCCTAACCTCCGAGACTAAACTCTCATAGAATTCGCGGACCATCCGGAGGGGCAGCTTCGTCTCAAAGTGCTGCACAAGACCGTCTAGGGGCAACCCAATTTCAGATGGTGGAACTTCAGGGCGAACGCTTCGAACACCCTCCTCATCGATTGCTGCCCCGAGAGTAGCATGCTCAATCCCGTGCACAATGCCATATTCCCGTTAGCATACATTGGGGGCCAGCACGACGTTACTCTTCATAACACCGTGGTCCCATACTTGGACGGCCTCTTGAATTCCGGACAAAGCGTCTCTCAATACTTGTCCGAGAACCCTGTGTATTTTGTGCACCTCATCGTACCTCTTAGGCAGACGAAATTTGGACTCAAAGTGCGAGCGTGTGCGCACTTCCAGGACAAGATGCTGTTGCTAGAGTATCCGGAGTTCGTGGGCCGTTACCAACGTCGCGGGCACGACCACTTCAACTATAAGACTCCAGAATGATATCGACATCATGCATGTGCAGGCTCGTCGCCGCGTTCACGTATTGGACGGGAGCGTTGGCGATGGATTCCGACTGAGCAACAAGCGAGGGAAGCGAAGGCGGATCCGGATGATCGAAGGAGTGGGTTCTTCCAGCGGTTGCATGACGCCGGAAGAGGCGGGATTGGACGTCACATCCACTGGGCTCTGAGCAAAAAAGGAAGGCTTGGTCCGAAATGACCCTAAACTACTAGATGATGATGGAGGGGGGCCTACATCAGACCGCGCGGTCTAATCTTCTCCACTTGATGGGCAACCCTCATCCTTGGCGTACTCTGTTCCACTAGCGTCTGATGACAGGTCAGTGTTCTCTTACAGTCGCGATCTTTGTATTTCGTGTTGGGCTCTATAGTTGTTGAGTCTATTGAGAATCATGTAAGTTCAGTCAGAGCGGATGGCATAGAATAGTCGTCCGTCTATTATTCGCTCACTACATGTCGGTCAGTCTGGGCTGGTGAAAAACTCTTGCTCCATGAAATATTCTTTTGATCTTGGCACGTCTGCAATCCCCGAACAAAACAGTGTTTGATGGAGAAACAATTTTTCACCATCCTGGGCTCGCTTTGCCATGGAGTGAGCTCTTTGACTGGAATTTGTTGCGTCAGTGAAGGGTCCTCATCATTCGCTCTGGTGTGCAGGTTCCTTCGGTACTCCTCGGCACTTTGCACTGTTTTGTGGAGCTGATGAAGCGATTGACTTTGCCACGGAGTTGGGCTTTTTCGTGGATGACTTCCGCCTACACTCTACATCACTAGGGACTATAGAAATAAAATTAGTACCCTTCCATATTCTTCGTTGCAATATACTTGATTACATTCTCAATGAATAGAAAATATACAAAATTCCCCCACATCATTGTAGCATTAGTCTTCTCGCCATATGTAGCACTGTCCTCCATGCTAGCATTGTTCTCTGAATGACAACATCGGCAGTAGGTCATTGTTGTCATCACCATTATAGCACTACACATTTACACCCCTCCGTAGAGCCTTATTGGCTATTGCAAATAATAAGGGCGACCCATACAATGATCGCCATTTCACCGACGCATACGGGCGTGTCTTTCCATTCATGGCGTTGTGAGGTCGTTGCAAGGCATTCTGAGAGATCTGAGGAAAATGCTCGGCCACTGCAGTGCGAACCAATTCTAGGTGTTGACTCTGTGCTTGATTTGAATTCTTCCTAAACTCGTTCATAGTGTGGCGCATGAGCATCGAGGAGTGCGGGCCATCCATGGTCGTGTCTGGGAGGTCCACAGTAGAAGTCACCTTCCTTCTTCAGGTTACGTGGAGAGAGGGTTTCAAAAGTTGGGCATGCACTTGTCAACATTGTCCGAGGACTTTGCAGGGACCTTCCACGTGTGATCGACGATGTGGATGTTGGACGTGAGTCCCTTCCTCCAGCATCTTCAATGATACTTCCATGTTTTCAATCATGACCCGTTGACAAACCCTGTCACGCCTCGACGCTTTTGTGGGCAATCACTCAGACCTATTTCTTGCTATCGGATTGAGATGGGTCCGAAGAATTTTTGTCCCAGCACTTGTTCCTCGAGCACGCCATGAGACTTCTTGTGGATGTAGATCGGTCACATGCAACTATGAACGTGCCTCCGAAGTAAACATTGCCTCGCTTTGTCATGGATGATGCGCATCCATGAGGAAGCTCATGCCGTGTTCTGAGAACAAGTGCTGGGACAAAAATTCTTCAGACCTATCTCCAAGATGGCAGCAATACACAGTTCCAAGTGATTGCCCACAAAAGCATCGAGGCACAAGGAACACAAAAAAATGGGTTGTTGGTTCACGTGTTGTGCTGTTGAAGATGCAGGGGGAAGACCTTCATGCGAATGTCAACGTTATCGCACGTCGGAGATCCCTTGTGCGCCCTCATGCTCATCGAAAATTGTTGTCAAGTGCGTCCTCAACAGTCTTTGATCCTCTTTCAACGTTATCTGGAGAGGAAGTTGGCTTCTACTGTGAACATCCCGGACGCGATCATGGGTGGTCTACACTTGTTCACGTTCTTGCGCAACACTATGGACGGGTTCAGGGAGAACTCGAGTGAAGAACAGAGACTGTGTCCAGATCAGTTTTGAACTACAGTGGACGAGCATTTTCCTTGGGTCCTCAGAGTGCTCTGCAACGACCTCCCGGCGACATTCTACAAGCTAGAATCCCACCATGTTGCCGAGCACGGAACATCCATTCCTCTTTGAGAAAAAGGAATGCTCATCAAGACAATTCTTCCATGGCTTTTACAAGATGATTGGATTCTAAACTCATCCAAGGGCTTTCCCAAGGAGGTTGGACTCGACCTTCTATAGAAATAAAAACAAGCATGAAACTCACAATGAAGTACCGAAGCTGTACAGGTGACTACAATTCAACATAAAATGTAGTACTAGACTTTAGTCCCTTCCTCGAAGAAGGCAGTGATAGATGTAATAGACATCCTAGTCATCAAGACTTGTAGCTCAGCTCATACTTGTGGAGTTGGCAACAATGGCATGTATTGTTTGCTACTTATTTTGTAAAGAGTCTTTCTTTGTATCTTTCGATCCTATCATTCATCCGTTCTTGTTGCTAGGGAGAAGTTCCAAATCTGCGTGTTTGAATTGAAGCTAGGCTGCAGACCATAGGATGTTTACATGGGAGAATCCTAATCAAAAATCTTAATCTATATTAAACAAAGTTTGGCTTGTTCCTAGACAGAAGCCAAATTAGTGTGCTTTCTCTGGCGTTATCACTGGTACACATTACATAATTCCGGTTTCAGGACAATTTGTCCATTTCCTTCTAGCTCAAATGCTAAAGTTCATCGTCACGAGTACGTCTACCAGTCATGGTCTCTGAGCCTCATACCCTCATAGACTTAGAATTCAATGTAGCTTCTGTCTTGTAATCTACAATCCTAGTTACTGTGATTTTTGTAGGCAATTAAATGCCCAATTGCTTAAAAAAAGTGGATAGCTTCAAGTGTGTAGGAAAGAGAAGGGGATAAATGTATTAAAAAATGCCAGACAATCATCAATGGCCTTATGCATTGTTGCCGCAATGTTTCCAAAACCTCATTTTCTCCATCGTGGAGAGTCAATACATACAAATATTGCACACAAAATTACATATTCAAAATTTGATACTGTGAATTGGCCTCATTCAATTCGAATCCCCCAAAATGAAGGAGCCATGAAAAAAACACAAGTCCTACTGTTCGATAATATCAGTCTAGGACTTCATCTCGTACCATTTCATCATAGCAAGTCAAATTGTATACAAGACACTATTTCAAAATTATGAATGGGCCAATCCTTGATGCAAGGAGGGTCATAATTGTGCCAACTAAGGTAAAAATAACCCATTACAAACCAAATGGGGGTTTTGCCCTCTTGTCATTTTGGAAATTTTCTACTTTCTTTACCAGAGAAAGTCAAGTAATAGAAATGGCAAGAGCATTTGGAACAATGTTTTTCGGACGAAATGTGAATTTGTTATGAATTTCTAAAAGTGTTCAGCCCATCAAAACCTGTAGATTACCTATTACAATCACAAAATTTTCTAACACAAAAGACTTGAAAAAAGGACTTCTTGCAATGAACTAACACTAAAAAACTGGAAGTTCCTATTGCAGTCACTAATTGCTCCATTCCAGTTGGCTAAGACATTGAATGTCACCCAAATCTCAAAAACTAAATGAAAACTGTAATGGGCTCTTTCATACAGTTCCGTAATGGGCAAAAGGTCCGTAATGGGCTGTTTTACCTTATGACCGTGAGAAGCCTGAATCATGGCTCTTTCACATATTTCAGCACCCGTAGTGCCACTTTAACAAGGAAAATCCTGAGACGAAGGAAGGGGTGCAACTTTTAGATTCTCAGCCCCATGCGCTGCAAAAACAGGGAAAGAAGGGAAAAAAAATGATGGATAGATAATTCAAAGTTTAGGGTCAAACAATTTGATATGTTGCTGATGTGGCACCAATAATGCCACGTCAGATTCCATATTTTAATATATATATATATATATATATATATATATATATATATATAATATTAGTTTTTTAATTTTTAATTTTTCCATAATTGCACCACGGGCTTACAGAACTTGGTAAGGCCTAAAATTTTCCCTCAAGCGCCATGCATTTCCTTCCTTCCTCACTCGCCGTCGGCGCCATTTTAATGGAATATCGCCAATTTAACGAAATTTCCGTTCTTAATAATTTCAGGCCACAAACTAGGACAGGTAAAGATTTTGGGTTCAACACGCGCCAAAGTATTGGAGTATTGTCAATTTAACGAAATTGACGTTAGTTGAATATCGCAATTTTGAGTCTTTTGACACACTGAAACAAGCGATTAATTTTTAAGGATACGACGGTATGATTTTCTCAAATTCCCTCTGATTAATTTATTTAGCTACCTCGGATACGTTGTCGTTCGAATAACCTCCATCCGGTAGAGCAAGCTAACTTGAATACAAAGTGTCATTGGTCAACATAATTATAAAAGAATTCTTCTACCGTGTACGAAGCATGCTGGCAAAAAAAAACTTAACTGACAATGCATGCGAACAATAAGAAAGGAAGACGGCGTATAGCCTGATACTTGGAGTATATGGTTAACCTGGATTACAACTGACATTGATGGTTAGAAATTGCTTTATATGGCGCATTGCAGACAACGCTAGTGATCATCTTTCCCTTTAATGTTTAATTTCACCCACCGTAAGTTTCAGCGGAGCTAATTACGTGCACAAAATCGGTAGAACCTCACACCCCTTCCAAGAATCAAAACTGGTGGTGCTCCCTGTCAATTAACCATGTCTAAAGACGTGGACTTGCTGGTTACCACCATCCCAGATTGTTCGTGTTCGACATAAGTTGGTCAATTCTATCAACAGTTAGTAATACCCACTACTAGAACTTGCCCCCTTTAGCAACGCTTTGTAGCAATGTTTCAAAATTTGCTGGTGGCGTGTCTACCTTAGCTCGGCGCCGACTGTAAGAATTGTGTCGGTAGATGTGGCGATCCTTTATTGCTGGCTTTACTTTTCATAATACGCTCCAAGTGAGTAGGCTGTGAAGGCCGGAATTCGAGCCAAAGTGGGAGCTACAACAAGTCTGTGAAGAACTGTCTTTCAGTTATGGTGATAAATGGCATAATTTCGCGAAATTAAACGTTTCAAAATTTCTGGCTTTAAATCATACATTTAATATTTCATACTACATGAGCAGAATTAATGTGAGCTAGAAGGAAACTGAAGGATCGAGAACAAAACCAAGCTCTTCTTAATATCTATGTTTTCTAAGAAACTAAGTTAAACAGAAATGAAAGTAAAAACAGGATCAGATCATTAGATAGGTGGCATGATCAGAATGCGGACATTACTTCAAACGGGCTCTCTAGCTAACTATACTTCTAGGAACTCTACTTTGACTAGAGCTACTTCACAACAATATAATAATTGAATATTTTTTGGTCACGTTTCTTGTGTTGATTTTTAGGATGAAGTGTTCTTATGTCTGGACGCCACTTCGAACTCCATAGCCTATACATATATATATGGATGGATGCCATGTTCAATCATCTGCATTTCAATTCCATCATCCAGTTCAATCACTGTTGCTGCATCGATCAGGTGCGTGTGTGCATGCAACAAGTCCAACTCACGGATCGACCGAGCTCTTCAATCGCCGGTGATAATCAGGTACGCTGAGGGTATATATGTAATAAAGTTCACTTCCTACAACAGGAATGCGTTCGAACGTTGGCTTTCCAGAATGAAATCAAATGGCAGTGTCGACGTTACTGATTTTATTCATCATTCATTACGTACTAACGTCGTCGTTTAATAATTTGAATCTTTTCAGCAATAGAAATTGAAACTAGCTACATGAATTCTCGTGATTTCTTGCTAGTACGTTACTGAAACACGAAATTCATGAGATTTGCAGAAATTTCCATCAACGAGTGACTTAAATTTCAACAACTCGAGAGATCGAATTTGCACTTCCTCCGATCCAGGCATGGCTCCTAATATGCTGAACGCGGCAGGGAAGCGCAATCTTCCAGATGGTGCAGACGACGAGAAAGCAAGCGCGATCATCGTCGACTTCACTGAGCCCGACCCTCATGTCTGCAAGGACTTCCCATGCCCAGTGTGCGACAAGAACCGCGAGACCAAGCACATCATGCTCGGTTTCATCTCACCGACGTCTTCAATCTTCAAGTTTCCAACTTACGATTACTCCGTTCTGAGTCCATCGACAGAGCAGTCTGCGCACAGTGGTTGAAGCCAAGTAGATAACTCCCGGTAACTATCAATGGCTGCCCTGCTGCCAGCACGTACTGGTCCGGAGCAAATGAGGATTGAAGTACTCGTGGACTACAATCCATAGACTGATATAAAATAATCTCTGGCCGGATTTCTCTAGCCGAATTTTTGTAATATTTTGAACTTTTGATGATAAAGTAATTAATGTAAATAAGCCTGGCATGGGTTGATGTTGTCGGCAGAGAGCCTTAGACTGCGTGATCATTGTCCATCTCCAAGCTAGCTTTTGCGGTCGAGTTTGACAAATGGAAGAGTCAGGATCTGTGGACTTTACTAATTTTAATAAAACGCCATAATTTCATTAAGTTGTGAAAACTGGCTGATATTCTCAACTTAATAATAGGTAGTCAATTAATTCCGTTAAATTGGTGGTGTATATTCTAGGTTACAATTTTGACATTTTACATTAATGGGCAATTTCATTAAAATGGCATATGCCATGCGCCATTTTTGACATACTCTGCGCCATTTTAATGGAATGCCGTGTAGTTTCTAACATATTCTGCGCCATTTTAATTTCATACCGCCATTTTAATGAAGTTGCCTATATTAGCTTTTTATGTCGATATATATGCTAAATAATGATTGTGCAAATTCCATTTCTTGATTTTACAGCATGGTGCACTGCTTAGCTAGGATTTTCACCTCCACCCCGCCCTGGTTTACTTAATCCTTTCATTTCGTCCCTTTCTTGAGGGATCACCATTAAATTGCTTGAGATTAACTGGCGCAATTCCAGAGTATGCCATTAGATAATAAAAGTACGTTTACTTATTGCAAATGGGCATGTTGTGAACTGTGGGATAGGCGCAAGAAATATAAGTGACTATATCTCAGAAGCACAATTAATTTTGTAATTTATATTAAATGATGAAGTTACAGCATTAATCTCACTGTCTAGTAATTTCCAGTATTTTCATGGTCACATTCCTTAAATGAAGCGTTTCAGAGAGACAAAATTGATGTTCAAGTGCCCACCCAGAGCTCTGAAAATTTAGACTCCTGTAAATCTCTGAGGTTTCAGTTTAACAACTACTATTACACCAATTTCTGCCATTCTAACAAAGATGACAGAGGATAATTTCACTCTTTGACGTACTCGACTCATGGGCGGGGCCCATAACCTAATGAATTTTTTTTTCAACATGAAAAACATAATTTGAACAACAAATATACAAAACAACTGAGACTGAGCCCCTTACATTATGATTAGTGTTCAAAACAGATTATCAAATTCTTACAAGCTTCAGCTCTCTAGTCCTGGCGCAGTGCTAAATAATGCTTCTGCCTAAGTCGAACTACTTAAATGAAATTGAAATACTCGCCAAAATTCAAATGTGACAGGGATGAAACCCTAGTCAGGATGAACATAAGTTCTATGATCATGAGATTCATTTAACAATTTCATTCGGTTTAAATTACTTACAGGTAGTAGGATGTTAATCACCCTAAATGATGCCAGAAGTTACAGACTATAATTAAAATTAATCGGCCTTGTGCAATTGGGTGACTGTGTATTAATTATGACTTGAACGTTTCTCTCACGAGCTAGAAAGAGCGAGGTAGAATGAGGTCGAACAGAATTTTGCGAACTAGCTGCATGGTCAAGAAGAATCGTTAGCAAAGGCGTACATACCAAAGACGTACATAGAGAATTTAGTTAAATGGCGATGTTCCATACACTATTTTCAGACCGCATGGTCTAGACCATTTAGGACAGGTATAGTTTTCAGACAGCGGGGTCTAAACTGTTAAAGTGCCAAAGTTGCGGAACGACTGCCATTTTTACAAAATTGGCTATGTACATGCACAAGATTGGAACTTGGTGTACGGTTCCTTTGTTCTTCCACCCCATTATGTATCTTACAGAGAAACAAGGATAATCTCCGTGATAGCCAGTGATGTGAGATCGAAAGCACAATTATAATGTACGGAAATATGAAATATGCGATCGAATTGTCGAACCTGACACAGTTCAGAGCAATGCTCAAATGAAAAGTTCTCACTGCAGAAGAAAGCAATAAACTGTCGACGTCGACACTACTCGTGTTCAAACCTGAACCTGAACCTGAGGATAAACTAGAAGTCGTGGCAACAGTCAGCCTGACCCTCTGTAGTTCTAATGAAAGTAAATATTCTGAAGGTGCTTGTCTGATATTTATGAGCCAGCCCTGCAGTCTGTACGTAATTTATTAATTGTAATTTCGTCAAAACAGTGTCATTCTCGTATGTAGTCGGTCCAACGCAATTTCAGTCTAAAATTAAGCTTAGATGTCCGCCTTCTAAATTCAGGCATTCGCTAGCTTGCTGAAAGTGACGAGTGAAATGCGTATGAACCGACTGACTTCATTTGTCCACAAAGCTCGAAGCAGCAAACACTCCACACGTACAGTGAACGTACGCATCTTTGATTAAAGTAACGTTAGCGTCTTGGCATGGGAAGAATATTCCAATTACAATCATTCGATCAGAGCAATTATGAATGAGTGATCTTCAAAGTTACCGACAAACATTGAGGACGCATGCACATTCCAAATCCCGGTATGACTTGCTACAGCGTTCGGGATGTTCTTGATCGAGCTGCCCCGGTAATTTGCCCCCTCCTCGTACGTAGAAGGATTCGGATTTAATTTCAGTTTCCAAGGCGGCACCGGTTGCATCCTGTCCTTATCAAAATCTCCCGGTTCATTCTCTCCAGACGAGTATCAAGTTACCACCGGTGACTGTCCTTCAACGTTGTTGTCCAATGCATCAGCATAGAAACAAGTATCCTTTGCATCAGTCAGGACGTTGCTCAATGAACTAGAGAAAGCAAACCAGAGGATCTTCAAACATTGTTTTAAGCCTGGCCGGACTGCCAGAGACGTTGTTTAGGTGAAGCAACATCTTGGTACCTGCTTTTAGCAACGATTGCTGCGTGTTTAGGAACAACTGAACTTGAGTTCCTTGGACGCTTTACTTATTCCTTTCTTTGGGAACATTTGTTCCCAATAATTTATCTATTTCAAGGAGGACATATATTTAATATTCTATGAAATATCAATATATGTGTATATTATTATACAATATAACATACAATATAGTATATAGTAAAGTATATAGTGCAATATACATTACACAATATGACATACACATGCAGTATAAATGAAATATATATATTTGTTGTGAAATTCCAAGAGAGAGACAAGACTATTATACTTTATGGGAGTTTCACCAAGGACAATGTCCTCAACAAAGAATGGGAACAACAATGTCCTCAACAATGAAGATGGTGAATTGCATTAGGAACGCAATACTTGGGAGATCTATTATTAAATGTTCTTTAGACATTTCTTAAAAAATTGCCTCTTGCTAGACATTGTTTTTGTTCGGCCAAACGTTGCCTTCATTCTTGCAAACACCAAAAGTGCACCTAAAAAACATTATACCCTTTCATTTTTGTTCTAGTAGTGAACTTCAAATTTGAAAGGCTACAATCCTTCTCTTCAAAGACATGTTGGCTTTGAAACTAAACTCCAAATTTCATTTTATAACATTTGGCAGACATGAATGATAGAACAGAGGTTGACCAACCCTAAAGTATGTGATACTCACCCCAACTCTAACCAAGCACTCCAAGCCCTTCAATTAATAGCCAACCCTAAAGTAATACCCATCTTGTTCAAGAACAAAAATGCCTCCAACAACCCGCATATTAGCCTTGGATTTGAAATGGCAAGAAACTAAAATCTAACAGTTTCATGAAAGTCATTGCTACAAATCCACCTTTTTCTTTTGCACAAGAGTTGATTGCTAATCCTCCCAATTTTAGATTCTCCATTTTCTCACTCCACCTGGATAACAATGACCTAAGCCGTAGACCAACCCATTTCTGCGAGCTTCCTATAACTGCCATCCTATTTTTGGCCCCATCTCCACCGTAAAACTCACCCAAATCCATTTGCTTCTCTGACAATTTCAGTGCATTAATTCCAACTTGGGTAACGTGTCAATCCTTGATTAGTGGATACCCAAGAGCTAATAGGTACATGGAATGATGGTTAGATGTTTAAGATAGGACGTTTATGACTCTAATTTAGTGGTGGTTTAGGAATTTCAAGGCAAACTAGTTTAAAAATTCATAGAAATTACAATTTTAATCAGAAAATTATAATTCCACTTGGTTTTGATTCATGAAACATGCGCATACCTCTGGAAAATATGTGCCCCTCCTGGAGTTTGGTCCTAATATACTCAGATTGCAAATCAGGGTGGTAATAGGTTGGTCTACCTTAACCGGCGGTTCTCCCCGAACATTCACTTGCTTTCTGAATGTTCGCACTTCACAGTTATCCTAATATTTATTATCCTCACTTTCAATTTGATCGTTAAGTGGCGGATTTCCGTGATTTTGGTGCAGTGACTGTCACCCGACTGAACCTTGGGCAGGTATGATACTGTAGTCAGATCGGTTGATTCGGTTCATCGTGCCAGTGTTGACTAAGTTAAGTTAAGCTTATATCAGTCCTGGAGACCTGGACTCGATCTACAGGAGTCGTTAAAATTGGCCTGTTTCAGGCCACTTGTGGCTGGTGGCCTTGTAACTTACTCTGCCTTTGCAATGAAATTCTGTTTCATTTGTTTCCAAAAAAAACTTTAAAATTGGCCTGTTTCAGGGTGCTCAAATTGGGGCTTTCAAATGCACACTGAGTGACTGACAGCTCGAGGAAAACCAGGGATGGTAATTCTGGAATGGATCCGATAGCCATGTTTCAGATAGGCAGTGCCAATTTCTTAAAAAAATTTCATTTAAACAAAACTAATGAACAAATAAGGTGTATAAATAGTCTTTGGGGCACGTATAGCAACTAACAAAAATTGAGTACAAATTTGAAACGTTTTCATTCAAACAATTGTACCATAAGCATCAATGCACAAAGTCCAAAAGAAGATATACAAAAGTTGTAGTAAGTGACATACTACACATTACCATAGAAGTTTGAAGAAAAAACTAGTTGTAATTTGAAAGAAAATTAATTTCAAAGTTAGCCATGTCTAAAACTGAGTTTTAGTGAGCACCAATGAATTGGAATTACTTTATCTTTTGTCAATTTTTTCTTAGAACTCCAAAAAAGCTTTTTGTCCCTTTACATATATGGTCACCAAAACCTAAACCTAGCATGGTATTATACATTTTAGATTGTCGTACACAAAAATTGAAGGAAGTTGCCATTTTATAGCAATCCATTTAAAATATTCACAATTTGGCAAACATACCAATGATGTTGGTTCTCAAGATATTTGAATATTTATTTGGAATTGAGAGCATGGGATTGCATTAGCCATTGTAGAGACACTATAGGTTGCAATATGGACCAATGACAATCTTTGGCAACTCCATGTATTTACAAAACAAAGGCCAAAAAATTAGAAAAATAAAATTAATATAAGAGTTGAAATTTTAAGCCAACCAATGGATTTTTATGAGTTTTATATTGACAAATATGTAGGGTCCAATGTTGTCTATTGGTCAACATGTACCTCCAAAGTTCACCATAACTAGTTTACAATTAGTAAGACTCCCATGTCAACTAAAGTCTATAAACTTATAACCCTCAAAGGACAAGCCTATTATAAGTTTTTCAAACTCCATTTGCAAGTCCCTATTAATGTGTTTTTTGTATTTATTTCAAAGATGTGATTATGTGTCTTCTATTTGCTGTAAATTTTTTGAAATTACCATGAATCTTTAAATGAAAAGTGAAATAATTCATATGAAATGCAATTGATGTTCAAATTTTTTTAATATTTCTCCTTAGGTGTATAATATAGTGTAGAACATCATTGATGGTGCAAATATTTATACAATGTCACTTAAAATTAGAAAATAAGCACTTCATGGTTATAGACCCCAAAGTTCAAATTGATATAAATTTCTATGAATGATGACCTTTAGGTTGGAACTAGTTCATCTGATTTTTAGAGTGACATATGGGATTTTGCATTGTCAAATATAGCATCCACTTTGTATCCATGGAAGCCATTTGAAGTAATGACTAAGAAAATGAGGGAATGAGGCCATGATGAAAAAGGGGGTATGATGAAAATAATGGAATCTTAAAGACCTTCAACTAAAATTGAAGCCCAAAGAGAATTCCATGTGTTGGTAATTGAGGGAGTTGAAAAGTTTTGAAAGAATCAATGGGAACTTTAGATGTCCAATTAATTTCTAAGACAAATGTTGGAAGAATTTGGAATTTGAAAAAAAAAATATGAGAATTGAAAGGGTTTATTTTGCAATCTTGGAGTCTAGATTAATACAAAATTGAGTGTCTTCCCAATTGAGGGAGTTCAATTTTTTTTGTAAGAACCAAATTATAGAAACCTTTGGGGTTCAATTATTTTTTAAAATGTAGACTGTAAAATTTTGGATTGGAATTTGGACCACAAGAAACATGAGAATTGAAAGGGTCCATTGTGTAGTAATATAGGGGGTAGATCTTTGGATTTTATTTGTTACAAATATAGAGTTCAACACTGGCTATTGGTCAACATACACTTCCAAAGTCAACATCATGGGTTAACAATTGCCAAGACATCCATGTCAAATGAATTTTAGGGACTATTAACCCTTGAAGGATTAGCCTATACTTGTTTTCTCAAACTTCAATTAGCAAGTACCCATAGATATGATTTTTAGTATTTACTTTTCTGAAATGTGATCACATGTCTTCTAATACAATAATTATAAAAATATCCAATTATTTTGGGAAAAAATTGAAGTTATCATGAATTTTAAAATAGAAAGTGAAACAACTCATATCAAATGCAATTGAAGCTCAAACTTCTTTTTTATTATCTCTAGGTTTATATCATAGTGCCAAATATCATGGTTCATAATTTTAATATTAGAAAATCAACACTCCATGTTTGCAAATTCATTTTTCAAAATTGCTAGTCCATATTTTAGAAAATCTCTGTTTTGAAGTAGAATCACAAATTAATAATTGAAGAATACTGATGAAAAAATGATTCTCCATAGAAATGTAACATATTTTGGACTTCAATATGTGTGAAAATTTCCATCACCAAGGTCTCCCAAACCCGAAACGGAGCCTCAAAACTTTCAGTTCGACACCACTGGTAGCATGGAGATTTAGTTTCATTTTTCATACTACCTCTGGTGATTGCAATGAGAATAGATATACTATTTTCAAACAGAGGTACTGCAGTAGTTTGGACATGGGTGACTGCAGATGCGAAGCATGAACCCAGTGTCTCAATGTCTGATTTCTTTACCATTTGATTACTCAAGCCTCATAGTATTCTCATTCAGATACATCCATTTTTATTCTTATAAACTCAACTCACCATGTGCTGGTTTCAAAAGCAAGACTGGATACGAGTTTTCTAAGAAAGAATGACCCTGGAGGTGTGCAGGAGACCGGTTTATACTTTAAGATACTTCCATTCCTTTCTTCATATGTATTGTCTTTTACATGTCTGGGCACCCTGGTTGTGACTATTCCGACGAGAGCAATTACGCACACAAGTACTATCTGATGAAACCAAGAGAAGATCCTACAGGAAGGAGACTGACACAACAAATATGGGCAGAAACTGTAAATGTTTCAATTAAGCAATATCATTTGGATCTGTCAAACATTCAAACGGTCTTCAAAATCTTAGTCGTGCACATCTTGAGCAGCAAATGAGAGAGCATCACACAAAAGAGACTGATACAGCAACATTATCGGAGTTCGAAACAAAGTGTTCGATGACTAATATCATAAGCATGGCAACAGTCAATCCGAGATTTCCAAAGGTTCGAAGAAACACGGGTGAGCAGTTCCAAAACAAATACAAAAGTAGAAGAGTACGAGATACTCCCACTTGGCAAACTGGACAATTGAGATCGGGCTTATCTTTCACCAAAAATATTTGCATTGATCATCAAATTTTAGCCGCAACTGCTGGTCCGAGAACCATCCAGATAAAAATTGGAAGTCAAGGATCAAATGTTGGAAGTCTGATATGAAATGTACCTGTCTATGTAATCATTTGATATCAGAGTCTGCAATGGAAGGATGACCATTGAAGAAGTTGACCGAATGCCAGGCTAAGTATGGGCGAGTCACAAGATGTGAATCCCACTTAAAAGCAAAAAGGAAGGTGCAGAGATCCTCTAGCCTCTCGAGAATATCCCCTTCTTCCTTGGTTTCTTATTCTTGATCAGCACCCTCTCGTCAGATTCGTCGTCACCTTGCAGCACTGGAAGGTCAACAATTTCTCCATCGCCGACATCCTCCAATTCGATTTCCTCTTCTTGTCCTACCTTCTTCCCATTCTTTAGTTTCTTCGTGGCCTTGCCACCTGCATTGTCGCTGGCCTTCTTTTTCTTCCCTACTTCTTGGGCTACTACTTGGGCAGACGCTTCTATGGGGGTGTCTGGGACCTCGACTTTGGCAAGTTCTTCAACAGATTGGGGCCAAAATTCCGCTGTCTTGCCTGCACGCAATACCTTTTCCAACACCGCTTGTGGCTTGACGGTGCCGTAGACCGTCACTTTGGAATTCTTCTGGTCCACATGAAAGGATTCCACACCTGGACCCACAAATGTCGACTAGTCAGGATAGAATTGAAAGGGAATTTGCAGGCAAAGTCACACCTAAGCACTCCTCCCTTACCACATGCCCCCATTTCAACGAATGGAGTCGAGGCCTCCATTCGTTCAGAGGACTCCAAGTGATTTCAACAACCTGGCTGGCATCATAAGGGGAGTCATTCCTCTATTTCCCAGCCTCAATAAATTAGAGCTGATTGTTTCGTACAGCGCTTCCAACAAACTGACTAAAACCCAACTCATGGGAGACGAAGAAGATCCCATGAAAAGCGCACTAAAGGTTTTCACATAACTTTTCATATTTTGTGAAGAGCGGATAGAGATCAAGTGTAGAATTCAGAAGGTGATTTAACATCCCAAACCTATACTGAGATGGAGGCTAATATTTATTACCACATTGGGCACAAGCACTACCCCCCACCTATAGTTTTGGAAACAAACGCGCAAATCGTGGAGCAGGAGTTGTGATGAGTGACACCCCCTAATGAAATCAACGATGTAGTGACCCCAGTATTGGCTTCTAATGACAGGGGTTCGCAACAGGGCTTACCCTCGAGTCTTCGAATGTGGCGCTTCACCTTCGAGACACATCCATCGCAGTGCAGAAGCACTTTGAGCACGGTAGTCTGCAAGAGAAGCGGGACCAGGCACAAGTTGAGAGATAATGGTGCATTAATGATTCCTGGGAAATGACAAAAAGAAAGGACAAACTGAACTGTGACACAAACTCATTGTTTTCTTCGCTACCCGTACCTCAGGCATGTTAGTTTGTCGAAATGTGACCGTGGAGTTTTAGCTTTCGAAATCAGTTTTGATCTCCGTAGAAAACAAATTTCTGACAAATGTGCGATGGGCAATGCAAGCATGCGAGTGAGAGATGTATCACCGCCTTCTTCAAATGAACGACCGAAACGGGAAATGCAGCGCAAAACAGACCAAGATGCGAGAGCTGAAAAATTAGGTCACCCCGAGCAACCCATACAATCACTCACTTGAGACAACAACCCGGAATGAACAAGCTGAAATTCTCTAGGAATGCGAACTGAAGTGGGTTGGACACACACTTCAGTGAAAATATGCAGAGGAGACGGATCTATAGGAAGCAAATCGTTCCAGGAATTCCTCAGGTTGCGGGTAACTCGGGCACTGCAGCGTTGATCGCCTGAAGGTGGATCCATCGTACCAACATTCATGTGCAACAGAAGAATCGCTGAATCTGGCAATCAATCCTGGGTTCTGCAACGGTTGTATTCTCTTCCAGATTCCGCCAACGGCTCTTTCCAATTGGAGCCAGATTAGGGTTTCGGGTTTCGGGTTTCGGGTTCGTGGCGAGATAGAATATAATTCTTTCCAATGCGTCAGTGGCGTCATCCTGCCGTACTATTCACCCCAGGTTGTTAAGTGATCTACCTGTCCTCAGGAATGACTTCGAGAAAACCGACATGCATCAATTAAGCTTATCTCCCGTGAAGATAATTCAATTGTGCGTCTCCACTCAAGCACGATAATTCCTCCCAATTCTTCAGAGATATTCCGGTCGCCACTTAGATTGAAATACACTCTTGCTCTTGTTCCTCAGTAATTTCACAGTGAGAACAACTGGCAGGAACCATCTACCAAGAACCATCTTTCAATTGACCAATTGGCCAAGGTTTCTAGAAACCATCTTGGTCAATTGCAAGATGGACTAGGTAACGTAATTGCAAAGCAGGCCAAGTTATCAAATATAATCGCCAGTTAGGACCTATCGAGCCGTGGGCGGCAAGGTGGGTACTAACCTGCGATTATTTTAGATGACTTGACCTACTATGAAATTATCAGACATAAACTCAATGTAGCAGAGGTGAGCCATTTGACTTCTTTGATTGCTTAACCAATCAAAACATGCCACAACGGTAGAACTCTCCTCCTTTGAGATTATGTTCAGTGAATCCGCACTCACTACTTTGATTTCTCTCAGATTTCTCTCATTGGCAGACCAACGAAATTTCTACTTCATACTCTTCCCGTTGAAAATTTGCACAAGCAAGCAGTGTCTGAGCATTGTCTGAGCATTATCAGTCTTAATCTGCCTCTCCTTAACCGATCGAATCATGCCCACGACGGCGAAACTCTCCTGCATTGAGATTATGGTTTCTATAAGCCTTGACCCGAGGTTGCGTCTTCCATCTGCCAGGTAGCGTCCCTTGACACGCCGCCTATTGGGGTCCTATCATACGCCGTCAGCTTCTGCGGACCCTGAGAAAATATTGCATGAGCCGGTTGACGCCGCTTCGGGGTACCATGTTTCCGAACTGTATAAGACTCTTGCAATTGGGCTCACGCTGGCTATAATGTGCCTCCATCAATTCCTGCCTGCTCGTGTACAAGGGAAGATTTCAACAATAGTGGTGAACCCTTGACGCTGGATCGGAGTGCGCTTGATCTTATTAAGTTTTCTCACGGTTTTTCCAAAGCCGTATACATCTCGCTATGGCGGATCATGAAGCTGGTGGCCAGTTGAAGCTGTATATGTATCTGGGATCGCCGCCGGCTCGAGCAGTGGTCATTTTCTGCAGGCAAGTCTTCTGATTTTACTTTTTCGTTCAAGCCTCCGCGGTGGCCATCGTGAGATTAGCTGCAACGGCATGAGTTTCAGTAATTATCTCAAGTTGGTATCCTAGCAGATTATTATTGAAATCAAACATCGTTGTTTGTTTCCTTTTGGGCTGTAAGTTGAAAATATTTTGCAGAAGGGTAATTGTTGGTATGATGTTACTTAGGGTTGGTCTGGTGTTGTTGCAGGGCGAATAACATTGAAGTCCAGGAGGTCGTAGTCGATCTTCTTCAACTAGAGTCCAGGAAGCCGGAGTTTAAGAGTACGCGTAGTTCTTTCTGATGTTTTGTATGAAAGAAGCCGCCGTGTGATGATGCAAGCTGACTTCAGGAGCATAGAACTTTCCTGCTTCATTTCTGATAGCACTGAAAAATTAGTTCATCAATTAAATCAGCTCATGGCTTCAGTGTTGACAGCGATTGATAAGATTCGATTGAATGTGTAGAAATCAACCCCATGGGCATGGTACCCTGCATTAACGACGACGGATTCAAGCTTTACGAGAGGTAGTAGATCCTAAATCGTCAATCATGCACTTTTTTCTTAATTCTGAGATGAATTTCACCTCTTTGTTTCAGTTTTTACAAATTTTCATGTTGGTCATTAATATGCTTGAATCTTTAATAAACGAAACCAAAGTCCTAAGATTCTCCTCGATTGAGTTTAATGTTAAGATTTGCCATTGGTTCAATTCAAAGTAGGTCATCAAAGAACCTCACTTTAAGTCTCTCCTGGTTTGAACGAGGAGGTGGTTCTAAAATTAAATTATTTTGGATCACACGAATATAATCATGCATTTGCAAAATCTGAAATGACAACCCATCGTGGTTAACAATGAAGCATCATACCACTTTCTGATCATCACGCAATTCCCAACTGCCAGAATTTCATAATCTCCGTGGTGCCTGGTTGTGCAGTCACGCTATTTTGCGCTACTTGGCCACTACTCGCAATGTGGCCGATCATTGGTGAGCATGACTGATCATGGGTGACCATCAATGATATTGAGTTTCATCGTAGCTGCCGCACTTACTATCTTGAGAATGTCGTTCAACAAAACATAAATTCTTCTGACTCGAGAATTCCGTTTTCAGGTACCCAAAAGATGCGAAGAAACGCGCTCTTGTTGATGCTGCCCTTGACTGGAACCATCTGAATCTACGCAATTACTCGGGTCAGTCATCTCTAAACTAATAATGTCTTTTTGTTCTCCTCGTCTTTCATTTATTGATATGAGTAACTCAACTGATTCGACGATTGCCCTCTTAATTTTATGGTCTGAATTATACTATCCACAAATTACATCCTTGAAACTTGAAAGCCTCTTTGAGCCCGTCTCTTAATGCAAGGACGTGTTAGGGTGTCCCAAATATTCTAATCCTGACAACTCCTTTCTCTGCCACACACCCTATTGCATGTGTCTCAGTTCAAGAATTTTGAAGAAGAAAGTACTTGATATCAATCACATCAATGACTCCCTTGCAGATGCTCTCGGATTGACGCAAGCAACAGTGGCAGGCTGTTTGCACGCCATTGAATTGAATTGAAATCATATCTTGTTATTTGCGTCTGTTGTTAGATGAACAGTGAGATGGGGTGCACCCGTAGGACAACTCAAGAACAATCTAAGAATGTTGTGTTCTTGGATCTTGCAGGGCAACTGCTCATTAACCGCACATATGTGAAGCTGCCTCAAATGGCTGGTAATTACCCAGTTGCGGATTATGACACCCTTGCTGCAGATGCTGAAAAGAGGCTACCCCGGGTTTTTGATGAGTTAGAGTTCATGCTACAAGATGGCAAATATCTGCAAAATGCAGATGAAGTGTCGATAGCTGATTTGAGCCTTGTCGGTGAGGTGATGCAGCTACAGGTAAGTATTTCCCAGTCAGTGTCACAAATCTCAGAGTCCGCATTTACTGGCTTCTGGTATTGTATATTCTTTCCGTCACTTTCACTTTCAGCATTTTGGAAATCAAACATGTTTGCTGAGGCAGTTTAGTAGCAACGTCCAGGTAAGTAGCATTTTGGAAACGCAGGAGCAAACATGTTCCAGAATCGTAGACAAATGTATCCCTCTACATTTTAAATGTGTACCGTTACGGTGCCGGTATTGGAAGCTCAATCGAAATCAATTGTACTTGCAGGCAATCTGTAGGGTCGAGGATCTGCAGAATCTACTTGGATCTCATGACAAGATTACGAAGTGGATGGTGGCTGTTGAGGAGGCTTTGAACCCCCATTTCAGTGATGTGCACCAGTTTGTCCGTGCTTATGGCAAGCATATTGCAGAGCTCCGTGCAAACGGAGCTGATATGTAGGTAAAATTAAAGATGTCCGGCCTAAAATGACGTGTGGAGGATCACCAAAACAAACAAGTATTTCTGACTAGATTCCTGTATGAATCCTGGAAATTCCGTGTAAGATTTCGGTTACGAGACTGTTTGACTGATTTTCTTTACTTGGATTTATGTATTCTCCTGGCAACCTAAATTCGACTCTGAGTTGGATTGATCAGTCTTGCATGACAATGTTCGGGGAGAACCGCCGGTTAGTTCATTGCCTTAGTCGGCGGCGCTTTGGAGTGTGAAAATGGAGGATTCAAAACTGGACCAAAAAATTGGTAGGATTGGCAACCAACTAGTGTGCAAAAATAAAAGGTGCATATGTAGCCATTGTTTTCATGAAATTGCTAGATTTTAGTTGCTTACCATTTTGATTCCAAGGTCAATACTTGGGTTGTTGAAGGTGGATATGTTTTTTGATTAAGACAAGTATAGCTTGAGGGTTGGCTGTTGAAGGGCTTGGAGTGTGAGTAGGTATCACTGTAGGGTTGGTCATGGCAACCAATCCTTGCTTTGTTGTCCATGTCTATCTAATGTAATGAAATTTGGAGTTCAATTTCAAAACTAGCATGTCTTTGGATTTTAGCATACAAATTTGAAGTTGAAGGAAAGTGAACAAATGGTTGAGAATTTGATACTAGAGGAAATGAATTGGGAGATTTTGATAAGGAGAGCATTCAACTCATGCCCTAGAATGGAAAAAAAATGGTTCTTACAAAGAGGAGGCAAATTATAGGGGCAGTTTTGAAAACCTCATAAATGCCTTAAATTCTTTAATATAATCTTTTGTGACGAAAATGTCCTAAATGCCTTAAATTCGAATATAATATTTTGTGATGAAATCAATATCTCTCTTTTTCATGAGCAAATGTACTATAGGGTGATTGTAAGAAACACCTATCCTATTTTGTATCACACATTGCATATTGATATGATTTTTGGCCATAACTTTTGTGTTTTCACTCCAAATGACTTAAGAAAAATAGGAAAGGTACTCATGGCTATTATAGACCTTGCCTAATTTTTTCTTCATTTTCAAAAATAATATACTATCCAAAAATAGAGTTTGATTCAATGTCACACTTGCTAGTTTGGAGGTTTTTAGTACTATTTAGAACCCAAATAAACGAATTTTGAGCTGAAATTTTGAGGAGATGGTCTTCTAGTAGACTTATAGCTAGTGGCTAAAGGAATTTCAAAAATAAGTAATTTTATGTGGTGTGGAATTCTACAAAGTGAGCTTCTTTTTGCTTGCATTTTGAAACATATAAAATATTATTTTGGAGGTTCTTTTGGTGAATGGCCACCTCCATAGAGTTGTTACAAATCGACAGTTTTTATTTTGTGCATTTTAAAATTTTTCCTATTTTTCCCTAATTAAAACATCAAGGTATGTATTTTCTTAAGATTTGGCACTTTTCTAGTTCTCCTACTTAGAGAATTTTTCTATGCAATTCCTTCTAGGGGTACCTTCATCTTAAAGGTATATACATTATTCATATATTTTTTTAAAATTAAAATTCGTTTTCTAATTTTAAAGTACTCCCCAAAAAATCATGAGTATTGTTGAAAAGGCAACAAATAGGATAGGTGTTTCTTGCAATCACCATATATCATCCTAAATGTTTTATATAGATCCTCTATTCATTGACCAAATCATAGGGAATGTAGTCCTAACATGCATTTAAGGTAAACCAACCTATGACATATAAACCACCTTCACCAAACCCTAGGGAATGACCCATTAAAGTCTTACATCAACATGTGATAGACTTCTTTTTATAAATGGGATTTGAACTACATTAGGTTGAGTTAGGGCCACAATCAATGTTTTAGATGATGGTGATGGAATGGTTAGTGAGTATAATAGGAAATTCTATCTTTTTGGTGTAAATTCATCATATGAAGAGATTTATTTACGCCTTCAAGTTGTAGGCACATCAGGAAATATTGTGACTACTTTAGGTAAGTAAGATGATTGTTACGGATCCACTTTTTGTTGGTTTGGGGATAGTCTAGAGACTCTTTGGGGCCAATTGAGGATCATACTTCAAAAATTCATAATAAATTCATACTTTGTCAAATAATAAAATTTCAATAGCTCTCCCAATTTCTCACATTGAAATTTAGTCTTTCTGTGGAAAAATCTAAATTTCTCACTTAATTTAGTCTTTATATGGAAAAAAAATCAAAATTTTTCAACAATGCCAATAGGGCAAATCAATCATTCTACTTGTCATAGGCTAGTTTATGTGATGTCTAAAGAAGCTATAGACAAATGTAATATTAAGGGCAAACTAGTCATTCTACTTGTCGTAGATTGATTTACCTTATGTCTCAAGAAATTGTAGATAAATAGATATTAAGGGCAAGCTAATCATTCTACTTGTCATAGGTTGGTTAACCTAATGTCTCAAGAAATTGTAAACAAATGTGATATTAAGTGCAAACTAGCCATTTTGTATGTCATAGGTTGGTTTATCTTGTATCTCAAAAAATTGTATCTAACAAATGTGATATTAAGGATATAATTAGATAGTTGTGAAATAGATTCTCTACCTTGTGATCTTCATAATTTTTCTAATTATTTAAATTTTACAAAAATTAAGATTTTCCTACAAGGATATAAAAATTCCATATATAATCACATGTATTTGGGCTCCTAAGATGTAGTATTGAAGAACTTGTTTGTACAATAAAAGGTTGTACTTCAAACTGAAAATTCTCTTAAATTCATGAAATGTTGTATTTTGATATGAGCTTTTGCTAATCCTCCATGATAGGGTTTTTTTTCTTAAATTTCGTCCCTAGAAACTATAAGAAACAATTACATGATTTCTTGTTGCAAGACAATATGTATTTTGGTTATAACTTTTGCTTCATACCTCCAAAGGACCCCAAATTTATATCAAAGATACATCAAAATATTATACAAATTTTATAATTCTTTCATATTCAGCAAGAATACTTTTTTTTACAGTACCCTCAATTGGATGTCACCCTAATCATTAGGGGGTAGTACAATATTGGGTCCCCAAACAAATTTGAAGCTACAATTGGAATCAAAGGTCATCTATAAGGATTTAATGCATTAAAAAAATGATTTTCTAAAAATAATATTTCTAAATCTTACACATGTACTCAAAGTCTGCTACCTTTGTATAACCCAAAGATTGTAAAATTATTTTTCATCACAATATCACTCATTGACTAGAAGCCCACATAGATAAAAGAAAAAAATGTTCATTTTCTATTGATTTTTTTAAAGTTTTTGAATTAAAAAAAATCTATTATCTTGTAATTTTGAGTTTCTCTATTTCATTCATAACTCTTAGAGAATTTTTTTAGTCCTAAATTTTTGAGAGCACATTAATTTCCGTATTCTACTAATTTCCCATATTTCTCAATTATTAAAATTTTGTTACAAATTTTTTTCCATCCAGACAATCAAAATCCAACAAATAATGCAAGTGTTTCTTGCAATTGCCCCCATTAGTTCTCACCCAAGATCCAAAGATTTGGCCATCTAAGTATCTTGTAAGTCTTATTAAAGCATCATTATCTTTAAAAAAACAATATCATTCTGGTTAAGGTTGGCCAATTTTTTTTTGAATAAATGCCCAAATCTTTGGAATTACAAAAAAAAATGTATAGAAAAAAAAGCCCAACCTTATAGTACATTTCACACTTGCAATTACAAGAATTGGAAATACTATTGATTAATACTCATTTTCAAGAATTTTAAGTTGAAAAGTTTTGAAGTGATTCATGCTTTCCTTAGAGACTTATAGATATTGTAAAATGGAATTGTAATCAAATGGATTTTTTAAATTATAGTTACTCCAAAAATGCAATTACAAATTGACAACTTAACAATTTTGGCAATTTGACACTTTGTGGCAAAATATAGAGTGGCTTCAAATACCTACTGTTAATCATTGAATGCACATGGTAAAATAAAACCTCAAAATAACCACAAATCCAAAGCACCACATACTATAGAAATACCATTCATGATTTCACCCCCACAACCATCCCCTAATTTAGCAATCCAATGATGCTAGCGAGTGAACGCAAAGACATGAGCCTAGTTATGAGCCTTGGATATAATTGTAGGTATGTACTTACAATCATTTGAAGGTATTTATAACATATGTACCTATGACATAGGTACACTTTAACATGAAAATAGTTTATAACATAGGTACTCATAACATAAACACCTATAATCATAGAAGTTGTTTATAATATAGACTCCTAGACTCATGGGTAGGTAGATTCTATATTCACATGCTAGCACTCCCCTTTAGAAATCTAAACCTAACAACCTACTAATGTGACACCAAATAGATGCAAGTGGCATAGTTTTGTGTGCCCAATTCACTAGAAGACATATGTGTTTGCCTCAACAAAATCTACATGACATGTTTGTTGAGGCAAACGCAAAATCTGCGTTTTTGTGCATTGATTTTGCATTTGCCTCAACAAACACACCATGTAGATTTTGTTGAGGCAAACACAAATTTCTTCTAGTGATTAAAAGTACAGTAGAACCTCTCTAATGTAATGGGGCATGGACCGTTGCAAATCTTGCAGTACAAAGGTTTATTGATTTAGAGAGGGTCTATGCATTCAAGACTGTGCATAGAGGAAGCTCCCAAAGCTATATTGCTGGCACATCTTGAAGAAAAGCAAGACCTTGTCAAAACCAAGAAGCTTGTTCAAAAGTCTATTTTAGCTTCTTTTTTTGTCCTTGGTTGCCTCTCATTTAATGCTACCACTTATTATATTCCTCAAGTTGACATGGGACCATTGTGTTAGAGAGATATATTGACTTACAAAGTATCGACCTAGAGAAGTTTATTGTACATGTGAGGATAACTTCTAGTGTCACTAGCCACTATTGTGGGAGCTTTAATAAGCAATTTGTAATTTTTGCACTATTTAAGTGAAATCAAGTTGCACATAGATTGAGTTACATCTTCTCTAAATGAATGGATTTGAGTTGTGAGTTGTGTTGTAAAAGTTATGTAATAAGGTTGAATCATAGACTTTGGTGTGCTTGTCTAGTCCGCATTTGTCATTCTAACAGCACAACAATTGTTTTTTCAGTTTGAAATATCATATTCTCTATTTGTTTGTATGAAATAAAATGAAAAATTGAAGGTATCCTTATCACTTTTAATTGTTTACACATGAAAAATTTCAACCCATTGATTTCAAGTTTTCAATGATATTTCTCAATGTGCAATGGCTTAAATGAAAGGAAATAAATTTATCACCTATAGTTAAGGGCGTCATCCTTGAGGGACTAGGGGTTCAAATTTCAAACAACAAATGAATACATATATATCCCAAGTACACAAGAATGCATTTTTTTATCTATCCATTTTTTTGAATATTCTTGTGTTAGTTCTTTAACATTTTCACAATGTAGATTTTGAAGATTTTGCTTGAAAATATTTTATATTTCAAAGGGTATTGGTAGGTCTAGCTTCAAAAGTTACTTTTTAAGTTCAAAAAATAATCCTTTTGAAATGACTTGAATAAATAAAATAACATTCTTCAAAAATTGCTATGATTAGAACTTAATATTTTGAACTTAGAGGAATATTTTTGTAAAAATCACAAGTATTCAATCTACCATTGGTTTTAAAAAGGAATTTTTAAATTTTGGCTTCAAATATTACTGAAAAACGTTGATTTGTGTACTAGTTTATTTAGCTATATGGATGTGATCTATAGATTGTATTTTACAACTATTGTTTGTGAATCATCATCAAATTATTATTCTAAGTTGCATTTCATCATACATCTTTACAAGTTTAGAAATTTGGACTATATATTGATTGGTCCTTTAGGGGTTAAATATTTCCTTGTGTTCAAATGGAGATTTATAAAATTAGAGAAACCAAAACTAATGAACCATTGTATGTCAATAACTTCATCATTGTGCCAATTAACTTCTAAAGGACCAAGACACATTTTGGGCACAAATTGTGAAAACCTACCACTTTTTAGGGCAATGAAGAAAAACAAGAAAAAAAGTTTTTTTTTTCAAAATTGAACCATGCGGATTTGTACTAAACTACTATGGGAATGTGTGGAAAAAATTTCAAAAACTTTGATTGCACAGATTGAAAGATCATCATGTTTGAAGTTAGATGAAAAAGTTTTTTTCAAACCTTGCTCGATAAGGCCATCAAAATTTCACTCCTCCTAGAATGAGATTTTTACACTACACATGGTTATTTTTTAGACATTCCATCTTGTATCATATAAATTATATACCTATGAAATTTCAAGATTTTAGGAAGAGTTTTGCACATGCTAAACCAAAAGTTTAGGGTAGCATAACTTTTAATCTAGGCACCCAATGGGAAAAAAATTATATTCCCATGTAGGGGGGATATGTTCACCCCTTGTGTCAAAATTTGAAGAACAACCATTAAAATATGAATTTAAAAGCACCTACCTTGCAACCCCATACCACTTTCTTACGTTCAATGGTCACAGTTGCTAGTATGTGACCCTAGGATCTTAAGCCCATGTCCTTAGGAGCCTAGGCTCCTATGTTATTGGTACCTATATTATAGATAACTTCCATAGTTATATGATGTTTATAATTATAGGTGTCTATGTTGTAGGTACCTATGTTACAAGCACCTTACATGGTTATAGGTTACTCATATTATAAGTATGTATGTTATAAATACCTTCCATAGTTGTAGAATATCTACTTACACCTAGGCTCAAGGTTCATAGACTCTTATTTCTAGGCTCACATGCTAGCATTGTTGGTTTAGTGGTCATTGCATCCTTTGTAGGTTAATTTGAAACATTCTGAATGCATTATTTCTGATTTTTATTGAGCTATACCAACTATTTTCCTTCAATTCCTACAATCAACTATTTTTTTAAGTATCCAATCCGATTATTTCCTTAGTTTTTTACTAGAAAAGAAAATTTTCTAGTTTTTTTCACCAGTTTTATTCCCTTGAATGTACTTTCGATATCCAACTGGTTATATTCTCATTTTCATTTTCACCGGCTCTCCAATTACAGTCAGATGTAGGGTTCAGGTTTTGAGCCGAGATAGTATAAAATTCTTCCCAGTTCCCACTGCATCTGTGGGCGTCACCCCAGTCGTACTAAGCATCACGCGTTGTCAAGTAGCCTTCCTGGTCTGGAACTTATTGAGCAAGGAACAATGGACAAGGAGAAACCAAAGCGCAACAACCATTTCGTGCGAAAATAATTCAACAGGACATCTCCACACAAGTGCGATCGATTGATGTTTCCGACAGATTCCGGTCGCCAGACTCGCCACCGGTCGTACTTGAAATGCAGCCTTGCTCTTGATCTTGTTCTCATTGTAAAGCGACACTGGTCAAGACACTGGTCAAGAAACGAGTTTGGTCTTTAGGCACGAGGCTGCGGCCGCCAATTGGGGTCTCAACGGCAGCTTGAAATGTTCTAAGCCGCTTGACGCCGCTTTGGGGATACCATGGTTCCGAACTGTGTAAGAGTCTTGCAATTGGGCTCGTGCCTGCTGTTATGTGCTTCCATCAATTCTCTGCCTGCTAGCTCGTTCACACTACTGAAGGACTCTTACACTAGCAGTGAATTGAACATTGACACTGGAGTGCTCTTGAAATAATTAAGTATTGTTACGAGTTATCCATTGCCCGTTTTCACAGCTAAGCGCTAATCAATCTGACAATGGCGGATCATGAAGCTGGTAGCCAGTTGAAGCTGTATATGCATCTGGGATCGCAGCCGGCTCGAGCAGTGGCCATTTTCTGCAGGCAAGCTTCTAATCTTACTTTTTCGTTCTAACATCCGCCATGGTCACAGAGAGCTTGGCTGCGGCGGCATGAATTTCAGTATTTACCTAAGTTGATATCCTAGAAGATTATAATTATTGAGATTAAGCAACGTTGTTTGCCTCAGTTTTGAGCCAAGGGTATTCTAATTGTTAATATAACGTTACTTAGGGTTGGTCTTGTGGTGCGATTTGTGCAGGGTGAATAACATGGAAGCCCAGGAGATCAAAGTTGATCTTGTGCGACAAGAGTCCCGGAAGCCGGAGTTTAAGAGTACGCATAAATAGCCACGGTTCAGCAATTCGTTCTCATGATTGAAAGAAGTTGCCTTGTGATGATGCAGGCTTGAGGGAGCATGAAACCTTCTTGCTTCATTTCTGACAACACTGAAAAATTAGTTCATGAAGTAAATCAGTTCATGGCTTCAGTGTGAACAGCGATTTGATAAGATTCGGTCGTGCAGAAATCAACCCCATGGCCATGGTTCCCTGCATTAACGACGACGGGTTCCAGCTTTATGAGAGGTATTTCATCCTTCATCGTCAACCGTCACATTTTCTTCTCAATTCGGAGGGTCATTCCACGTCTTTGTTTCAGTTTTTTCAAATTGGTCATTAATATGCTTGAATCCTTGCCTAATGAAACCAAATTCCTAAGATTCTCCTCGATTGAGTCGAATGTTAAGATTTGCCATTGATTCAATTCAGAGTAGGTCATCCAAGAACCTCACTTTAAGTCTCTGTCCTGTTTTGAATGATGAGATGAATGTGAAATTAAATTGTTTTGGCTCACCTGTATAAAAACATGCATTTGCAAACCCTGAAATGAAATACCGTCGTGATTCACGAGGATTCATCATACCGCTTTTCTGATCATCACGCAATTCCCTTCCATTACAACTGCCAGAAATCATAATCTCCGTGGTTGTTGACGTGCAGTCACGCAATTTTGCGCTACTTGGCCACGACACGCAATGTGGCCGATCATTGGTGAGCATGACTGATCATGGGTGACCAACTATGTTATTCAGGTTCTTCGCAGCTAACCAAGTGAAGTTCACGTTGGAATCATTCAAACAAACATAAATTCTTCTGACTCGAGAATTTCGTTTTCAGGTACCCCAAAGATGCGAAGAAACGTGCTCTTGTGGATGCTGCCCTTGACTGGCACCATCTGAATCTGCGCAAATACTCATGTCAGTAATCCCTAACATAATTATAATATCGGTATGAGTTCGTAATTTCATGGTCTGATTCATCCTCTTCATAACGGACATCCGTGAAACACACTCTACCCACCTCGGGCCTATCTCCTAATGCAAGGAAGAACAGGGTATTCCAAATAATTCAGTCCTCTCACATCGCCTATCTCTGACACACAATCTATTTGCATCTGGAGTTGAAGAATTTCGAAGGAAGGACTTGACATCAATAGTTCCCTAACCTTAGCTTTCGGATTTACACTTGAGCATGCAAAAGTGGCATGCTGTTGCATACCATTTTCCAGCATAGTGATCGAGTCCCTTTCATCTGTCGTCAGTTGTATATGTTGTTAGATGAACATTAAGATGGGTACTCTTAACCCTAAACAATTTAAGAATGTTGTGTTTTTGGATTATGCAGGTCAATTGTTCCAGAATCGTACATTGGCGAAGCTGCCTCAACACGCTGGTTTTTTCCCAGTTGGGGATTATGACACCCTTGCCGCAGATGCTGAAAAGAGGCTGCCCCGGGTATTTGATGAGCTAGAGTTCATGCTGCAAGGTGGGAAATTTCTGCAGAATGCAGATGAAGTGTCGATAGCTGATTTGAGCCTTGTCTGTGAGGTGATGCAGTTACAGGTATGCATTTCCCAGTCAGAATCACAATCCTCAGAGTCTGCATCTCTTAGCATATGGTAGAGGATTCTCTTTCCGTCACGTTGAGCATTTTGACCAACATGTAGGAGTGTGCATTCATCGGTAGATCACTATAGATTTGCTGTGGAGAGATCACTTTGGGTACAACTCCCAAACTTTTTTGCGATCAAATGTTCAGCGGTGCTTGAATTCGAATTTCATATGCAATCACTCGAAGTGGGTGTCTGTCGTCTGGGTACTGGGGAATGGATACTGAAAACAAACCCATTAGTTTCCTTCTACATTTAGCCGAGTCGTTCTTATCTGGCATGGCACACATGCTAAATATTAATAGAGTTCAAACAAGTGCATGCCTAGATGAGATGCTGCTGGTAACAGAGCACCAGAATCAGGTCTTCAACGGTTTTAATTTGTGCTTTCCACCTTGACACACTGAGACACTGAGCTAGTGGGAAACTGGCAATCCTTAGGAGCCCTGAGGGTCCCTCTGTTATGCATTATGATCCTGTATCTGCACTGGAAGCATTCTCAGACACTGGGAATCAACTGTGCTTGCAGGTGCTTTGTAGTGTCGAGGATCAGAAGAACCTGCTTGGATCTCGCGAGAGGATTAGGAAGTGGACGACGGATGTTGAGGAGGCTTTGAACCCCTATTTCGGTGATGTTCACCAGGAGATCCGTGCTTACGGCAAGTATATTGAAGAGCTCCGTGCAAACGGAGCTGATCTCTAACCTAGTCAAGCTAGGGTATATAAAATAAATGCCTGCAGGCTAGGATCATCAAACCAAACCCTCTTGACGGTTCCTTCCAGCTTAATTGATATCAGTATAATGGCCGGAAATCATTCGAATATATGATTGAGTTACTAGTGTAACTGATTTCCTAGCCTTTACGTTTTAACTGGGATTTGGTGTATCCTCCTGGCGACCAAAATTCAAGTTGAAGTGTATTGCATGTCTTTCATTCTCAAATTTTATCTCCAATAATAATTTTTTGAGGTGACGTCAATGTGGTTGACTCAGCCCTGTATAATATCGCTTGCTCTATTCTTTCACCAAACCCTAGGGAATGGCCATGTGCAGTTGAAGCTCAATTTGTACTCTCATCATAACACTCGCATATTTCTCAAGTTAAAGAGGCAAGTGTGATATTAAAGAGTTAGATAGTTGTGAAATGGATGCTAGGCCTTGTGATGCCATGGATTTCTCTAATGCCACTTTCACATGCTTTCATACAGTCACACACATTTTGGGCTTGTAAGATGAGGAAAGTTACAGGAGTTGTATTGTCATTACAAATCTTGCTGTAAATTGAACTTTCCTTAATATCCATGCTTTTGAGAACCCTCTAAGAATCCATGATAGAACTTTTCTTTCAGAAACTTGGTCCCTTGGTCCCTTGGTCCTCACTCAATTTCTGATGGTTTGACTTTAAGTCCCTAAACTCATAATATCACAACACTTTCAAAGATTAGAGTTTGATCAATTGTGGTTTAATATGATTGTAAAACCAAAGTTGATCAAGGAAGTGGAGCATGAACACTAGGAATGAAGAGCATTGGGACCATATTGGGACTATATGAATTGTTTGGGTGTGTAGAGTTGACTACGGTATCCCTTAGAAAACACTAGTTGGACCTACATCTAGGTTTATTTTGACATAAAAAATCAGAAAATCAAATTATTGAATGTATTCAAAACGTGGTGTAGGGTGATTACAAGAAACACTTCACGTTTGGGCTCAAAAATATGATTTCTAGCCGTAGGACTTGTAGTACCACAGACTACTATCAATTCTATGCATTAGCGTGCCCCTGCAAATCTCAACTGTTGATTTGGGGCGCCTTCAGATCTAAACCGTTGATTTAGTATTATGCAGTACTACAGAAGCCACTAGGAGGCAAAAATAGCAGAAAAGAAATCTCTGGACCTTTTCATTTTCAATAATTCAAAAGAAATTCAAAAAAATTCTATATAAAAGCCATTTTGCTAGAGAACAATGCGCTTGCATTGCACCAAAAAATTCAATTAGGAAACTTTTTCCCTCTTCGTAGACTTCGCACAAAGGAAGGTCACTTTGCCCTTATGTGGGCAACCAACATGTTACTATTTTTGGAAAAACTCATTGTCAATCCTTGTAATGTTAAAAGACTTCCAACATGTCCAATTTGGGGTTTCAAATTTGCATTTTTGGGTCAAAATAGGATTAAAACCTCCCAAAATGGCCAAGGCAGACACCCCATTGGGAGTAGGTTAAAATTAGTAAAACAATTTCTAAAAATTTGAAAAAACCATACAATGTCTGCAACTACCATATGTACCTTATTTCCAAATTTCACACCAAACAGAAAAATGATGCAAAAGTTATGAGCAAAAAAACACATGTTCGAAGGCAAGGGGACAAAAAATAGGACAAGTGTTTCTTGCAATCACCTTGTAGGTTTATTTTGAGATGAAAAATTATAAAATAAAATTGTTGAATGTCTTCAAAAATCATACCTTCTAATTGTTTTGAAAGCCAACTACCAAAAATACCCACTAATCAAGATGGATGACAAATTTTTCAAAAGGTTTGAAAACTTATTTCAAATGAATGGAAAATTATTTAAGTGGATGATACTTTTGAAATTCCAAAAATCAAACTTTGTGTTGGAAATCAAAGATAGAATAGTAGCTTCATTCCTATATTTGAATAATCTTTAGTATCATGCAAATTTCTTCATAGTTCTATGATTGAGTTTTCATAGCTACTTGAAGAAATGAATCCACTATTTAGTATTTACCCTTAGATGAATTGTTACCACAATTGTATATTTGTATCTATACTATTTCCATAAGTTTCAATAACCTCAATATTTGATTTCTTAGTTCAAACAATTGAGTGCACATAGCAAGCTATTTTTTTGCCTATTACTAAAAAGTAAAACTCTCACACAACTCTCATCATTTCTATATGAATTTGTAACTATCCTCATTCAAGTGCATAGAGTTGACTACTTTGAAAGAATTGATGGGATTTGCAATTCCAATGAAATTGAATGAGTGCCTTCAACTAGCTAGTAAGAATCTAAAGGAATGATTTTATTGTATTAAACTCTTCCTACACTACATACACTTGTCTTTGTAGACTTCTCCCTGACTTTGTAGACTTGAAATCTTTTTTTGGCTTTCTAGATTAGCCAAATATTAAAAAACAATGAACCTACAATGGTCTTAAAACCTAGGTCTTAAGTTTGATCAAGTTCATTACTTGCCATAACTAATTATATTTTTGAACTAGGCCTCAGTTTTTTTCAAACACGAAGCGACATTTCACATTTGAGGGTAGTAAGATGAATCCAATTTGTTGGTGTATGTAGGCACATTACCTCACGTACCATGCATGTGAGTAGAAGACCCACCCTTGAGTACAAAGGTTGGGTGAATCCAAAGGGTTTGAATCTACACTACTCATAAGACAATCACATTTGGATTATGTCACCTACAATCCTTACTATTCCTACATGCACATGACCATGAAAAAATTGTATTACTATAAGCTTGATCTTATAAGGAGAAGTGTGATTGTCATAAGTGCCAATAGTTATTATTGAGTGCTAGAGTTTTATCTAATCTTATTATATGATGTTGATTTTCGAGCATGCAGTAAAGTAGCTCATGATGATATTATATTTAATATTTAGTTTCATATTGTATATCAATTGATGGAATTATTCGATAAGACTAAACATACTACATGTTTTTTCCAACTAATATTATTTGGGCATACAATCCAATAAACCTCCTTGTAATCCCTAAAGGAATTACATATCACATTTGTAAAAAGGTTATGGACTAGGAATTAAAGTAGTTAAAAGTTGCCGATGAGTTGAAGATAGAGCATTTTGACTAGCTATGAAAGTCGTAAAATATCATATTTTGAGTTGAATTTTTGAGGGTTTGTAGATAATTGTGTTAGGTTTCTCAAAAGTCTTTACACTCTTTATTTGGAGTTAGAAAGTGTAAGTTATGAATTTGGAGGTAGAATAGTTAGAAGCTGCCTTTGATTTGGAGAGAAGAAACTTTGAACGGTTATGAAAGGTGGACAACATGATATTTTTACTTAAAATTTGGAGGAGTTATAGATTTTTGTATTAGCTTTTAAAAAAAACTATCACACTCTTCATTTGGAGTTTTAGAGCAAATTTGGCATTCAACAGAGTATTGAAGAATTCTTTGAAGGATTTTTGAGGTTCATACTTAACTTCTACTACCTCTTTACCATTTTATGGTCTTTTATTTGACCTATATGACACTATATGAGATTCATGTAAGTATGAACTTCATTTGTGATATTTATAGGGTTAATTTGACACTTATCCCCTAAAAGACCATTGTCCCTTCAAGGTACAAATAGAATTTTAGGCAAGTACCTATAGTCTCAGTTTTCGTCTTGATTTTTTGAAACTTTTTATGAATATAGAAAAAATGATTAGCTTTATGGGAATATAATTTTATTTCATTTGGTACCTGAGAACAAAAGTTGTGCCCAAATAAGCTCAAAACAAGAGAGATGGGGCAACAATTTTTTTTTTAATTTGAATTAAATTTTAAAATTTTTTTCCCTCATAGAATAGTTTTTTTTCTACATGGAAAGCTTTGATTAATTCCATTTGGATTTGTTATGAGAAAGTTATGGACAATCTTGTTTTGGGGGCAATTAGAGCATCTTCTTAAGAAAATAACTTGTAGGGTTCATTTTTGAATGCAATTCTTACAATTTTACAAAAAACAGGTTTCCACATGGTTTAATTAGCTTTCTAGAACAATCTTACCATTGAGATTTGTGAATTTTAATTCCATCTTAGAGATATTAATAATTTAGATTTTCCTTTTGTCTTGTACTTATTCTACTTAATATATATTTTTTTTAAAATGATTTTTTTCCTAGACTTTCAACTCAATTCTCGAGTGTAAAGATTTAAAGTTCAAAACTTTGTAGTGCAAAAATTAAAGTTACAAAGGTTCAAAGTCAAATAATTTTAGCCTGCAATGTGCCGAATTTTTTTTTTCACTTTAAACATAGATATCTTGCAATTTGTGTAGTCAAAATTTCTGAAATTTTTCCCACTTATTCTCATACTAGTTAGGTGTAAGATCCTCTGGTTAGATGTGCCAAAAAAAATACAATTTTCAATTTTACTCTTTGCTATAGAAATGGCAGTTTTGAGTGTTTTTTCGTTGGAAAAAAGCCTTGGTCCTTCAGGGGTTAATCACACCATCCTTCATATCCTTGGTTGATTCTAGCTATAGCTAGAAACCCGACGTTTTCTTGACAACATATTCTTTGTTCTTGACAACATGGCAATATGTTTTTTGGTCATAACTTTTGCTTCATACCTCTAAAAAACCTCAAATTTATATCAAAGATACAAAAGGCTCTTATACTTATTTTATTATTTTTTCATATTTTATAGAAGATACTATTTTAAAAGTGCCCTTAATTGGATATCATCCTAATCATTGGAGGGGTAGTGTTATTTTGGGTCCCCAAAACAAATTTCAAGTTAAAAATTGAAATCTAAAGTCACCGATAAAGATTTTATAAATTAACCAAATGATTTTCTAAGAATAACATTTCTAAATTGTGCACATGTGCTCAAAGTGGGCTACCTTTGTATAACCTAAGGATTGTAAAATTCTTTTTCATCAAGATGTCACTCATGGATTAGAAGTCCATGTAGGTTAAAAAAATTTCATTTTTTACTTTATTTCTTGAATTTAAAAAAATTTAAAAAAATTTTAAAAAAATCTATGATCTTGTAATATTAAGCTTCACTATTTTTTTTTATAAATTTTAGAGAATTTTTTTAGTCCTTCATTTTTGGGAGCAAGTTATTTTTGGTATTCTACTAATTTCCCATATTTTTCTATTATAAAAAAATTCATCACAATTTTTTTCATCTAGTATGACAATCAAGATCCAATAGATAGTGCAAGTGTTTCTTGCAATTGACCCCATGAATTCTCATCCAAAGTCCAAAGATTTAACCATCTAAGTATCGGTATCTTGTTAGTCTTCTTAACCTTTGAATGGCCCTTGAGCTTTTCGTCTACAGAGCCATATGTATTGAATATCGTCCGAGAGGAATTTTAAGAAGTGCTTTACTAAAGTGAATTTGGACTTTCAGCCTTTCCGATTGACTTCTTGTATGAAGGAGGTTGCACCTAATTTTTTGCAAGCCCCATGTTTGCCGTAGTGCCTAGAATTTGTGGTGAATGCGGCGCTTGCGACGTCGTGGGCTTTCATTCGGTATGTCTTCATTTTTTGGAAAATTCCATCATGGTCAAAAGAGAGATTGCTCTAGTGAGCGGCCTAACAATGGTAATAAGAGTGCTCACAAAAAATTTGTGCTCCAAATTCAAAGGAGTTGGTTAATATTGGCTATCACAACTCTATATGTAGTTAGAGTCAGGTTGCCTAGAAATGTGTTGGGTGAATTCTAAATACAACTAGGTGTGGCATTGCTATATATTGAAGATTGGTCGTTGTACGATGCCAAGTGAACAAGATGTGCTGGTAATATGCGAGGTGTTGGCGTGGCAGGAAGGTAACCGATTGTCGTAGGAAATCCTATTGGTAGCACTTCCGGCTTTTAAGACACAAGTACTTGCTCAAAGGTCAATAAAGAATATTGTCAACAAAATTGCGAATATGCGAGTTCAAATACAAAGGCTAATTCACATCAAATGAATAAGAGTCTAAATGGGTGTTAGTTTCAATTCATAATATTGGGAGCAAATTGTTAGTGAAGTCGAAATTGGGTTCACTTCACTTCTCGCCTATGTGAGATTCACCTGCTCGATTTGTTTAGGGATGATTGGAAGAAATACTTCATGTTTTTGGCTCATACATGCGATTTCTGGCCATAGGATTGGTAGTTCTATAGACTACTATCAATTTTGTACATCAACGTGCACCTGCGAATCTCAACCGTCGATTTGGGTCGCATATAGATCTAAATTGTTGATTCTGTACTATGCAATACTATGTAGTATTATAGACTACTAAGGAGTACTATAGAAGCCACTAGGAGTAGAAAATAGCAGAAAAGGGGTCTATGGACCTTTTTTTTTTAGTAATTTAAAAAAATTCAAAAAATTCCTAGAAAAAAATACATTTTTGTAGACAAGTCTATTCTCGCATTGCACCATAAATTTCTTGAAGGAAAATTTTCTCCTGCCCAAAAAATGCGTGTAAACAACAGTCACTTTGGCCCCATGAAGACACCTCATGCAAAGGTGTTTTGCAAAAATTTCTATATCTGTCATTGGAATGCAAGTACACCTCTAGCTTCACCAATTTGTGGCTTCTAGTTGGCATTTTTGGATACAACATTGGACCAAAAAATTCCAAAATGGCCAAGGAAGACACCTAATTAGGGGCATCTTAAAAATAGTAAAGTAATTTTTTTTAAAACCATAAAATTTTGAAATGTGTAAAACTTTTATGTGTACCTTCATTCCAAATTTCAAGACAAACAGACTTACGATGCAAAAGTTATGACCAAAAAACCATGTGTTTGAGGGTAAGGGACAAAAAATAGGACAAGTGTTTCTTGCAATCACCCCTAAAGAATTCCTTGCAATAATTGACTTGCTCTATACAACGAGTAATCCACATTGACCTCCAAAACAAAACGATTTAAAAAATCTGCCTTCTTAATTCAACATTGCATTGTATAGCCTCTGTCGCTTAAAAATCCCATTCGCAAATGTGACCAACAAACTCCTTCTTTGCAACGGAATTGAAAGTTGCCATCTCTTGCCAGAAGACTTGCTCTCCTACCTCTTCCTACCAATGGACACTGCTATGTCTGCGGTGGCAAACCCACACAACTGTTGGATACCCGAATGTACATTGTAGTCCTTAAAACATATCTTGATTTGCGTATTCTCAATGTCTTGTAGTGTTCCAACAAGTATTTTATGAAGTGGAAAGTAGCAATTGATGTGCATTTCCAACCACAAAAACTTTCTAATACACTCTTAATTCTAAAAATGCTGCAATAGTGCCCCAATACGTGAAAAATTGTGACATATGGCTAGAGACGGCCTTTAGGCCATTCAATGATTAAAGCATCAATATTTCTAAATTTTTATCATTCTACCACATACAATAGTTAAAGTTCACGGGCAAAATTTTTTTTTGAATAAATGCCCAAATCTGTGGAATTGAAAAAAAATGTATGCATAAAATAGCCAACCTTATAATAAGTTTCATACTTGCAATTACAAGAGTTGGAAATACTAGGGATATGCATTTTCAAGAATTTTAAATTGAAAAATTTAGAAGTAATATTTGCTTTCCTCATAGACTTGTAGATATTGTAGAATGAAATTGGAACAAAATGGATGTTTTTAAATTAAGTTCCTCCAAAAATGTAATTATGAATTGATAATTTGATAATTTTGACAATTTGACACTTTGTGCCCAAATATTGAATGACTTCAAATTACCTACAGAATCATTGAATGCACATAATAAAATAAAACCTCAAAATAACTACAAATCCAAAGCACTATATAAGGTAGAAATATCATTCATTGTTTCCCCCAAAACCATTTCCTATTTAGCAATCCAACAATGCTAGTGAGTGAGAGTAAAGACATGAGCCTACAATCCTTGAACCTAGTTGTAGGTATGTATGTACAACCATTTAAAGGTATTTATAACATACATATACTATAACGCGAAAAGAGTCTACAATATAGGTACCTATAACATAGATACTATAAACCATAGAGAGTGTTAATAATATAGACCTCTAGATTCATGGGGTCATAGATTATATGCTCACATGCTAGCAATTTCCTTTACCAATCTAAACCCAACTAGTACCTACTAATGTGACACTGTACAAGATATAAGTGGCACAATTTTATGTGCTGAATTTAACCTCTAACTGCCTAACTGACCATATATGGTCAATCCAAAATTTTAGGCTCATTTTGATGTAGGTAGTTAAATTCATTTCTACTTCCCTTCTATGAGTTTTGGTTCATATGTGTTTTGTGGTGGTCTTCTTTTGCGGCAGAAATTGGCAATTTGGCCATTTCTTGAGGTTTTGAGCTTATCGATTGTGGATTCTTGCATCTTTAGCCTAGCTGCGCTTGTTAGTCCAAACAAGGTAGAAAAGAGGAGTTGGAGAAGCTAAATTTTGTCTAGGAAAGCCCACTACCAGAGAAGTCGGATTGAGTTTCGGTAGGGGAGAGGATGTACGTTGTGCGATCTAGTTCATTTCTTGATTGCAGGAAGTTCTTCTTGGTTGGAAGAGAAGAAGCAAAAGGAATATAAGACACAACTACATTGTTAGAATTGGTTTGTCGCTATAGCAAAGAATTCCAATTTTTTTGCTAAAACCCTAGGCCCTTCGTGTTTACTAGGGAGCAACCATTGTTGCCTGCATGAACCCTGTCTTACATCAATTAGCTCTTTTGTGAGCTGGCGATGGAAGTGGATCGTCAATTGTTACTAGATCTTCAAGGAGATGGTTGGGTCTCTATAGAGGGATCCAAAAAGTTGAAGCTAGAGCAACCACAACATGTAAGTCATGCAAATAAGAAGAAGGACAGGACAGAGTTGATAATGAAGGTCTAACCAACTTAGAAGTTAGATATGGGACTTTTAAAAGAGCAAGTCTTGGAACTTCAACATCCAAGGGAAGATTTTTGCAAGAAGGTGGTGCTTGGGAAGCTTTTTGGTAATTCTCCTAGCTTTTTTTTTTCAAAATTCTTGACAGAGAAATTGATACTGGAGTTTGAGTCGATACAAATTCTATCAAGGGGTTTCTTCCGGATAGAATTTAAATCGATGGAGGCTGCATCTTGCTATATTGAGCTAGGGACTCAGGAATGGGGAGATAAATCTCTGAGATTTTTTGAACGGACCAAGGGTTTTACGTCAAAGATAGTAGACTCCAATTTTTAGACCAAAATCTCAATCCAGGTGCAATTCTTGTATTTCAAAACGTGGTTTGGCTTAAGAGGCTTACCTCGCACATTGGGGAGGTACAAGCAGTTGAACAACCACACACAACTTGCAAAAGGTTGGCAAGTTCAATTGTTAATGTTAGGGTTTTGGACATATCGACACTGCTAGGCTCCATTCGAATTCTTGGGCTTCATCTTCAAGCAAACAAAGGTACTTTTGTTGATTAGGTGGTGAGTTACTTTGGTTTGCCCAACCAATGCAATAGGTGCTAGAAGTTTGGACATAGGGCCTTTGACTGTCCTTTCAACCTCCCAAAAAATTCATAGTTGTCATTGGTCAAGAATTCACCATTGAAAGAAACTAAGAAGGAGGACTTTTATCTAATGCAAGATGGATTCACCTTAGTGAAGAAAATGAAATCAAGGTTTAGAGGTGGAAGTAAGGATGAAGACATGGAGGTTCCTAAGATTACAGTGTAGAAATTGATGCCCCCAAAACAACTGGATCAACAAGTGTCTGCTTTGGCAAGCCATCCGAAGTTCGGACACAAGGATTGAGAAAGAAATTTAAGAACTGCCAACACCACATCTAGAAATGGAGAATGCGGAGGATGACCAAGACAACTTAGTAACAGTCTAACAGATCTAGCACCATATACGGAATTGCAAACCATCTCAAATGGATCAAGTAAAGAAGACAGTGGTAGATTATCGGATGCAAACTTCTTGCCATTGGGAACTGTTGCAGCCACAGATGTAACTCAAACTTTAGAAACTTCATTTAGACGCCGATTGCTTATATTAGATCCAATTATGAGTGGAAAAGATAAAGGAATAGAGCAAGCAACAAAGACGAGTCTCAATAAGGAAGTAGAGATGGAAAATCAAGATATGAGCTTCATGAAATTGTATCTTTTAATTGGGAGGTTTTGGAACCAAAAATCGGATAGATCCTCCACACATCTCTCGAATGAGTGGTGGTCAATGTGGAGTGATGAATCCTTAATGGAAGCTTTCCAATTTGATGATCTGGAGAGATACCATCTAAGGGCCAAAAATTTCTTTTGGTTTGGTTGGTGGTGTACAAGGACTAGGAATAGAAGGAGGGAAAACTATTTTTTTTGGATCCCTCAAGGGAAGCATCAAGTATCTTAGATCCTCTTCAACTTGCCTTTGGAGAAAAAGAATGAAATACAGATTTAGTGAAAGCAAAAATATTCGAGAGTGTTCAAGATTTTTTGAGATCAAATATCAAGAAGCCTCTAAAATTACACAGATGGGAGTTGGTGAAGTGGTCAACACAATGGAATGCGGAAGGTGAAAATCATGAGTGGACAGTTGTTGCAGTTATTAAGGTAACTAGAAAGGCTCATGGACTAAAGGATGTGAAACATACGTGGCATCACACACCTAGGATTACTAAGCTGATACTATGGAGGGGAAGGACCAAGGCTGATATTTTGTTAGTTGAATGGGCGGAATTGGGAGAATTGGGAGATCTCGCAGTGGTTTGGCAGTCAGGTCTACAAGCTTTGGTATTCTAGGCTTTGAAAAAAGCTAAAACTATTAGTAGTAAGACAGGGACTATCTCTCCATCTCTAGAATTTGAACCAGCACTCAAAGCCAACCCATTCATTGCTTGATGAATTTAGGATTATCATTAGCAACTCTGAATATCAAAGGTGCATGAGTAGGTACACGAAGTTCTATCAAACAAGTACATATTCATCATTTGTTTGATAGAATGTAAGATAGACCGCAAATTATTATACTTCATGAACATTGGATGAATGAGGATAGATGCAAAAAAAGAACTAGAAGTTTCCCATTCTTAAGTGGTTGTAGGATGTGGAATCTAGCTATAAAAGGAAATGCAGAAACGGGTAGATGGTGGTCAGGTACAGGTATTTTAGTGGCAAAAAAGCTCTACCCTACAATTGTTGGGGAAGGAATAGTGGTACTAGGGAGAGCCCATTTCATCTCCTTTCAAACAAAGGCCAACTTTATTATTTCTATTATAAATGTATATTCACCAGAAGCATCTCAAGAAAGGAAAGACTTCTGTCATCAATTGATGAACTTGAATATAGCGGGCCAAGCATTTATTTTAGATCGAGACTTCAACATGGTGGAGGATTCAAGAGACAGGTTTGGGAGCACCCAATATTGCACCAGCCCCAACAAAAGGGAAAAGTCAACATGGGTGAGGTTTAGGGTTTAGGGTGGTCAAGAAGACTCATGGCACATGGACAAAATTCACAAAGAGATGGACAGAAGGTTCACTTGGGATAATAACAGACAAGGTTTAGAAAGACGTAGTGTATAAATTAATAGAATATATATGTCTAATAACTTGGGGGAACAAGGGGGAGTTTTGACAACATACACTCACTCCAAACTCTCGGATTGTTGCCCAATACAACTCAGAATTTTTCCACTTATCAAATCGGTGGCCAGGAAATAGATACCGAAGGTGGAAATTTTACTAAACCAATAGGTTTGAGATTTTCTGGATTCAATATGTCATCAAGGAGAGAAAACAATGGATGGAGGATTGTGGTTGGATTGGATAGACACTTCTCAATCGAGGGTCTTGAGTCTTCACTAAAGCCATGAAAATCGAGAAGCAACGCCACATTGCCAAATATCTGAAGAAAATAGAGCACTCAGGGAGATTCAGGAGGTAGAGAAATACCTGGGTTCTAATCCGGGAGTTGAGGTGGCAATACAAAGATTAAAGGAGGCTAAATCCCTAGGTACGCAACTCCCATATTATATGGCCCTGGTTATAATCACTTATAATGCATTTTTGCCCAATCTCAAGGGATTTAATTTGTTGTAATGTACAAAACTCTTGTAGCCCTCTTAACAAGGAATCCAAAAATATATTTATATTCATCAAATGAATATTTTTTGAGGACAATAATAGCATTAAAAAACTAATTATATGAGTTTTTTTAATACATGTATCGTGGGACAAGCTACCCAAGTTTTTGGACTTTTTTATAAAAATTTAAGATTTTTTTATTATAAATAAAACACTATGAATGAATTTTAATTTGAGGGAACTTCTTGTATAGATTTTTGAAAATTATACATAAGTGTTTAAATTCTTTGTATATATTGTGAATTTTTTCTAATATGTATGTAATCCAACATTTTCTACATTTAATTTTTTTTAATTTGGTCTTCACCTAAGTTTTTGGTCTTTTTCATTTGATATAATTTTTACAAAAGCCATCCTCTAAGCCATTTTAATGCCGACGACCCCTGCATTGTCGCATTGTAAATGCGTTCATTATGTTAAAATACATAATTGTTTGTTAAATTGAAGTTTTTCTTTTTCTAGAGTCTCAAGAAACAAATGGGGTCATACTCCACTTGAACTCTTTTTTTTTTTACCTCTATTTAACAAACATTTAGTTCTTTTATTTCTATACTTGAAGATGTTTTAATATTTTAGTTTGTTTGAAGTTGTAAAAACAAAAGGTAAAGCTTGTTTTACCTTTTCTTTGGTTGTTTTTAATAGATTAAAAGTCCACGTAGATGATGTGGATAGACTTATTGAGGATATGAGATGGCCTATGGGTGTATTATGGCCCATGTGGCATCTTAGTGGAAAAATTCACTAGCTTAGGTAGATGGCATGGAGGTTAAGGTGGCGGATGAGGTGGAGGGTCATTTTCTTCCTCTTCCTTGTTTGCTTGGGAGAAGTTGTCACTTTGGGAAGGCATTGCACATTGTACATAAAGGTTTTTGCAATGAAATTTTAAGAGTTTTTTTATCTTATTTTTTTGTTTCCGAAAAGCTATCACTCACTAAGTTTGGAGTTAGTATGTGTAAGTCATGAGTTTGGGAGTGAAGTGCTATAGAGATGCCTTGGACTTTGAGAGAGTGAACTTTGATAGACTTTAAAAAATAGAAAATACTTTATTTTTGAGTGAAACTTGAAGAGGTTGTAGATACTTATGTTAGTTTTCCAAAATGGTATTATTTTTTTGGTTTGCAGCTAATATGTGAAAGTTATGGGCTTGAGAGTGAAGAAGTGAAGAGCTACTTTTGGATTTTCAAGAGAGTGAAATTTGAAAAGCTATGAAAGTGGGACAATATCTTAGATTTGAGTGACACTTAGAGAGGTTGTAGATATTTTTTTTAGCTTTTCAAAATGGTATTATTTTCTTGGTTTGGAGCTAGTGTGTGAAAGTTATGAGCTTGAGAGTGAAGTATAGGTGAGTTGCCTTTGAGTTGGAAAGAGTGAACTTTGACAAACCATAAAAGTTGTATAGTACCTTAGTTTTAAGTGAATTTTAGAGAGGTTGTAGAACTTTTTGTTCGCTTTTCAGGGACATATCACACTCTTAGTTTAGAGTTGTAGATCGGATGTGGAACTCATTCTTCTATCAGACACTTCTCCAAGGGGAGTTTATGGAGGATATGTTTTTTTTCTTACTATATTTTAGAAACTTATGATGTATATTGAGACTCCATGACATCTTGTGAGGGATATGTGGAGTTGTGATATTATATTTGTTCATATAGCATCATCTGGGGTTTATGATTGTATTTGTGACTTTATATGACTACGGGATCTTCCATTTCTTGAGCCACATCTAGTTGCAGCTAGAAGCCCCGCATTTTTCCAAGGCAAGGCTTCTCTACTTGACAACGTTGAGAAGATGCTCCACATCAATGTGACTCTAGTGTAGCAAAATATTGTAGAGAATTCCACCACACATGATAACATCTGGAAGGAATCTAACATGTAAATCTGATTTCACTAGTAGTTCGTGGAAGGAGTGCTTGAGCAATGCAAAAGCATTTTCAACAATTGCTTGGCCTCTTTGTTGCTTCTTATTGAACAAAGCATCTACCATTATCATATTTTGGTGGTCACAATGTAGGGCCATCAACCAAGCATAGAGAAGATAACCAACGTCACCAAGCAAATATGACATGATACTACTGAAAGAGATAGAGCCATTTTATAGAGTGCCTGTGATGCTTTGTTGTACAAGGTGGACCTTTGTAGCACATGAGCATCATTTGCGGACTTTGGCATACAAAGAAACAAGTCCAATAACCTCTTCTCGCTATCCACAACTACTAGACAGCTAGGTGATTGCAAGAAACACTTGTCCTATTTTTTTGTCACCTTACCCTCAAACAAGTGGATTTTTCTCATAACTTTTGCATCATATGTCTGTTTGGCATGAAATTTTGGAATGAAGGTACATGCGGTAGTTGCAAACATTGTATGGTTTTTTCAAATTTTTCAAAATGGTTTTACTATTTTTAACCTACCCCAATTGGATGTCTACCTAGGTCATTTGGGGGGGGGGGGGGAGTCAATTCTATTTTTGTCCCCAAAAATGCAAATTTGAATCTACAAATTCGACATGTTGGAGGTCTACTAACATTACAAGGACTAATGATGAGTTTTTATGAAAATAGTAACATGTCAGTTGCCCACATGGGGCCAAAGTGACCTTCCTTTGCACAAAGTCTACAAAGAGGGAAAAAATTTCCTAAATGAATCTTTTGGTGCGATGCAAGCACAATGTTCTCTAGCAAAATATCTTTTTCTATGGAATTTTTAAATTTTTTTTTAAATTACTAAAAATAAAAAGGTCCATAGACCCCTTTTTTGCTATTTTCTACTCCCAATGGCTTCTGTAGTACTCCGTAGTAGTCTATAGTACTACATAGTATTGAATCGATGGTTTAGATCTGCAAGTGCTCCAAATAGATGGTTGAGATTTGCAGGCGCATGTTGATACACACAAATGGCAAAATTGATAGTAGTTAGTAGTACTACTAGTCTTGTGGCCAAAAATCGCATTTTTGAGCCGAAATCATGATGTGTTTCTTGCAATCACCTAGCTAGTTGAGCATACATCCTCCAAATTTGAAATAGAAGTAGTCAGCAAAATTGTACCATGGTTTTGAAATTGAGATGTGAGTACCGTCAATGGAGCTAGCCAACTACTCTAGGAAGCCTACAAAACTACCAAAAATTTGCTTTCACTTGTATGAGCATGTCACCCTAAGGTCAACTAATCTCTGAGTGCAACACAACATTAATCATTTGTACTACTTGCCATAGTACACTAGAAGAAATTTGCATTTACCTCAACAAAATCTACATGACATGATTGTTGAGGCAAACGCAAAATCTGCATTTTTCTGCGTTTTTCAACACAGATTTTGTGTTTGCCTCAACAAACATGTCATGTAGATTTTGTTGAAGCAAATTAAATGTAAATTTCTTCTAGTGATAGCATGGAAACACAACTACAGCCCACAACGAACATCTCATTATAAATAAGAACGCTAAATATGTGTGTTAATTTGAAAAGAATGCAACACAAGTAGACAATACTTCATGTCTTTTTTGATGATAGGAGGTTGCAGAAGATCTGCAAATGAAAACACAATAGACTTAGTCATTCTAAACATTTTTTCCAAAATTTGTTGTCGTACAATTCTAATAAAAAGCTTCAGAACTAGGTCGTTGAGTGGGGTTTCACCCAGTAACCTAAGTCACCTTCTAGAATGCCCAAACTATTCCACAACAAAAAAGAATGCAACGTCGCACTAATGATCATGTCAGTGTCCATGACATTTGTTAGCAAGGACTTTGGTAGTGCTCAAGTCCATTTTGTTGTCATTTGATGGTCCCTTTGCATTGCACACTTGTAGGGCACAATGCGTTGATGGAAGCATAAGCAACAGATTGCAAGCCAAGGACACAAACTCTAGAGGACTCTCTTGTACATCCATGGTTCTTGCACACAAAAGAAGAGCTCAAATGAGGAGGCAGTTTGGACTTTTCTAACCCAATTTAGACTTTTTTAATGAGAAGCTTGGATGGTGGAAAGGGTTTCAAAAGATTAGATAGTGGTAATCCTATGAGGGAATGGGAATGGCTAGAATGTCACATGGAACCATTGCCCACTGTGCCTAAACTTCAAGAATTTAAAAAAAAACATGAAATAAAGTAGACAAAAATTTTCAGCAAAATCTGGTTTATTAGGGAAAAGTAGAGGAAGACGGATTGGGAAAAGCTACCACACGTCTATACAAATAGAGTGTACTAGAAGATTGTTCCTATAGGCCATCATGGGTGGATGTGAGATCAACCCCAATGAATAGGAAGTACTAGCATTGAATTACAAGCTAGTTGAATTTTTTTGAGAATTTCTGATTGAGATTGAAAAGTTTAGGATGAGGTTCCGGATGAAATAAAGTGCTTTCCAAAAATGGAGCCGATGGGAGGAAAAATTCAGCAATTAGGTTGGTCATTGTGGGATTATGTAGGAAAATTACTATTTGAAATAAAGAATTGGTGGTAGTTAGATGGTTCTCAACTTAGTATGCCGGATTTTTTTTTAATAGGTGAGTATTCCTATAGCCCATAGGTAATTAGGAGGTCTTCAAGATATTATACTAGAGGTGGATTCATTACTTATGGATCAGTTAACCCTCTAAAGCTCGAAGGCATATTTCGGGTAGAAATTGTGAAAAACTACCACTTTTTAGGGCAATGGGGAAAAAATAATTTTTTTTTTTCAAAATTTAACCGTACAAATTTTTACTAGACTACTATGTGAATGTGTATAAAAAATTTCAGAAACTTTGACAACACAGATTGAAAGATTATAACATTCGAAGTTAGGAGAAAAAGTTTTTTTCAACCTTGCTCAACAGGGCTAGAAGCCTTTAATTCCTCCTAGAGTGCGATTTTTGCACTACACATGGTTATTTCTTTAATATTTTCACCTTGTATTATATACGCCACATATTTGAAACTTTTCAAAGGTAGAGAAGGTAATTTGCACATCCTGCTTGAGCTGCCTACAAAATTTCAGGGCGACATAACTTTTGATCTGAGCACCCAATTGGAAAAAAATTTATATTCCTACTTAGGGGGGATATGTTCACACATTATGTCAAAATTTGAAGAACATTTGACCAAAATTGACTTCATAGGAACCTATCCAGATTTTCAATTGTCCTATAGGGATTAAAATTATCTTATGAGGTCTTGCCGTAAGTTGTTGCTTGTGGTAGTAAGTATTCAGTTTTGTATTCTAGGTTTTGAAACTCCTTCTCTAGTTGAGATGGAAACTTGCTCATTCAATGATGGGGACCTTTCTCTAATTAGTTTTAGTTAACTTAGTCATCTCCTTGAGTTGCTGCCTGGGCTTGGCTCCCTCGGGTTCCCGCTTTGTTCAATGGTTCCTCCCTCTTGGTTGTTTAATTCTATTTTGTAGTCTCTTACCTTTGGTTGCTTTTGAGTTTTAGAAATTGTTTTGGAAAATGTAAATATTTTTGCCGAGGATGTGGCCCTTTGGTTTTGTGTGCATTTGTTCCTGTATTTCATATATATATATACATATATTGTGTGTGTATGTGAGTATACTACATGACAAGGATGTGGATTCCTCTATATTCTTCATTAACAAACCAAGTTGACAACTTGTTATTTGAATTCTTGGATTTTGAAGAAAAAAACTTTAAAATGCACTAAGGTGCATAGCTATAGTTTTATTAATTGAAGTTTCGACATATTGAGTGACTATCTTCTCATTTTTGGAAGCTTGAATCCTTGGCCCTAAACTGGTAGAGGCAATGCCAAGTTCAAATTGTGCCAAGTATATTGCAATATGCTAATGAATCCTCCTCAAAGCCAAACAATACAACTTAATTAAGCAAGAGAAAAAATATTTAGAACCGACCGGAATCACAAAGTTAAGTAAATTTTTTGAATGAATATTGGCAATGGTGGCAATGCTATCAGGAAGAAAACAAAGTTGTAGGAAATGGACTAGGAATTTTTTCCACCTTGTGGCACACTTTCGGAAAAATTTCAAGAGAATTGAGGTGGTTGAAAATATGTAGGAAATCCACCGATTTTCCTATAAAACTTCTCAGACTGTGATCAACCCATTGATGTTCAATTTGCCAACGACATTATAGTAGAAGATGTACACAAAATATAATAAAACTAAGTGAAATTTAAAACACAACCTCTGCATCTTCCAAAACCCTAATTAAGCAAAAGAAAAGAAATAGTGGGACATCCTGTTTGCGAACAATCGGGACCCCAGGTACGCAACTCTTGTATCATACGCAGGGGTCATCGGCATTAAAACAGCTTAGAGGATGGCTTTTGTAAAAATTATATCAAATTAAAAAGACCCAAAACTTAGGTGAAGAACAAATTTCAAAAAAATTCAATGTAAAAAATGTTGGATTATATACATATTAGAAAAAATTCACAATATATATGAAGAAATTAAAACACTTATGCATAATTTTCAAAAATTTATACAAGAAGTTCTCTCCAATTGAAATTAAAATTCATTCACAATATTTTATTTATAATAAAAAAATCTTAAATTTTTATTAAAAAGTCCAAAAAGTTGGGTAGCTTGTCCCATGATACATGTATTAAAAAAACTCATATAATTAGTTTTTTAATGCTATTATTGTCCTCAAAAAAATTTCATTTTATGTATATAATTATATCTTTGGATTCCTTATTAAGAGGGCTACAAGAGTTTTCTACATTAAAACAAATTAAATCCCTTGAGATTGGACTAAAATGCATTATAAGTGATTATAACCAAGGCCATATAATATGGGAGTTGTGTACCCAGGTCGGGACTCATCCCTATGAGAATTGAGAGTAGTCAGAAGTACACCTAAAGCCAGCATCCTTTGCATATGCAACTATATTGGTGCGAGTCCAACAATATTGCATTCACTATAATGAAATGTTGCGCATCTGCAACAACAATCCAAGCGATCATTCTATTCCCTCTCCTTTGATAATGTTTCTCCGTTGTCTCAATAGGCAATTACTCTGACTTGCGTAGTACCACTACCACAACCACAATATAAATGATACCAACACTATACAATAAGAAGGCGGAACTATGCATTCTAGTGCCCTTCTGTCAATCCTCACAGGGAAACATTACTTGCTTCATATTCCAAGTGACGATGACTAGCCCTCTCTAGGACGACAACGGCACTTGTGGCTTGTAGGGCCCCCTACCACTGTAGCACTCCTTATGAAGTTTGATTACCCCATGTTAAGGATTGTTTGCCCAATAACCACTACTCCTAACCCTAAAATTATCTATCCTAGGTGATTACTTGCGTCACTTGCTGTGCACTTTCTTTGAACATTATTCACGGCAGTGCACTATGACAAAACATGGTAAAAACAAATCACACTCAAAATCAAGTGTGATTCTTCTTACTACATTTTTGTGCATGCGCGTTTAGTAGGCCTACACAGAAACGTGGTCAAAAGAACCACACTCAATTTTGAGTGTGGTTTGTTTTTACCATGTTTTGTTATAGTAGTGGGACCCCTTCACAACTATATTTTTTAGAGGGCTTCGACTTTCTTCCACTGCTTTATTGACTAATGCCAAGTGTAGACAAACCTAAAGCATTGTTCAAGAATTTTCTTAAGCTTTATTGACTATTTTCCTTCAATCCCTACAATCAACCATTTTTTCAAGTACCCATTCCGATTATTTTTTGGTTACTAGTACTTTATTTGAAATTTTTCACCAGTTTTTTTACTGTGAGCATTTAAATCCAACCGTTTATTTTCTCATTTTCAACCGCTTAATAACCACCAGGACTCTCTCTTCCAGATTCCTCCAATAACTCTCTCCAATTACAGTCAGATGTAGGGTTCAGGTTTTGAGCCGAGATAGTATAAAATTCTTCCCAGTTCCCACTGCATCTGTGGGCGTCACCCCAGTCGTACTAAGCATCACGCGTTGTCAAGTAGCCTTCCTGGTCTGGAACTTATTGAGCAAGGAACAATGGACAAGAATAAACCGAAGCGCAACAACCATTTCGTGCGAAAATAATTCAACAGGACATCTCCACACAAGTGCGATCGATTGATGTTTCCGACAGATTCCGGTCGCCAGACTCGCCACCGGACGTACTTGAAATGCAGCCTTGCTCTTGTTCTCATTGAAAAGCGGCACTGGTCAAGACACTGGTTTGGTCTTTAGGCACGAGGCTGCGGCCGCCAATTGGGGTCTCAACACTGGCCGGCAGCTTGGACACATGAAAGTGTTCCATGAGGAGATTGACCCTGCTTTGGGGATTCAATGGTTTTGAACGGTGTAGGGTCTTGCGATTGGGCTCATGCCTACTGTATATGCCTCCATCAATTCTCTGCCTGCTCGATTACACTGAAGGACTCCAACAACAGTAGTGAATTGAACATTGACGCTGGAGTGCGCTTGAAATAATTAAGTACTATTCCGAGTTTTCCATTTCCCGTTTCCTCAGCTGAGCGTTAATCAATCTCGCAATGGCGGATCATGAAGCTGGTAGCCAGTTGAAGCTGTATATGCATCCGGGATCGGCGCCGGCTCGAGCAGTGGCCATTTTCTGCAGGCAAGCTTCTAATCTACTTTTTCGTTCTAACATCCGCCATGGTCACAGAGAGCTTGGCTGCAGCGGCATGAATTTCAGTATTTACCTAAGTTGATATCCTAGTAGATTATAATTATTGAGATTAAACAACGTTGTTTGCCTCAGTTTTGAGCGAAGGGTATTCTAATTGTTAATAAGACGTTACTTAGGGTTGGTCTTGTGGTACGATTTGTGCAGGGCGAATAACATGGAAGCCCAGGAGATCAAAGTTGATCTTGTGCGACAAGAGTCCCGGAAGCCGGAGTTTAAGAGTACGCATAAATAGCCACGGTTCAGCAATTCGTTCTCGTGTTTGAAAGAAGTTGCCTTGTGATGATGCAGGCTTGAGGGAGCATGAAACCTTCTTGCTTCATTTCTGACAACACTGAAAAATTAGTTCATGAAGTAAATCAGTTCATGGCTTCAGTGTGAACAGCGATTTGATAAGATTCGGTCGTGCAGAAATCAACCCCATGGCCATGGTTCCCTGCATTAACGACGACGGGTTCCAGCTTTATGAGAGGTATTTCATCCTTCATCGTCAACCGTCACATTTTCTTCTCAATTCGGAGGGTCATTCCACGTCTTTGTTTCAGTTTTTTCAAATTGGTCATTAATATGCTTGAATCCTTGCCTAATGAAACCAAATTCCTAAGATTCTCCTCGATTGAGTCGAATGTTAAGATTTGCCATTGATTCAATTCAGAGTAGGTCATCCAAGAACCTCACTTTAAGTCTCTGTCCTGTTTTGAATGATGAGATGAATGTGAAATTAAATTGTTTTGGCTCACCTGTATAAAAACATGCATTTGCAAACCCTGAAATGAAATACCGTCGTGATTCACGAGGATTCATCATACCGCTTTTCTGATCATCACGCAATTCCCTTCCATTACAACTGCCAGAAATCATAATCTCCGTGGTTGTTGACGTGCAGTCACGCAATTTTGCGCTACTTGGCCACGACACGCAATGTGGCCGATCATTGGTGAGCATGACTGATCATGGGTGACCAACTATGTTATTCAGGTTCTTCGCAGCTAACCAAGTGAAGTTCACGTTGGAATCATTCAAACAAACATAAATTCTTCTGACTCGAGAATTTCGTTTTCAGGTACCCCAAAGATGCGAAGAAACGTGCTCTTGTGGATGCTGCCCTTGACTGGCACCATCTGAATCTGCGCAAATACTCATGTCAGTAATCCCTAACATAATTATAATATCGGTATGAGTTCGTAATTTCATGGTCTGATTCATCCTCTTCATAACGGACATCCGTGAAACACACTCTACCCACCTCGGGCCTATCTCCTAATGCAAGGAAGAACAGGGTATTCCAAATAATTCAGTCCTCTCACATCGCCTATCTCTGACACACAATCTATTTGCATCTGGAGTTGAAGAATTTCGAAGGAAGGACTTGACATCAATAGTTCCCTAACCTTAGCTTTCGGATTTACACTTGAGCATGCAAAAGTGGCATGCTGTTGCATACCATTTTCCAGCATAGTGATCGAGTCCCTTTCATCTGTCGTCAGTTGTATATGTTGTTAGATGAACATTAAGATGGGTACTCTTAACCCTAAACAATTTAAGAATGTTGTGTTTTTGGATTATGCAGGTCAATTGTTCCAGAATCGTACATTGGCGAAGCTGCCTCAACACGCTGGTTTTTTCCCAGTTGGGGATTATGACACCCTTGCCGCAGATGCTGAAAAGAGGCTGCCCCGGGTATTTGATGAGCTAGAGTTCATGCTGCAAGGTGGGAAATTTCTGCAGAATGCAGATGAAGTGTCGATAGCTGATTTGAGCCTTGTCTGTGAGGTGATGCAGTTACAGGTATGCATTTCCCAGTCAGAATCACAATCCTCAGAGTCTGCATCTCTTAGCGTATGGTAGAGGATATTCTTTCCGTCACGTTGAGCATTTTGACCGACATGTAGGAGTGTGCATTCATCGGTGGATCACTATAGAGTTGCTGTGGAGAGATCACTTTGGGTACAACTCCCAAACTTTTTTGCGGTCAAATGTTCAGCGCTGCTTGAATTCGAATTTCATATGCAATCACTCGAAGTGGGTGTCTGTCGTCTGGGTACTGGGGAATGGATACTGAAAACAAACCCATTAGTTTCCTTCTACATTTAGCCAAGTCATTCTTACTCTGGCACACATGCTTAATATTAATAGAGTTCAAACAAGTGCATGCGTAGATGAGTTGCTGCTGGTAACAGAACATCAGAATCAGGTCCTTTACGGTTTTTGTGTCCTCCACCTTTACACACTGAGACACTGAGCTAGTGGCAAACTGGCAATCCTTAGGAGCCCTGAGGGTCCCTCTGTTATGCATTATGATCCTGTATCCGCACCGGAAGCATGCTCACTGGGAATCAACTGTGCTAGCAGGTGCTTTGTAGTGTCGAGGATCAGAAGAACCTGCTTGGATCTCGCGAGAGGATTAGGAAGTGGATGACGGATGTTGAGGAGGCTTTGAACCCCTATTTTGGTGATGTTCACCAGGAGTTTCGTACTTACGGCAAGTATATTGAAGAGCTCCGTGCAAACGGAGCTGATATCTAATCTAGTAAAAAATAAATGCCTGCAGGATCATGAAACTAAACCATCTTCAGTTGACGGTTCCTTCCAGCTTAATTGATATCAGTAAACTGCCCAGAAATCATTCGAAAATATGATTGAGTTACTAGTGTAACTGATTTCCTAGCCTTTACGTTTTAACTGGGATTTGGTGTATCCTCCTGGCGAGCAAAATTCAAGTTGAATTGTATTGCAAGTCTTTCATTCTCAATTATTATCTCCAATAGTAATTTTTTGAGGTGACGTCAATGTGGTTGACTCAGCCCTGCATATTATCGCTTGCTCTAGGGAATGGCCATGTGCAGTTCAAGCTCAATTTGTACTCTCACCGTCACACTCACATATTTCTCAAGTTGCAGACAAGTGTGATACTAAGGAGTTAGATAGATGTGAAATGGATACTAGGCCTTGTGATCCGAAGGATTTCTCTAAAGCCACTTTCATATTGTCCCTGAAATTGCCGGTAATCACATGCATGTGGGGCTCCTAGGATGTGAAAAACTACAGGAGTTGTATTGGCATTAAAGATGTTGTTTAACCCTTGAACATCATAGCGGATGTTTTTCGGATGCTCAGAACAAGAAATAAACTGCTCATCAAACATTAGAATTGTGACATCTGAATGGTGGATTATCTTAGAAATTGCACATTGACATTCGTCAAGTAGTTGGCCCCAAATTCAATGGTGAAGTCCTCAATGATCGAGGCAATTTCAAGTTATTTTGTTTTTCCTATCAAGTGCATAAAACCTCCTCCCTTCCGTTGTCCAACTTTTGATGTTCAAGGGCTACGGTAACATCACTTAAGGTGAAAAGTGAAAACATCCAAACCTGTCCATGTAACCATTCTTGACAAGTACACCTCTATTGAAAGTGTCCTCCAAAGTGCAATCAAATTACTCCCATACTTAATTGTGATGAGTTGACCATTGATTCTCTACATTTTGATTTTATGATCAAGCTATGTGATGGTTTCAATGGCCTTGGGAGCTTTTACTTTGAAAATTTATGGTAATTGCATGTCTTATCCAAAATTTCTATTTTTCTTTATACTGAAATTCATTATTTTCAATTGCTAATACTACGAAAATAAATTTTCTTAAACATGTACCTACAACTATGTGGAATTGCTTATCTTGACGTTCTTGGGTGTTTCACTTTAGTTAAATGTGACTTGTTTGCAAAATTGACCCATCTACATTCTTTCCTAAAATGTATAGTTTTCATACATGAAAATCTAGGATCAATTTTAGGTACACTTATTTTTGGTATTGTGAAAATTCATAGAATTTTTATGCAAAGTCCAAAATACGCATTTTAAGAGAAACTAAATCCCGTTTCAACTATCAACAAGACCCAATGAAAGCTTTTATAGTTCAATAATATTATTTGGTTGCATTTATGAGATGTTGCCTTAGTCCAAATGACTTTCCATTGAGGCTTACATATCTTAGGGGAGGGATCTTTACTTCCATCCAAGGGATCTCTCTAACATTAATCCATTACTAATATCATATATATGCCAATGATTGGCCACCTCCAATAAATGGACAATTCACCAACTCTATTGAACTATCCGGTGAATAAGTAAAAATGTTTAGTAAATAAAGAAAGTAAGAGGTAAATTGAATTGTTTGATGAAGGGCAATGGCATTATCTCATAGTGGCTACAAACCTATGTGAACTTAAATTGAGAAAGTCCAAAACTTTCTCTGTAAAATTTTAATTTTCTTTTCGTACTTGAGAACCAACTCCATTAGTATTTAACATTTCTAAAACAATATGATTTCAACAATATCTATATGCTAAGAAACTAGTGCTCAATTGTATGTGACTAGTCATTGGCATGTGTACAATACCTCTACATGCATCATAGCATGACCAAAATGATATGTAAGTGAGTAATACTCCCTCTGTTTGTGGATGATACCAATGTTTTCTTTGTAAAACACAAAGGAAACATTGGTACAAGGTGAAGGTACCCATAACCAATCATTTAAGCAATTTTGTACATGATCTAGAGTAATATAAGGCAAAGCAAATATTTCCTAAGTGCAAAGATAGAAATGACGGGGATTACAAAAAATTTAGTAATTTTATTGCTTGAACTAAAATTGTTATGAATTTTGAAAACCAAAAGTTGGTCTGAACTCATTGCAAAATTGTTCACTTAGAGACTACTTCTTGTTGACTTTAGCATGCAAGTGAGGGACATATGTCATTTTTTGTAAAATTGGAAATGAGTCCCCACCTCTCCTTAATTTCAGACACCCTACTGTTTGCTGGTGGGGTGGTGGTTGGTAATTGGTACCTTCACCTTATTCACAAACAGAGGGAATAAGTCTTTTGGGTGATGAGGGTCAATTTGGAACAAGGACAAGAACTCTTGGCCAGGTCTTCAATGTGAACCTAAGAACTGGCTTTAGCTGACTTCACCAATGCACAGAAGCAAAAAGACAGAAAATGACGAACGAATGATTTTCATCCATCTATTGGAACTCCCGCTCCAAAGTGACGAAGGGTCCCTAAGAATTAGGGTTTGAAGCTCCGAACTGAAGAGTCCGTCGGTCGAGCTCGATCACGCTGCAGGTTTGCATTCAATCTCGTTGCTGGAAGAATCGAGGTATTTGTTCGGATGTTTGGATTCCGGTTTCGTTTGGTTCTACAAAATTTGAGTTTTTTTCATTATTCGTTTTGATTTTGGTGGTTTAGAATTCCGTCGGAGTCATCATAGGCGGGAGGTTTTGAGCTTTTGATGACGTTCTTGGGTAATTGTGAGTATGCTGTAGGTGTATGTTTTTGTTTGATTCAGAGCTTTTTGTTTCAGTGTTAGAGCAGCGAATTTAATTTTGGCGCTGTTCCGATTTGTCGCAGTTTGAGGGTGGCGCGTTGAATTGGGGCGCATTTAGGGTTTATAGTTGGTGGTGCGTTAGCAATGGCAGAGACCGGGGTTGTTCCCAGGAATCGCAATGCGCGAGAGGGGAACATGGCGGATGACGAGCATCTTGTCTTTGAGACAAGCGCGGGCGTGGAGGTGATTTCGAGTTTCGATCAAATGGGCATTCGAGAGGACTTGTTGCGAGGAATCTATGCGTACGGGTTCGAAAAGCCCTCTGCTATTCAGCAACGGGCTGTGATGCCCATCATCAGTGGACGTGATGCGATTGCGCAAGCTCAGTCTGGAACGGGAAAAACCTCCATGATCGCTCTGGCAGTTTGCCAAATGATCGACACGGCCACGCGCGAGTAAGTGTTTTATTTTTTCTCTCTGCTCCTAGTTCCTTTACGCAATTGTCTGTTTACATATTTTCCTTGTGGCAAGGTCCCTTCTCTTCCTCTTGCCGAATTCCGAGGATTGAGGGATGGTTCAGGAGCCCAGTGCAGTAACGTCACATTATTTTGTAATTACTTAGTCATCTAGTGGCATTATAGCGAAGGACTGATAATGTAGACAGCTCGGGGAGTGGTGGTAATGGAATGCTTAGATACCTGCGGAGCGTGCTTTCTTGTTTTAAAAGTGGTAATCTTTCGTGGATGGGGACATTGCTGTAGCTCCGTTTTCTGTTTCTGCTATAGATGTGGATGAGTACGCCCAATTGATCTTAAATGGTAACAGGGTGCAGGCCCTCATTCTATCTCCTACTCGTGAGCTCGCCTCCCAAACAGAGAAGGTGATCCTTGCAATTGGCGATTTTATGAGTATTCAAGCTCATGCGTGTGTTGGTGGAAAAAGCATCGGTGAAGACATTCGGAAGCTTGAATATGGAGTTCATGTTGTCTCTGGGACACCTGGGCGTGTTTATGACATGATCAAAAGAAGGACATTGCGGACCAGAGCGATAAAACTCCTCATCCTGGTAGGTTTCGGTGTTGTCACATATCACTGCTCTGTCGATATGGTTTTCTGGCCGGTATGGTAATGGATGCATGGACTTCCAGAAAACTCTTATTTTGCAGAAAGAATCGACTGCTGATAATACCGGATGTTTTTCAATTTCTTAATTTAGATATTATGAAGTTTTGAATTTGTTAAAATATTAAATATCCGTGCTGCTCTCCGCATCTTATTCATTTAGTACATAGAAAGCTTGTTTTGAGTGTTGCTTACAAACTTTTGGTCTTTCTATTTCAGTGAATCTTGCCTCATCACGTTTCGCTGATACTTAGATTTATTGTGGGCCTTCAGGATGAATCTGATGAAATGCTTAGCAGAGGATTCAAGGATCAGATTTACGATGTGTACCGTTATCTTCCTCCCGACTTGCAGGTGGGTCTCAGGTTGTTAAATTTGTTCGTTAAATCATTTTTCGCCTCTTGTTTATTATTCCCGGTTCTTCTTGTTTCGCGGAATTGCATAATTCTGATAGATTACTAAGTGTTTATTTATATGATGACTAAGCCAAACACAGTGTTGAATTCAATGATTTCCCGCAGCAACTTTGTTTTTATTTTCGTAATGCATCTGAGCTGAATTTTCTCTTCTATGAATCTTTATTGCAGGTTGTACTGGTATCTGCAACTTTGCCTCACGAAATTCTGGAGATGACAAATAAATTCATGACCGACCCTGTTCGAATTCTGGTCAAACGTGATGAGTTGACCCTGGAGGTGAACGAACCATCACTTGCCAATCTCACTGTTTTCCTATTATTCCCGTTTAATCTGGTGTTCTCATTCCAACCATGTGTATGGTGGGCAAATTTCCTATGAATATTCTTACCTTCTTAGTCACATAGCAATGTTAATTGCGTACCCTGCATTAGTGATGCATCTTTGGATCATGAATCTTGCATCTTTTGAGATTTTGTTCTGAATATTCACATCGGTCTGTCATTTATAGGGTATCAAGCAATTTTTTGTGGCTGTTGAACGAGAAGAATGGAAGTTTGATACATTGTGTGATCTATACGATACTCTTACGATCACACAGGCTGTCATCTTCTGTAATACAAAGAGAAAGGTATTTTTGTGATTGCTATGACTGCTTCCAACCCTATTTAGATGAATACGACTGCATAAATTAGTTTGCTTGACGTGCTCCTTTTTGTGTGCCAGAATTATTGAACACCATTGCAGGTATACCGTTGCTCGTTGTACCGGATATGTGAAAGGTGAGAAGTGTTGAGGATTAGAATCTGTATAAATTACTGAAGAGTGTGATACTGTACACAGGTTGATTGGCTGACGGAGAAGATGAGGAGTAACAACTTCACTGTTTCTGCCATGCATGGTGATATGCCTCAGAAAGAGCGGGATGCAATCATGGCAGAGTTTCGGTCAGGCACTACACGTGTCTTGATCACAACTGATGTCTGGGCTCGTGGTCTTGATGTGCAACAAGTAAGTTGAAACTGTTAATTCTTGTTGCCAGTTTTTGCGAAAAGTGTAACCTAGATGTGGTCCTTCCCTTCAACATTTAAAGACACCTGCCATGCGCTGTCTTTGAGGTGAGACGCCGTTCTAAGCGTTAAACTTGCTTCTTTGATCTTGTCAGGTATCACTGGTGATAAATTACGATCTTCCCAACAACCGTGAGCTCTACATTCATCGCATTGGTCGTTCTGGTCGATTTGGGCGAAAGGTGCGTGCAGTGAAGTTATTTCTGAAGAAATGTTTGGTGTTGCTGATGTTACAAACTTGCTGTTTAGTTGAAGTCCAATTTTACTTCCATCATTTATGCTATTTTTAGCTGTCCTTTAAGAATGTGAGAGGCTCTTTTATGTCTTCCAAGTTTTAATCACTCGTGCTTTCAATGTAGGGTGTGGCCATCAATTTTGTAAGGAGCGATGACATTCGAATATTGCGGGATATAGAGCAGTACTACAGTACACAAATTGATGAAATGCCAATGAATGTTGCTGACTTAATTTAGTTGCGTTCCACAACCAAGGTCAGCAGGTTATTTTCAAGTTTTGTTTAGATCTACGTGTGTCTAATGTAAAGTAGATGATGAAGCCTTTTTTAGTTTGAAGGCATGCTAGTCACTTGCTGTTTGTGGTGTTTTGTACTGAACTTATGAAGTACTGTAGAATGGCAAACTTGTACTACCCAAACATTTTCTATGGTCATGACTGTTTGATACTAGTTTATTGCTCGTTGGTTATACATTTCATTCTATCATATATCATGTGGCCCTTCTTGCCAGGATTCTATGAGTACTCAATTGAACTTCCTTTTCGCCTTTGATGTATCAGATTAGAGTTATTCTCGATTGATTTGTAGGAGAGGATGTGGAATTGAACAGAATGATCCTAAGTACGCTGGATTAAGTATCTTTCACGGTCAAGTTTCTTGACGAGGTAGTGATAAGAACCTGTTCACTAGGATCACAAAGATTTCTGGATTGCTACATTCTCATCCTGAACTGGGAAGTCTATTTCTTCTCTGTGATGGTAGAAAGCCCATTGTCATCCCCTTATTTGTTGCACATCTTTTGGGGTGGTTTTACACAGACCAGAGCAGTGACCTCTCCAAATCACTGCTCCCTGATTTTGTTGGATGTGATGATGGGGGCCAAATAAAAAAATATAATGGTACTTTGTATGGTCTTGATGTAGATCCAAGAGTGATCATGTCATGAGGACATGTGTAATTAGACCTGATAGAGTGGATCCCAAGATCTTGGAACAAATCTATTATTGTGAGATTTTGGGTGTTATGGTCCCTGTGAATTTTGATAGGCCTACTTCAAAGAGGTGGGAATGAAAAATGTTCTTAGAAGCTTGGAAAACATTATCTACCTTGATCATATAGGATTCCAAGTGAGCTTCTCATCCATGGAGATAGCATGGGTATTGTCCTAAGTGTAAACCTAACTTGGAGTACAATACATTTAATGGCCAATTAAAATTGACCCTTCTTGTGGTCTTGGTGTAACCTTCTTTGACTTGTTAGATTCATTATTTTCTTTTGCAAAATAATGACAAATTAAGGAGTAGTCCAAAAATGTTTTGGTCAGCTCATGCAAAATAAAAGATATTTATAGGTGGTAAAAAACAAATAGCTTCCCATTGTGGACAATAGTGGTGGGGATTCTCCTTGTCCTTTTAGATGATGATGTGGGTCTTCAATGTTGCATGAATAATCCAAAAAATGTTGCTCACAATTGTGGGAAAAAGAGCAAATCCTTTGTTATGTGTCATGGCTTGGTTCTTTCAATTCTTAAAGATGTCTGTTTTCAGCCCAATCATGACCCTCTCCACCCTTATTCAATTTGAGACTATTTATATTTGAAACAGAAAAAATTCTCATTACTTAGAATGACAAAAGAGAGAATTGGATGCAGTTTTAACTCGCGATTGGGCTGATGTCTCTTTCGGGATATTCGAACTTCTATGATGTTGTAGAGTAGTTCTGAAACTCAGGTATTCAGCAATAAGAGGTCCAAGAATCTCAGCACACAATTTGCAATCAATAGAAAGCAGGAATCCCTCTTCTTGCATTGCCAAGTATGAAAATAGACTCTCCATGCAAATTTCTCCTTTCGTTCTTCTGCTCTTCATCTCCAATGCTCCACGCATTGGATCGTACTAAAGGACTCATGTCGCCTATTCATTGAGATGGGGAATAGGGAGCATAGAATTGTTACACCTAATCACTGATTGTGCCTGATCTGTCTCATGAACTAGGCTGCAACTGCTCACTAAGAAAGGTATCCAAACAGAAAGTCATCTTCTGTAATAACTTCAAAAATACTCGTGAAAAAATGGACCAGATAACCTTCTAACTTATAGCCAGGAGGCTTCATAATGTTATCGGACATCATGCCAAGTCCTTTCATGGAACCCTAAATCCGGATTTGCACTATTTGGTAGGTCTCACATTGAGCAAAAGAGTTATCAGTAATACCCCTCTGCAGACAAGCCGATAAGAGATTGACACAGTTGCTGCAGAACTTGAACGTGGCAGTAAATGATTTGCTTACAGAGTAATAAATCTTAAACCTCCTACAAAGAATAGAACAACTCCAACTTCTCCTGGAGGTGTTTGTCGGACCCCAAACGCGGCGACTTCAAATCTTTCCAGATGAGAGGAGCTCGCACAGCCAGCAACCGACTCATGGACACAATCTCCTCAGTGAGCGGGTGCTTGGCCTGAGGGCGATACACTTGCACTCGGTCCAACTCGTTGCCCTTCATCAAGTAATGCTTGGCAGGGACGACGTTGCCCCACCAGTACTCACTCATCACTCTAAAAATGAGTCCCCAGTATGTCTCATCTCTGTAGATTCGGTAGATGGAGCTCCCGTTCACGCACCACACGTAGAAATCCATCCACTCTCTGTCAAAAATCTCCAGCAGCCCTTGCGCTTGCGGCATGTAGTAATGTGGTACAGACGTCCAGGGAGCTCCGGTTTCTGGGTTGCCCTTGTTATGTGGGCACTTGACTTCTAGAATCCCCCCTTGGCTGTATGCTCTGGAGAGGTTGCCATCAATGAGGCCATCCGGAGATGCGCCCAGCCACCCGTGCAAGTCATCACCCTCCTTGTAAATCTTGAAGGCCATGTGATCCACAAGGTTGCCTGTTAGTTGCTTGTATCGTTCAATGGCGCCGGCTTCCTGGTTTGTACCCCAGACTGTGGCCTGGTTCCCTGCAAAGGGTGTTCGAAGACCCAGCTTCTCCTCCCACAGCTCCGCCCTGCCCGTTTTCCAGAACCCGAGGGCGTTGCCAAACGCGCTCGCTGTGATGCGTCCACTGCGCAGGCTGTGCCAGTGCTCAGTCCTTTGTTGCAGGTCTTCCTGGAAAACAACGATCATGTAACGACTGTGATCTACCCTTCTCAGTGAATTTCATGGGACTTAAGGTAGGGACACTAGAAATCGTCACCGAGCAGAGTTCTTACTACGGAGAATTAGGTTGGTCAAATTATTATTGATGATCAAATTAGCAAATGGAAGACGGTTTGAATGCACCAAAGAACGCGCGCTTTGGACATCATAGGCAAAAGTTATGAAGAATCAACGTAGATGACCTGACACCAACACTGGAACAAATGTTTCCTCCTTCTCAATATATACCATTTGTTTAAGATTTTAGGTTGGCAATTATAGGTGCCCCTACCTTGACATTCTTGTAGACCCATGTTCTGTGCCTTGGCCTCTGTTCATCTCAGACCATTTGATTTCTGCCACATAATAAAGAAAGAATGTGCCTGTGGGATTCAGGGAGCACCTCGAATTCAAAGCTTGTGAACGGCGAAAGTGGGGGCCAGAGACCTCAAATCCCTAATGCAATGGGACCCTCTCAAGACTCTTCAAGAATGTTAAGGATCAAACATTCATTTAACAAACGTGCCGCTGTACATTGGTCGTCCATAACACTTACTGGAAGGGCAAGCGCAGATTCACCACCAACAGACTGAAGCTCCAGCCCAGCTTTGACAGCGTCCACAGCTAAGCCTGTCACATCACTGCTCAAGCATGAAGATGCAATTTGTAAGGACACTTTTTCGTCCTTTTTCTTCAGCTGCTGATTCCAACAAAAAGAGTAAAAACGAAAAGTGACATTATGTCAAAAAGAACATTCGAGAACATACCCCAAACCACTTGGTAGACTCGAAATAACACCGGAACACTGAGTGACCACAAGAGTACTGCAATGCCTTTTCATGGATCTTCCCTTCCTCCACAGCCCCTTCGAAAAACATCCTGTATGAAGATCCACGTACAGGGGAGCCATGAAACAATGAGCTTCGAATCTCAGGCAATTCAAAATTCTAATTCATGTATACGTAAAATCAACACCATAACCTCAACGTAGTGTGTCCTTGCAAACCATCGGAGCTACAATCACGAAAGCATACTCAGCTGCAAAGGCGAAGTACCTTGAGAAAACAAAGAGCAATGCCTGGGATGTGAAACAGCTACAAACGCCTCATCCCTTTGTAACAGGCCTCCTGCGCATGCTTCCACGGGACCATTAGCAGAACTCAGAAACCTAATTTCCCCACCGGATGCATCACGTGCCACTAGCTCAACACAGCAAGCTCTCGCACTCGGAAAAAGTTCGCCAGCAACGTCAAGCCTCTTCGAAACGACGTCACCAGGCTGCGAGTGTAGAATTTGGTTCAATTTTCGCCAATTCCCGGGAAACACAACCACAAGCTTCGTCTCGGCAATGAAATGGTGAAGGGCACTTACTGGTGAGAGCAGACGGCGGTCTCGAGAGCTGGGCATAGAGAGGCGGCATTAGGGGAACACGCAATGCCCGAAAAACATTAAACCATCCACGTCGCAAATTCCAAAGGTATAAGAATCCCGGATGAACTCCGCCTTACGAAATCAAAATTGCCTAAACCCCCAAAACATTCAAAACCCACAATCCGCAAAACGGATTCGCAGATGAAATTGGATGCGAAACCGTGCTTTGGAGTTTAGACAAGAATCGGGTGTTCCCTAAAACGTTCCCGGACGTTCTAGTAACGTCTTCTTCTGTTCTCGAGCAAGTTCCCCTCCGCTTTGGTGGGCGGGTGAAGAAATCATGAATGCCGACTTCCAACCCCGCCGAATCGTAATTTAGGTCTTCAGGTTTGCTTTTCCGATGGTGGCGACTCGAAGGTGTGGCACTGTAGCGATTGATTCTTTTAGTGAGGATGATGCACTTTGAAGGAAAATCCGACAGGCCAGGTGTGGCTGGTGGTGTCGACGGTTCTTTAGTTGGCGCTGTGATTATGAAAACAGGGGCCGGCGCAGGAATTGGTCCGGAGATGGCGGATCACGCGGTGGTCTGAGGTATTCTGGGACGAATGGACCTTGAGAGAAATTATCTGTGGCGGGTATGTTGTGAAGGAACTGCCTGGCGGTGGCAATTGCATGTTCTCTGCCGCGTCTTTGTATGTTTGATGAATTCTGGTGACGGTTAGGATTATTAATTTCACTCGTGGAGTGGTGTTCCTTTTTTTAATCAGCAGACCGCGATCGAAAGCTCGTTGCGCTTGAGAAGGAAACAATGCTGGTAGCTTAGTCCACATTACATGCAGAGAACGGTAGTGGCAAGAAATCTTAGAAGTTTTCGATGCGAGTGTTTTAGAAGCCAAAAACGTCTGCATGTCGTGGAAATCGTGCAGACGGGAACGAGAATTTGATTTCGTCTCGTTCGATTCTCGTCCTTGTGGATCAATGTCTGCCGTCTTCAGTAGCCGTAGAACCACGGGTTTAACTATACTAGAGAGAAAGATTGCACACGCTGCCATACAAGTCTAGCCTGTAGTAGGACAGGGAATTCAGAATGGCTACGAAATTGGCGCGGTTCATCGCTCGACGAGGAATGCGTGGTTTTGTCTGTTGATCTTTCTGGCTTGGCCACTGGGAGCAGTAACGACTTTGAAATTCGCTTCCATGAGCTGTAGCCTCTGCTGCCCTTTTGTGAGCCATGAAAAATGTTCAGGAGGATTGTGAATCAAGTCTTAGTGTTTCGCGAGATGAATTTTACTCCTGCTCTAGATTTTCGGCTTGGGTTTATGGTAATCAACAAGGACACTAACGCACGGTTGCTCTCGATTGTGACAGGTATAATATTGGTGAATGTGAAGTTAGTGATGGTAAAGAACTTTAAGGCAACAACGAGACCCATCTGGTGGGGAAGCCTGAGTAGGCCAGGAATGGCAAACGATCATACTTTGCTGATCGTCGTGGCCGCTGAGCTGTGAGCGCAAGGACCCATGGTTTAGTTAGTGATACAGGAGGAGGGATGCCTCCCACAGTTTCCATCCCTCCACAACGCGTGGAAATCATACTGGAGCAACCGCTGGAGAGTATGGGTACTCCAGGTCACCAGAATTTGCACTCGAAATATGTCCCGAATGGTGTTACACAAGGTGGCAATTCAAAGTCGAGTTCTCCGCTTCAGGGAAAAGCAGAGACGCGGTTCGTGAAGAATTCCATGAGCGGTCCTCGGCAAAATACCTCGGGAGCTACTGAAGGTTCTCTTGTAGAACACACTTCCGCCACAGTAATGGAGTTGGATAAACGTGGGCCTCCATCTGTTCCTACACCTGAGAGTGCTGGCGAAGGTCTCATGCGAGGAAGAGATTCGCGGCCGGAGGATTTGAAGATCGCTGGATTTCCTCCATCGCTCTTAAAATCCAGAGGGATGGGCACCAAATCTCTTAGTGGTGCTCGATCGCCGATGTTGTCGTTCAGCAGTCTGTTAGAAGGTGCCATTAATGCTTCTGGAGTTCAACCTCCAACCTCTGTACACAAGATTGCAGAGTCAGGCACGCGAGGTGAGCTATCGTTATGTGGAGACACCGTTGGTGGCAGAATACCGCCTGTGTCATACTATTCGCTTTTGCAAGCTCAACTGGGTGATGATCCTGTCGAAGTAAGAACAGCTCCTTCTTGCAAGACAGCGGGAACCTTGCATTTGAATGTGGAGGCTCGTTCTCCACCTATTAAGTTTCACTTCCGGTCTGCTGAAGTAGAGGGCGGGTTTTTGGCTCTACTGAACCAGACCACTCGATCGCTTGCTCCTGTTGTTCAATGGTCAAGTTCACCACGGGCTGATACGGGTGGTCACTTTTCTGATAAGCTCTTGCAAGCTGTGGCCCAAGATGCATCAGGGTCTGCAGACATTGTGTCCGAGAGGGATGGTAGCGTCGCCCTGGTAGCGACTGCGGTCCCTACATCAGGTGTGCCGGCAAGATCCGAAGGTGATGTTCCACGGGTGGAGGCTGTGGTGGAAGGAAGAAGTTTTAAACTGGCTGATTCGATGTGTTCTGATGAGGATGCGTCGGGCACTCCGCATCCGGATGATCGCGACGGCCCTTTAGCTGTAAATGAATCACGGCCCGCAGGCATTCTCTCAGATAGGCTTGCCTTTGACTTCTCTGATACGCCTATGGTCCCAGCATCACCAGTCCTCACAAGAAGAGGAGAGGATGTATTACGGGCAGATGCTGTGGTGTCTGATGCTGCGTCAATTGGGGACGAGATGTCGGATGCTCAACTTTTCGAAGAGTTAGAGCGAGGTCTTACTATAGAGGATTCAAGGTTTGCAAAGAATGCGTCGAATATGGGTGTTGTAAACTCTCCAGAAGCTGCTGCGACCTTGAAATCGGCTGTACCTACAAGAATTCAAGAGAGTGTTCCACGGGAAGAAGTCGTCGTGGAACGATCAACTGTTGCGGTGGCCGATTCAGTGTCTTCCAACGAGAAGGCATTGGATGTTGAACCTTCTGAGGAATCCTCTGGTCCCTTAGGTGTAGATGAATCATGGTTTGCCTGCAATGTCTCAAAGAGAGATGTCACAGACTCCTCGAATGCTGTACCAGAAGCTCCTGTTTTGACAAGACTAGACGAGGCTAATCTTCCTACAGGGATCGAACGAGCAAGTTGTGCGGTGACTGATATGATACCTGATGACGACAATGTATCTGATGTTCAGCTCCCGGAAGAAGTCCCACAGGCCCTTGTTTTGGATGAATCTCGGCGTGCTGAGCTTGTTCAAGAGAGTGATCCCATTGACTCGTTAGCATCTGCAACATTAGCAACATCTGCAACTTTAGCATCGCCTGAGCTTGTACGAAGGGAAGAGGATGTTCCACAGGTCGAGGTTGTGGTGGCTGGTTCGATGGGTATGGACGAGCAGATATCTGACTTATTAGTTTGGGACGAACTATCACAAGCCCTTGCTTTGGATGGATTACGAAACAGAAGCATTGTGATAGGGGAGGATCCAGCTAAGTTGCCAGGAGCTGCTGCGGAGCCAGAGCCACTTTTGGACACACGAACAAGGGAGGATGTTCCTCTGTTAGAGGCTTTGGTCGAAATGGAACTAGGGCTTTGTGGAGATGCAGTGAGGCACTCTGAACAGAGCAAAGATCACCTTCTGTCATTCGATCGTTCTGATGAAGAATTTTCGGACGGGAGGATACAGTCTCCGTCACAACGTCTGGAGACGGAGAAACGTTGTGCTGACGGCTGTGATGGCCTTATAGATGGTGGGACTGCCTTGGCGTCATCCTGTGAGGTGGGTTTGAAACAAATGGGCGACGCAGACGCTGATTCTATGGATGCAGAGACGATCTTGGAATGGTCCTGCAAAGCTAGCTTGAAGAAAATGGAGGACGTCGACAGAGATGTTGTAGGTCTACGAGAGGAGTCCTCATGCGAGGTTCAGCGAAATGTTGTACTGGTTTGTATCTGTGAAGCTAATGAAACATGCCCTTTTGGGTCTAGAGCCGACATTGTAGCTGCAGGAACAGTTGTTGGATGTCCCCATCATGCAGTTCCTGAGCGAATAGAAACTCAGAAGAAGGAGCGCAAGGATGAGATGTGCGATGCTCATATGCCTTCTTCAACAGAAATGGTTCCAGTGACAACAAAGACAGATATCGATTTGTTGAAATTTGTGCTGCAGAAGGAGTTAGATATATCTAAAAGTGAACCTGTAGATTCTATACATCCTGAAGTGATCGAAAGAGCTGAACAGAATGGTCCACGGGCAGTTGCTCTGGTGGAAGGAAGAAGTTCTCTGGTGGCTGACTCGACGTGTGCTCTCGAAGAGGCGTTGGATTCGCAGCTTCCAGAAGAAGACGATGGGGCCTTCCCTGTAGATGAACTAAGGTCTGCAGACATTTTTTCAGAAAGGTTTGCCATGGATTCTCGAGAAGTAGCTACAGTCCGAGCATCACATGTACCCACACGCATAGAAGAGGATGTGTCGCTGGCAAAAGTTTTGGTGGATCCCGTAAGTGTTCTGGTAGTTGATTCTGTGCCTACCGATGAGCAGATGTTGGATGTTCAACTTTTGGAAGAACTAACTGGAGCCCTTGAGGGAAGTGTATCACTATGTGCTGAGGGCATCACTGAACCTGTTGATGAGGGGGCAATTGTGAGATCTTCCTGGCAAGCAGGTCCTAAGCATATTGAAGTCAGAAATGGTATCATTGGATGGGATCAAAAGGACAACAATTGTCCTATTGAAATCCCGATTGAAATGCGAGAAGATCTTATGGTTCAGAACGCAGGGGCTATAGCGGAGCACTTGATTGGAAGTGATTGTGGAAGTGATCAAGAGAAGAATTATGGTGGATCCGTGGGAATGACATCAACCACTGCATCCCCTCATGCGAACGGAAATTTTCTAGTTGCAAAACCTACTCATACAGATGGAAGTGACCGGATGGTGATGCTTACGGAGGAGAAAGTAGGAGAGGTACGCATGTTGGAATGCCTTGAAGATTCAAATGAGGTTGTTTCGCCGCTGGAGGGAGAGCACCACAAATTTTATGATTATGCATATGGGGCGTCTGGGGTTAAGAGGGCGATTTCATCTTATTCCGAAAGCCGAGCAGGTTTCGTTGCTAGTGAAACGGGATATGAGTCTGAGCTAGTGTCTCCACCAGATTTTGTTGTAATTGAGCAAGATGTACGAAACGAAGAGGAAAGAGTGCCCGAAGGTCATATTGGAGAGATTGTCAATGTTGCGGCAGATTCTGGTAATTCTGGGATTCCAGCCGACCAGGCCTTAGGTGCAGACCTTGATGCATTATCCGAGGGGTTAAGGCAAGTGATTCTACGGAACAGTGACGCCGCGGTTTCAGAGTCGCTGGAATCTGTGCAGGTTTCTGGAGCAGAAATTGGTGTTGCTCAAGAGGCAGGAAAACAGGTGCAGTCACCCCTGGGACTGGGACTGAAGGCCAAAGACGGGCACAGGCGACATGTTGACGATTTTGAAGACAAGCGTACTGGTGATCTCACAGTCCAACGTACCAGACATCTTGACGAGCTTGAGGATAATGGAGATCAGCCATACGTTTCTCCATTAAACGTGACCGTTGATGATCAGTTGGTGAGTACTGTGGTAATTCTTATAAATATTTATCTGCTGTGGTTTCCTGGCATATATTTAGTGCTTGATTTTTCTCTGTCCGTATCATATGAGAACTCATACTCTTTACGTCAATCGACTGTACTTCAGGTTCGCCCTCTCAAAAAGAGGGGCAGGCCACGCGCCTACTATCACGACAAAACTCCACATGTAACAGGAAGGCCCTATCCTTCTGGATCTACAAGAAGAAGCCAATTACAACACACCAGTAATCGATCCAGGCGAAATCGACATATTAATCCAGACCAGCCAGTCCTCGTCCTTGTTGAAGGTCGCGATGAGGTATCAACAAGGGAATCAACAGCTTCATATGGACTATTTATCCTCACAAGTTCGGAAATTGAATATGTTGTGAAAGCAGTAGAAATTAGGTAATGAGGTAATCTGGTAATCTGATATATAGTCTGTTGTACGCCCTGTACGTTATTGTTGCAAATCACTGTAATGTTTAAATGAAGTAAGATTGCACTGTTGGGATGTTACCCAGATTGTCATAGAATCCAGCTTAATTCTTTTGATTTTAATTTACTAGGATTTTGAGGACGCGGATTGCGGTCCATTTTGCCGATGGCTGACGCATCAAGATAAAGGGTATGCTGCACCATCCCGAACTGTTAGGAAAAGAGTTCGAAAGCATGACCAAGAATGGGTCAAATCCAGAATAGCAACTCCATCATTCCGGGTTGTGCCCGACTATGAAGATACACAGCAAAATGTTGAGAAGAGGAGGAAGGTTGTGATGGAGCAGCATCGTGGCACTTGCGAGGTAATTTTGTTAAACTTGGAGCTTTTCAGCTGCTTTGCATGGAAAGTCTGGAGTTTCGGAGAGCTTGTCATCCTATTGGTTTGTCTTGCCTGAGAGTGCTTTTAGTATCTTTGTTTATCACCCTTCTTACTCGGAATCGTTGTTCATGGTTCGTAGATGCAAACCTTAATGAGCTCGAGGACAGTGCGAGACTATGATATGGACGATGAAGATGAGAGATGGCTGCACGCTTGGAATAAGCGGCTCGCACGAGGGGTCTTAAAGGAGTCCATATCAGAAGACAAGTTCGAAGAGATCATTGAATATTTTGAGAGAATGCATGCTCAGATGGAAGTTGCTCCAGCTGAGGATTTTCCAGGATTCCCGGTCTGTCAACAGTCTTCTGCACATTCTGCACCTAGTAGTTCTTTACCAAGCACCTCCCCATCAGGTCTGGGCTGTCCAGCCGGTACAGGTGTTCCAGTTCCGGAAAATGCACCTGCGTCAAATCGTTCTAGAATTAGATCTCGACATCCTCCTTGGACTGGTGGTTTGAAAGATGTGTCGATCTCGGGAAAAAAGGTTCTAGCATCCTCAGCAATCCGTGTTAAGATTGGTGGGGAATCTGGTTCTCCAGCCAGCACAGTCATATTCCGCACGCTGACCTCGGAAAATGAAAGAAACATCTGCAAATCTGTGATTGATACTGTAACTGAAAAAACAAGCGAAGGCTCATTACTGAAATCCTTCAGGGCTCCAACACAACAAAAGCCGTCTGACGGTTGTTGCATATGTAATGGAGGCGAAGATGATGAGGATGACCCAGTAAGTGTGCTTCTATATCCAGTGTGTTGTAATGCTTGGAGGGATCCTTTAGGTGCAGCGATCACCAAGTTGTGCAAGCAGTGCCTTCTTAAGGCTTCATCTCTCTTTGCGTTAGATTCTTTTAGTGGAATTTTCGTCTCGTGATTTCTGCCTAACTTGACCTCGTAACATTCCTACAGAATAATAAGGTGCATTACTCTTCAAGAATGATAACTGGTCCTGATGCATATGATGTGCTTTGCAGATGTACACTTGCAAACAATGCTTGATACAAGTGCATCAATCGTGCTATAGAATTCGTGAAAAGTTCTGTGATGGTCTAGGTCACGTTGTTGGGCCTTCAAGCTGGTGTTGCCGCAAGTGTGAGGCGGTGACTGTTGGCAGGGCACACCCTAAAATCAGGTATGCGCGTTGTTGTGAAGTGGTGTTGTGAGTTCATGTTTTGAACTGAGTTTGTGGAAATTCATTCAATTTTACTAGGACTATCTTTAGTCTCTCACTGAACGTGGGTTGACGTTATTTTCCTCGCATTATGCTAATTAACTGGTTGTTCATACTGAACGAAACTATTCATGATTTGTGCATCTTCTTTGTCGTTTTTCGTTCAACTTGTTTATAATTTTGGGTCAGCTAGACAACCTGTCGATACATATTGCTTTCCGTTAGCATCTGAGCATCTTGAAGCCGGCTTTGCTCACATCTGCTACTGAGAGTTTCGATTGGATATTATGGTGCAGCTGTGCCCTTTGTCGAAAAAAAGGAGGTGCTTTGAAACCAACGGTAGCTCCTCGAAAGTGGGCCCATGTCGCTTGTGCTCTCTATACCAACGAAACCTTTTCTGTTGATCCTGATGCGATGGAACCAATCGATGGTATTGCAGCAGTGGCGGCAAGGGCCCAGGAACGACAGGATTGTTGTGGGTTATGTGTAGTGAAGAGGGGTGTATGTTCTCTCTGTTCAGTGAAGGACTGCAGAGCTCCATTCCACATCTCTTGTGGTGTACGTGATGGAGCTTCATTCGAGGCAAGTTTACTAACTTCCTGGATTGTTTGTGAATAACACTCAAGTTAGATCTTTACAAGCTTTCGTTATTCCTGTTTCTTGTAGCTTCCGAATTTTAAATGATAATTGTGCTCGTTGTTAAATGGGGATCGAGCGTTATTCAGTAGGATTCTGTTCTCATGTCTGAAATCTGGGGTATGTTCTTGTCGCCCATTGTGTTCAGTTGCGGCAATCTAAGCGAAAAGTGGTAAGTGTCAGTTCCTTGAGCCCTCGCCATGCGCATTCGACTCCAACCTCAGCCCCCTCAACTGGATTGAATGAAGGGCACCTGTTGAGCAGTACCATGAGCGGGGCCACGGTTTCCGCGACAGCCAGCAGCAGCATTTCAACAGCTTCGTCCATTGATCTCAGGGAGGAATGGCGTTCACGGCTAAACACCTCATGTATGGGCGGAAGTTCCGTAGAACCGGCTAAGCAAGCTAAGAATGCGGCCACATATGTTGGTAATTTGACGGATAATGTTATGAGCGTGACTGAGAAGGGTTTTGAGGATGAGGGTAGAGGGAGACCCAACGGTTTGCGTTTCACATTAAAACGAAGATGGGCCGAGTCTTGCACGCCAGTATCCGAAGATGGAGTCTCCAGTGACCTACAGAAGAAATCTGGTAACGGAAGAGAAGTTACTGGAGGCAAGATCAAATCTCCAGGATGTAAATCTACGTGGCATGTGGTGGAGCTTGGGCAAAAACTGAAGAAGAGCAAATTCAAATTGGGAAGGTTTGCTCAGAATGAGTATCCAGAGTCCTCTCCCACCCTTGTCCAGCAGGGGATTGGTAGCGAGAACCCGGAGGCAGAGAAGATTAAGGAGGTCATGCCTGTAGTCGGTGAAGCCTCTGGTGATGCCACTGGAAATCTCAGAGACATTGTGTTTTTCAATGGTTTCTCAGAAGACAGTTTCGCGAAAGAAGTGAAAGAACTCACCATCTTAGAACAGGCGATGAAGTCGGATGTTGCGCCGGTACATATCATGCGAGAAGCATTTGTGTATTGGCGTGCCAAGCGAGCTGAGCACAAGGGTTCACTACTTTGGGAGCTAAAGCATGTAAGTTTGCTAGTGAATGTTTACATGCTTGCAGTTGCTTGATGTCGGCTAGTTAGTATTTTGACCAAAGACATCTAAATTTGGGGGCAAAAGTGTATGCCTTGCGATGATGGAAACTTGACATTTTTGGAATGTCGGTAGGATTGGCAGACTTATTATGCCTGAATGTCCTGTCTCGCATAAATCAATACACGGAGTTGTTTGAAGAGTCACTGACATCATTCGTGATGCAGAAGCAATGGTCGAAATCCCACGGCATCTTTAATGTCCCTGGGGATGTGGGAAACCTATCTACTGGAAAGATGGCTTCACCAATGCTTATTCCACTGGCACAGCAGCTGGCCTCTGAATCTACTGAGAAGGTATATCTCCTTTGACAAGGTTACATCGTACATGGGTACTGAATTTTTTGATGACCATTGCTTGGAGGTTCTGAAATGCAAGAGTTTTAGCGAGCTCGTTTAGGATCTTTTCCTTCTGTTGACCAGACAGTAGGACTTGACATTATAGCGTGAAGCACCGGCGTTTTGGGAACATCTGCAAGTTCACCATACCTGGAAATCTTCTTGTTTATGGCAGTCGGACACGTGCATCTCGTTTTTCAACTTGAGAGTTTGATGATTTTTATTTGAAGAGACTAATGCTTGTTGAATGCTGTAGAGGGACCTGAGGATCGTAGGGTTAATTGCCGAATCCATGTTCGAGTGTCAGTGATAGGGAAGGATCTTGCACATGAGCTGCTACGGTTCGTTTCAAAGTAAATGGTGGAGTTTTTACAGTGGCAGTCTTGGCATGCTATAAGCGAATCAGTATGTAGTTTTCATCTTCTGCAAGTAGTGAAGGTGAATGTTTTCGGGTTAGAATGTAGACTGCACCCCACTGCACCCACTGCACCCACTGCACCCCTGATATACACAGGCACCCCTAGATGTCTCCTGTTCAAGAAGTCTCTACTAGAGTCATCTTGCCGCTTAAATGAACGATTCTACATCTGTCCCTTTGATCGTCATGGGTTGTATGGTTGATTGTTTCTAGTGTTGTCCTTGTATGTGGCAGATGTTGGAGAAAGCAAAGGAACTTCGGGTGCAGCTGGATCGTGCGCGGTCCATGGCTCAAATGGTGGTACGACGAGAGAAACTTAAATACAATCATCAGCTTGTGCTAATGCCGATAGCCTCTGCGGAGCTGACCAGGATAGGAAGTATATCAGAGGAGCGGCGTTGCGTTTGGTGTCCTTCAACCAAGACACTGTTGGAGTGTGGAACTTGTCCGCGCAGCTTTTGCTTCAATTGTTTCAAGAACCGGAAGGGATTTGGAGTGAAAGGGTGGATGGCTGCGATGAAACACCCCGGGTACAGCTGTGAATATTGCCAAGAGCTTTTGTGTAAAGTAGCAGACTTGTCTAATAATTTGGAACCAGGTCCGAAGGAAATTGCGAATGCTGGGTTGGTTAGCAACCAAGTGATTCCGAGTGAACCTACTGATGGGATGTTTATCGCATCATCATTGCTTACGAGCGATCCTACAGGTGGGGTTAGAAGGCAGGGAATAGGTAAAGGACGTGGTAAAAGGTGGGGTTTGCAAGGGTTTGACTCCCCCGATTCTGCACCATTTAGACGAGGTGTGGCGGTCGCTTCAGCGGACAAGACTGTGGATGTAAATGAAGTTCGGAGTAAGGGAATGGGTATAGGACGTGGTAAAGGAAGTCGTTGGACAGTAAGTGACAACGCACGGCCTGGTCCTGCTAGACGTGGTTCTGGGAACGGAGCGAACAATCAGAATAAGACCAGACACCTTGATGCTGGTTTGAGCACGTTCTTGAGCATCACCAAGGGCCAGATGGAACACTCTAGCTTTGAAACAACGCTTCGAAGACTGAAAATACTCCGGGGTTCAAACACAGATATCAACCAACAGCTGACGATTTCTGCTGACATCCCATCTGAGGGGATAGCAGAAGAGAGTGCAGATGTGAGAGCTTCTGGGCCTGTCATTAATGAATTGGAAGCTCTTAAGCGGGACGTAATCAATGGTGGCAATGTGCCTGTTCCCGTGTCTCCTGCTCCTGGTCCTGCGTCGCTGGTGTTCAAGAAGAAAAGTAGGTTGATATTGGGTCCGAGCTCCGAAGCTCCACGATCAGCGTATGATTTTGCAGATTGCACTCCCTCTTCTCCCGTCAGGATGGAGAATGGGGCATTAGGTAGCCGTGTGGGGTTATTGCCTAGTGGTTAGTGAACTGGGGATTGGGAAGGTTTAAGGATTGTACCTTCCGTCCTGGAAATCCAATGTCCATGTGGCTGCTGACTATTCTCTAGTTTCAGATTTTCAGTAGGGGTTGGCAGCAGCTATCCTGCACCGTTGGCATATGCATGTTCCTCTTTCGAAATGGAATTAACCCCTCATCGCGTGAAGTCCAAACATGTGTAAAAGCATCCTTGCTTTTCAAGTGCTATAAGTCAAAATTTCAGTGAAGTATGAAAATCTCAACCGTACAATATTGTAGTGTGCATGTTGTGGATGGTGTGATACAAATTTGGGGTCATTTGACCGTATAGATTGTAAGGTTATAATATTTTAGTCTTGAAAAAAGATGCTGAAATTTTTTTTAAAACACATTTAGAGGTGAAATTCGATTTCTAAACCTACTCAAATGAAAAAATTTTAAACTACAAAATTATTCAAATCCAAAAGACAAACACTTTGGTGAAAAAAAAACATCATTCAATTGACTCATTGTGTCTGCAAAATTGTTTTGAAATGTCAAAAAACAGTGAAAAAATCACATCTATGGTTGAACCTCCCTCTACTAAAATGCTTCTTAGTCACTCATTACCTCTTGTATTGATATGAAATTTTAACCACACAAACTAGACTAGTATGTAAAACTTTTCCAACAAAAATGATTGAAAACGGACCACATTTGAAGAAGTTAGAAGCCATGGAAGTTCGATGTAATGCAAAAATGTATGGATTTTGAACTTCAAATTGCTTCCAATTATTCAAAACAACTGGGATTGACATGAAAATTTTACCACAATAACTAGACCTCGAGAGAAACAAAATCCATCAAATATTATTGAAAAAAAATATTTTTTGAAAAAGTTAAAAGCCCCCGAAGTTGCAGCCATCATAATGCAATGTGGTGAACTCAAATTGAATCTGTGAACTTTGAAGGGCTCTTGAAAACTTAGTACATCTTGGATTGATCTGAAAATTTTACCAATGAAACTAGACTAATATCTGCAACTTGTTCAACAAGTTTTATTGAATTCAGACATCAGATGCAAAAGTAACAACTCTTTGAATTTGATTGCTAGACAATGTGAGGACACATTTCGTCCCCTCCAACGATGAGGGATTGAGGCAATCCATTCTTGATCACCGCCCCCTTTTGGCAATATAGAGTGATCTCTTTCCATATAGGAGGAGATAACAGTGATTAATTACAGCAGAGTTCCCCGTGCTGTTGTGGCACATTGTGATTGTTTTACAGCACTCTCAATCCGTGATGGATTTTGCAACCAGCCTTTGTAGGAAACACAAAGGTCTACATGTCTAGAGTGGGAGGAATGGAATCTTCCACTCAGAAATTTATAGTAATTATGTTTTGAGAAATAAAAATCTGGAAAATTATGGAAACCTTCCCTACTCTATTTCTGCACACTGGAAAATTTTCCCCCAAAGAAACTCGCCCTCCAGATAGGTGTAACCACTTCAGTGGTTGGAAATGGGTTGCCTCCCTGGAATTTGAGAACGTTTCCGAGCAGTTATTATTTGGCTCTTGATCGTGGAATTCGTTTCTTTTCTGATTGCAATAATCCTCCTTTTCAACGATCTACTTGGTTTGCTATGAAGCTCTCAGGTGTAAGTCACTGATTGAGTGACTACTCTGGTAGGATGCAATATTTCAAAGAGTTTTCTGACAAAACCTTCTTAGCATTTTGGAGTGTAGTAGAACCACTCATTACCAGCTACTTAAGCATTTTGTGCATGTTTTAGAGTAGTAGAAGGCATTGTTAATTTTTTGCCTTGTAGAGATAGAAATGATGGATGTTGTCAAATTTTCATAATTTTTTCCCTTAAATTCAAATTTTTATAAATTTTAGAAGCCGAAAGTTGGTCTACACCCATCCCAAAAACATAGATTCTTCCATCAGTACTCATCTATAGACTAATTTGGCTCTCAAAACAAAGCACATATGTCATAATTGTTATGGCTAGAAGATAGTGGGAAACCAAGAAACTAATGGTTACTTGTTAGTAATCTCTCTGTTGAATTTTCCATTACCTAAGTATTGACCATGGGTGATTCTACTATAGTGTGTAGGACTAATGTCTCGTTTCTATTATGAGGGATCATGTACATGGGGGCATTAGACTAGTATAGACTTGTGAATGTATGTGGAAGCCTAAAGCACATCAAGAAACTAACCCCCAATTGCATCAGTAGTGTTGCAATGGTTGAACAGTCTAGTATTAAAATTGGATTGTCGCAATACTACAAATAGCACATTTCAATATTGCAACAATACATTTCAATACATTTTCAATAGGAAAACTGAAAATGTATTGTGGCAATACTATTTGCATATGTGCAACAGTCTAATTTCAATATTGGATTTTTCAACCATTGCAACAGTATTGCAACAATACTGATGCAATTGGGGGGCTTTTTTCCGATGTAGTGTTTGAAGTTTGAAGCAAAAAGGCAGTGCGAGGTGGGAGTTCAATAAACCGTCCCCTTAATCCCTAAATGTCCAAAGTCTTCTCCAAAATTGACAATTTGAGAAAAATCATCTTAAAGTACTCTTTGGAAGAATTTTTTTGACTTGATACACAAATAAAAGTTGTGGACCGTGAGTTTTAGATATGGTCAGGTTCACCAATGCCTTCTCCAAAAAAAATTTAGGAATTTTGAAAGGTAAATTTCAAAATTCCTTCTAAATTCAATTACATGCAAAATATTATCATGTTTTGAGTAAAATTTGTTGAAATGGAATGGATTTGGAATGAGGTTCTCTTGCCATGGTGATTTTTTGAAATTTTTGTGTTCTTTAAATCTATAATCTCACTTTTGCAAATCCATTTTTGGACCAAAGTCAATGCAATTTTGGCTTGGTCAACTTCTTGACACACTTCCACATTTGTAATTTTAGAAAAAGATGTACTCAAGTAACACCAAATCCAACCATTAGATAAGACAACAACTTGATAAAGTATCTCCACACATTAGGATGACTTTCATCCAAGCAATAATGAGGATGAAATTTGAGTTTCAATGTGCTTGTCATCTAAAAAGTAGTCATCAAAGTGCTTGGGGGTAAGCCTACCTACCTTGTCAATCACAATGATAGTGATTGATTTTTTAAGGAACACATCACTCATTTCTAGATAGGAGATGCATTTAAAGCCCTAATAGTTTATAGATCTCCTACATTAGTGGCCAAGTAGAAGTTGGGAAGGAATTGAGAAATTTGGAACCAAAAAATGAAGTCACCTAATACGTACCATAACCTCAATGGAGCCTCTCATTGTATAAGGGGAAGTATGTTATTTTCTATAATAGGGGGTTGCTTTACCATCATGATGCCCTTCTCTCTAGACCCTCAATTGAGTAGGTTGACTAAAATCCAACAATCCAACATTGAGGTTATGTCTAGTAATGCAAGAGTAGAGCCTCATTATGAGAAATAAAATCCTTTGCTTCTAGCGAATTACATAGCTTACTATTGACTACTGGTACACTATTTCTCATGTTGGCATAATAGGTTATTGGCATGATGTGTTTGTGCATGACAATGATCCTTAATCTTTAGAAGTACTTGATAGGAAAGCAAATATAGATTTTAATATTTTTTGGCAAAATAAATTATGACATAAGTAGAATCTAGATATCAAATCTTCTTTTTCCATCCCTACATGTATTCATTTAAAAACTTGCACAATAATCAGAGCATCAAGTAACCAAGTCACAAATGTTGAAACTCCTTTCACATTGGCAAACTCAATGGTTTTCTTTGACAAACCAACAATAATCAATAGAAACCCTACATTGAAGATGAAGATGTTTGTCCATGCTTCAATGCACATTTTGGACAAACCCACCGGCCCACCATAATTTCTTGCAATGGTGAACTTAGACAATCCATGTGCCACCTAGTAGCTAGTAGAACAAACGATGCATATCATCATAGTGGTAGTGCACTTGGTGCTTTTGTAGAACATACATTTCAACCTAACTGAAATTGATAAGCTGCTAAAATCAATTTTCCCATTAATGAGTGGCAAGTAACATAGCACATATTAATTGTAGGTGTGATATTTTTAGATCTTGCCATCACGAACTTCTAAGAGCAATACTTTTAACTTGAGCACCTCAAACACTTGAAGAAGAATATGCTCCGCAATCGCATCAAGTAAGGTTGGCAACCTCTGTTGCAAGTAGACATCATTAGAAAAAAATTTCGACCTCCACAAGGCTGTGAGTCTACATGGCAGTAGTGCAATTATAGAGAATATTATCAATATATATATATATATATATGGAATCTAACGGGGCACTACTAGTGTCACATCAAATTGGTGATTTGAAAAAAAAAATCCCAAAGAAATATTTGTTTTGTTTTATATTTGCACCACAAGGTGTTGAAAATGAAATTGAAACGGCTTCTTGTAGAATTCAAATTTTTTGTAATGAGACTTTGAGCAAAAACGATGTTCCAAAGGCCTGAAGCCTCTTCTCCATATCGTGTCATTACACAAAGTGTCTATGTTGTATCAAATAGAAAGCTTCTCCAAAGTTAGTGGGCTAGACTATAGAACAAAAAACCTTGGTGATGGTGCTAGAAGAATGGTTGGGCGACCTACAAGGGAAGAAATAAAAGGCAACAAACAAGCAACAGACAAGGCATTGTAGCACCTAAATCCTATATAGCAAAGTGAATAGGGTTTAGGCCTGTAGTGGAGCATTGTTAGGCACATAGCTACAATATATAACCAAAAGCAAAGCACCATGTAGGATAAATATGAAGGGATAACTTCTATTATTGGCCATGTTCTTTTGGTTTTATATAAAATAAGAGATGTCTAATATTAGGCAGACAAAATGAATGTCCTTAGTTTGTTGGATAGAGAGGTAAGGGTAGAGGCACAAGTAATTGCAAGAAACACCTATTCTATTTTCTGTCATACATTCAATGTTGAAGTTGTTTTGCACCATAAGTATTGCAAGAATCATTTAATGAACTTGAAATTTAGAAATAAGCTTCCTAAAGCTATAGAAAATGTACTTGAATTATTTCATTTTTCCTAAATTAATTCCAATGGTAAGATTGAATTTCAAGTATATGTCACATATATGATTTTGGTGGGTTTTAGTACTATCGAGTACCTTTTTTGAAGAGTTACATTGTCAAATTTGGTAGGCTAGTTCCTCTAATAGAATTACACCTTCTCAAGAGAGGGATTTACAAAAAAATGTTCCAATTGTGTTTTGCATTGGCCTAAAGTGTGCTATATTCAGGTTGAATTTATATTGAATGAAAACTGTTTTTTTAGTTGTAGCTTTGATCTTCCTTCTTCTCTCTTAGTTGGAAACAATAGCCACTTTTAAAATATATTTTTCAAGTGCATTTCTTAATTTTTTAAATAGAAATGTAGAAGTATGATTTTCTAGCATAAATTGTAGCTTTGGACTCAAAATAGTAATTCTGGGTACATAGAAGGACTCAATAGTACTAGTAGAGGCCTATAGTGTTTCTAATCTACTAATAATAACTATTTTTTTATGGCAAATTAAGCATTGCCATCCATCCTTGCCGTCCAATGATGAGCATCATGTGTTGTTGGAATTGCAAATCTGAAATCCAATCAAACTATCTAGATTTCATGTTCTATGCCTCTAATAGTATTGAAGGTGACTTATAGTACAAAAAGTACTAAAAGGTTGGCAATCAAAAACACAACAAATAGTACAAGTGTTTCTTGGAATCACCCGCACTCACATTGTCATTCTTCCGCCAATAGCGACTATGGTTGTCACTTCTATAGGTGTTCCTTGTAGAAATATGCAACTTGTTGAAATGAAACCTTGTGAACAATTTTGTGACAAAAGATCATGGTATTTGATCCACGGTTACTAGCATGTGAGCGTAGGATCTTGAGTCCATGAGCTTAAGAGCCTAGGCTCCTATGTTATTGGTACCTATATTATAGGTACCTTCCATAGTTATAGGATGTTTACAATTAATATAGGTATCTACGTTGTAGGTACCTATGTTATAAGCACCTTCGATGGTTATAGGATGTTTATATAATAAGTGTCTCATTATAATATGGGTGTCTATGCTTTAGGTGCCTACATTATAGGCACTTTCCGTAGTTATAGAATGTTTATATACAAGTGCCTAATTATATTATGGGTTTCTACGTTATAGGCACCTTCCATGGTTATAGTATATTTATATTATAGGTACCTATGTTACAATCACCTTACATGGTTATAAGGTACTCATATTATAAGTATATATGTTATAAACACCTTCAATAGTTGTAGAATATCTATTTACACCTAGACTCAAGGCTCATAGGCTCTCATTTCTAGGCTCACATGCTAGTGTCATTGGTCAAAGTATTTGTCAATAAACATTGTTGATGTGAAGTGAAGGTGGCTCATTGGAACAAAGATATACAACAAAGTATACCAAATGAATTGACTTGAGTGCATGTTTGCACTGAAAAAGTTGAAGGTGTCATCTATGGATTTAAAAGTATAATTTGACTATCTTGTATAGCTTTAGCATCTCCACATCACATGAGTGTGAGGCTTTCTATAGACGACAATGGGGAGTAGATCACGATGGTGAGTGCATTAATATGGATCTACAAAAACTAATCAATGCTCATATAAGAAAGAAGAAGAGATATGCATAGACATCACTAGCTCCTTTTAGTGATAGTAAAGTTTTGCAACTCTACTACATTCCAACTATCTCTGGAAATGAATTTTCCACACTCAAAACACATTGTTCACAAAGACATAAAAGCAACAAATGTGTTGGCGCATGATCATCAAGGATAATTTGATGCCAAAATTATCAATTTCAATATGTTTCATCACATTGGGAACCCCAAATATCATTGGATGCATGTGTAGATACAAATCCATGGTAAACACTTGAGATTCTATGAGAGAGACCACCTCATAGACAAGAAGCTCAAGGAATCAAATGTCTATAGTTATGCTATGACATGCTAGAAATTTTTCCTTTGAAGGGGACAAAGTTGATGCCCTCAATAGACCTTTTTGTGACCATATGCATAGGGAGAATGCTCTTCTAGATTGAAGGACATAGCTCTTACTAACCTAAATCCAAAATTATTGCAGTTCATCTTTGATAATTGGCACACGCTAATCCTATAAGAGGCCTGACTTTGTTACAATATGCAAGCTACTTGCAAGAACCCCACCCTTTGCAATAAGGTTGTGCCATGGCATTCATAGAGCTCTTGCATTGTTTCAGTTTTCTTGGGGAGCTTTCCTCTACCTCGTGCCCTGCTTGCATCCACAAAAATTTGGAGGAAATGCAATTTTTGGTGAGATTTTATAAGAATATAAATTCAAAAATATTCATTCCTAACTAGTCAGAGGCAAATCATTACAATGTCAGAATGCATTGTAAACTATGGTATGCTAAATTGATGTGAAGTTGACATCAATGCAATAATTCTAACCTTACATGACATGTGTACTTTTTACAATAAAATGGCATTATCCCCAATGAAAAGTTAACCACTCATCCATCAATTTGACATCATTCTATCTTCAAGATTTCTTGTTTCAAAATGCTTGCATGCATCAATTTTGCTAGTGCTGACTAGCTTTCATTTCAGACAATCATGTGGCTCTTATCACAGTGTCAAGTCTGCTGTACCTTTCACTTCGCCATGCTTATCTTCTTTCAAATATCGTAGGATTCATAGCAGCCACTAAGCTGAAGTTAAGTTAGCATCCATGACATCACTGAGTTGTAGCTAGAATGGGCGGTTTGGTCATTCAAGGCATTGATGAGTGGTTGTCTGTTAAGAAAAACAAAATGCTCCCCAATAATTTAATCTGGGTATGTGTGAGTACATCATGGAGTCAATGTTGTTTCTGGAGGACTAAGTCTTGACTGGTGAAGCTGTTTATTTTAGTTTTGAATTCAGACAGGGTTCAAGTAATTTGGTGATTTACTCTATGATAAATCACCCCTATTTCGGTCTGAATCCCTGATAGCATAACTCAGAATATTATTATCTAGTCCTGCTGGTGCTCATACCTTATGTGTTCACAGCATCTGATTAGGAGATAAGTCATCAGGTAAAAAGTTATCACATGAATCACTGGGGAATGGCATACATAACTTCATTCAGACAGACCTTTTGTAAAAAATTCCTGACAATGGCCAGGAAAAACTGGTGGCTAGTTCAAAGTTAGCCAGTGGAAGTGGGAAAAAACTTGTTTGTAGTTTGAAAATGAAGGATGCAAAACTGGAAAGAAATTTGTAGCACTGGAAACCAATGGGTGCCTCCAAAAAATTGAAGGATATTTTATTGCCCCCATCCAATACTTGGTGGACTTTAGTTGTCATGGGAAAATTTTCAGTGACTAATAGCCTAATACCTGGCTAGGTGAGGGTCACTTGTTATAGGCATCAACCTCCCACGTAAGCAAGTTTTTTTTTTCCTTTCAAGCTACAGTGAAGTACAAAGTGGATGGACAAAACTCTTTGGGATATATGGGCTTCAAGTTGTTGGAGCTAGGCGATCTTTGAAGTTAACCTTTGAAAGGCCCTTGGGGTTCTTCTATACGACCCGTATTTAGCTTTATAACTCTTCAATTGTGGGTTTAATAGATGAGTTATGATACATTTTTATTTACATACTATCATAATCATTAATTTACCTTGTACTGAAAAATATTTGGTCAATGTTTTCCTAGTCAAATACCACCAAATACATAGTATATTCTATGGCTGCATAGGGCTTTTAGGCCCTTCTAGGGTTAAAGTATCCTAATCTACTAACCCTTGCTAAAATTACTATGTGTCAATGTGTGAGCACTGCAACTTGTGAAAGGGATTTTTTTGTTCAAAACAACAACATGCAAAAGCTTCAATTTTGCATGACAACATCAAATTTGGATAATATCACTCTATTGCCCTTGGGGGTCATTGCAAGAAACTCCTGCCTGTTTTCTTGTCACAATTAGAGTGACTCTCTTGTCATCCACTATAACTTATGAATTTAAAACCCAATGCCAAAAATCAAAAATCCATTTCCAATTAACTTGATTGTCATCATATTTCTTATTTTTTAGAATTTTTTAGAAATTATTTTATATTTAAATGTCAATTTCAAGAATATGTCACACTTCAAGTTTAGGGGTTTTTTATACTAAATACCGGTTCAAATTAATGATTTTGGGCTGAAATTTCTGAGGTATATTCCTATAGTAGGTAGACATGTGCCTACCAAAGGGCATCTAAAAAAACATTATTTTATGTCCTCCACATTAATTTGTGCAAAGAGGCCTCCTTTGCGTGTGCATTTGTAAACATTAGAAATGATTTTGACCTCAATTTTAAAATCAAATCTCATCACTATGAAGTCTTTTCCAATGGCCAATTCTTAGTTCTTTTGAAAATTTATTTTCCTATTTTCTACAAATAAAAATGTCCCAATTGTATTTACTGGGACAACTTTTTGGACATAGAATTCTGGTGAAGAAAATTCAATTGGGACATTTTAATTTGCAGAAAACAGGAAAATAAATTTTCAAAAAAACTAAAAATGTGACATCGGAAAAGACTTCATGGTGATGAGATTTGGTTAAAAAAATGAGGTAAAAAAGATTTCTAATGTTTATAAGGCCACTCATAAGGGAGGCCTCTTTGCGCAAACGTGGAAGACATAAAATAATGTTTTTTCTTATGCCCTTTAGTAGGGACATGTCTACCTACTATAGAAATGTACCACAAAAATTTCAGCAAAAAATAATTAATTTGAACCGGTATTTAGTATAAAAAACCCCTAAATGTGAAAGTGTGACATATTAATGAAATTGATTTTTAAATATAATTTTTTTTTTAATTTGAAAAATAAGGGGTACAATTGAAATCAAGAATTCTATAACCAGATTTTTTGGTTTGGACATTGGGCTTATAAATCAAAAGTTATAGCGTTGAATACAAACCGTTTTTTCAAAACGCTATTGAAAACGACAAGTATTTCTTTCAATGACCCTTGGAAAGACCAAACAAAGACTTTGACAACTTTTTAGAAGATGTCATTGTATTATGGAAGAATTCTTCTAAGTTTTGTCATTAATATACCAATCTTGAGGAGAACCTTTTAGAGGCAACATAGTAAGAACCTGTTGAAGAAGGTTAAAATTAAATTCTTTTGATTTCATGCAAACTTTTCATACCCATCATCAACTCCATATTGCATAGGTTGGGAGGATCCTGGGCCTTCAAATGGTTAGAAGGGCTTTGCTCAGTTCAATTCCTACCAAGGATGCAATATTAATTAGTACTTTCATTTGGAATGGTTCTTTTTTTTTTTTAAATTATAGGAATTTAGCAATTTAGTTGGTGCCAGTTTCAATTTGGAGGAAATTGCCCAGTGATAAATTGATGTTGAAGGATTTAGACGGGTACTTTTTGTGGTTAAGAGGATGCAACCAGTGACCACTGGAAAAAAAAAATCCATTTTAGTGGAAGGAGGAAATCAGCTGGAGAACCTCCAAATATTTCCCTAAAACTGAATTAAGAATCTACTCTAGCACGTCTGACTGCGACAAAACTGGCAATAGTTACCGTCTATTATTGATATCAAGACTATAGAGTCTCCAATGAGAAAAACGTGGGTAATGTGACTCTAATAGTTCGTGCTGCCGGCAGGACACTTCAAGTACTGTTGACCTCTCCTCACGAGCATGGATTTGAGTGTGTTTTACCTTGCTGGATTTCTGCGATCCCCAGAAATGAAACTTGCCAGAAGCGCTGCAATGTGCACTTGGCTTCACAAAGGTGATGTGAGGCTTACCTTAACTTACTTGCATAACCTACTGTAGGTTTATATGATGAAAGCTGATGGCCCTGCTGCATGTATCTTGGTGTTGCCAAATGACATTAGAAACTCTCTAGTTTTAATGCAACCCGGCAAGTTTTTCACGGGATTGGGGATAAGGGTGGCATTCTAAATTCTCTAATCTAATGCCAATAGGCGAGTTTTTCCTGGGTTAGGGGATAATCGGATAAGGGGAGCATCTGCCAGAAGACTGTCACATTTGGATCCACTAGTCCTACACTCCTGTTAGTCCTGTACCTTCAAATCTGTGCAACTTGTTGTATATTCAATCCGCGCAGACCGGCGACAGAGGGCGTGGCTGTGAGTCAGTGTTTCGTGACTTCTTCTACGAAACTGCCAGGTTCATGAACGTTGCAGACTTGAAGAAGCTGTCCAAGTGTCCATGTTCAATACAGTATCTCTACTTATGAACTGCTGTTCTTGTACTCAAAATACCGCCAGTATTTCTGGATACACTGGCCTCTGCCGGTTTTCTCGCCACCAGTGCTGCATCAGCAACCTGTTACCGTGTACGGCTTTCCCTTTGCAAATGCGTTGAAACAATCTTTATATGTATTACGTACATTTCAACCTTGGTATCTACTGGGTTTGCAGGTTCAGCAGTTACTCTTCATGTCTGGAGTATCGTATCAAATTACTGCCTGAGTCCTGAGATTCTCAATGGCTTGCTCACGTTCCAAATGTTTTGACAAGGATGATTGTCTGCCAAGCTAGATGTCTAGAACGAAGTCTGGGACAAGGAATCAAACAATGGATCTTTCTTGATTGGGATGTGGACGCTTAATATAAAGAGGCCTCCGTCGTGTGGCAACCAAACATCAAATTCCTGCGACCTAGGACGATCAAGTGCATTGAAGGACCGTTCAATCCTATCTGAAGGTTGGCATGCTCATGCATCACGTCTAGATTTTTCAGCATTGTTTCTCGCGTCTATTGTAGATTCATATATCAGTACAGACAGAGGACCACACTTAGTATTGAAATAACTCTTTTGAATCGGATTTTGATGTTGATGTTGATGCTGATTTTGTGTTGATGTTGTGCAGATTGAGTCAAAATGGTTCTCTCTGGCAGTGATTTCAAGGATGAGTCCCTCTTCCTGAAATCCCCTCGGGAGCTTTTCTTGCTCTTTGCAGGCGGAGAAGTGACGACCTCCAAGCCCAAGCCCGATCCTGTTCCCGAGATTCCCAAGGAGACGGTCCCTCTGGCCGTGAAGTCTTCGTCTCAAGCGAGTACTGTGGTCACCAACCACCCTCCCTTGCTGGAGAAGCTGAATCCCTTGGGAGGGAGCTTCTTCCTCTTCGAAGGAGCCTCCCATGACCCTTCTAAAGACCTCAACCTGGTGCTCTATAAAGCAAAATTTACCATTTTGAGAGCCAATGTGGCCGGCATTGACGTCGGCAACCCCATTTCGGATCTCGTGGGGCTGGGACAGGAGGTCATCAACAATCGCATCACCTTTCAGCTCGTCAGCATCGAAGTGGATCCTGGTAAGCATTAAAATAAGTTAGATACAATTACGTACTATTGTGGCTCTACACGTGGATGTGCGTTATGAGCTACGAAGTTGTTCCTGGTAAGCTTTACAGTAGGCTAGTAGATACTGTGGTTGTTGTGTCTGGATCCCCGGATATGCGTTATCAGTCAGAATGGTGAAATTTCCAGTGATAGGCACTTTTCTAATCGCCCGTCTGAACCTTGAACGTCAATTTCGTTAAATTGGCGATATTCCAATTCTTTGGAGCGGTTCAGGGCGGGCGGCCTGAACCCAAAATCTATACAGGCTGTTCTCGTTTGTAGTCTGAAATTATACCTTTGTGAACATATATGTCACAATTTTTGGCTGTGAGTTTCGCCAATTTAACGAAATTGACGTTGTCGTATCTACACCAGTCCGAGTTTTAGTGCTTTTGTGCTCTTAATGTCACAAATTCGACGCTCTGTAACTAATTTGACCATGTTTACCGATCGGAGCAGGTTCTATTGATTTTGATCTACCGTCTTAATTGTTCTTTTCGTGTGTGTTGTGTTGTGGCAGTGACGAAGTCGGGAAAATTGAGTGGGACGGTGGCAGTGGAGCACTGGGGCAAACCCAGAGACCTTTTGATACCGACGCCGTTTGAGTACAACCTCGACTTCTATGTGGCCAAAGACTTTGGCGTGCCGGGGGCGATCGTTGTGAGCAATGGACATAAAAACCTCGTACTGGTCATCAGCAAGATCACCATCTCGACCGAGTTTAAGCTCACCGAAGCTTATGTCACCATGCCGGACAAGAGTGTGGTTACATTCGCGTGCAATTCCTGGATTTACGCGTCGGAAATGAAGAAGCATGAAGGAAGGGTTTTCTTTGTCAACAAGGTAACTATGTGCCATTGTCCTTGGTCCTCGGTTTGCCAAATTTGAATCGCAATCAACCGATCTCTTTAACCGGTCTTGACATAATCAATTTGATGTGATTTTGCAGGAATATACGCCTGCTGACACTCCCGCTGGTTTGGTGCAACTGAGGGAAAACGAGCTAAAGGATCTTCAAGGAGATGGAACAGGGGAGAGGAAGGAAGGGGATCGAATCTATGACTACGATGTGTACAACGATTTGGGAACCCCAGAGAACGTCAGACCCACTCTTGGAGGATCGGCTGAGTACCCATACCCGCGTCGATGCCGCACGGGGAGAAAACTGAACAAAGGTATGTTTAATTGCCTTTACTGTGATCTCCTTTAAATGACATCTTGTACCCTTGCCACACATTCACGGTATCATTGACCTTGACATACTTGTCATACATTCAAACTGGGACCCCAGGGGGTAAGATAAAAAGAGGTTTGAGTGTCCTCCACTGGTAGCACCGTGTAAGTTATTGAAAGATTCGTTGAAAGATAATTTACACGGTGTGAATGTAGTACCTTGCTGTACATAGAAAGAGTTCAATGAAGCGACGGCGTCTTTGGATTTGTCTTCTGTTTTACGTTCATTATGAGCCCAATGCTATGAATGTTTTAGGCCTCTAAGTACGAAGTTTTCCTGTGTGCTTGTGAGCAGATGGGAAAACAGAGACACGACTCACCGGCGGCACTCTGGCGAGCAATTATATTCCTAGAGATGAAGTGTTCGACGAAGTGAAGCGATCCGGCTTCCTTGGCGACTTCATCAAGGGTCAGAAACACAAAGCTGTGGCTGACCTCTTCGACCTGGATAAGTCAGAGTTCCGAGACTTTGACGAGATTAGGGGCATGTATGCTCCGGTTGGGGAGGAATCCAATCTGGAGACTGTGGCAGGTAACCAGGCCAAGCCTTTCGAGCTCCTTCGCAGCTTCGCTTTCGCCTCTGGGGAGAACAAGGACACATTCAAGTACCCCACACCCAGAATCCTCGCAGGTAATGAAGGGTTTGGAGAACACTGGATTGTAGCTTACTCCAGCGCTGTAGGATTTCTATTCTAACTCTACTGATCAAACACCTTAATAAGTACTTTACATGATGGTTTTGGATCATAATTGGGTGCAGCTGATAAGAACGCTTGGTCCAAAGACGTGGAGTTCGCTCGTCAAGCGTTAGCCGGCATGAATCCCTTACTCATTGAAATTCTTAAGGTACTACTGTCACCCTACTTATCTGGATTTACGAAGATTCAATTGCGAGTGATTGCACATTCGGGTTTTTATCGATCGTCTTCTTCAAAACAAAAATACTCATGGCGCACTCTGTTGCAACAGGAATTTCCACTGAAGAGAGCGTCTGCTGTAACTGCAGAAATCGTTGAGCCTCAACTTGAAGGCCTCAGTATTTCCGAGGTAATTTTTTTCCCCATGACGTAGATGATTTTTTAGGCTGACCCGCTGCAGCATCTCGTACTCGAATCATAAATGTATATGAATAAATTACTCTACAGCCAACTCGTGGGGTATGTACTGAATTCTGCTGCCTGAATTTCGCTCGAGCGATGTCTCGTTTGTTAGATTGATGTAAGTTGACCCCAGTGTTGCTCATGGTACCATCCTAGGCCTTGAAGGACAAGAGGCTGTTTGTGTTGGACTACCATGACCGGTTCATGGGCTACATCCAGCGCATCAATGAGCAGAAAACCAGTCAAGCGTATGCCTCATGGACACTCTTCTTCCTAACCAAGGCCGGCATCTTGAAGCCCGTTTGTATCGAGCTCGCTCTTCCACCGAAGTCGGTGGGAGACAGCCCCATATTCCGAGTGTTCCGCCCTGCTGAGCAAGGCGCAACTACCAACTGGGCGTGGGAGCTTGCCAAAGCGCACGTCCAGTGCAACGACGCTTCCTGGCACCAAGTCATCAGCCATTGGTATGTTCATTCTATTTAGTATCATTCATGATATATGTGACACAAAAAAAAGTTATCATAAAATAACAAAAGTTTTGTTCATTGTGTACCTTGGGACCATCTTCAAGTAGCTTTTGAGTGAGCATCAAGTAGCCAAAACGGGATCCAAAGCTTAGTAAATGGTGTTCATCAATAGATACAATGATACATGGTGTTCATGGTGTATCATAAGCTTGCAATATATTGTATCATGCAGTGAATAGGATAAGCAGGGAAAGCTGACACGCACACTACATTGGCCTACATGATCATGTTCATGTGTTGTGATGCAGGCTGCGGACGCACGCAGTGATTGAGCCCTTCGTGATCGCCACCAATAGACAATTGAGCATCTTGCACCCCGTGCACAAAGCTCTTGTCCCACATTACAAGAACACCATGGACATCAACCAGCAGGCTCGCACCACACTCATCAATGCAGGCGGGATTGTGGAACAAACCTTCACTCCACAGAAGTACGCCATGGAAATTTCTGCCGTTGTGTACAGAGGATGGCGCTTCGTCGACCAGGCCCTGCCGAATGACTTGGTCAAGAGGTACGTGACAGCCAACTTCTCTCTAGCTGCACCGGACTGTACTCACAGTCGTTCATAGGCCTTATAACAATTGATTTCAACCCTAAAATGGTCATATTTGTTATATTGGCGTAATTTTACAATATTGGTGCATTTGGAAAATGGGGGCTCGGAACTCGGAACCAGAGGAGATTGAGACACATCTCTGGAACTGTATCGGTTTTAGACACTCATCTGAAATCCCTGATCTCTAGATCCCTCTTAGATTCAGAGCTCTGAGGTTTCAGTTGGGCAACTAAAACCTCTTTTAAAGAAGCAGAAAGTCCTAATTTTGAGCAGCACTGGAAGGTTCCAATTTAGGACCCTGAAATTCGCCAAACATGAGGATTATTATTGTGAGCTCTGAGGTTTCAGTTGGGCAACTTATGCCTCATTTTAAGAAATGGAAAGTCCTAATTTTCACCAGCACTGGAAGGTTCCATTTTGGAACCCTGAAACTTGCCAAACATTTTGATTATTGTGGCAATTGTGTGATGCATTTTTACCAGGGGTCTAGCTATCCCTGACCCTTCTGCCCCCCACGGCCTGAAACTAGTGATTGAGGACTACCCCTACGCCAAGGACGGTCTTGAACTCTGGGCCGCCATTCGCGCCTGGGTGAAGGACCACATTGACCTCTTCTACGCCACCGATGCCGACGTGCAATCCGACGTCGAGGTGCAGAATTGGTGGACAGAAGCGCGACTCAAGGGCCACAGCGACATCACCGAGGGTTGGATCCTGGCGGACTCCAAAGACAATCTGGTGCAGATCATCACCACCATCGCCTGGATCGCCTCGTGCCATCATGCAGCTGTGAACTTCGGACAGTACTTGTACGCGGGCTTCATGCCCAACCACCCTTCCTTCACTCGGAAACTCATCCCGGAGGAAGACACGGCTGAGTGGGAGCAGTTGCAACAGAAGCCGGAGCAATTTTTGTTGTCCATGCTTGCGAATCCAATTCAGGCGAGGATTAACATGACTGCTGTAGAGATTCTGTCCACGCATGCGACGAATGAGGAGTATCTCGGGCACAGGCCGGCTGGTTGGACTTCGAATTCCAAGGTATAATTATATGCTCACTCCCTTTTTTCCTTTCCTTATTCCATGGATATAAACTACGAGAACGGAACCTGGTACAAAGCATGAAGTCCGAAAATGTTTCATCACAGCTGCAAGGTTTCGGTTTTTTAGGGTTTAGGGTTTAGGGTGTCAGTAAGATTTAGGAAGATCCAATGAATGAGAATTTGTGCGAATGAGAACGTGACTTAGGAAACCGTGAGACAGGTTGCATTGAACATAAGAGTTATTTTTCCTTTCCTTGTTCCGTGAATATAAACTACTAGAATCGAATCTGGTGAAATGCAACAACACTAGATATGTTACATCAAGGTTACATTGAGTAGAAGCTTGAATGTCATGAGGAATCAGCAAGAACAAATGAATGAAAAATTGTGCAGATGAGAATCAAAACCAAAGAACGTGTCTAATGAAATCGAGACCAATGAAATCGTGACCCAATATAAGAGATGAAGTAGACATTTGTCATACAGCCATCTCTGTTTTTCTTAGTGATGTAACTTGTGTGAGTATGTGACTCGACCTCATTCGCTTTGCACTGAACGATTGCTGCCCAATGCACACTTCGTTAACAATAATCTGCACTTGTTGCTTTCTTTCTTATTTGGAAGCTATTTAGATTGCTTACTACTTGCAGTGTGCTGTGGCTTTTGGGGGTTATTTTTAACTCGGTGTGCAATGCAGTGGCTATAGGCCACCCTGGACTGCTTGTAGTGTGCTATCTCGTACATGACGTGGATCATGATGTATGAAGCTGGATTTGTATCAGTGACGATGGCAGGGGCAGCCTCATAGAATTTTTTTGTGTGTGATTTCATTGCTTCAGGTGGAGGCTGCGTTTGGGAAATTCTCAAAGAAGATTGAGGAGATTGATGCTCTCATCAAATCAAGGAATGCAGATCCTTCACTGAAGAACCGAAATGGTCCCACGAAAGTCCCGTATGAACTCCTCCGACCCGTATCCGGTAGTGGGCTCACCAACAGGGGTATCCCCAATAGTGTATCCATCTAAATCCTGCCACCTGGTGAGCTATGTTCGTTGTGTATATTCGTGTAGAATCTCAAACGTAGCGTGACATAACTTTCAAGAGCAAATGAAACTCAAGTTTGCTGGTTGGAGTAAGACTTCCAGACAGAGGAGTGGCTAGACTTCGGTTTCAAAGCATGTCACAAGTGCAGTTTAATTCTGGTCACTACTGTACTGTCACCAGTTTTCTTTAAGTGCTGATATTCTCTGTGTTTGAAGAGAGTCGTATGTGGACAATTTGATTACTGCCAGTCATCTCCTTGACATTTTCAGTTTGGGATTTGGGATTTTGGGTAGATCTTGTTTTGATTTGGAATATTTGAAATGTTGCAAGGTTGGGTTTGAAGGAATTTACGGGGTTAATCATCCATGAATTAAATGGTTGTCATGGAATCATGGGTTTCTATATATGAGTGTATTAATTCTTTGAATTCCGAACAATCATAGTTTTAATGAACTCAAATTTGGAGCTAAACATTCTGATTTAACTGATCATGTAAAAAAATATGTACTATTACATCCCTTCAGGGTGTGGGAAGATCATATCAGCAGCACAAGCACTGGCATGCCTTTGAATAGTTCAATAAAAAATATTGAGTGCAAGCCTATGATTGCCAAGTAATTGTTAGAAACATAAACAAGTTCTCCTTTGCTCATAAGAAATCAGGTGGTGCCTAAGCACTGCAAAAACTGCAAATATACTAGGAAAATTTGAATTTAAGAAAAAAAAAGAGAGAATTCAATGACATGATTCATTTGATATTGCATGTCTTTAGACTATCTTGCACTCTTACAGTGTCTGAACTCTGAAGTCTGAAACCCACCCACAGTATGTACGGTACCGTACTGTAGACCCCTCCTCGTCAATACACGTGCAGAGTGCGTTGAATGACTTAAGTCATCACAGGGGTAGGGATACGGTAGAAACACCCAAAACTGTCAATATAAGCAATTCAGTATAGTTGGAGGCATCTTTTCCTAAAAGTAATATTTTTGTAGTATTAGAAAGTGAAAATCATGCATATTAAAAAAAATTAAGTTTTTTGGATGTGGTATGTAATTTCTATGATTTTTTTTTGACACAAATGAAACAGAATTTCATTGCAAGAATAAAATCCAAACCAACCAGACACAAGTAGTTTGGCCAGGGACAAGACAACAAGAACACAACATTAGCACTAAACAAGCCGGGCCACCAAAAAGTGAACTCTCCAAGATTCAACACAAAGAATTTCTATGATTTTTCAAAGTGTCGGCTCCCTAGACCATTGAAACTGTCATGTAGGTAGACCCTAAACTAAAATTTGCAAAAATAGCAATTAGAAAATCAAAGTGAAGTATGTGTCTTTCAAATGCATCAACAAATTGTAGTTAAGCATTTGGTAGACACATTAACTAAAGTCTAGGGACACATTTAGTGATAGTCTAGGATACAAAGATGGGATTAGGGACACTAGTAGGTGTTTCCACCTTAGTCAAGACATGTCCACAGTGTGTTGAATCACAAGCAAAGGGCAATGTTCAAGGAGAGTTGTTGGGTAGTTCATTATTGGTGGGTGGAATTGGGAAAATATTGTTTGCAATTTGAAAACATTAGAAAAAATGGATAAAATAACCTATAAAATTTCTATTTAGAGAAAAAAATAGAGAGACAAAAAGTAGACTCAATACTTGAAAAAATGTTTTGATATGGAAATTAAAGGAAAATACTCCCTTAGTTTTTGAAAAAGACTCATGTTTCATTTGTGAAATATAAAGGAAACATGGGTCTTTTTCAAAAACAAAGGTAGTAGTTGGTAAGACTCAAAAAATATCTCAAAGATTGGCATAGGGAATTAGAGCAATGAACTTCACATAAATCCAATACATCCCTTTTAATCTTTTTCACATGTAAAATTCTAAGAAAAAAGTTCCAAGTTTTATTTTGTTCTTTGAAGAAAATTGATATTCCTTTTCCTAATAATTATGACTTTAAAGTGGGTCTACTTTAAAGTGCATCTTCTATGGTTTTTGCTCTTACCTATAAATGCCAAAGTAATCAATTTCTAGTTGTGGACCTTCTTTGACAAACAACAAATGTCACGACTCTCATCACAAGGCGTGCCCGTGCCACCTTGGTGAGCAAGGGGGACATTGGGGGTGACTCCCCAAGCCTTGCAAGAGATGAGGTGAGGGGGACTAGGAGTCCCGAGCGATCAGAGCAATGTAGCGCTCTGATCCGGATGAATTTGGGGGCGTGTGATACATGCTTGGAAAGGTCTTGAGAAGACGCTTCTAGCCGTCCAAAGAACGCGTGATTTGGACTTGCAAGTCAAAAGTTATGAGCGTTCAAAGTTGGGGGTGTCCTGGTCGCGCCGGGAGTGTCCCGAATCTTTGGAGGGCGATAACTTTGCGAGTACTTGTCCGAATGGAGCAAGTGAGTAGTCCATCGGCATCTACGCGTTGCATAGATGTCGAAAATGGGATCACATGTGCGATTTGGATCTCGGACCGCAAAGTTATGCCGGGTGGAAGTTCGGGAGTCCCAAACTAGCGCGAATCTGTAGAAATGGGTGGTCTTCCAAGATGGGGTGCATCTTGGGGGTTCCCGATGACCTCTAGTATGGGGGGGGGCTGCCGAATCCCGCAGAGAGTACTATGAGGAGGGGTGGTCTCCCTCTTCACTCCTGGATGGTGCCATGGTGAGCCTTAGTGGCCCTGGGTGGTGAGGTTAGTGTTGGAGCCTCACCACCACTTGTGTGTTACCATGGAGTGCTTGTGCACTCCTTGATACCGGTTGGGTGGTGTCCCACTCCACACTAGGTCATGGTGTGAGTCCCGTTTGGTGAGTCCCAAAATGAGTTGGGTTGGGCCTAGTGGGGAGTTGGGTCCCATTCAAGGGCGGTTAGCACCGGTGGGAGTAGTGCCTCACCGAATGCTTGGATATCAATAGAAGTTCCGCCCCATGTCATCAAATGACATGCCCGGTGTCTTGTGGAAGTTAAGTATTGGAAAGAAAGGATTGGGAGTCACGGAGGAATGGGGAACCCCATGACTTGAGTTGGAACCTAACATTGTGGGTGCGTGGCATGTGCAGTGTTAGGAGAGCGTGAACCTTGGTGGCACTAAAGTGTTAAGTGTTTGGAAAGTGAGCTTAAGGTGGTAAGTGTCACTAAGGGACGCGACAACAAAGATCAATAAAATAACTTTCCTTGAAGAATAATTATTTTTTCATGTAGTTCATTGATTGCCTTCCCATACTAGTGAGAAAAAACTCTTGATTTGGATGAAAACTTTGCCTTGAGTCATTTTTCAAACTCAAACATTTCAAGGATTGTTCATTTTGGTGTGTCTAAGGATAGGCATTAAGCAAATTGAAGTTCATCTCATAAATAAATATTTTGTAGGTAGTACAAGTGGCTAAGGACTTGATTGGTAGAAGAAATAGTTTTGCATAAAGGGATTCTTGTTTTTGTCATGTTCTTCATTTGATTTCAAGGATTTGAAAATAATCTATCATAGCTCCAATCCTCGTAAAAATTAGCATAGACAATCTCTATTATTTACAATTGCATTTGGTCAAAAATTAAAAGGAAAATTTTTCTTTTGTGATCATCTTGAAATATAGTCCCTAAAGTCTTTGTGTTGAGGACAAAAATGGAACTTTGATTGAAAAATTTCCAAAATTTGAATATTGAATGGCTATGAAAACTTTAGAATAGACTCATTTGGTAGTTAGTAGTAAAGAAGATTATTCAAAATTTTAAATGAATTCTAAGAAACAATTACATGTTGATTTCAAAAAAAAGAATTGTGAGCTAATTTTGGAGGGAAGCCAAGTTATGGATAGTCACTTAGGGATTAAAAAAATTATTTTCGCCTTTTTTTAATAATTATAACTTAATTTTACCTCTCAATTATGGGATAATTCCCCTATAACCCCTAGAAGCCCAAGGTTTTGGGGGGCCTAAAGATATCATTGCTTTTCAAGTGTTATAGATCAAAATGCCACTTAGGTATAGAAATTTCAACCATACAATCTTGTAGTGTACATGTTGTTGATGATATGAATCAAATTTGGAGTCATTGGGCCACATAGATTGCAAGATTATAATGTTTTAGTGTTGAAAAAGGATGTTGAAATTTTCCTAGTAACACATTTGGAGGTATTTTCGATTTCTAAACCTTCTCAAATGAAAAAACTTGAAACTGTAAAGTGATTTAAAACCATTGTACAAACACAATGGTGAAAAAAATATCATTCAATTGACTCATTGTGTTTGCAAAATGGCTTTGAAATGTCAAAAAATAGCAAGAAAAGTTGCAAAAATCACATCAAAACCTGAACCTCCTTCTACTAAAATGCTTCTCAATTCCTCATAACTTCTTGGATTGAAATGAAATTTTAGACACACAAACGAGACTAGTATGCGCAACTTTCCCCAAAAACATTATTTGGAACAGACGTTGTATGAAGAAGAAACAAGACGCCAAAGTTCATTGTAATATAAAAATGTCGGGATTTTGAATTTCGAATTGTTTCCAAACATTTCAAACATCTTGGATTGACATGAAAATTCTACTACAATAACTAGACTTCAAGGGGAACAAAACCCAACAAATTTTATCGAAAACAAACATTTGATGAAGGAGAACAAGTCCCCGAACTTGCAACCATCAAATGGAGTTTGGTGAACTCAAATAGAACCTGCGAACTTTGATTGTCTTCCAAAAAATCATTTCATCTTGTATTGATCTGAAACTCTTACCACAAAAACTAGGAAAGAGAGTGCAACTTTTCCAACAAACTTTATTGAATTCGGACATCGGATGCAAAAGTTACAATACTTTGAATTGGATTTGAAACTATGTGAGGACACTTTTGGTCCCCTAGGGCGTTTAGTGGTTAAGTAAAAATCAACACAACATAGCAATATCATGTATTGATAAAACACGAGCAATTTTTTTTTTTTTAAATTGGTTTTTTATTTTCTAAATATACCAATATGAAGCATCTACTTTCTTGAAACATTTTATAAACCATTTTTTTAAACCCAGAGTTCATTCCAAGAGTGAAGTTATAAACCATTTCTTATACACTAGTGATGTAGAATTTTTCTCTTATATTATTAAAAGAAAATGGAGTAATTATTATTTATAGTATTTAATTGTAAAGATTGGTTTATGTATTTTCCTTTGAAAGGGCATGTTGTTTTTGGAACTATCGTATTTGGCATGAAGCCAACAAGTGTTTCTTGCAATGATTTGTGAACATACTTCTTTCAAATAATGCCCCCAATGTATTCTAATTACTATAGCCTAATCATTTGTCAAATAAGGTCAAAAGACAAAGTAATTATGAAATAAAGTGAAATGTTACCTAAAAGGAGAAATAAAGATGAATTAAATGTCAAGTTGAGTAAAAGAAGACAAATTAGAAGTAAAAATTATTTTTCTCCAAAATTGTGCCTTGATAAAGTAGAGATTAAATAAATATCACTTTTAGGATGTTCAACATTACATTTTTGAAATGAAGCCATGGATTTGAAAAATCTTTCAATTGAACTTTTAACTTCTAATTATAAATTATAACACTCATAACATTTGCATACAACACTCAACCACCATTGTTTGGATACAATTCAATTTTAACCAAAGTTTGCCTATGGAAGAATAATAAATCAAAATTCATTGTCTAACACAATATTATGGTTGTAAGAGAAATTTACTAAATAATTGAGATATCCATTAATTAGTACAAACACCATACAAGGAGCATATCTAAATTCTTGAACAAATTGTGTTTGGAGATTGTAATATTATTTGGTAGAAAACTTTGAATGAAATTCCACACCAAACTCATTGAGTGAGTACCATCTATAATAAATCATCCTACTTTATTTTAGCTTTGAAATTATGTGATTTCAAGTAACACATGAAAGAGTAAGCAATTTTCTCTTCCAATATTTTAAGATTTCTCTTGTGTAGCAATAGCAAAATCAATCACAAAGGTAGAGCATTTTAATCCATTACAAAGGTAGAGCATTTGAAGTTATATATATCATTTTTCATCTACAAAAATTGTACTCTATTTATTCCGTTTTGATGATTTCATCCATGTTGTCAACATTATCATCCATCATCCATTATTAGAAGCATGAATGTTTTTGAAAACAACCCGATAATTATTTCTTAACCCTTGAACACTGGGTTGGTGACCATGGAAAATCAGCCTTTTTGGAGCCATGTGACATCATCTACTTTATAAAAAAAAAATACTCATTGGGAGGTAGAAGATCTTCCCTTTCAACCCCTAATTCCTTGGATGAATAGTTGCAATTTTGTCCTACATATGAGAATTTCATATCATTCATCACAATAATTGTCTACCACGTTGTTCAAGGGTTAACCCCTAAACGATGTGATGGACGATTATTGTCCGATGAATGACAAGGAATTCTCATGTGTAGGACAAAATTGCAACTATTCATCCAAGGAATTAGGGGTTGAAAGGGAAGATCTTCTGCCTCCCAATGAGTATTTTTCATTTTTATAAAGTAGATGATGTTACACGGCTCCAAAATGGCTGATTTCCACGGTCACCAGCCCGGCGTTCAAGGGTTAAAAAACCTCCGTCAAATATTGCCCACTGCCGAAATTTCTCCAGTAAAATCAAAGCTGACTTGGAGCCCAAGCACGACATGAAAGTCGTGCATGGAACCCAATGATTGGACAGACAGCCCAATAATTCTGCATTCCATCTCACCATCCATTCCGCCCAACGGCCCCGATCAACCGACTAAGCCCCCCCCCCGCGGGCCCCGACAAAATTCTCCGACAACGAAAAGAAAACAATCCAGTCCGTCGGATCCAATTCCATCTAACGTCTTAGATAACCCCAATCGCCTCGTTCATTTAGTGTACACGGAGTCCGCAGCAGCCACGAAGCTTCGCTACTCGTCGTCCTCCCTTCTATAACCCTACCCCCTCCCCACGGAGGTCCTTCACAAATCAAGCAAGCCTCGATCTTGTCATGCTGTTCTCGGAGTCTTGTAGAAGTCTTTGGACCTTACGGTTTTTGTAGTCCTGCCATTGTCCGTCATGAAGATCTTGATGTAAGTTAACCCTGTCAAGTCGGCAAGTCTTTCCCAGGTCTTTGTTCTTCAGTTTGGAAGACTCTTGGGAAGCTGATGTGTAGAGCTTAGCAGAGATGAATTCAATGGCCAGGGTGCGTAGTACGTATATTGATTTCTGCAAAGCTATACACATCAGCCTTTTATGGGTCATCTGAGATTGAATTCAATTGAGAGTAGTTCGGAAATGCTGGCCTCCTTTGTTGTTCCGTTGGAGGCTGATCTGGGTAGTCTTTGCATGGCCGGATGGTCCATGATCGACGGAGGGGTTGTCCATTGCTGTGCAAAACTATACACATCAGCCTTTAACTGTGCATCAGAATTTGATAATGTGTTGGGCGTGGGCGTACTTTGGAGCACGGTTTGATTGTTGATTTCGTGAGGAATGTGTCACTCCATGACTTGGATTACGATATGTTTTTTTAGGATGTTGGGTTTGGCAGTCAATGCTAGCTCTGACTTGCTGATGTCAATTTTTCCTTACGGTACTTGATTCTGCAATCGAATTATCACTGCAATAACAAGATGCTTTTGGTGCCTATTGGCTGATCCCTGTTACCAGCGGCAACTCGTCTATTGCAATACACTTCAATTAACAAGTTGGGTTTGTAAATGTTTATTGGCGTAAAATAATTCCTACATCAGTGTTAATCATAAAGTGTGTGGAATGATGGACCAGACCAAGAGCCGGAGTTGGAGAAAAACACAAGAGGAAACTCCTTGAAGCACCAAAATTGAGGTCTGATGGAGTTTGGTGTCGTGTTTCTTTTGTAACATTCTTAGTTAAGCTTTCCTCTGACACCCTTTTATACAAACTGGGGTTCACTTTATGATTAACTCTATATGATAAAAATTTGATAGAGAGATTTGGCTCATGCACCTACAGTGATCTCTCCATAGTGATCTCCTAAGAATCACTCCTGGGGTCCTGGGGATTGGTTGAAATGAGAAAGTGAGTCCCTTAGTATCCTCATGTACAGTATCTCAAGACCTGTTTTCAGGCTTATGTAAACTCTTATGGCTTTCCTCTTGGGTCAAATAATGTCGGTCAATGGCCTGAAACGAAACATTTCCACAAACTGGAAAGGCATATAGTACCACTCAGTTTCATATAGATTACGAGAAACCCAAAACACCAGTAGCAAACAACAATAGCTCCCAGCAAGGGACCAGTGAGGTTCTGACTTCTGAGACCACATTCCCAATATAGTGTATTCTATTTACGAAGGTGCTGCCTGAAGACAATCATTTACCAAACTAATGGGTTGAGAGGTTACGGTTTCAAAAAGAAAAAGAAATGCAAGGGTTCAAACAATTTAATATTTACCTATGAATCACGTCCGATGAGGTGGTAGGATCAGATTTAATAACGGTCTATTTTCAGCGAACATTCAATACCCAACTACGTAGCAAACTTCTTTCAAGCACATTTGCCCGAAATTTCCTATCAATTCTACGCACTCTCTAAAAATCTATAGTTCCCTAAAACCTTGGACAATCTTATGTCCAAGCACATTCTCTTTGCAAATACCTAGTTTGAACAGCCCATAACTTACATATAAGTAAGATTAAAATTGTCCAGGCAAAACACATGGATACCAAAATAATGCATCCATGTAGGGACACAAAAACCTATTATTTAGCATACAACATGCAGATTGTCAGACCACATCAACAGTAAAGCATCTAGTTTGGGGTTACTTGAGAGCCTCTCGTGGAATGCAGAGAACTGAGGGAAAAAAAATTTCATTATTGCATAATGATATATTCTACGGTACACGGCTCATGCCAACTTCCTTATGATCGAAAACTTGGTAACCACTTGGAGGATTTTTTCTCATCCTGTTCTGCCGACTGGGCCTTTCTCAAAGCACGGACCACTTCCGTCATTTCTGGACGGTCTGCCCCGAATGGTTGTATGCATTGCTTCGCAACCTCTATCACCCGTTTCAAGGACTTGGGGTTGTAATGGCCACCTAAACTGGGATCTGTGACGGTTTTCAGTGTCCTGGAACTAGCACTGGGATGGTAGTGTTCCTCCACCTGAAATTCAAGAGTAGTTTCCAGTCACTAAGTCAGCATCTCATACGAATTTCAAGTAATATGGTGCAACACTCTTTAGTTGATCAAGGAGCCTCACTTCTACACTTCACAAAAAAGTGAATACTGCTCATGCGAAAATATTGATGCGCATTTCGAGAATATGTACGCAAGAAATAGATTTATAAACCTCATGGGACGTTCCTACAGAGTGTTAACTGAACATGTAAATGAGTTTCAGGTCTCAAAATAAATCTAAGGGTTCAAACTACTTCAATATCTCACCCATCTATATCTATCAATTCCAACCACTCAGAATAAAAAACCAGACCACTATGAGTAGTAAGAGATATGTAAAACCTTTCATGGTCTTATGTCAAAGTATGCACTTTTGGAAAGATCCGATGTGAATGTCCCATCAAGAAAATAAATAATTTTTTTTGCTTTTACGGGTATTCTAAACAGATTGAACATCTCTCATTACATTATTAACCCAGGGGGTGTTTTTCGTGAACAATGTAGTGGAGCCAGGTGAAGTTTGTTGGTTTTGGTTGCGTCAGGTTAAGAGTCTGATAATTGGAGATTATTCTACCTCTAACCATTCAGTGAATGGAGCGTATGGAACGTTTTGAATAATTCCATAATGGTATGCTTCCAGCAAGAGACTCCAAAGAGGTCACTAGACTACATGGTTAAAACTAATGAGAGACCGCGAGTGGCTTACCCAGTCACCGATGAAGCATTTTTTCTCAGAGTTTTGGATTGGTTTCCGGCCTGTAATGATTTCCATTAGAATGACTCCAAAACTGTACACATCACTCTTCTCTGTCAGCTGGCCGGTTTTGAGGTACCTGCACAAACATATCCTGAAAGTGAGATACCTGCACTAGTTGGTAGAGTTGCAATTTCTAACTTGCTGTTCATGTCGAGTAGTGCAGCCCTTCCATGATGGTTGCATCACATCATAACACAAAGTAAGTTTTAAAACCTGATGCTAACACCATTGTAGCATGCAAAATATCGGAGGATCAATGAGAGCGAAGAACTTAGTCTCAATGACTGATGTAACAATAAAATCATCGCATTGAGAAACTGAAAGTGGATTCAAGACATACTCTGGGTCTAGATACCCAAGGGTTCCTTTCACCATGGTTGTTACATGCGTCTTGTTCAAATTTTCTTGGTCAGCACCCAACTTCGATAGGCCAAAATCAGCAACCTTGGCAACCATACTTTTTGTAAGAAGAATATTTTGACTCTTGATATCTCTGTGAATAATTCTAGGATTGCACCCGGTGTGCAAGTACTCGAGCCCTGACACAAAAAAGGCTCACGCAAGTTAGCAAGTCTTGAGTTTTATCAGCTCGGTCATAAATCAATACGGAAATCGACTTTCAAAAATTAAGAGACCATTAGGATTCTCCAGTCCCAGAACATTTATCCACAAGCGAAGTAAACCATGAAAAGTTTTAATGCACTCATAGGCAGGGTAAACCAATTGAAAGTGATTCTGAATTGCGCCATACAACCACGCCACAGTCGTTTAATTGAAAAAGAGATTCCCCATACTTATAACATTCAAACAAATGTAGGAGCAATGATCATACCACATGCGGACTGTAATGCTATGTTGAGACGCTGCTTCCAGTCTAGGGATGTCCCCCCCGCTGCGATTCATTGCATGAAACGAATTAATTCAAGAGCAAAGCTCAACTGCAAAGATACCCATACTGGCACAAAAAAAACGCTTTCTCTCTTAATGCTGAATGCAAACAGTATACGTATATTTCTTTGCAAACGTGATTCTAACCTTGAAGATGGTCCCATATACTCCCTTCTTCTGCGAATTCGTATATAAGAACCTGTCTCTCATCTTGGCAGTAACCCAAGAGTCTAATCAAATTCACATGGTTGACTCTTTTGAGAAGGTTCACCTGCCACAACATGACCGAATCAATACGTTCAATACGATCCAGAAAATACAGAAGAACTCATAAAAACTTAAGCAAAATTCTGGTAGTAATAATTGTGATTCCACGAACGACGACACACAGCAGTGGGCCTCAAAACAAAATAGTGAGTGGGTACATCGTACAGATTAAGAATTATCGTTACACAGAGATATTACTTCCCTAGATACCTGTCAACTAAATTGCTTTGTCCTATTAGTTAGGGTGAAAAATTCATGTCACCTACAGAATCAGTGTCACTACAATAAAAAATTCTTGCGAAAATTGGGATAACACAGTAATACTGTTACCGCTAATTTAAATATTTTACAAACAGTGTGATTTTGGTACATTAGTGTCACACGCACTAATAGGACAAATCAGAGTACACTAATGACTTTCATTTTTGTGAATCAGAAATATTCCGAAATCTTGCACTGACGTGTAAGTACTGTCATCCAATCAACAGAAGACCTGCATAATATGAAACACAAACCCTCATCAAAAAGTGCACATCGAAAATTGACACCGTCCGTCGTACCTCATTAAGAAACTCAGATATGCCTTGCTGAGAAGACGCATCAAGGATTTTCACCGCTACCTCTTTTCCATTCTCCAACTTGGCCAAGTAAACAGCCCCAAAACCACCCTTTCCAAGCTGTCTGGAAGTCAGATTATCCGTCATCTCTAGAACTTGGTCCCAGTTATACTTCTTGACAACGTCTTCAATAATGGAATCACTTGTCCTCACTTGCGGACATGAGGCACTGCGAGCAGTCTCTGGTCTCGGAGTCTCATGATTCAATGGCTCAGTTGCGCAGGTTGCTGATCTTTGCAGCTCGGGCACTTTGTCCAATTCTCCAAGAGCTCTGAGTGAACCCGAGTTAGAGAACTCCTCCGAGCTCATATCAGAGGTAGAGCTTGATTTGTATGTATGTTCAGAGGAGACTGGACGGCTGCTTTCGGAGGCATTGCTCGACTTGTACACAGGAGACACAGTCGGTTCATGTTGCTTACTGCTCAATCTCTGCATTGCTGATGCTTCATCCGGCCTACTCTCTGAAGTGCTTCTAGTTGCGTATGCTTGTAATGGTTCAGAAGAGTATTCCTGTGGTCTGCTCTCCTGGCCATTGCCTGATTTATGCACTAGAGATAATTCAGAAGGTTCAAGTCGCCTACTCTCTGAAGAGCTGCTTGTTGCGTATGCTCGTAATGGTTCGGAAGAGTATTCCTGTGGTCTGCCCTCCTGGCCATTGCCTGATTTATGCACTGGAGATATTTCAGAAGACGAGATGCTTGGCACCCTTTCATACTGAGTGCCGGGAAACTCCTGTGACCGACTCTCAGAGGCGTTGCTTGATCGAGGTGACATAAATGGTTCCGAGGATTCGTAAGGCCTACTCCCGAAGGTCTTACATGGTCTGTATACTGGTGGTGCTTCAGAGTACGATCTGTCCTCGAAGCTGTGGCTTGACTTGTATACTTGTGGGGATGGGGGTGGGGGAAACCCCTGCGGCCTGCTCTCTGTTGGTCTGTACACTTGTGGTGGTTCAGTAGGAGGTCTGCCCTCTACGCAACTTCCTGGTGGTGGTGCAGGCACTTCCTTTAAAATGCGGGGTTCATATGCTTGTGGTGATTCCGAGCCTGACATGCGTAGTGGAGGTGGTGGTGATGCAGGGATTTCTTGTGAACTGCTCTCCACAACCTTGCTTGAGCCATGTCCTTGCGGTGGTAGGTCTTCTGCTAGTGGATATAGATCCCTCAACTCATTAAGAAGTCCATAAACTTGATCAAATTCTCGCTGGTTTACGAGAGCATCTAAAGGTGGCTCCTTTGCCGTCATCATCCCTCGTAGAGCTTGGAACTCCTTCCTTAAAGATGTTGCCGTGTCTAACTTAAACGACTCAGCCAGTCGTGTAAGTTGAAACGGTGAATGTGAGCTTCCGTTTGTCTCATCCAGTACAGATGTTAACTCCGCGTAGAGCTGCGAATCGACAGCATCTTCCAGCCCTTTTGATCTTTTGAGCTGACTGTGGACGAGATCAACCTGGAGCAATAAGAAAGATAGGATTAACATCAAGAATCTCATCAGCACGACCTCGTAACTCGCTTCGATACAATCCCACTTACAGCAAAGACGAGTACTTGCTGAGAGTCCTGAAGAGCAACCAGAATTTCGAAGCAAGGCTACTATGGATTGAGAAGCCGTAAGAATTTACCTGCTCCCGTACTTCTTCTGGAATTTCAAGCGAGCTCGGTATCTTGTCCAAGGCTTGAATCAATGCTGTGTTCACTAAGGAGAACTGTTCCGCCACTTTTCGTTGTTCCAAGATCTGGAACAGAAAATGCTCGTCAGACTCATCACCATCAAAAAAGCACCCTGACAATAAAGCTGAACTGAGAGACTAGCTCAGACAAAAGGCAAACCTTGCAGCTAATAACACGGTGAAGGAAAATCACTTCGTCCAACAAGTTTCAAAACAATAAGAAGACCACAAACCGTATAGAGAAGTAAACGGATAACAAACACAGGTTAGGGTCGTCCATTATTTGCAAGCACATATACTAGCCGTTCTCATGATGAAAAAATTTTAACAGGCGAAATCTCACCAGGTAAAGTTTACTTCCTTCATTGCACAAGAGAAGCAACGCTTTGGCAGTGTTGAGGACTGCTTCAAAGGCACTGAAGTATACGACGACTGCTTCCGAGAGAGATAAATCTGAATCCCGGAATTCCACAAATAGTGGGACAAGCATGTTCGCACGCCTTACGAAGGTGGAACACTCCTTTTTATGAGCCTGAAAATCTGCAATGGAGCCAATCATGTGGACAGTCTCAATTATCTTATGCACTAAAGAGATATGTGAGCTTCTCTCCACGGAGTTGCTTGATCCATTTGCTGAAGAAAATTCATGTGACCTAACTTCTGCACTGTTGCTTGATCCAAACGCTGGCGGTGGTACAGAAACCTCGTCAGACCTAATCACCTGAATGCCGCTTCCAGGAGACGGTACAGGTAATTCAAGCTGTTTGCTCTCATAGGAGGTAATCCCATGCACCTGTAGTGGTTCAGAGTGTTCATGTGGTTTGTCCTCCAATTCCTTGGATGCTGGTGATAAAGCAGGAAATATAACTGGTCCACTTTCCAAGGCGTTGCTCGAGCCATATGCTTGTCGTTGTTCAGATAACTCCTGTGGCTTGCCCTCCACAACAGTACTTGATTCATTTGCTCGTGGTGGTGCAGGTAAATCTCCTCTGTGACTTGGCTCTGGAGTCGACTTCAGCCGCTGAACCTCAATAGGCTCTGCAAATTCTTCTGACCTAACCTCCTCGGTGCAACTTGAAATTAGCGCTGGAGATGGTTCAGGTAACTCACGCGCCATAATCTCATAGGAATTTAATCCATGTACCTGTGGTGGTGATGGTGCAGAAAATTCACCTCCTCCATTTTCCGCGGTGTTGCTAAAGCTGTAAAACTGTGTATTTTCCTGTGATCCGACATCCACAACATTGCTTGGTTCAACATTTTCTTGTAGTCGTTCAGAAAACTCCACTGGTTCAAATGCCAGTGGTGATTCTACAATTCTCAGCGACCCGCTCTCCATATTGTTGTTTGATTCACGCGCTGGTGGTGGTTGAGGAAATTCCTGTAAAGTCGTCTCAGATGTGATGCTTGACTCATGTGGTTCAGAAGACCTGCTCTTCACGTTGTTGTTGATTTCACATGCCAATGGAGGTTGAGAACTATTCTCTACGGTGATGTTGGATTCAACTGCTTGCGGTGGCACGTAACTCAAATCTGGCGACCTTGTCTCCACAGTCTTGCTCGGTTCATGTGGACTGCTCACATTGAAATTGCTTGATTCGTGTGGTCCTGATGGACTGATGGGATCATGTGGATTCTCAGAGGGATGATACGCCTACAAACCAAAAGTGGAATTTAGAAGGCAATAGAATTGTCCTTAAATTCAACATTACTTCGGTTTCGTGATTGAACCACATAACCAAGGCCAACACCAATTCATAGCATTCTTCATTAGATTCACCCCTAATTTTTCTGCAAACAAGGCCAGCAACCCCACTTCGAATCACTCAAATTCTTCATCCCAGATTGATGTAGTGAAGACTTGCAAGAAAGGTACGTTGATGTTGGAATTTCAAACCTGAATGGGAAACCTCTGGCGGCGCTCGTCTTCGTCATTCACTGTACTAGTGGCAACGTCAATATCCTCCTGCAGATGAAATTTCGAGTCAGTGCAGCCTTGCCTTTCATTGTTACTGCTTACTTTTAATTCGAATGTATTTAAAGGAAAAAAGCTGCTGTCCTTGACAAGCACTGTCTTCTTAAGAACAATTTGTTGAAAATAAAAATAGAAAAATACAAGAATAAAGTTCAAAATATATCCAAAAGCTATGGTTATCGAGCTTTGAATACTTTACCATATGAACCTCCACCTTCTGCCCGGTTGTCTTATCTTTAGCTAAAGCCGTCAAGATACCGTCAGCGTCGATGTCAAAACGCACGAGGATCTGAGGCACAGCACATGGAGCAGGGGGAATCCCAGAGAGTTCCATGGTGGCAATCAACATATTCCCGCATGCTTGAGAATTTTCGCCTTCGTAGATCTGGATAAAAATACCCGGCTGGTTGTCATAACAAGTAGTGAACAGCTGCTCACAGCTCTTGGGAATGCTAGAGTTTCGTGCAAGCATCACATGCATTGCCCCTCCAACTGTCTCCAAGCCTAAGGACATGGGTGCCACGTCCACTACAAGATAGTCTGCAAAGGCTTTGTACCCACGAGAGATTGCCGATCGAACAGCAGCGCCACAAACAACAGCATCGTCGGCGGCTTTCTTCAATTTTTCTTCGTCATTGAAAAACTCCGCCAAAAGTTGCTGCACCTTGGGGATACGAGTAGAGCCCCCAATCATCACCACTTCGTAGACGTCGGCTTTCTCCATCTGTGCACGTCGCAGACACTCTTCCACACACTGGATGCATTTCCCAAAAAGGTCAGCGTTCATCTCCTCGAAGCAGGCTCGGGAGATGCTAGAGTGGAAGTCGAAATCTTCAAGTAAGGCATCAATCTCAATGGCAGTTTCCATATTCGAGGAAAGGGCTTCCTTGACCCTCTCCACTTGCTTCTTCAATCTCCTCACCACACGTGGATGACTGGTGATGTCCCTCTCGTGCTTCTGTGTGATTTCTTGAATGAAATGATGGAGCAACCTTAGGTCAAAATCCTCCCCTCCCAATTGACTGTCGCCGCTGGTTGCCTTGACTTCAATAACCCCCTCCTGAATGCTGAACAAAGTCACGTCCAGTGAACCCCCTCCAAGGTCAAAAAACATGATTTTTTTCTCGCCAAGGGATGGACGGGTACTGTTGGCTACTGTATATGCGAGGGCAGCACAAACGGGCTCATTAACAAGGATCACGGTCTCCAAACCAGCCATGCTGCAGGCGTTTCGAGTAGCTTGTCTTTGTGCAGAGTTAAAGCAATGAGGAACACTGACGGAAGCTTCATTGACAACGGACCCGGAGGAAACCTCAGCGAGATCTTTCATCTGCCCTAGGATCATGGCGTACACTTCTTCCGCAGGAAAGACTTTTTCCTTGCCCTTATATTCGACATGGATCACGGGCTTGTCATCCTTCCCACAAGCCACTCGAAATGGCCACTGAATGTGCACTTTGTCAGAATCGGTTCCCAAGGCACTGAATTTTCTCCCGATCAACCTCTTCGCATCTGCAATACAAACAAGTAGCATCATGGTCACATTAGGTAAAAGTGTCGTGTTTCAAAGCGCCAGAGATTAAAACATTCAAGTGCACAAAGCTCCAAAAGTAGAACTGGTATAGATTTAAGGTTGCAAGTTTGATGCCTTGAAACTAATAAGACGATCATTGTCAATTGATTGCCTAGTATACGACTCGATTTTGACTAGAGAAGCAAAACGTGCTGCGAAGTATCAATCTATTGCCTACGACTTTTTAACCCTGCAGGACCGAGTGATGGTTGGCAGAGTTGAGCAGATCCTGTGGGGGTTTCTTTCTCCAATTTTATCTATTTCTTAACCAACACATGGAATGGTTTTTACTGATATCGGCGATACAAAATTTTGCCCCATCTTAATTATGGTGTTCACAACAGGATCGATTAAATTGATCACTTCCAAACCATGAACCCTTGGTCCCTTCAAGGTCAATAAACACGACACCAAAACATGCTCAATTATTGGTAAATTGTTGACTTTCTTTCCTTTTCTATAGTCTCAAGAAAGCACCTAGCGTGACGAGAAACGCACCGAAAATTGTGTTGGCAGGGTTCCTGGACACTTGATCCTTGGCCGCGTCGCCAATAAGACGCTCCGTTTCTGTGAAGGCGACATAGCTGGGCGTACTTTGATTCCTATGGTCATTGGAGAAGAGCTTGAAACGATTCTCCTCATCCAACCAGATCCCAACACGACTGTTTGTGGTCCCCAAATCGATGCCAATGGCGCATCTAGTATCCTCCGATTCAGCCATCGTATCAATAAAACTCAAAGCTCGTCGCCCAAAATGTGTTGAAACTCTGCTTTGATTCGACCTAGTAGACTCTGTCAAATCTTAATAATTCGCTGCATAAGATGTTGAAATTCCTGAGAAAAGTCTTCAATCAATCATCCTCCACCAGAATAGACAACGCGATCTTCTCATATCAAACCGAGCAATAGATTCTAGTTCTAATTATGCCATATTATTCAAATTTCAGCTCTCCTGAATGTAAATCTCAGCAACACTATACACGGTCTGACACTCAATGTGCACCTTATTGTGTGCTAAAGTCTACTCTCGAACAATGATCCCTGCTGACAGAACAAGAAAGCTAAGATTCGTCTCTCAATGTCAGCTTGTGTGTCTTGCAATTGCTGCCATCGCTCTTCTGCACAAAACGGGAGCACAGAAGCAGTGAAACACGAAGATTTGTTTAGATCTCTACCTGTGGTTGAACTCGTCATACGAAGGCGGTGGGCACCGACACTCAACCACCATTCACCAAACAGTACACCGTCTCCCATACCCTGAAGCGACCTCGAATCTCGAATCCTGGCACCGCCATGGCGTCCCCGCTCTGGATCTCACAACTCCCCTTCGCTGAGCTATGGTGAAATCCCGGTCTACACCCCAAAATCTCTCTTTAAAACGACAATTTCACCACCCGCAAAATACCACGACAGAAAACAGAGTTGCACCCGCAATCAAAACTGTGCACAGTGCAAAAACAGAAAACCAAGAAAGCTACGCTCCAAGTCCGACAGTGACACTCTCTCCATCTCTGACAAAAGCTGGCACGAATCACGACAGCTTCTGACCCCGGTCAATTCCTATACAAGAAAGTGGATCCCTCAGTTCTTCCAAATCTTTGTGAGCGGGTACGGCCCTTGAGTACCTAGAGCAATGTTCCTATAGATTTGAGAAGTCTCCCAACGAAGTGTGCGCCCAGAAATGGATGAATCGATCAATGAAACAAGTTGCCAAACAACGTCAGCTTGTAGTGAGATCGAATACAGATGAAGATGTAGATGCTCCCTGAGTCACTGCCCACAAACTTGGACTGTTTCCCACTCAGATACGACACAGAGCAACGCAAGGGAACAGTGCTCGGCAGCAAACTGGCGGCCTCGCCACTCACCAGTGTACAATATTCTGCCACCCGTATCGGGGCGAGGAAATTCATTAGGTTTCCACGCAACTGCGCACGTAACAAGTGCTCCTGCACGGATTGATCAAATCAGGGGGCCCTCCAGGCTCCAGCACTGCAGCAAGACAAGCAGTTTGTACTTTGTACGCTACAAACAAAATAGCTTCACTGTAGACGTAGGTTATATCTCTGCGTTGTCAGATTACAGAAGAAGTGTAGAAAGGTCGTGTCTGTGCCCTATGAGACAATAAAATACAAAAGAAGGGTCTCCACTTGTAAGCGTCTGAGCGAGTTGACGAGCGCCAAGCTGCTTGTACAATTTTACATCTGTTTGTGACCCCCCAAAAAGGGAGCCGTGTTGCAATTTCGACCAGATAAGACAGCATCCTAAGCAGATCGGAAGGATCATCCTCGCTGCAAATTGACTGATTGAGAATGTCGTGAACAAAAGAGCAGAAAAAGTGGGCTTATTAGAGGTGGGATCCAGGAATTGAGAGGACTGGAGATGCTCACCCGAAGAGAATAATTCGAGTAAATACTCAAACAACACCACTTGAATGACTGCTTGAGACTAATGACGTAATTATTGTCGCCGTCAGTGAAAAGTTGGCTATGACCGCAGTGAATATTCTCACAGTGGCGGTCGTAGGCTAAGACCGTGACGTCGAGAGGGACTCTTTTCGTTTCGGAAGGGTTGAAATTCCGTTTGTTGCAATTGATTCGCCGATTGCTCTGCTTGTTGAAGCACAGCCGAGGCGAAGGATGCGCGGGATCACTTCCATGCTTGCGATGAGCGTATGCCAGGAATCCAAGCAGGCTGAAGGTTTGTAGACTGTCATTTTAGGGTTTGAGAAATGTTGGACAGCCGAAAGAATGATATGTGGCTTGTGAATTTGTGTCTTCGGTTCTACAGGTTCTGTTGCTGAAATCTTTGGCGATTGCAGTACTGTTGGAATCTGATTTACAGTCTTTCTGGGGCTGCCCTAACGGCTTTCCAGGGTTCAAAAAACTGGCGTGTCTGCATAATTTAATCCTTATTCTGTGTGGTGTTTTGTAAATCGTTACTTCTACTTTTCAAATTTTAGGGTTTAGGTTATGGGCTTGAATTCTTCTGCAATTTTCACGCAGTAAGGTATACTTGTATTAAGGATCCTATTCTCTTTCATGTGCTAGATAGTGTCGAGTAGACTGCCTCTTCTAGCTTACTGTTGAGCAGAACGATTCTTAATCCTTGCAGTGTTAACTTTAGAGCTCCTGTGAAGCTGATACCGGTGCAAATATCATTTGATCAATCTTGTCCTTCATGTGGTCAGAATGTACATTTTAGAATAGAGTTGTGCTAGAAGGCGTAGACCACAGTACATACTGCCACACTGGTACTTTGCACAACTTTTCAACATTCTGAGTTTATTCTGATGCTTGAATTGCTCAATGCAAAACACTCCCTTGCCGATTCCACTACCTGTGGCAATGCTCCCCAGTTGTTGGCATTGGTAGTCAACATTCCGTTTGTTAAGATTCTGTGAAGAAATCCTTGAAATCTCCACAGAATCTGAAGAAACACTCGGGCAATATCATTCGTTGTCCTTTAATCACAGATGCTCGGTAGTCGTGAAGTCAGTCTCAAATCGTCACTTACGAAGGCGTCCTTGAATTTTGTTCGGACAGTTGCGATACAGCTCATCAGAAGCTGGAGCTCTATATTTATGATTTACCATACGCCTGTGTGGTTGATAGCTTTTGATGGTGTTTGATAGTTTTGGGTAACTCTTTTCAGGGTTTGCGTGTTGTGCTTATCTCTGTGTGAACATCCTCGGCCTAAGTCAAATAGTGATCAGTGACTGTATCTTGGGCAGTACAGTAACTTACCGATATTTCCGTGCATAGCTGAAGCATCCGTCTCAAGTTTTAAAATATAATTTCATGGCTTGCGTGCTTCCTTGTCTTGTGGCGGGTGTGGTGTATTATATGTTATGATACTTGTAGGCCCGGTCTGTGTCTCTCCTGCCAGGCCACCTGTGGCTGGCGGGCTTTGTATTTTATTCTTTGGAAATGAAATTCTGTTTCATTTGTGTCAAAAAGTATATAATTTCAGTCCACACAGGCTAAGTTAGTACGTATGAGAAGTGTACAGTAAGTATCTTACACTGTTGATTTTCCTCGTAGGAGTTATTGTGCTTTTGGCTCAAAGCTGCCTCTTCGGGACCCAGCTATCCCACAGCCCCACTGAGCATGTTCTGTAAGTTACTGTTAAAATGATATTTTTATGTTAGTTGAGTGCCAAGTAGTCGGTACAGACAGAATTTTATTCCATTTCTGGTCATGCAGAAAACGCGACATGGTGGACTGGTAGTGAGGTAAACTTAACCCAGGCATATGAAATGAACTGCTAAAAGGTAGCCAGTTGAGACTGGAGAGGTAACTTCGACTCGTGTTCACGTGTGACAAACGGATCAGACAAGAAGAAGTTGCCATGGACTCTCAATTCAATTGTCACTTCTGGGTAGTTTTCTCTGCAGGAAATTTCATCCCATTTCTAAAGACCCCAAATTTGAGCCTCGGGAACATGGACACATTCGATAACTTGTTCTGAAAATGCAAGGATTAGCAATTGATTTCCCTACATTGTCGTCAATGGATTCCTTCAAAGAGACTTTATCTATAGCACTTTGTCCATGCTTATGGGACAAGGAATGATGGTTGGCAACTAATGGTAGTCAATGAGTCAAAAAACTCCTGATTGGAACAAAAGCACTTCTTTGGGTGATTATTTAAACTCAAAAACTTCAGAGAAAGCTCACTACACTTTTTCTTGGAAGAGAGACTTTACCAATGAGTGGTCATTACCAAAAAAATAAATTCAAGGATAATACCAATGTGCAAGGGCAAGGATAAGGATTGATTGGTTAGTTGGGGTTAATAGTTAAGTAGAATTCTTGTTTTCCAGTGTACCTCAATTGATTACAAGGCTTTGAGAAAAATATTCCATTGTTGCAATCCTTGAGAATATCTTTAAGAGCTTTAAATACCCTCAATTCTAGCAATGAGCTTTCCTATCTATTAGAATTTAAGGTCAAATCATCTATTATATAGAAAATTTCTAGCAACCATGATTGTACGTTAGTAAAGTCTTACCTTAGAGTTTCAACTCAATTACCATTTCTAGAATTCACCTATTGTATTTTATATATTATCTATCTATCTTTATAATATCAAACTTCATCAACACAAGTTACTGAAAAAACCATAATGTGGAAAGAATCTATTTGTTAAATTTATAATGTATATTGAAATTTATGTAGCTTGCTATGATATGGCGTTTTGAAAATGTGTCTGTAAAAATCCTTGTATACATTATAAATTTATAAAAAAAATTCAGTATACATTTTCAATACATTATGCCATTGAATTCAATACTAAATTATTATGATTTTTGGATTAATGTGACTATTATCTTTCTTAATGCCATGTCTTTTTTGTGATATAGAAAATTGCCTTTGAGTTTAGAGTCCACCTACATATTATGTGGTCAAAGCTTAAGTTCTTCACAAGAAAACATCAAAAAATTTTAGGAAATCTTCTTGAAGAACTTTTGAAAAATATACCTACAAAATCTTATTGTTGATCATAGAAACATTTTCTATATTTGAAAAAGTAAGACACTTCTAAAATTTTGCATTTTTGGATTGTTTTCTAAAACCATTGAGACTTCAATCACAATATTGTTACAACATACAAATCAATCAAATCAAATACATGAGCATGTCATGATGCAATACTAAATAAATGAATGGCAAGCCCTATTAGACATAAAGTCAAAAGACATAGAGGTCACAAAGTCCAACTATAAAACCTTTGATATGTAAAAATTTAGAAGATAGCTACAAGACACAATTGTTACTAAAATATTGAATACAATGCAAGAGCATGCCAAATTGTGTTATTAAAAATGTGAATGGCATGCACCATATGCGCTATAGTCATACATGAGGCTCCAAAGCATGGAAGTCACTTATTCCTTGAAGGATTTAGGGTGAGTTGCATTATCAAGGATGAAATTGTGAACCCACTTCACATATCTTGCAAGGCTTCTTTTTCCCCTCTACTATCTTGTCTATCTTATTGAGGTCCTCCTTGTTATCCTACACACAACTAAGGTAGGAGGCTCTGAAAGTGAGCGGGCATTTAGAACCGCCCAAGTAGACTCTCTTGAAATGGAAGTGAGATGGTCTTCAAATGAACCTTCTATAGTCATTGAATGGATCAGTAAACAAAATATTTATTGCAAGAACCAATCATTCTCTTTGCTTTTTCTCTCTAGAGTTGCAAGTGCACAATTTATGAAAGACCTAGGGTCATAAATAGGGACCTACGACTCATCTTATTTGAAATTTCATAAGTAATTCGAAAATGCTTCAAAAAATATGAATTGACTTGTGTTCCAATCAAAATCTATTTTACTTTGTCTAAAAAATAAGCTAAAAATATTACCAGAGAAGAAAATATATGAAAAAGGCAGACTTGCCCTTACATGAGCAATTTATGAGCCTCCTACTTTACTTTTGGCACTATATTTTGACATATTCTCCATAACAAAGCCCAATGCCTCCTCCACTTGATAACCGTGGATAATGTTCTACTCTATTTGACAGGTTCCAAACAAATTGCTTCAAACCCTTGAAATACCATTTATATAGGTACATTCACCTTGTGAATATGGAACTACAAAGAAAAAGCTCTTCCACTATATACAAAGTTAGGTTCACAATATTGTCAAAAATGGTAGGGGAATTCCTTTTCCAATCTAGTCATTGTCTCTATATTAACTTCCATTAGTTGCTCTTGAACTTCAAGGTTCATGACTTTTGCATATAGTTTTAAGAAAACTCTATTCAACTTCATAATGTTGCTAACAACTTGAGAGGCCCCAATGTCCCAAAGGCATACTAGAAGCACTTATTGTAAGAAGATGTGGTAGTTGTGGGATTTTAAATCTTTGCCCTAGCCCTTACTAACCCTATTGGATAAAGTGGAAACATAACTTGATGGAGTTTTGAAGGACTTTAATCCCTGAATGTTCTAGACTAATTTTGTTTAATTACTTTTAATGTAGTGTCGGATTTTTTCAAATTAAAATTTAAAGTGCAACTTTTAATTTTGAAATTTTAATAAGATTATGCATCAATGTACTCCATTGATAGAGTATATGCCGACATGGTAGTCCTATACACGTGGCAAGTGTGCTTGCGTGGGTGATTATGCCTATGTAGCATCTTGAGTGTTAAATTTTTGAATAATAATAATTTGATTGAATTAAAATATAAAATTAATATAGATGTGTTGACTATTGTCCAAACCAAATGTCCTAACCAACTGTCTTCACTAATATATGAGTTGATTATCATGTTGGTTGGGACAATATTTTTCTTGTAGTGAATGCATGATATTTGAATTGTATGATTACCAAAAAGGACGATTTGTTATAAAATCCAAAGGTAAAATTCAAAAATAAAATAGAAGTTGGAATTTCAAGAAAAAAAAGAAGAAATGGCAAATGGAAAAGTGCCTTTAGGGGGATATGGAAATAAACTTCCTCCCCAAAGCCACATGGATGATAAAAGGCCATATTTGTTATGTTGAGATTTTTTGCAAATTTTAAGACAGAATGGTAGTTATTGGAAAATTCATTTAAAAAATAGTAATTGAAACCAAAAATAAATAATGCTCAAATAGTAATCCTATAATGAAATTCTAAAAGTTGGTATTGTTACCTATTTATAAAAAAATGCTAGTAAAGAGATAAAGTAGTTTATCTTCGAGTCGAGGATAAAAATGAGACTACAAAAAGTCTCAATATGATGAATATGGCCTTTTCGGAAAGTGGTTAGAAGGGTTTAGGATTTAGGCTTTGGTTTTTAGGGTTTAGGGTTAGGGTTACATGTGTGTTCCTGAAAAAATGACATACTTTTTTAGGGGTTTTGAAGTGACCTACCTCCCTCCCAATTTTCGACCCTTGTGATTCTGAATATGTAAAAATCATTCCCTCATGTATCACAATTTTTGAGATATAGCAACTTTGACTTTAGAGTGGAGGGTTGACTTTGTTGATTTTTAAGGGTTTAGAACTTTTTGGTTTAACCTACCCCCCCTATTTTAGGCCATTGTGAATCCAATGGTGTACTTAGTTTTCCCTAAAAGTTTAGGGTTTGGAAGTTATAGCTGTTTTACAATCAGCCTTTTGGATTGGTAGATTCTTCACTTTTTGGAATTTAGAGGTTTTTAAATAACCTACCTCCCCTCCCCCTAATTTTGACCCTTGTGAATCCGAATATGTAAAAATATTTCCCTAATCTATTGCCATTTGGGAGATATGGAGGTATTGACTTTGAGTTGACTTTGACTGTTTTGGATTTGACTATTTCGGGCATCTAACTTCATTGTCTAACTTCATTAATTCTAACTACCATTTTAAATTACAATATAAATAGTATAATTAACCATTTTCATAACCCTATATGTGTAGTGAACTAAGCCAATGGCAATGCTCTATCAAGTTCATTCCAATGCTAATAAGAGTACATTTCATATACATTTGAGGTATACTATTCTATTAATACCAGCTATATAGTAACAATGATTTAAAAATCATAAGGGTGGATGCAGCATAAGAAAGAATAGGGTTGTTATTGTAGGGAGATGGAGGTGAAAACTAACAACCTAGAAAGCTCACTTAAGTTGTATAGTAGCAATGATTTGAAAATCATAAGGATGGATGGACCATAAGAAAGAATAGTGTTGTTATTATAGGGAGATGGAGGTGAAAACTAGCAACCTCAAAAGCTCTAGTTAGAGACAACAAAAAAAAAAGAATTAGGCTACTATAGCTAATGTTCAAGTTGTTAACATCAATAGTTATCACCTAAATAACTTATAGACCTCGTCATAGACTGATAAAGTGAAGACGGTGATATGTTGGTGTTTCATCATGGCTCAACTTTGGCTAGTCCCATATGATGTTGCAAAAATCAGCAAATTTCTTCTAAATATGTTCGGACCAACATGTCCTAAACAACTGTTTGTATGAAAAGAGTATTATTATATAATAATTAATTGGGTCATGAATTTCTTGAGTAGCATTTTTCTTTTGTAAGAAAATAGTTGACCATAAAACATGTAGATAGTTCTCTAATTTGTTGTTCTACTACGAAAGAAAAACATAATAAGTTTAAATATGTGCAATAAGTCTGAATTGTGATAGTGGTTTAAAAATGTGGAATGACCAAAAGAACAAGAAGCTCATCCTATCTAAGAAGTGTTTTTTCCAAGTGTGACCAAGATGACCTTTGATTATCTTTTGAAATGTCTTCTACCTAACACATGATGCTATATGGATGACACTTTATTTTTAGAGAACAAAAAATGGCCCTTTGTAATTCTTGAAGATTTCTTCAATCCTTGAAGTTGAAAAATTTACAAAGATTACCACAATTCTCCAAAAGAACAAAGCAAACAATTTCTTTATTGTACTCTAGCTATATATGTACACTAACTTAAATAAATAATACAAATATTTTGATTTGACCCATTAGTGAGTGAAAAAAATTATTGTCACCTAGAAAATTAGTGTCACTTCAAAAAAAATTATGAAAATTTCTACTCCATACAATACAATAATATTTCAACTACACTAATTTAATAATTTTACAAATAGTATGACTCTGGTAAATTAGTGTTAGATGAAATAATAAAACACATCTATGTTTTGAAATTCTACCTTATTTTTCTCCTTTTCATATACTCCCTCTGTCCTAAAATAAATCCCAATTTTCTTGGAAATGGCTAAATTAATATGTGAATTGCTCCTCTTTTCACAGAATTGCATAGTTATTGTAGCTTCTAATGAAACCCACTAGGTGTGAAATAGTGGAAGTAAATAGTGGAACAATGCATATTGAAAACAAACATAGAAAGTGACAAATTTACCCCCTTTTGGAAATTGCTCTAGGGATATTAATTCTGATCGTTTTTTGAGCAACGTTGGTGTAGTGACAACTAGTAATGTCCTCTATATTTAATTCCAACAATGCCTTGTGGTTCAACTCTAGGAAATTCTGAACAAGAGATTTGTTTGTAGTGGTTTTTTGTACAATTGTGGGTTGAAGTCCTTGTCTTTGGTTGGTTAGAGGTTGCATTTTGATTCCCTTTGCAAGGATCAAATCACTATATAATGTTATCTGCAAATCCTTTTCTTCTGCTTCGAGGTGTCAGTGCCATCTAACATTAGTTGTTGATTGAGTTGTGGAGGGCCGATTTCTTGCACTTTACCGAATATAATTAGGGACAAGTATATTGGAAACCCCAGATTTATTCGGGGACAGAGGGAGTATGAGATTGGGTTCATTTTCATATGGCCAAATGGAAAACAGACCTGCTTCAAAAGGGTTGCAACAGGACACGTGCCACTGCAGTTCCACCGACCCAACTCAAACGTCCCCGACGTGATCCCACTGCACTGCATCGGGCGGCTCCCACTCTCCATCGAAATTCATCGACGTTCATTCAGAGCTCATCACATGCGCCACTGAGCAACTGAAGTTTGGTTGGTGAATTTCAGTTCATTTGTCTGGGGGAATTCTGTCCACTCATGTAATTTACTCAGTATAGTTGTGAGTTCTTTGTTTATGGTTCATTTGCAATTGCACTCCAAGTCAGAGCCGTTTACGAGGAGAAGTAAGTTAGCCGTGCTTTTTTGCAGCTGACATGATTTGGATATTTGTCACTCTGATGTGGATATTTTTGTGTTGATTTGGACATACTGTAGTTCGTCGCTTACAAAGCTTTGATCGTGACACTGTTTTCTTCTTCGACAAGAAGCATCTCGGTTATTAGCTAAGCTTAGTAATCTGCACTGGATTCGAAGCTTGCTTGTATTCACAGTCTTTGTTGCCATTTGTCTCTCCTTCACGGTGCTTTTTTCCTTCTCCAGAAAGTTGCAATGGCGAGTACGTCAACCGCTTTGGGCTCCAACGTTCGCCCAAATCTTGCGTGGTGCAGCCCCAATTCTGTGACGGGGCTTGGTGGGTTGGGATTTTTGCAGTTGCTAGCCCCTGGGAGATTTGTCAAGGTATGTTTCGTAGAGGGGCATTTGATTAGGTTGCTACCTCATCAGTATTGGTTTGTAAGGGGATGTAGGGTTTTATTACACTAGTTAATTGCATCAACTTCGAAATATCTTTTTGTAATTGCGATTGTATCATTTTCTCTCTGAATGCTGATCAATGAACGGTTCTTGCAGGGTGAACGCAGGAATCATCGCTATGGGTCGTGTAGAACAGCGCAATCTTCGCCGTCGTCTTCTAGCCAGCGGCATGTCGTCGTCACCGGTGGAAACACTGGTATGAGTAGCTGAAACTTGAATAACTATTTGAATTTCGGAGGCGCTCCTGGATTCAAATTTTCTGAATATGAATTTAGACTACAAATTGACAAGAAATTCAACAACCACAGGTATTGCACCATTGGAAAATTGTTAACAAATGCAAAGGGGGTGAACATTGTAACTGAGATAGTCTGTATTTACTGAAGGTTAAGAGTCTGACGATTGCAGAATATTTTGCGTCTAACCATTCTTCTGTGGGGATGTTTCGACAGTATCTTGATTTTCTCAAAAAATTGACTGCATTATCCACCGTGTTATTTTTAAGTATTATTTTAATACAGGCACCGTATGCACGCTAGAGTTTTGTATTCTATCCACTTTAAGGATTAAGACATCAAGATGTATCAATTAGGTCAAATTTTGCAGATTGCCCGTTTCTCTGAACGGAGAAAAGAATAAAGTGAAATGCAGGCTTTTGGTAAAATGGTTCCTTTAATCACAAGTTGATGCTTTTCCAGGTATAGGAAAGGCGACCGCCATAGAGCTTGCAAGGCAGGGTATGGCTGTCACAATTGGTGAGAATCAACAGACACATTGATGATTGTTTATTTTTTTCACTTATGATGATATTCCTGTAGGTGACAACTCTCTGTACGTTTAGACGTTTGTATGTCTGTCGCTCCATGGCTTTGGAGACAACGGTGGTGTTCTTAATACTGCTAGTGTTCTTGAGAAGGGTGTGTGCACATTGGTTGATTTTCTTGATCAAAATTTACAGGGCAGGAAATATTGAAATTCAAATGATTTTTGTCCCCAAAACTTACAGAAATGGGGCACAACACTTTGTTAGCTATTTTCCCAGGTTTTGTGTAAGTTTGGGGACAAAAATCTGTTGAAAAATAGGCAACAAATGGACAGAACACTCTTGACCCTTCAATTGAGAATATTTCGAGGTGGTTCAACTTCTTCTGAAATTTTACCCCTCAAACGAGCAGGAGTCTATCCGCCACAATGGTAAAATGGTAGATTTGGGGGTACATCCAGAGGACCCTCAGGTCACCCTATCGAGGGCCAGGTTGGGCAGACCCAACCTGTAGCTTCAAGTCATAGCATGCTTATGGTTTAAGATTTTTGGTGAGGCAAATTAAAGAAGACGTGTTTCTTCTAATTCAGGATGCATCACCACTTATGACAATGATACATAATTGTTGATTCACAAAATACTGAAATTGAAAATATGACTACTACTGTACAACTGTACGACTATTCACTATTTCGCAAGATTTAAAGTATCACCTTTACTGATATGGAATGTTACGAATTTGAGCATGGACTGGACGCCCTAACTGTGACAATGACACAAGCCACTGTACAGTACTTTGAACAACGAAGCCTAATATGAATTTATCGATTACCAATCAACATCATTTCACCTGTAATCTGGATGTGTTGGCTCAAGAAAGCATGCAGAAACTTGGAGAAGGGAGGGCAAGCTGTGGCAGATATTGTTCGAGCATCCAATAGCTCATCTGTCAGGTCTCTGATCTGCTCTCTGTCAGTGTTCTTTCGGTGTTGTTTTGTTAATTGGTCTTATAATATTGTATTTTTACTAGTATGGCTTGTTTTGTTGCCAAAAGTATGTTATCCCTACCTCTGTTCACCTCCCCTCCCTTGCTTTGTAAACTAATTCTTCTTCTGTAATTTTGGAGCATCAAAGCATAGGAAAATATAGAAATTTTGACCATATTTTCAATGATGAAAATTCTTGTGTCTTGTGAGAAACTTTTGATGGTCACCCCCCTCTCTGAGGACTTTCTGACAGTACCAAGAACGGCCCCGTCCATCAGCCCTCCGGTTACGGAGAGCTCAGATGCCACTACAAAGAAAAATACCTGTCTATGTTAGTTGATGCATCAGGTATGCAGTCACCCTGACCATTGTGGAACTTAACAGGGTAATGCAATTAGACTTGGCGTCATTTGCCTCAATCCGCCAATTTGCAGCAGAGTATTTGGACTTGGGCCTTCCATTGAATTCTCTTGTAAGCATGAAACTTCAAGTCTTTGTTAAATTTCTCCATGAGTACATATGCAATGGTTTGAAGCACATACTTTGTGGTTTGTTGCTGTAGGAGTGCGTGTCTACGGCTTTCATCGGAGGCTATTCCTTTTAAATAGTTATAATATTACGCATAGTATTCCAGTATAAGTACTACTTACAATCTTATATGTTTATTTTTCCTCCATGATTTATTGATTGAAAAGTTCGCAAACATTGGATCAGTGTTGGATGGCACTGTCTGTTAGAGGTTTCCCCAAACATAAAGCCTGAAAGTCATCTGAGTGGTTATAATATAAACAGTGGTAAGTTGTGATTTGTACAGGTGAATAATGCAGGGGTAATGGCATGCCCGTTTCAGTCCACAGTGGATGGCTTTGAGTACCAACTCGGGGTTAGTGTTGCTTCCTTTAAGGATTGGACAGGTTAGCTTGAGTAGGAATGAACTGTAAAATGAGCTAGTTTTCTTCTATGATCCGTATTGGTGGAATGCAAGTGTTGATTCCACATGGTAATCTTCCGCCTGCTTAGCAAGATAAGTCTTATTGGAATGGCACTGGCGGTCAATCATGTTTTGCTTTGCGTTGCTTAACATGATGCATATGTCTGATGCAGGTGAATCATTTGGGTCACTTTCTACTCACTGCACTGTTGCTTGACAAACTCAAATCAAGTGCCTTGCCTGGGTAAACCAACATTTCGTCATTTATGAAGAGTTCATGTATGATTAGGCAGGTTTGGAAAGATCACTTGCTCTTTTTCAAATTTTCCACTTGTAGTGGAATCTGTTTGTGTTTTCATCCATTTGTGCTGTTCCAGAACCAAGTCAAGAGTGGTGGTGTTGACCTCTGCTGCAGAGAGAATTGGGAACCTTGACTTTGACGACCTAAATTTTAAAACTCGGAGTGCGTAGTCCTCCCATTCCTACTCTTCTTTTCATTTGTCGTCGAAATTGCCAATCCTAACATTTAGTATTTTCTTGGAACATGTGCTTAAAGAACAGAAAATATTCATTTCACTTTGCTGAAGTCGAAAGGCACAACCTGCAACTATATTTGGCATTAAAATTGCATGTTTCCTCAATCAGTTCTACCTCGAAGTAGAAATCTTATGTGTACCTTTCTGTGTAGAGTACAACGAATGGCTGGCATATGGGCAATCAAAACTAGCTAACTGCCTCTTTTCTCATGAGCTAGCACGACGTTGCACATCTTCGAGAATCCCCGTGACGGTGAACTGTATGCACCCAGGCATTGTTGACACGGAGGTGAGTTTTTACACGTTTGAAAAATCAATGATGTGCATTAGAAATTGAAACGCTTGAGGACTCGTTGTGAAGCATTGACTTTTTGTGAAATATTTAAGTTATGGAGTTTTTAATTCAATTTGCCTGTTGCAGTTGATTCGGTTCGTGTTTCCTCAAGCAGTGTATACAAGTCTCCCATTGCTTTCGGGTCTCAGGCCAGGACTGGTGAAACTCTTAGGTTTGAAGGTAATTGTTTCCCGAGACTAATGCGTTCTGCATCATTCTCTCACTTATGCTCAGACGCAAGATGAATGTGAGGAAAGCAGTTCGTTTAATATCTGAAGATGGGCATTCGTGTTTTTTGGTATGTTTTCAGTTTCAGTTAATTGGTTTGGGTTTTTCATCGTGCAGACCCCTGAGCAAGGTGCATCAACGGCAGTTTATTTAGCAAATTCCCCCGCCATGGAAGGTATTACAGGACGCTACTACGAGAATAGTCGTCCGGGAAACCCGAGTGCCAGAGCTGTCAACAACGAATTGTCTTCCTCACTGTGGGCAGTTAGCGAGGAACTAACAGGCACATCACACGTTCTGGAACCCCTGAATTTAAGTGCCCGGACCACATCACTTGGTTAACCAGGTTTAGTTTCTAAGAAGGGCTGTGCAACGTTTACGTCGACTTCACGATTTAAGGATCCATCTGTTAGTGTAGCCAATCCAAGATAGAACATGTAGATTTGAACTTAAGGAATTCTGCAAAATTTCAATTTGTATTGCAAGTGGGCTTACCAGAGAAATTTATTCTTTGTGCCGTTATGCTTCATCGCATCTCATTCCAGTAGTCTTTCTGTAATTTTTCATAGTCTTTCTCGGAGTTCTTTGTGTGAGGTAAGCAACTAGGGGCGAGGTGATCATGGGATTGAACGGGCTCTTATAACTTGAGCTACCACTCTCATCGCAGGTTCTTAACCCCTAAAAGACCAAGGTGCATTTTTTGGCAACATAACTTATTTGGGTAGGTACGTGTGACTAGAGATTTTCATGTTTTTGGCCCAAACTTTAATAGAAGGTGTGGACGAGGAATATTTATCATGTGCACTAAATTTTAGGGCATTTGGAAATATGAGTAAAAAGTTATGGCCTAATATATAGTTTGTTTTTCAACTTGGGCAGTCTAGGCAAATCTTAAAAAATCATTTTTTTCAAAAATAAAAATTTAAAAGTGGTTTTCTAGATTTATATGTATATAAAGCTTTGAATCATTCCATTTTGATCAATGAGTCAAAAGTTGTGAGATGTTTTAGTTTGCGGGCAAGTGTGGATACTCTACTCTAAAATAAACTTTGAAGTCCTTTATTTAACTCAATTTTCAATATTTCTTGAAAAAACAAAAATATTAGATTTAGATTGTTTATTACAACATTACCACCATTGGGATTGGGAATTTTCAATTCCATTAATAAATTGTAAACAATTTAGTATTTTGAATCATTCTTGACATCTTTCTACTTACTATTTTTTTCTATATGTTGCACAATTCAAAATGATCTCAAAATTTTCAAGCATGTAGCCAACTTTCATTGAAGAATGAATCTAAAAAAGCACCACCATTTTGAAAATTTTTTCATACAAATGTGACCTTATGAAGTGTAGTTGCCCGTTTTCTTACAAGGCCCCCAAAAGGATTTTTGTCACTTCAAATGCTAATATCTTGCAATCTACACTGTGGAATTTTCTGAATTTTTTTCTACATCTTCTCAATCTAGTGTACTACAAGATCCTATGGTTATATGTGTCCCAAAATGATATTTTTCAAAAATTTGGTACTTGTATTAGAAATGATAGTTTTTGAGGTTTTTTGGTGATAATATAGTCAAGGAACTTTAGGGGTTAAGCACAACCATAAAAATATTATTAAGTGATAGCCATAGAGAGTTATTAGGAGAATGTGCTAGGAGTTCAAGTGGCACTTTCAAGTTTGTTCTTTATCATGATCTCTATCTAACTTACTTGACATAGTACACAATATATTGCTTGTCGTAAGGGTTATAATACTATTACATAATTTTATGACACTAGTTGTTTACCCCCATGCAAAAGATAATGGAAATAATATTTGATGCATCACTTTTTCTTGACATCCAACTAGAATGTGCATGATAAATGCCTTCAACCAATAAGTGCCTAAATCTTTCCTAAATTTTTGCATATTTTTGCTTATATTTTTTACCTCAATTTCATCCAATTTGAAATATTGAAAGTGTGAATTATAAAAAGTCAAACATTGGTTTGGATGAATGAGAGGTTATGTGCTAAAAAAAAGTCCCTAAAACCTCTCTTCATTGTCTATAATTGAAATGTTGAAGTGTTAATCCTTGAGCACCTAGTGCCAATTCCAAAAACAAGCTACAAATAGCCACTCAAGTTGATCCTATGGATTACAAAATAAGATCCAAGAGACATGACCGTTGAGATTGCAAGAGAAATAAAGAGGGCATCCTTGGAGGAAACTTAATAAAGTTTTCATCATACAACCTAAGATATCATAATGGTCAAACCTCATAGTAGGAGGCCAAATTTGGGACGTTGGGCACTGAGGGGTTAAGGGGTTAATAAACTAGAAGAGAAAAATGTGTGCTCTTCACTATCTATAACATTGGTTTAATCCAATATTGAGACTTCTAACGATGGGTCCTAAATATCAAAACATGTTCAAGCTTATGAGTTTCAATGGTTGCTATTTTAGTAGAGACATCAATTACATTTAATTCGTATCATTTTCGTTGTCCACCTGTACTTGAATCTTGCCTACTAGCTTGTAACTTACAAATGTTAGTTCATCTCTACTATTTAACCTACAAGAGTTACACCCAATGCAAGACAAGCAAAGTCAATGTAGTTGTAGAAATGAAAGGAGCATCTCAAAAGCAGGACAAGGAGCCAATGTCCCATCAATATTTTCCTTAGTTTCAATTGACATCTCAAATTTGGTGCTTTTGCCTGCCTTCTGTGCTTGAATTTGGCCCTATTTTGTGTGTTGACCGTTGAAAATCAAGGAGCTGGAGTGCTGGACGATGAACTGTCACACCATTCATCACTGGAAATCTGGAATCCAAAAATTGTCCATTTTCCAGGTGTGTGCCTCACGATCGTTTAGTGTTCATTGACGTAACCTCAGTGTTGCCTAGCTATGTAGAAGTGGCAGTCATCCATTGGAGAATAAAGGCTTGGCTGTTTTCTAATACCTTAATTGGATCTACTTCGACATATATTACAGTCCACTCAAGGTAAGGTTGGCAGAAAATCATTCCCAAACAGGACAAATCATGAAGTAATTCTAAAAATTGACACAGTTTTCTCTTTTCAAAAATAATTATGGGGAAGAATAACCTTATAAAATATTCACAATTGACATTTGCCCAACCTTGCTTTCCTCTGAACCAATCAATAAATATTAATTCAACAGGAACGTGTCCACTTACCGAATGTTTCCATAATTACGGAATGTGGTGTTCTTTTTAGATCCGTGCTTGAGCATGATCGATTGAACAAGATCCGAGTATCTTTTGAGTTTACTTTTAGCAACACCCATGGAAAGACTACTAGATGGAAGGCGCGACGGCATTATCGTGGAACTTACATTTATTAATGTCATTCGATTCTACTCGATCAAGAGCGTTCAAATCTGAATTTCACCGTTTCACAACTTCTTTGCATATGCAAATTGCAACGAGCATGGAGGAAATTCTGAATTTCATTGTAAATACAATGATGGAAATTAAGTCAATAAGCCATTGCCAAGGAGACGACACTACGAAACACAGGTGCAGTAGTGACGAGGTGACGATGGTCATGGCGATTCCTTCAGCTAGCTAACCCATCAATTAATTTTCTGCTCTCAACTTAAGGCCCCCAAACTGACGGATTCCAAGCATTCGAAGCTAGACGATAGAGCATTCTCAGATTCAGGCGTGAATCACACATATAATTACAAGCCAGGCAATTACAACGAATATAAACAATGACAACATATTTCATCTAGCTACTGTACATAGATTCAAAATGCCTCGCCCTCAGCGGGACACCCCAATTAGCCATCTTTAACAATTTATTTTTTCTGCATGACACTTATTTTCACACAGCAAAACTGGCCTTCGTGGAAAAGATCAGAAAGATGAATACGATGATACCTTCATATATTAGATTTTGAATGAGCTACAGACACAACTGAAGGAGATTATCGATCTCTGATTCCAGGATTACATGCCATGTACAGTTTACAATTTGCACTCTCAGAAAATTTGTGCCACCGATATTTGCCTGTTTCCATTGCCACTTTTCTCTTCTTGCTAAGTTAATCAATTTAAAGTCATCTGGGAAACGTAATTTCTAATATTCTTGAAAAAGAAACAAGAATAATCAGTCAGCCCTGTGTACTTGAATCCTCAGAGACAGTCAAACCTTGATTTCGTTAAATTGACGGAATTCCAATATTTTGGCACCTTTCAGATCGAACACCTGATCTGAAACATAAATCCATATTTTCTAGAGATTTTCGACATACGTGCATGTATGTGTCACAGTTTTGGTGCCGGCATCGCGCCACTTCAACAAAATTGACGTTACAAATGAGAAAAGTCAAAATAATTTGAGTGATCCACGATCGATACAAGTCTGGACCGTCAGATAAACGTCGTCAGTGGTGTACAAATCCACTGGAAACCAAAAGAACATCGATCTAGACAAATATGTATGCACGTATTTAATTACCAGTACAAGCGAGGGTGCATTCCTAAAAATCACTAAAATATATTCACCCACATATATACACATATTTCGTTAAATTAGACCGATTCCGGAGCCAAATATTGCGACCCAATTGCAAATCTAGACAAGCTCTCAAAATTACAGTGGGATGGATATAAAATTACGTTTCAGGCTCTGCGTCGATCGAGAAAGTGCCAATTGAAAGTTGTGGATTGCGCGAGTTTATTTTACGAAATTGAGGTTTGTTTGTTTTTTTGCATCCTAAGAATTTGACTCCGGCAATTGAAAACAAATTAACTGTTGAAGATTATTAAGCATTCGATCCATTACCATTTAATTTGTACGAGTGCATGGTGCTCCTCTATCTGTCTGTCTCCACATTTTCATCGATCTAGCTTGCAATTGATCGAATTCCCTCTTTCCAATTAATTATCTGAGCATATGTTTTTTTTGAATCACATGGACAGTTTCCAATTTTCCACTGATAGAGGAAACAGTACAAAGAGCCAAGGGAGCAAGTCCTCGGCGGCAATTTTTAAAATTTTCGTACAACCTAAGGACCAACCAAACCAGAAAGAGCCAGAAGCTCACAGGGAGGCCGTCACCAAACAGAAAAAATCAAAGCGAAACCAATCAGTCGAAGTTCCCCAGCCGCTTAGGAGGGACCTGCTTCCATTGCATCGACAGCCGGGATCGCTCTTCAAAGAACCTGGTCTGCAACCAGGTGTTATCAGAGCATATTAATTTTCAATTGATCTACACTGTCTAGCTAGCTCCTACATCAAAATTGATATTTATATATCGATCGACAGCGTTGCAATTGCATGGCTACGGCTTCGGGAATCTTCGAGTCCGGACGCATCTGCACTCTCGGAGGATGGCCACCCGTCCCTCTCCGACCTGAATTGAAGACCAGGAACTTGGCCTCGGAATCACGGCGCCGCTGCTACAGGAACTGGCCAGGCAGACTACTGCACGCTCGGTGCTCATTCGCAAACCTTGACTTGCAAGAACCCAGGCGACCGGAAACTTCCTCGAAATAGCGTGGCCTCCGCTAACTACCGTTATTTGACTTTCCCTTGACATGATGCAGACTGACTGACTGAGGGATTCGCGAATCCTTTTTGACACAGATTTTTGCAGATATTGCACTCCCGATTGCGCTGAAGAAAAGAGTTGTTGCAAGGTAGGGGGCAGCTCATCTGGGAGTCAGAAGTCTAAAAGAATAAATATATTATCGCAGTCAAAGAAGCTCCTGGATTTACTGTTTCTGAACTACTGATTTGTGGTTCCTATATCAGGGTTGGTCAAAGGGGAGTTGGTTGAGAGTCAAAATGTTTTCTGGCCAAGTGTGAATCGAAGGTGCTTGTGACTGAACTCTGAAGGTGATGGTTTGCAAAAATGGACTCAAAGCCGCAAAATTCAAGCACGAGATCCAGAGTCAATCTCGCCTTTGCGGGTGGCATGGAATTGGATGGTTCATGGGCAGTTTCAGAAGTAGAAAGTTGATCCTGGAGCACCGGCCAGTGAAAGCACCGGCAGAGCTTGGTGCAGTGGTGCTCTTATTGGTGCTCCAAGACCAGCTCTCGAATTGAGTGAATTTCTTTTGCAACTTGTACAATAATTAAATGATCCTTCATTGAACTTACAGTTTCTGCAGCTTGTTTTTGTCTTATTTGACCCCTAAAGTCCCATTATCCCCTCATGAGAGAAAATGGAGTTTGGGCAGGCTCTTACTGTCTACATATTTATCACGAAGTTTCGAATTTTTTTTTGGGAAATATAAAAAAATATATTAGTTTTCTAGGAATATATTTTTTATTTCAATCAGTGTTGGGGAGAAAAAGTTATGGCACAAAATCCTTTGCAAAACAATGTCGTGTAGTTTTTGTGAAGGTGCTCACCCATCAATTAATATGCTCAACCACAATGCCAAGTGTCATTACCATGTGACTGTTCTATATATGAAAAAACATTAATGGGTACATTGAATCAAACAGAACCGTTTCTTTGTTATCAATTGGTTTGTGCTTTGGGTCTCTCTCACTTGCAATTCTTTATGCCAATCACTTGTGAGGTTGTGAGTATCACAATGTTTGGACAAGAGCCCCTCAATTTTCGTGGTCATAACATGTGTTTGGAAAGGTATTTTTGTGTCTTTTGAGTTTTATCCTTCAATTTCCAATGTATGGAGTGTAGTTATTTTCTCTATATTTTACTCAAAATAGAAAATATATAGTTTTTTTCATTGGCTTTTTGCCAATGTTTTTCAAATTGCAACAATTCTAGTGGCTAACTTGAACTAGCCACCGATTCTTCACAAACATAGACTAGGAACTTTCAATTTGGCAGACAAAAAACAAAATCCACAAAAATGAAAATGAAAAATGAATTTTTTTCCTCATAGATGGTATTCTTATCTACATGAAAAGCTTTGATTCTTTCTATTTGAATTAGTAAAGTGAAAGTCATGGCAATCAAACCATCTTTGTGAAAAAATAACTTATTGAATTCATTTCTTAATTCAATTTTTACAATTTTCAAGAACAAAGAAGTTTCACAAGGTTGAGATTAGTGTATTTCAATTCTATCTTAGAGCTATTAATAGTTTAATCTTTCTTTCAATCTGGAACCTACTTCTACTTCATAATTTTTTGATGAGTGAAAATTAAATGTGTATTTTTTGAATTTTTTTTCTTAGACCCTCAATTCACCTCTTCAACATAAGATATCAGAAATTCAAAATCAGGAGTGCAAAAATTTTAATAAAAGAAGATTCATAGTCAAATTATCTAGTTGAGCAAGGTGCAAAAAAACTTCTCTTCTTCACTTTAAATGCAAATATCTTGCAATCTACACAATCAATGTTTTTGAAATTTCTTCCACACATTCATACACTATTCTAGTGCAAGATCAGGTGCCATTAGATATGAAAAAAAAAATTTAAGCTATTTTTTATATGCAATAGAAATGTTTGTTTTGATTTTTTTTCATAGAGAAAAGGCCTTGGGACTTTAGGATTAATTCCTACTTGCTTGAAGCAACAAATTTTGGTGTAAATAATACTTTGAAGTTAAATAAAACCTAACCAAATCATTATTTTAGAAGTTCATATTTTTGAAAAAATTCATTTTGAAGTCTAGTTGAAGCAGCAAAAATTTATTTTTGAAAATGAATGATTATAATTTTCTATTCAAGATTTGTGCAAGGGTGTCCATTGCAAATCTTGATTTTGTAGTGTTAAGGGCTCTTGGAAATGAGCCCCAAATACACTAGATCTTAGAGAAAAAATCACAATAGAGATTCATTTAAAAAAATTGTAGAGTAGATTTTGAAAAGCCATAAATCAATTAGGGTTATGCATACATGTTATGTCCTTTAACCTCATATTTTTTGGTGACCCATTTTTTTAATTTGACATTTGAAAAGAGGATTGAAAGACTTCAAATTACTTTCACATTTTTACATCCTCATGATCAAATATTATAATCTTTCAATCCATAAATACTAGTATAGTGTTTTCTTCTCCCTTTTGATTTCTAACATGTCTAGTTTGAATTTGTACAATTACTATTATGAAAACTGATAAAACTTATCAAAATGTTAACTTTTTATTCAATTTAGAGAAAATTCCAAGAAGCTTAAAAAAAACCTTGGACATTTAGGGGATAATTTGAGAGTAGGACTACAAAAAACATTGAAAATCATATAAAGCATGTTATTTTGTTTGTTCTACATATGATGTCTTGACAAAGTTTTTGATTCTCCTATTAAAAGTGAACAAAAAATAAAGCCAACTTTTATCAAGAAAATAGTGTCTGGCATTCACCAATTACATGTCAATATTTCATAGGACACAGGTATGGGATTATGTTCACCAATGGCAATGACAACCCCCCAAAAGGCCAAAATTATGCATTCACATTGTAAGATTTATATAAATCTATTACATGAATTTATCTAGAATACGGTAATAAAATTTTGGCTCTTTTGGCAAGTGAGGATAAATTAGAAAAAATTCAAATCCTTAAACAGCCCCTCAAAATTGACATGCAATTAAAGCTACTTATTGAAGGCTAGAAATGGTAGTCTAAGTACACAAATATATACATAATTGTGTTGCTACCTTGTACGATTTTCATCAAGTACCCATGAATTTATCTAAATAAGAAATTCACCTTTAGTACCAAGGACTTGAATGACAAAAAGTACCTAACGTCTTATTGTCCAATAAGAGGCATTTCAAAGTGCAAACATCGTGAGCATCAAGTACTTGAGATCTTTTAAAAATAAAGAATCTATTCCTAGTACTAAAGACTCAAATGAAAATAAGTATCTAATGTCTTATTGTCCAACAAAAAACATTTCATTTTGGGAACATCATGAGCCATTAGTACTTAGTTGCACTAAATTTGTCATTTCCCTTATGAAGTATTATGTCAATGTACTTAGGATTTGAATGACAAAAAGTACTTAATGTTCTATTGTCCAATAAAGTGTATGCAATTTTGTAAACATCATGATGCCCCAAATGGGTGGAAATAGGGAAAAAATATCATTCATTCCATGACAAGTACACATTTAAGTCCAATTAAGGTCCCCAATGAAGGCCATTTTAGAGGTCTCCTTGAGGGTCCAAATTTCTTCTAATGCAATAGTTACAGTGATGAACAAAATTGAGTATGGATTTGAAACTTTTTCCTTCAAACAACTATACCATTAGCATCAATGGGCAAAGTTTAAGAGTCAATATATAAAAGTTGTAGTATGCAACATGTAACAAATTACTTTGAAAGTTTGAAGGAAAAAATTAGTTGTAATGTGAAAGAAAATGAATTTCAAAGTTAGCCATTTCAAAACTCGGTTTTGTAAGCCCTAATTTGGAATTATTCTATATTCTGTCAATGTTTTTTAGAACTCCATTTTTTTTTAGTATTGTTGCATGTTGGTATATGTCATTCAGATTATTGTGCTCAAAAATTGAAGGAAATTGACATTTGTAGAATTAAAAATATTCATAGTTTGATTGATAAACATGCAAATGGTGTTAGTTCTCACAATATTTGAATTTTTTTTTTGAATTGAAAGAATGGAATTGCATCAACCATTGTAAAAAGAATATAGGTTGCAACATGAACCATTGTTACATCTTAGGGTGATTGCAAGAAACACCTGTCCTATTTTGCATCACACTTTCAATGCGGTGGTTGTTTTGTGCCATAACTATTGGAGAAATGATTGAATGAACATGAAATTCAAAATGTAGGTTCCTCTAGCACTGATGAATGAACCCAAATTAATCTGAATTTTTCAAAATTATTTTAGGGTGTGAAATTGAATTTCATTTAAATGTCACATTTGCGGTTTTGATAGTTTTTAGTACTATCGAGTACCTTTTTTGAAGGATTACATTGTCAAAACTGGACAGTGAGTTGCTGTAGTGGAATTACAACTTTTGTAGAGAGGGATTTGCAAAATCATGTTTCAATTGCCTTTGGCATTGCTCCAATGTGTGCGACGTTTACACAACATTTTCTAAGTAATACAAAATGTTTTCCAATTTCTTCTTGCTCCATTCAGTAGTTCTCTCAGTTGGCAATAATGGCCACTTTTAAATTTATTTTTTCAAAATCATTAACTATTTTTCAGAAATGGGAAAGTTCCAGTTTCGTTTTCTGAGATAAATCGAAGACACTGTCAAAAAATAGTAGTCCAGGGTATAGTGTAGGACTCCTTAGTACTGGGTAGGGCCCACTACGCTTGCAAATTTGCCAACATGGATGATAGGGACTGTCCCAAAACATCATCCTTCCCTGACATCTCCTATTGTCATCCACTACCATGCGTCCACGTGTCTTCCCAGTGTTTCATCTCGATTTCAATCAACAGTCCACATTTCATCTCCCGTACCCTTCATAGTACTCGTAGGACTCATAGTACTAATAGGACTGACGCAACGAAAACCGAAAACGCAACAAATAGGACAAGTGTTTCTTGCAATCACCCTTAATACCCTTGTAGATGGAATATTTGTTGAAAAGGACGATGCATTCAATTTATACATTAGAGTTGTATAATGCATTTTTAGGTTTAGATCTTTGTACAAAGGCTAGACTTCACAAAGCACATAATTAATTCAACCAATCCAATTTTTTTTTCTAGTTTTAATATCATTAAAAAAACTCTCAATTTTGTGAAAATTAGTATGATTTCTAGCAATTCTAAACTTTAAGATGATTTTGAACATGATAATTGAATGTTTTTTTTAATTGGTTGATAAGCATCAATTTTCTTGAATTTTTCCTCCTAGACTATCCACTCAATTCTTCAACATAATTTTTCTTAAATTCAAAATCTATAATGCAAACATTTTAAGCTAAGAAGATTCAAACTCTTACAATCTAGTCACACAATTGCAAAAAAACACTTAAATAATCTTTTATATACAAGTATCTTGCAATCTAGGTGATCAAAATTTTTGAAAATTCTTTCACACTCTTGTACTAGTTTAGTGTAAGATCTTACTAGTGTGCCATGTGTCATTGCCACAATAATTGCCAAAGTCAAAGTGTTTTTTTTATTTTTCTAATTTTTGTATTCATAAAACCTTTGTAATTCCATAACTTTCCCACTGTCAATCTAAACGCCACGAAACAAAGCCCATGCACCCCTCCTCGCCGAGGGCTTTCGAATGGTACCAAAAACGCGACCCGGAGATGCAAGTTCCCGGAGATCTCAACATAACAAACAAGACAAACAACCTAATTTAAGGTATGGACTAGCGTGCCTTGTGCCATTGCCAAAGTCAAAATCAAAGTAAAAGTATTTTTCTAATTTTTTTGTTCATAAAAACTTTGAAATTCAATAACATTCACATTATAGGCCCAAACACCACGAAACAAAGCCCATGTATTCCTCCTTGCTGAGGGCTTTCCGATGGTACCAAGCATGTGGCTGGGGGACGCACAGTTCGGGAGATCTCAACGTAACAAACAAAGCAAACAACCTAATTTAAGGTATGGATAATTAGACATGCAAAAATAAAATAAAATAAAATAAATTTGTTTGTTTCTATACAATAGAAATGGTAGTTTTGAATGTTTTTTGATGGAAAAAAGGTCTTAACATATAACCTTGTATCATGGTTGCAAACACGAATTGTCTGATGGATGAAAAATAGAATCCTTCTATGTAAGACATATTAAGTGCAGATGTTCATCCTTGGAATTTCGTGAGAATGAGGGAGGTCTTGCCCACTAGTTTTACCTCCAATGAATACTCTTGTTTGTATGGTTCTTGTTTTTTTTCAGCAAAATTATTTCCACGCTACCCATAAGGATGATTTCCACACACGGTGACCAACCCGGCATTCCAGGGGTTAACGAATCATGCCTGGTTATCCTTCCTCCTCTTCTTCTTCTTCGTTAGATTCGATTAGCTTGGATTAGCATCCAAGTTTGAGAGAGTGAAGCCATAGCTAAGGATGGCATAGCAAGATGCTGCGTTTGCACCCATTTTGGCCTCACCTGGGAGTAGGCCCAGAATGGGACATGAAGAACAGACAAGTTCGCCCCTCCCCAAACTTGGCTTCATCCTCCTTTCCGCTTCCTCAAGTTCCAAGACCAACTAGTATCTTCGCTCCAAAGGTGATAGTTACGGACCCTTCTTCCGTTCTGGGGTCATGTCATTGGATACATGAATTAAGGGCGTGCTGGCATGCATTGCCAACCTGGCTGGCTTTGAAGTTGGCCAAAGTTTGAAGGTGACTGTGTCCATTCTCGCAATGGATCCACTGATGGACTGCGTCTTGCGTCTTGTGTCTCCTGTCTCTGTCAATAGAAGTTAAAGTAAGCTTAAGTTAAGCCTGTCCAGCACTGAAAGCCGCAAGACCTGAGGCAGGAAGTGAACTTAGAGTCCATTCCATTCCATTACCTTGGGAATGCAGCTAAGGGATGGCCATGGATAGAAGGATCCACCCGAAAGCTGGTCGAGAAAAAGAGAGGTCTTTGTATAAGTTAAGTTAAGTCGGTTCTTGATCAATTCCAAATGACAGCGCAGACATGACCTGAAGGACCACTGGGATCCACCAAACAATTGGCAGCATTGACAAAGTAAGATAAGATAAGATAGATGCAACTGAATCAACCACAAAAAGTGGACTGAGGTTCCCAAAGCCATACTCAGTACTTGTACTTCCATTGGGTTTAGTTGGACTTTGCCTCGAGAAGCCAAAGGAATTGATCCTCAAGGGCTTAACTTACTACCAGGAATTTGGGTGTTGTCTTGGGATGGATTGTAGAAACGGACCACCGTGAATTGAAATCAGGAAGGAATACCAGAAGCCGATAAGGAAGGTATGAATCAATTTCGCAATTGACTTACATGAATGACATCACCATTAACCACCATTTACAAGATGGAGTGGCTTACCATATGCCAAAGATTAAGGAAAATTAGTACCCCTTGACCCAGTACCACCTAAATGTAGGACCCTTGATCATTGATTTTGCGATGAGAATTTATGATAGTAGTATATGTCGTAACTCACATTAACTTCACAATAAGACATGTACTATAGTTTTACATTCTCACTCTAGAATCAATAAGGACCCTACATTTGCCATTTGGGTGGTATTGGGTCAATGGGTGGTATTGGATAAAGCTACCTTAGTGCTTAGTAATGAGGGTTGCACTTGAGGGTGAACTCTATAAGGGTGAGCAAAGCATATACTCTATCCGATGCATTGGAATTGTGTAGTCAATAGATTTACCAATTCCCATAGCCAATCAGACCTCTGGATTGCCTCAATTTCTAGGCTTGTAGAGGGGGCTTCAACTAAAGATGAACTCTATAGGGATCAAGAGAATGGAGTTTAGAAGGAAGTCCAAAAGATTTAGGTAATTGTGATTTTTCGAGCTTTCTACAATTTTTCAACTCCACCTTAGGTTTAGATAGTGATCACTTGGTATATAAGGTTGGGCTTAAGAGTTATTTCAATAGCAATTGGTGGCTTATGTTGTTGTACAGTAAGTGTTAGTCAAAATACATAGTGACAGAAATTTTAAAGTTCTTCACATGAATTTGCATCTTAAGTCCATTCTTTTGTGTAAGGTAGTCTGCTCTTAAAGTGACCATTTAAGAGCTGATTGCTTTTTCGGGGAAGCAAAATTCCTTATAACAATTTTCAGTCAATTTTAGTAGGAAGAAAAATGGAATTGGCATCTAACCCAAGTTGTTTCATATTTTTTGGATCTTTGTGGAATTAGTTACAAATTTTTGAAGTTGAAATGCAGTAGTCACTAAAAGCGACCATCTCCTGAAATGAATAGTGTTGGTACATGAAAGAAAGCAAAATGTACCCCTGTGCCATAATCGCTTTTAGAGCATGGTCACTTTAAGAGCAGACTACCTTACGTAGTCCTTGCTTTGGGTGGATAGATGTTATCGTAGTACTTATCTCTTTGATATTGAAAACAAACTAAAAAATTTGACTCTTGAAATTCTAAGGCTGGTGGAAATGAAAAAAAAGCTACAATCGTCATTCTATTTTGTATTGATATTTAAATCATGTGATCCTTAAAGTGAATTAGCAAAATGAATATAAACCATCCAATTTGTGGCACTCATAACTTTTGTAAGGGACCTCAATCAACAATTGTCAACCTTGCCACCACGATGCAACATTTGAAATAGTGTTGAATTGTTGAATTGAATCATAATTGTAATTTACCTGAAATAGAATGCCACGAAGATTGTACGGGTGAGCAATTGAGCATTGAGGACACATGACTTCAGTTCATGCCAGATTCATGAGATGTACAAAGTCTGTGTCAAATACGGAGTAATAAGAATGTCCCACAAATCAAGGAAATGCCCCGCTTGCAAATCAGCATTGCAATTTGCATGAACGTACACACTCCCACTCATGAGTCAGTTGTAAGTTAACTTGTAAGTTGGGCTTAAGTATCTGACTTGTGTTTGGACTTTCTTAGCTAGGCAGACCTTTCAAGATTCACACCTTTTCTACTTTAGTTAGGTTTTTCTTTGGGGTGAGTGGACTATGAGGTAAGAGGTACACAAAGCACCCACATAAGAGCTGATTGCATTTTGGGGAAGGTAAACTTCTTGAAATATTTTGAAATATTTATCAATAAATTTTCATCAAAAGAAAAATTGGAAATTGGCATCCCGTACAAGTTGTTTCATATTTTTTGGAACTTTGTGGAATTTGTCACAAAATTTTTAAGATGAAGCAAAATAGTCATTAAAAATGCCCATCTTTTGAAATGTACAGAATTGGTACATTGATCGTGTAATGAAGAAAGAAAAACATACCTTTGCATTAGAGGACACTTATATGACACTTTGAGAGCCTAGCTAGTCAAATCTAAGATCTTGTTAGTACCTTAAGATTGGTGAACTATTTGGTACCTAGACAAAAGGCATGTTCAACATTATTTTATTTGGCTTTGCGTTGGAAAGGGCCTCTCCATTCCCTTTGAATTCAAAATGTACCTTTGTAGCATTCCCTTTGTACAATGCATAGCCATTTCATTGGTTTCATACTAGCACAATATTTTTGACTAACTTGTATATGTAACATAAGTACATCCAAAATAATTATCAATAAAAAAATCTGTCACATCTACATTCTTACATAAAAATGAAGATATTCATTGTGAAGATGTACAAAATCTAAATATGTAAACTTAGAGCCAATTTATGATACACCTATCATTTGCACTTTGAAAATTCATAATTTATTCATACAATTTTCAAGTAGTGAATGGTAAATTCTCAAAGAGTGTTCTTTTAGTGTTTTTCAAAATTCCCATGTGTGCAAAGGGGTATTAAATGGGGTCTATTATTTTTTGTGATGGGATTTTAGGAACCAATAATTTCATAAGATTTTTCAAAAAGTATTAACCTCTGTATTAGGTTCTTTAGAGAAAAAAAAATATTTAACATTAACTGAACCCTTTGATACTTTGAATTATTACATTTAGGGGGGTTGTAGGGGAACTGAAAAACTCCAAACTAGAAGTTATAATGTTTACATTCAAATGCAAACCTGAATAAAAATTGACTTGTTTACAATATGCTAATCTATAGGAATATTTGCATACACTTTTAAGATTATGTACACAAGACTAAGACGACAACAACAACAACTTTAAAGTAGTAGGCTTTAGAGTCTATGGTTTTACTAGTTTACTACCAACAATGCTAATGTGCAAGCATATGAGCCTTGAGCCTATGTATAAGTACATATCCTACAACCATTGAATGAATTTATAATACAAACATCTATAATATAGGTATTTATAACATAGTTACACTATAATCATAGAAGGTGTCTACAATATAGGTGTCTAGCCTCTTAAGCTCAGAGACTCAAGATCCTAGGCTTACATACTAGCAACCCTTATTTTACTACTATCACCCTAACAAAGTATTAAGCTAGACATTGGCTAGAACATTCAAACACGTATAAAAAGATTGAACACCACATAGCCAACATTGACCTCAACAAGAAAAGGATATGAGAATCAATGCTTGCATTCATGCTCTGATTCCAACAAACACCAGTTACTCAATTCCCAGCATGCTCCAGATGCAAGAGAAAAGCTACAGACTACTAGCTGCAAATCCTAAGAAAACATTGCAGATATTCCTTGAACTTTGGAAGTTGGTAACCTAAACCATGCCATTCAAAACAGGAAAAATGCATGAAACCCTAACCACAATGGAACATACAATTGCCTTGAGAGAAGACTAACTTATGTGAAACAATGTAAAAGTACAAAAACTTATATGTACTCGTAACAGAGAAGGCTAGTGAAGCATTAGAAAAAATATGAACCCTCTAAGGGGCTGTGACTCTCGGAC